>CM057817.1:71921741-72600574 GCA_030067965.1 Latrodectus elegans | reverse complement strand
ATAAACAAACTTCATTCTATCCATATATAATATATATATATATATATATATATATATATATATATATATATATGGATACAATCTCAACATCTGCAAACATCATCATGATTAGTTTTGCAGATGACACTCCATTCTATCCATATATATATATATATATATATATATATATATATATATATATATATATATATATATATATATATATATATATATATATATATATATAATATATATATATATATATATTAAATAAAAGGTATCAAAAGTACTAGATGTCTGTTTTGTAAATAATGATAGTGCATATTTATACTTATATTATTTTGATTAAAGAAAACTTATAATTATTGTACGATAATTTTTTATTTAATTTATTTCACATCTTTAGCTGTCAGAAGACGTAATTAAAATGCCGTAAAACTTAATCTTTATATTCGAAATAGTAATAATTACTTTTTGTGCATCTGCTAAGAGTAAATTTTTTATTCAGGATTAAAAATGGAATTTTTCTTCATGTATTTAAGACGCTAGATATGTAATGTTTTATACTATGAACGTTGATATGTCTAATTTAGGCTGAACCATGAATTGAGTCTTTATTTCAACTGTATATTTTTACATGTGATATTATCTCGTTTAATAGTTTGTTAGATATTCTGTAGTTTAATTGAAAAACCATCAATCAAGTTTGAAATTGAGTATCTTGCTGATAGGCCTTATAATGTCAAAAAATTGTTTTATATAAAAATATTACTATAAAATATTTAATCTTAAATATTTTTTCGGCTAAGATAAACAAGCAGATTTTAATTTCAAAGAATAAGAATAAATGGTCTAGAATTGACGATTTTTGTACATAAAAGGCAGCAATTTTATTTTACACAAGAGCCCTCAGAACTTTGAGTGCTTGAATGTATGACCCGAGTTATTTTAACTCGAAATTCCCTTTCTCTTGCTGTTTGGCAGTAAGTAAACTGACCACATTTTGAAGAATTCATTTCTGAGGAAACCCGCGGAAACTAAATCGCGAATAGCCTCTTTTTCGGCCTACTGTATCTGGAGTCATTCACAAACAGGAAGTGTCCATTCGTTTCACTGATTACTAGTGGAAATCTTTTATATAGAATATAAGCAATATACGGATTCAAGCATGAAATAAGCTGAATAAATAATTTTGAAATTCTAATTTTTAATATTATTTAAATAGTAAAATTATTTTATAACATTAAATCTACTAAGCATTTATTTATGCAATATATGAAACTTATGGTAATTATATATATATATATATATATATATATATATATATATATATATATATATATATATATATATATATTTTATTTTATTTTATATATATATTAATTTTCTTATTAAATAATATTTGTCCATGGGTACACAGATACATATCTGTAAGAAATTGCTACTTGTGATTTCTTTGAAAAGGAGCATCAAATAAATTGAAATCTTTTTTAACATGTTACATTTTCCAGAAATTTTAATTACAGCAGATTTTGAAAAAATATAAAATACCTTATATTAAAGTTTATTACAAAATGAGATAAATATCTGTTAAATGTGCTTTGAGAGAGTTTTCTTATATTATTCATAAAAAATATGTCAATTATTAAATGTGAATAAAAATTAGACAAACCACTAAAAGAATTGTTAATTTACATTTTCTTTCGTTATGTCTGCTATCTTCATTATAAAAACTTAATATAAAAGATAAATATCATTATTGTGCCAGTGTAATGTAGAAGAATTTTTGCCTTTTATCATTGAGCTGCACATAACAACAGCATTAAAATTATCGTTTTCGGAAAGAAACCAGAAAATATACTAAAAAAAAGTTACTAAATAAAATTTTTACCAATATGAGCACTATATGTGTCATAGATAAAAATGTATTCTAAATTTTCTCAAATAAAAGAAGAATATTTAAAAAAACTGGTCATTCTAACAATAACAGAATTGTAAGCAAAAAATCACAACAATTTTCTTCAGCAAAAAAACTCTTTTTCAGAAAATACATTTTTACTGTTTATACTTTACATATCATATGTTAAAAACAGCTATATATAATATGATATAGCAGTGCTTAAAAAACAGTAATTTAATAAAAACTTTTATTCAATATAATTAGCAAAAACTGCTTTTTGCACTAAAAAATTTCTTACGATTATTACGGTTATTTTTTAATTCAGCTAACCTTAGCCCACACACACAATTGTCAAACAATTTCAAAAGAAAGCCTTTCTGAATTTCTTTAGAATTTTTCACAGTATTCAAAGGATCATTATTTTTTCTAAGCCAGCTTTATGAGTGTTAATTTTTAGCATGTGAATAACTCGTACTTATTAGAATTTTCGCACCACACTTTTTGATTTCATTAATATTTACATACAAATTTAATTTTAATTCAAATTCTCTTTTAATTCTGCAAATCAAGCTCTGGCCATAACTTCACCTATAACAGATATATTACTGTACAGAGCCAATATTTTTTAAGGCTAAACTTAGATGATTTTCATCTTACATTACGGTAACCTAAGAGAGGGGAAATTCTTGGAAAACCTTCTCCCCTTAAGAATCCCGCTGTTTTATGACAGAGGGGAGACAGCTTCCTTGTCGAGAAAGGAATTAACTTTTCTCACTTTAGAGTACATGTACATAAATGGATAGCAGAAATGGTTTCTGTAAATAATGCTGTTAGATTCTCGCCTTTTGGATTGGGAAAATGGCTATATGTATTTTAACTTTAAATTCATTATTTTCATTTAAAAGTAGATTTTAAGATTGGGATACTAAAAATAATATTGTTCTTTATATATTACTTACTCTTTATATATTACTTACTTTATATATTACCATTCAAATATATTACTTACTCTGATATTGAATATGGAATACCAAAAATTATTCCCAAAATTAGAGGAAACTAATTCAATACAGATTTTCCTAAATTATATTATTTTTTATTATAAAAATGTAAACTTTAACAGTAAGAAAGAAAACATGTTCATGAGAATAACACAGTATTTTAAAACAAAGTCAATCCTTTTTAAATTATTTTGTAAGTTATATATATATATATATATATATATATATATATATATATATATATATATATATATATATATATATATATATATATATATATACATTAACGTTTTCAAACATCTAGACATTTATTTACTTTATTAGAGAAAATGTAAAAAATATAATGAACTGAGATACGACCCATAAATATATTATACCAATAAGTGTAATATTGGCAGCTTTATAAATATTTTCACTTTATTTAAAAATTTCTCTTAGCATTGTGTTTATTAAGAATTTTAATGTATTTAAATTTTGTGAAGTTATTTTAAAGACTTTTTATTTTGGAAGAATTCAATCGGAAAACAAAACACTTTTATAACAAATCAGAGGATACTGTATAACAACATAAATACAAAAGTTGTAAGATTCATTTTTAAATGAAAGTTATGTTTGAGGATTGATTTTATGTACGCGAGATTTGTCTAAAAATGTTATGTTAAGTGTAAAGCAAATGCCATACTTCTGATAAGAAAGGTATGAAATTAGTAAAATATTAAGAATGAGAAAAAAACATTGGATGAGATTTTGGTATTAAAAGAAAGTAATAATAGTAGAGTACTTCCAAGACTAATGTCTCAATTAGAAAGCCTCATAAGACCATTATCTTTTTTATGTAAAAAGTTGAAGCGCTTATATATTTTTAAAGATTTCAAACTGTATTTTATTCTTTCCTCTTCACACACACAATGAAAATAAAATATATGAGTTCCGGCTTTCATTCACGCAGAAATAACCGTTTACGGTTCAGTTATAAATAAATAATTTTATTTTACGTGGATTCTTAGTTGCTTTAAAAATAATATTTTATAATAATCAAAATATTAAATTCTATCAAAATTGGATCGATTTTATAATTTTTTTACTGATACACACTTTGTGAATTTATACAATTAACCAGCATGTATACGATATGAACGTTGAGAATCGACAGTGTTATCCATTATCAAAATGACATTTGACAGCTAGATTAAAATGATTTCCATCCATGTATTATCATCCCATACCGATCATATGGTGCCCTTGGCTTTATGAAATAATTATGTAAAAAATACATTTATTCTTTACCTAAAATGGCTTTTAATTGTTAAAATATCTTCTTCCCGTGTTTTCACCCGATTACTCGTCAATCTTGTCTCGGAGAATAAATTTCAAACCTGCAAATGCCTTTTTAACCTTAACTTGTAACGAGAGATTTCAAAACCACCATTTAGATTCAATCAAGACAGCATAGATAATTATATAGATATAATTTCCCAGAAATCTAAACTATCATGTTTTACATAGAATTTTCGTTAATTGTCACAAATATTTAAAAATGAATTCAATGTCTTTTAGGTTAAAAAAAAATATGTGATTTATTAGGCTTTTTTTTTTTTTTTTTTTTTTTTTTTTTTTTTAAAGAAGTCAGCAATTGCTTTTCACTTTCCAATGTCTTCTATTATAAGATTATTCTTTTTCTTTTATATGATTGAACTGAACTTTCCCAAAGATTGTAATTTATTCCAAATATTCTTTAAATGTTTCACAACTTGCACTTTTTGTGACATGAATGGAAAATTTGTTTACGCGGCTCCAAATAAACTGCTCCTACTAGTTTTTTTACTTTCCATTAATATTGTTTCCTTGTTAGACAGCTGATTATGTAAAATATATGCTAAAAATTTTTTTTAAATATCAGGACTTTATTTTGCAATGAATCAAAATTTCATAAAATTATATATATATATATATATAATTCAATAATTTCAAAGTAGCTTTCATTAAGAACTGTATGTGGTGGGTGTCAAAATTTTAATTTCACCAATTAACAATCTGCTAAATAACAGTCTAATACAAATAATAATCTACTAAGGATGAGTTAATATGTTTTCATTTCAATAAGGTCTTTAAAATATATGTAGAAATCCTCATTGGAATGCATTGATGCAACTTTTTTATAGTGAAAATGAAAGAATAGAACCGGTGACAGTTGAACGGGATTTTTAATTTATTCTTTAGTTGACTATTTACTTCTAATTGACCGTTGTATTTAATCCGCACGAATTCATTCCAACTGTTACAAATTTTTTTACGTCTCCTGACCAATTAGACTAGGATGCTGGTTATTATTGCTTACTTAAGGCGTAGCATGCTCATTATATTTCCAACTGAAAATCTGCTATTTGTCTCTCTAAGCAGTTTATACAAACATCTGTAGATGAGCGCATGCTGAGTTGTGAAAAATATAACTCATCGATATTTGTCTTAAAATATCATCTATTCTTTTAATTTATTCAATTAAGTCAAATCTGCCTTCTGCAAGCAATTTCATGCAGAGACTGAAATAGAAAATGTTATTGAGCAATGAAAACAGGAAATTAGGACGCAATTTACATGTAATAACAATTAAATGGTTGACGTTAAATTAAAATATATATATATATACATACATAATTTGATTACAGTAGCAAAATGGCAGATGATGTATCGAAACGAAATAAATTTATATTATTTTTCGGTTCTTTACGACGTAAATAACGGCTTTCTTCGGTTTTTGTGGTTCAGTTCTTGTTCAAACAGTATGGAAAATTTTATTGTGTTGTATGAAGTAAGTTTTAGAATTTCCTTTATAATATTTTATTTATTTAATAAAAATAAATAAAGCATATATATTATATGTTTCATTAATTCTTATATGAAAGGCTAAAAATTTAAAAAAATGAAATTAAAGGTACAAAATATAATTACTACCGTTTTCCCGGCGTGGATACTGTAACTTTGGAACAAATTACGAGACTATGTGTTAAATATTAATAAAGATATTGAGTATCCATTAAACGTTCTCCTTATCATGCTGCGACTTATATAGAAATAGTATGATACGATAAGTAGAATTTTTTATCTCCCTTTTTGTATAAATCTTCTTTTTTGGATTAAGTACAAAATATAATACATCCATTTCAAATCAGAACCTTTCGATTTGGAGATCTTGCGCATCCTGATTATTACATATTTTGGATTCTTCAAATAGATTTCTTTCTTTTCTATAAATAAATTAGATAGGCATACTTAAGATACGTCAAATAGACGTTCAGTGTTCCTCTATACTTATAAACTAGTAGAGAAGAACATTATTAATCATTTTATTACTCAGTAACACAAAGGTATTTTCAGATCTATTATATCAAGCTCTTGTACATTAAAAACTTTTGCAACACTCTCCCTAATCTTTTAATTAACAATTTTAAACATTTGATTTCCTTAGAGAACACAAACAAATTAAAGGAAAGTATTATAAGATGTTTTTAAAGGAATCAGATGCAAGCAGATGTAACGCTGATATTCCATATCTAAAATTTAATAAGTATTTTAAAAATTGAAAATTTTAAAGAATAGATTATTATTTGTAAAAATATCTTGAAGTTTATTTAAAGTAAAAAGAACTCTCAGTTTAATTCCGAAATACATTAAGTGATTGGAATTTAAAAGAGCTATTTAACAAAAATATAGAAGTTAAAAATCAGGATATATATATTTAAAATAACGTCAAAAAATATTAAATCATGAAGATGGAAAGGAATATTTTATCTATGTAAATATGAGAAAAACAAAATTACAGCTTGACAACTTTAAACTATGCCACGATAGGTTATTAGCTTTAAAAACTTTTTATTTTGCTGATAGAATAAGAAATAATTAAATCAATAGTTCATATATAGGATGTTTGCTATTGACTCAAGTTTTGTAAGGGAAGAAAAGCTATTGAAAAACTAATAAATGAATTACAATCTTAATAAATTAACTGAATATTATTAAAATGAAATTTACAAAGCTTATGCTCGTTTATACAAGCAATTAAAATGATATATACATACATTTTTAATAATTCGTGTTTCCAATTTTATATTTAAACATTTTATTATTTTTGACCATTTAATGAAAAACCTAAAATCATTCAATGTGTGTGCGAGGCAATGCATAATTTTTTAGTATGATTAATAGTAAAATTATTAAAAACCGTACTCTAAAATGAATGTTTTCCTCAATATCAGCGGAAGAAGGGAAATCTATTCTTTCTCAATGCCTGACAAGGTCGTCAAAGTGGTATTCCGGTGTCGGTTTCAGTGACCATTTGAAGTAGCTTCCTCCGCCCGTGCTCTAAAACTTCGGGGTAATTTTATGTAGCTACTCATTAACAGAAACAGGTGGTGGGACATAGAAAGCACCCTTTCTGGTATTGAATACAAAAGGACTCATGGCGTTAGTACATTTATCTTCGTAAGGAAGTAAAACATTTTTAAAGAAAATATTTGACCCAAGAACAATTCACATAATAAAGAATGCATTAATTTTAAGTATGTATCATTAATAAATGAAATATAATAATTTTAAATACTTGTAATTAAACAGATGAAATTTTCATGTAAATCTTGAATATTGACTCAAATAAAGATTTATTTTGTGTGAATTTTTTAAACGTTTGTAATTTATTTTATTCTCAAAGAACTTCTTAAGGAAAACCTGCATTTATTTTAAAATTTCTTTAAATCAAATATTTTTTATGTGGAACCTTATCAAGACATAACTAGTACAGTATTTCCATATTTCTCTAGATTTTCATTTCGCATGAGTATATTATTTTGATGCGCTTGAAGTACATAACCACACAGAGAAATTACTATTTTTGAAATAATTTTCTCCTTTTGCAATCGTACTCAGTACTAAATCACTCAACTATTTTCTAGTAATGATCTGGCATTTAATGTCTATAGTTATCCAATACTGTTAGCTTCAAAAGATAGTAAGTGTTTGAAAAATTTTTGTTTTAAAAACCTTTTTATTAAAGTTAGAACGTAAATTAATGCTTCAATAAAATATACAGAATTATGCAAATTTATTGTATATAAGAAATAAAAGATATTGTGTGTAAGAAAATCAGCTGAATACTATTAATTTTATTTATTTCATTATAATAAGGTTAAATATAGCTACATATGGTTAAGATTCTTTCTTTGTATAAAGAGAATAGAATATTCTAAATTAAGGTTTAGTATATAACATAATTTAAAATGATGGCGAAAAAGAATAAAAATTTGCACTTAATATGTTTCTTACAATTCCCGTGAAATGTGAAATTTCCTTAATCATGCAAATGATATTAATTTACACATTTTTAGTATTTACTTCAATTATTTTTCAATATCTAATATGATTGCTATAGTTTATGGTTTCCATGTTTGAATGAAAAATTATAAACTATAGCAATCATATTTCATGTGTGTGTATGTTAAAATACTTTTTATGTTTTTCATTTTTGAAATATATTTTTAAAATAAATACGATGCAGTGTTTTTTATGAGTTTCAAAATAAAATTTTTACAATAAATTTTAATACTTTATCAAAGAAATACAATTTTAAGTGACGTGTATATACCTGACATGAAATAACAATAAGAGAAATCAGCTTTTTCAATGTGTAAATAAAAAATAGCTTTAATAACTGATAACATTAATTTAAAGTTATCATTGTAGAAATTTGAAAAAAATTTTCTCGTTAATTAATTTATACATACGAAAATAAATTTTTGAATATATCTTTTAATTTAGTCAATAATATTAAAAAATATTTAATTGATCTAATTATAATTAGTTAGATATTATTTTGTAATGATGAACTAAAAAATAAACTTAAATTTTATGTTTAGAAAAATACTTTTTTTTAAATTTCTTTGATTGAATTTAGCATTTCTACAATGGAAAAGATTATAATATTTTGTATGAAGGAATGATTCAAAAGGGGTTTACAATTAATTTAGAATGCTCTATTTTTCTGACATATGTGACAGTATGTAATTTTCTAAGTAAGTTTCTAAGTGAAGGCAACTGAAATGTTTATTGGTTTCTTGTCGTTAATGAAAATACCTCACAACTTATTCAATTTATTTAACGTAAAGTTTCTCAACGGTCTCTCTCATTAATGAATTATCTTATAAATATTAGTCCTTAAGATACTTCCTTACAATGAAAAAAATTTTTAATGTCGTTAAAATTAATTTGCTTCTTGTATGTCTTCATATTTAGTAAGACATGGGCAAAAGAAATCCAGAATTTCAAAAGCAATGAAAATGTTGTATTTGTCAAACGTTTTTATTAGTAATACTTTTTACAAATACATTATAAAATTACAAATGTGTGATTTCTAACTCATGCATATAAACATAACAAAGATTTTAACTTATAAAAATTGGAAAAGTTCCTTAAATTTTTGGAAGGAAAAAGCAATTTTCTAATTTATATATATATATTTGTTATTGTACTAGAAATATCATTTTTTTCCTTTCGTTCAACTCTCTGCTTCCATAAACCAATATATACTGAATGATATTTTACACTCTTATTTTCACACTTTTTAATGTTAAACATTAAAATTATTCAATCTTCAAGAGACTGAATTAATAATTATGCTTATAATGATTTCAAAATTACTAATAAATTTAATCTGAAGTATTTAAACTAAAAGTTGTATTAGAATTATTTATTTTTAAAAAGCAAATTTTTAAATCACAATGTATTAAAATATTTAAAAGAATTTTTTTGGTATTTAATAAAACTTAATTTTTATTGCTGAAAAATATTAGATGGGAGCGAAAACATGTATCCACTTAAAAATATTTTCCAATCACAAATTAGTTTACTGTTTAGTAAAAAAATGCTTCCAGGTGTTCATTAACTGTTTCAGGAACAATCAGGATTTTTAATCAAAAATTTTTTAAAATATTATTGCACTTTTTAAACATGATGGATAAATTCTTGTTAAAGCATTATTTTTATTGACCTTTTACATTTTGTGTGAAAAAATATATCGTTTCTTTTGAGATTTTCTCCGTGGGATTTTAAAAGAAAAAATAAGTTTTATGCTAAATTAAAGAAGCAAGTAAATCTATCTTAAGTGCTACGTAAAATACAGATTACAATATAATATTCTCTTTTAAAAGAAAGCATATATTATCCTTATTTGCATATGTGTATATGAAATCCACGTATGCAGGTATGTATAAGAGGTCCTTGGTTGGAGGTGTGTATGAAAAGTCCCCATTTACAGGTGTGTATGAAAGGTCCTCAGTAACTGGTGTGTATGACAGGTCCTCAGTAACTGGTGTGTATGAAAGGTCCTCAGTAACTGGTGTGTACGAGAGGCCCTCAGTAACAAGTGTGTATCATAGGTCCTCGCTTACCTTGAGAAAATACATATTTGAAAAAATTAAAATATTGAAAAAATTTATGTCCCACGATTGTTAAAATGTTATTTTAAACCATAATAATGAATTTCATAAAAATATTCCTGTAAGTTTAGTATATAATTTGGGTCCTCAGATCATGGCGGTGAAAACACATAGAGCGCACTTGCCGGTTTAGGACCAACCTGTGTGTGTGTGTGTGTGTGTGTGTGTGTGTGTGTGTGTGTGTGTGTGTGTGTGTGTGTGTGTGTGTGTGTGTGTGTGTGTGTGTGTGTGTGTGTGTGTGTGTGTGTGTGTGTGTGTGTGTGTGTGTGTGTGTGTGTGTGTGTGTGTGTGTGTGTGTGTGTGTGTGTGTGTGTGTGTGTGTGTGTGTGTGTGTGTGTGTGTGTGTGTGTGTGTGTGTGTGTGTGTGTGTGTGTGTGTGTGTGTGTGTGTGTGTGTGTGTGTGTGTGTGTGTGTGTGTGTGTGTGTGTGTGTGTGTGTGTGTGTGTGTGTGTGTGTGTGTGTGTGTGTGTGTGTGTGTGTGTGTGTGTGTGTGTGTGTGTGTGTGTGTGTGTGTGTGTGGCAATTGAAGTTCTCTATAACTGTAGCCATTGTTTGATAATTTATGTCCTACCAACCCAAATTTTACGTATAAACTATGAATTATGATAAGAAATTAAACAAATTAAGAAATAATAGTGTTAACTCGAACTGTTTTTTCTAGTTTTGAATAAATTCAATCGGAGTATTTTATACATCAAATTCTTCTTATAAATGATAAAATTACGCAATCTTATGTCTCACGCAAAGTCTCACGCAATCTTATGTCTCACGCAAAGTCTCACGCAATCTTATGTCTCACGCAAAGTCTCACGCAATCTTATGATAAAGCTATCAAAGAACCAAAAGGTTTCTTTGAAAACATGCATACAGTTTCATCCATTCGTAATAAAACATTATGTAATTGTTTTATACAATGATATATTAAACCACACAATCATATTATAAAATAAAAAAGACGTTAAGAAATTTTCGGCTATTAAGAATCAGTTTGTATCTTAACTTAAGCACTTAAAACAAAAATGCTTAATCTCTATGTAGATAAGATAAAAAAAAAGTCACATCAACCTTCAAATAAAACTTTTTATGATGTAATTTAAACTAAACGCTACTAATTGTTAACGTTAATTTCTTCTCCACATAAAAAAATCTATTAAACAATCTTCTCTGCATAAAAAAATTCTTCTCTGCGTTAAAAACTTTATTTCAAATGAGCAGAAGAAAATCAGTTAAAGAGATAATTTTCTTTAATTCAAGTAATTCTGTATCGATTTATATTCACTTAAATATAGGAGATTATAGATTTCATTATTTTGAAGCACAAGAATTTTTTATATGTATATTTAACCAAAAATAAAGTCCACTTCAATGATATGTTATTTGTCCATTAGTAACAGGTCAGGTTTCAACTCTACATTTCCAAAATTACTTTTCTGAAAATACACATTTTACGTATGGTAACTGTTTAAATTTTAATTTAAGAGACAATCAACAATTGTAAAACTACTTTAAAAAGATTAATTCATCAAAATATTTTACAGAAATCATAAATTTCTAAAACACATTTTGCTCAATTTATGAGGAACTATATGTACAAATTTTAATTTGTGATCAAAAACTAAATACGTGCATTTTTTTTAACTAAACTAGGGCATTAAAATATAAATCACCGACTAACTAAGAAACGAAGATTTATTTCTAAGAAAAAATATTGTTTATCAGCAGAAATTTATTTGAGTAATTTCTAAATTATATTTAATTAAAAACATTTAGATGGCTAATATACATAAGGAATTAAGATAAAATAAATTGAAACAACATTATACTTACTAGATGACAAAGAAAAATGAGCCATGATTTAAAAAACAGCATCTTTAAAAAGGATTCTTTTTACTTTAAGAAAGGATGTTTACGGAAATTGAGCTATTCATATTTTGTGGACATGCTGAAAAGTAAAGTAATGGCAGCAAAGAGGCCAGAGTAAAATAAAAAATAAAATGAATGAATAAAATGAAAGTAAGTAGTTTGATAAACAAATATTACTGTCTCATTTTCAAGAGAAAAAAAGTTGTTCGTAGTTTAGAAAAAATCTTGACTCTACAATGTTTCTACAATAATTTTAAATTATGAAAACAATTTCCGTGGATTTTATTTTAAATAAGAGATACCAGATGATTGATTGTAAATTTTTTTTCTTTGAAGCCTTTTCAAAGAAGTGTTTTTATTTCCTTTTTTTTATTTTTTTATTATTATTATTATTACAATTCTTCTATTTATATATTTTTTGTTATCTTATTATTTTCAATTATATTTTAAGCATTTTTTATCGATATGAGAATTTTTATTTTTAGTATGCTACAAAATAAAGTAAATTAAAGTCAATTTTTTTTAGCTCAAATATGTCTTTTGGAATTCCCACTTTAAAAATAATCAACATATATAAAAATTTTAAAAAAAAACTAAGGACGTCTAACTAAATTAAGTTAAAAGAAATTTATTATTATATATTCAGTTTATTGTAAAATTTTATATCATTAATGTTATTTAGAAATACAAGTTTACCATGGGTACAATGGACTGGAGAAAATTTCCTCGATCAATGTCAAAATTGAGGGAGTGGATCCTCTGGTGGTTCCATCTATCGGAGGATTTAAAGAGCAAAGACGTACTTTCACCTTCCTGATGGTCTGATTAAAAAGAAAGACGATCCTTATGGACTTAAAATTTTTATAGCCAAGGCATAACGATCTTGGCTTGTCAAAGTGTCATAAATAATAGCAGAAATACAATATATCATTATGAAATATTCATTAAATATCATGTTTATTTAGAGAAATAAAATATTAAAAGCACTTCAGTTAATATACTTAAATATTGAAAATTAAAGCCCCAAAACAAATGTTGAAAAGTTTTTTTTTTACCTTAAATAGAACAAAAATTGTGGGAAATTTATATTAGAAGAGGAAATTATTGAATCTTAAAAATCTTCTTTCATTGATAAACAAAATTTGTAAAACATTAAGGAATTTAACTATTTATTTAATTATTTTTGACATGTTTCAACAAATAATAAAAATGAAATAAACTTGAGGAAACAAACTGTGTCACTTAATTCAAAATTACATGGTTGTGTTTCTTTTAAACCAAAGGAGATTTCATATATTTACTTTTATAAAAAATATAATAATATGCAAAACATTCATTTTGAGAGTTAATGTTTTTTATAATGCCTTTTTATCATGGCATATAAGTTTATATAATTTTAATTTTAAGTGCATAAAGTGTTGCTTCTTCATTAGCTTTGTTTGCATGACAATTTGTTCATTTACAATAAAGTTCGAATAGATACAGTTACAATGATTTTTTATTTCACAAAGTATACCAGAATTACATTTTCTATACCATCACAGTCACTCTGATATAATCAAGTTTTTCTTTGTTTAGTATTCTTTAGATTATTAATGTGCATATACTAATTACAAATTCCCATTTTTACATATAATATCTTTTTAAAAGTTTTGTATCTTCAAGTAAATCATAAATCAACGTCACTTACTAATTATTAAATAAATACTTTTACATTTTTCTTCAGTGTATGAATGCATGAGTGCGTGGTGCGTGTTTAATTATCCGTATATATATATATATATATATATATATATATATATATATATATATATATATATATATATATATATATATATATATATATATATATATATATATATATATATATAATTTTATTTTGCTGTAAGTGATTACACGAAAAGACAGATTTCAGAAATAATCTAATAGGAAGGACACACGATTGATTTATTGATTGTTTCAAAGCATTGACAGCAAAATCTAAGACTTGGTGAACACTGATAAACCCATATCTCTTACAAGTGACGCCGGCATACTTTTTCTACGGTTAGATGAGAAAGTAGCAATTTTTCTTGTTGACACATTCAGAAGTATTCTCTTTTATAAGAAATGTTGACAGTACTATTGGATATCAGATTTATTTCAACCATATTTATCTGAAGTATATGAAAACTCATTCTTCTTTTTGTTTCCGTTCCGGACCACTATGTATTTGTTACTGTATGCCATTCGCTACTCATGGGGATATCGAGCAAAAAGTTATGTTTGCTTGGCTTTGGTTGAAGGAAGAGTCGATTCTATCAATTCTTTCCACCAAAAATAAGTAAAAATTTCAAATATATACCAGCTTAATTTATTTACAAAAAAACTGTTAAGAAAATGCGACATAGTTACTTACTAAACTAATTAAATATACCATAATTGGATTTTTTTTATTTTTTTAGAATTATACAATTTCCAAAATATGAACTCATTCAGTTGATAAGATATTTTTCGTCTTTTAATAAAAGATGTATCTTTCATCTACAGAGTTAGAATGAAAAAAAAGCATTTATGAATTTTTTTTCTGGTAAAATCACACATATTTACTGCTGTATCCTTAAATTTACAGTAGAAGATAAAGAAACATTTGAATAGGCAACTTTTGAATAATATGAAGAGTAAAATATATGAGACACATTTTTCAAATTCTTGTGTAGTTATTGCAATAAGTTACACTTTTTTAATTATTTCTATTATATTCTAAATTAATATTTCTTTGAATAATTTAATTCAATGACTTTAAAGATAATCCTCAAACTTATTTGATAAAAATGTAATTTATGCAAATGTACTAAGTAACTAACAGAATATAAATTTTAAAAAATATAATGCTTATTACTCAAAATTTTAATTTGTATATTAGTTTAGAGAGTGAGTCTAATGTCGCATAATAATAATCTAAAAATTTTAATTCGTAGTGTTAACGTAATTTTGTTACGATCCATTAATGTAATCTTTGTTAGTATTTTCGCAAAACTTCTGGAAACAATTAAAGTATCACTCTTGATTTTTTACTTGGATAAGTAAATAAAAATCATTCCAGCCTGAAGCTGTGATATTTTTTATAATTTTTCTAGAAAGCAATAACTATATCAATATATTTGCACGGCATCTGTAATAATATTTTAATTCAAAAACAAATATAATCATTGTTTTGTAAATTTTACGTGATTTTATAATAAATAAATTTAAATAATTTAATAAATTTATGGAAAGTTTTATAAAAAATTTTAAATTCATTTTTTGGCCTTTTTATGAGATTTTTATAAGTTTTTAATAATTAGGTAATCGTCAGATTACGTACATTTTCTTCATTTCTCTCTGATTTCTAAAGGCAGACGACAAATAATCTTACTGTTTTACACTGGCTGAAATCGAACTCTGCACTATTCTATCTAAACAACGCTATCCTGAATAATATAAAGAAAAATATTACTTATCCCGATCTACAAATAAAATTTCGTCTGTACATTATCTAAGATTTGCTGCGTTTTACTCGTATAATCAATTGTTTTAAAGTTAAACTTTCTTAAAAGCTGAATTCCTATAGTTGAGAAATTTTTCCTAAAATTTTTAAATATCTAAAAGAAATTGTAGAGTTTAGCTGAAAGAGAAGCTGCTTATAGAAAAGCTTTCATCAAAAAATCTACGTCATTTCTCATTTCACACACAGCACAGTATTATCAATAACCCTTAAAAGAATTATGGTTATACTTATCTTCGTATTCAAGAATGAGATTTTAATCATAAATTTATCTTATACACATGATTAAATTTATGTTTCTTAGCTTATCTTTTTTGAGAATAAAGTTTATATTTCCTGCCAGTAATGATATAACACATGTAAAAATTGATTTAAAAATACACTTAGACAAAAAATAAATCTATTTTATGTTTTGTTTTATTTATATCTTAATAAATATTAAATAAATATGTAAAATTCATGAATATGTGTGGGTTCTGATGGACATTAACACATTTATGCTCTATATTCACATTTATGCTCTATATTCATAAAAATTATAAAATATGCATGTACTTTTCTTATACACGTAACCTTTCTTTTGAATTGAAGAATGCCTTTTTTCCAGTTAAACATTTATTTATTTTTTTAATTATTATCTGCAAGCCGTTTTCATTTTTAAAAAATTCGCATACAAAATAATATTTCGCAAATCATAATGTCCTAGACTTTATATTTTAAAATTGTAAGCAATTATTGCAATCAAAATCAAAGTCGGATATATTTTTATAGTGTACTAGAAAATAAACATGGTTAACTTCTCCTAATTTATTAAATGTATCTCCTCTAAATTTTGATTGTTATTTCATGTATTACCAAAGCCATTAGTTAAATTGCTCTTTACTGAATGCTTTGTGAAAATATAAGAATTTTAATGGGATATGCTTCTTTTATTCTGAATTTTCGATATTGGGAAATGTATTAAATTGCTTTATTAAGAGGAAAGTTTTCGAAAGATCGTAACTTGTAGTAAACCTCACAATCTAGAAGTATTTCAATGGCATGAATTAATGATTTCACAAATTATTGGCTACTTAGTGGTAACTATTTCTATTTCTGCTTTAAAATGTGAAGAAAATATTTCGAAACCAGACACATTTAATATATTACTTTATCCTAGGTGATCACGCAATGGAGTTTGTGTTTGAATATTTGTTTTCTAATACAGCTAACAAAGAACTAGATAATCATAGTTTTAAACAGTTATCTTTGTAAAAAAATGATGATTTTCCGAGTGTGTTAAGATATCTAGCTTTTAATGGGAATTTTAAAATGTTTCTATGAATTGTTAATAATGTGCATCAATAAATCAGTAGTACATTAAAATATTCTGATCTTTATGCACTAATACATTCGTTCATTTTGTGGCCAGTTGAGGAAAAGCTGTGTTTTGAGGAGCTTATTTTTTGAACTTATGTGAACCTAGAGAATTTTTAAATCATATTATTATAATAAATGTATCTCAGCATCATTCACGAAATTATTTTACACAAAATTCATGTTTAATACATGAGATTTATTTATAAAATTAAAACAAGCAATTGCATTAAAAATCAAAAAAAGTTACTTTTCTTAGTTTTATGTTCACTGTCGTCACGCATTTAATTTTCCATGTGTATTCCAAGTTCATAAAAAATAAACACTTGCTTGAAAAATCAAAATACTGTGGTTAATTACTTGAAGCAGCTGTTGTGTTGTACAGGAAAATATGTATCAAAATTTGAAGTAAATTCCATGTGTAAGATGCTACGCTTTCACTATATACACCTACACCAAATGCGCGATAAGAGCCTTTATATCATTTTGCATATAGTATTACTCAAATAGATTTCATTGTTTTATCAATATCTAAAAGTTTATTTTCCAAAAAAGTATTTCACGTTAATTAGCTGAATTTAACTATCGTAATAAAAAAGCATTAATATCAAGCATCCACGCCTATCAGAATACCAGTACAAAGTAGAAAAATCATTATTCATCTCCCGTTGATCGTTAGGATTAATTTTAAACTAGAATTTCCTTTCCACAAGAATAGAATATTGTACCGAGCTTCGGGGTTCATGTGGATTGAGAGTTGAATAAAGCAACCACTCAATGAACACAAGACTTTTATTCCTAAAAATTCCACTAGATATACCAGCTGTAACAATCACAATTATACAGCTACAATTCTTCGGATACAATAAGTAACAGCTTCCAATCATAGGTCTCAAATACTTCAGGCAGAGAACACCTTCTCTAAACTAGCAGTCTTTACTCACTGACTGTCTTCACAAAACTAACTCCTTCTATGTCGGGCTGCGGTATTTATATCTGACTTGGCGGGGAAATCTACCAATTTCGCCAAGGTTCTGGAAGCTTCTAGGTTATCTCGCTAAATATTGGTCCTAGAGCTTAGGTGATGGATGTTTCCAAAAGTATCTATTTCTCGCCAAGTCACCAAAAATCTCGCCAACTGTCATCAAGTCGCCAAGTTTTCTCGCCAAAACATAACCAATTCACCAAATTATTAGAAAACCCATTACCCCAGAAACATTAACGTATAACACTTCTAAATACCGCAATTTTTGTCCAAAATGTGAGTATTTCCGATCTGTCTAAGATATTTTAAGACACATACAATAATTATTTATAAATTTGTAACGATATTATTACTGTCTATAATGCATGTCAAATCACATCCTCTATACTTTTCAAAATTCTGCGAAATGATATTTTTGCACTCTCTCTCTTCCAAAGTAATAATTTTTTGTCTTTCGGAATTGTTAATAATAAAATTTTTAATTTAGGAAAGTAATAATTTTGTTTTCTAAGCATGCATAACAGTTTTACTAATTATGCATGCTTAGAAAACAAAATCCTGTTCATAAGCAGAAGTGATGGAATCCAAGTTCAATGTTATTTCTCACATTTTAAACTAGGGGAAACTTTCTAACACTTCCATCTAATTCATATACTTGTCGTTTTTCTTTTGGAAGCAATGAATTTACTCCATTTTTTTCAGCATTTAATTCTTAATATTTGCTAATCGTCTTAAATATGTAAAAAAGACATTTACGTTACATGGTGACAAATTTTCAGCATTTTTTAGCACACAGCATTCGATGAATTTTTAATAACCATTTAGTACAAAATTTCTTTGTTGTATCTGGAACATAGATCATATACTAAATTGAGTATCTATTCTATTTGCATTCTAGGTGAATAAATGCTGTAAACTTGGGAAAGTTAATTATAATTCCACTGGGCTTATTTTAATGAAAAGCAAAGTATCATTTGATTAAACTAAACATTTTTCTGAAAGATTTCGCACTTTTTTCCGTTAAATTCCCATTTAAGTAAAATAATCATCAATTAAGCGAAACTTTTTATAAAAAAAAATTCCACACTTGTTTGTAAATTAATGCTATAAGATGAACTTAGATGCAGTGCATATATTTTATCAATTTGATAATTGAGTCCACTTAATAGTACATAAATAATAGGCAATAAAAACAGTACTTCTTATTCATGTAAAAGTAATCATATAATATATATATAAACAAGTCAATCAAATAATTGTTATTTACAGAAATTATAGAGTTTTGGCGTCTCTCTTATTTATTTTTAAATTACTGGGATAAACCGAAATTCAAAAGAAATACACTATGTTCATGTTTCTATAAATAATATAAATATGTAAAAATATAAGCAGGTATATAAAGCAAACGAATATTGAGAAAATATAATGCAAACATTAAAAAGAAGTTTTAATTGTTTATACTGGATTAATCAAATTGATTGTACTTGTTAATTAGATTGATTATAATTGTTTATACTGGTTGATTTAATTATATGACAGATTTTCTTTTATCTAAATTTAAAAACCGAAACATAATTAGTGAGTATTATCGTACTGACAGCATATTTTTGCAAAAAATATTTTTGAAAAAAAAATATTATCAATATTTTTTTAAAAAATGTGAATAAATATATGTAAATGCAAAAGTTTAGCTCCTTTCATAATAAAGTTTAGTTCTTTTTATAAATTTAGAACAAGGCAAATCAAAATTTAATTTATGCAATATAACCAATGAGAGTTAGAAATCACATTTGTGTCAAAGTATTGTATTAATTTTTCACAAACATTATTTTATATATATTATTAAAAAACTGTTTGTTAAAAAAAACAATCTCCATGAATGACAAATAAATTCTTAAGACTTAGACTACGGGCTAAATCAACCACTGTACTTATTTATTTTGCACTTTTTGTGAAATCTGGAAGAAATCGAAGCAGCAGTTTATTTTACATTATGAAAAAAAAATGTATCGTTGAAATTATTAAATTTTCTCTAATATGTATGTATAAAAGAATTTTTAAAGTATGTCGAACCACATAAACTATCGAAAAGAACATCCCTATAACTATAACACGAACAAAAGTAAAATTTTAGTGAATATTTGATCACCAGTATCTGCATGTTAAATTAATCAAAGAGCCCTTATATTAAATAGGTTTAAAATAACTGAAATATTTATCCCCACCATCAAAGTAACTCTTTTTTAATGAGCAGAAATAAGTATTTTAACGAATGCTGAATAAATTTATAAATCACAGTTCTTTCAATGATTTTGATTTGCTTTTTTTATATCACTCACCCAAAGAATCGTATTTCTTCACTCAATTTTTTTATTTGCTAGTAAAAGGAATCGTGAAATAAAATTTTTGACTTATCTCGGGTTTATTGATATACGATTCTTCAAAGCAAATGATGCATTTAAATTTTCCGCCAGTTTATAAATTGTCATTTTGCCATGAAATGCATTTATGGCAATTTAATGATATTCATATATCAAAAAGAATTTTTGCTTTGATTTCAAATGCATTTAATAAATTAAAGGTTATATTTCTTAAATTTTTCCTTTAATATTTATTTATTAATGTATTCGGCTATTCAGTTAAATTTAGTCAATATTTCTTGTATGCAATCAGTTGTCACTGTATACAGTTTGTTTTAAATTTATTTAATCTTTATATGAAAGGAAGCTGTTTTCTGTTACAAATATTTAATTTAAAGCCTATTTAGTTTTCAATATATTATATTGCAAAAGCATATAAAAGCTTTTTCAACTTAATTATTTTATGAAAAATTGCGTTACATTTAAATTTCATCAAAAGTTAAAAGTCATCAAATAAACTCATAATAAAATATCATCAAAACACTTGTTTTTTTCTGTCTTACAAATACTTGTAATACTAAATTATATACTAAATAAAATAGCATAAAATAGAAAAGTGAATTTATTGGATTATTTCTTGAACTTCAGAGAAATATTTATTAGAGTTTTTTTTTTTAATTCGATTTTCATAACTACTTTCAAAATTACAACTACAAGATAAAAATGCTAAATATTTAAACCTAATTAATGACTTATTATGAAATATAAGATACTTTATTAAATGCTATATAGCTTCGTTTGAACTAACACATAATATTTAACCTTCTCAATTAATATATGCCTTGTAATTGTTTTAAACATTTTTCCAAAACTCACAACAAAATATTACAGCTCATATTCTTAACAAGATAAAATAAAAAGAAAAAACTTAAAATATATACATTTTGAATTAAAATCAAAAATAATTTAATGACCAATTCTTTAATAATTAATGTTATTTCAATTATTTATATAAAATAGCTTTATTAAATAAACGCAGAAAAAATTTATTCTTCTACATTTAATTAATACTATATGTAAACGGTAAATAAAAATGAGATATTTTTACAACTTTTATTTATAAATAGTTGAACTTCTTTATGTTTTTTGTACTTTTAAGCAAGTTTACATCGAATTCATATTTAAAAATAGATATTAAAGTATCCATTTTCATATCTTTCACTAGATATATGGCACTTATTTAATAATTAAAGATCGTAATAAGTTTTAATGGTGTAATTATGAATTAAATAATCATTTAAATGTGAACATTCTATCTGTAGTTTTTCTGGGCTTTATATTACATTGTAATTGAACATGTCATCTCAAGAATTTTAATTGGGAATGGCGTATTACATACATTTTATAGAAGAACATATGAGTACTGAAAATGTTAATAACAAAGAAATTCGTATGATATATTAAAAAGCCATTGTTTCGAGCGTGGAAAAATTAAATGAATAATTTGTGAATTTTGTCTCCATTCATTATATATAATTTTTCCCATGAACGATATCGTTTCCAATTAAAAACAAACATAAAAAAATTATAAGAAAGTAAATATTGTATAACAGTGGTATGTTAGTATTTATATTATAGGAAAATAGAAAACCATATTCCTATCAGCCCTTTTCATACTCTTAGTAATATTCTTACATCCTGTGAATAATCCCATTCCATTCTAAAAATAGTTTGGTAGTGTTTGATCATCATACATGTAATCACTAATCTACGTGACTTAGAATAAAATTACTATATCCATCAGAATAATTACAGTTCTTATATTATTTAACCAATTATCATGCCTTTAACGCAAATCAGTGACATTTTTGTAAAAATGTAACCAGAAAATATCCAATGATCTACTAAAATTGTACAGACTATGTTTATTCTGCTTTCCTTTCATTTGATATAATTTAGAGGTGGCAAATTATTTACTGTGAAAATGAAAGATAATTAGTTAATGCAAAAGGGTGGTAATGCGTTTATTAAAAGCTGCTTATTCAACTCTTTCCTGGCAAGGGACTCGTTTATCCTTTCCTCGAGAAAATTCTGGACTCCCTTTTTCCTTTTCTTCATCATCTTTGATAATAACAATATTTCTTTCCTTATTGTTATGATGAATATCAGAATAACATTAAGAAAAAATATTTTACTATACTATATCTCTTGAATTCAAAGTACAATATTTCCATTATTTATTCCTTCTTTTCCTCGAAGAGATATTCCCTTTTGGAAAGTAGTTAGTGCGATTACTTTTATTTACAATAATATTTCACATGTGATAATTTGTTTTCAATATTTTATTCGTAGTGGCAACAGTTAAATAAACTTACATATCATCCTATCTATTTATCTTAAGAGCGTGACATTTAGGGAAAAGTAAGGTTACAGAGAACTAATAGGAATCAATTGAAATAGAAAATAAAGAAGAATAGCAATAAATATCTTTAAAATTCATAAAGAATTAATCTATTTTTAATAGTTACTGTAATTTCGTTATAAATTATTTCCCTTTCTTTTAAGATGGATTGAAAAATATTAAACAGAAAAGCAACTTGTCATACAAATGTAAAAATACTTAATTTATAAAATTTTGTTTTTTAAATTTTTTCAGAGTAATAATATATATAGATAGATAGATAGATAGATATTGAGGATTATACTTTTATGTTACATGTACTGAGTAAAACAATGATAATGAAAGCATGTTGGATGATCATTTATTGGTTAAAATTGATAATTCATGAAATTGAATAGTACTTAATACTGTTACTTTTATTTTTATATACAAATTAACTTTTATCTTATTTCTTATGAACATCAAAACTTACAATAGAGCACAATAATGAGTTTTAAATTAATTAAAATATTTTTGAAACTTTTCTTTTGAAGTCAGTTTTCTTAATCTCTATATGGACAGCGATGTGTTTGGAAGGGGAACTATTTTTTAATGTGCAAATACTTTTGACTATATTTGGTTTATTGATTATAATCTGTAAGTGCTTATTAAATCTTTAATCTGGAAAATAATCTGGAAATATTTATCTTTATCAATACTAAATGGGTCAAATGTGATAGTAAAAAATTAAATATTAAAGAAAATATTTCTAATTTTTTTTTTAGATAAAGTCATTTTTCAGGAAGGATATTCCCCCACAGTTAATAAAGGAAATATTTTCTTGAACTTAGAAATTTCGAATTCTTCAAATCTCATTTGTTAAAGATCTATAATTAGTAAACATTTTTATTCAGTTATTAGTTTTCTTTTATTCAATTACTAGCCCTATAAAGTAGACTTTGTTATATTAATTTCCATATATAAGAGTATATTTTATATACATTTCTACCTTTAAACATCCATTTGTTTGTCTACAAATGCAGGTTACTCATTTTTTAAATGCTTCTCGGAAAAGTTTAACAACTTTTGTTATTGATTATTAAGCTTGAAAATATCAGTTTTTACTTAAAATAACAGTCAATTAAGTAATTTTGAATGTTGACAGCTTAAATAGGCTAGATTTATAGCTGTAGTAGTATATTCAATGTCAAAAAGGTCGCTGAGAACTTATCACCTACTTCAGCTATTAAGCGGGCTATTTTTAGACTTCTTGCTCTCGGTTTTACCGATCGATCTAAACACAAACGCTTCTAACTCTTGACTTTGCTATTGTTATAATGTTTCACTACTTTGCTTGATGCAGGGTGGCATAAAGCATATTTTATAATAAGTAAATGCTGGAAATTGAACTAAACAGGCGACGGCAGGGTTTTTTTAGAAACATTTTATTCAAATCTAAAACAAAAAGGAAACTTTTTACTACATATTTTTAATATCAGTATATATTATGACTAAGATACTATAAATTATTTTAAAAATTTCAAAATATAACACATTAAAATAGATACATTATTATTTTAAGATATATATACTCTGCATTTTCGGGAATTTTGTAATTTTGTAAAATAATTTTTAAATTGTATATTTGTTTGTAATAAATATTCATAAAACCGCAAATTTTTAATTAACCAGCTGACATTAATCCCAAATAATCGTAGGCAGTTGTGAAATTCATTTAAAACAAAAGATTTAATCTTTTTTTTTGTGATGCCATCTATTTGTGACAGCATTAAAAAGCTAAAAATCAGACCTTTGAAAAAATAGGATTATCATGTTGATTTTGTCCATTGACATTAAACAAATGGTTATTAATATTTTTCTCTGAAAAGAGATATATCTAGTATAAAGTTTCATTTTCGATTTCATTTTCGATGTGTGTGTGTGTGGGTGTGGGTGGATGTGTGGTAAACAAAACATATTTAAATAAGTAAAATTGTCAGAAAACTAAACTATGATTTATAAATAAATAAAAATCACATACACTTAGAATAAAATTTACTGTAAAAGTGATAAATCTTGAACTTTTTCATAACATAACTGCAAATACGAATCCTTACTGGTTGAATCAGATAACATGAAGAATGTCATCCTGAATGATTCACGGTAGTTTCAATTTACTACTCAAAGTAGAGGCTGAAAATTCATCGAGCGGAGAATGTGTTTCAAAATCAATGCAATCTATTATTCAGAGAATATATTGGAGATATATTATTCAGAGAATATATTATATAGGATTAAAATACACTTTTGTAGGTATGAGACACCAAGAGACATCTTTTTGGCCCAGATAAGAGCATCATATAACACTACATGTTAAATTCAAAGCTACTACTAGAAAAGAGGCTAGGAATAGAGATTCGAGTTGTTTCCATTTTAGATATTCCACTGAAGTTACCTGATACTACCTCCTCTTCATGGACTTCGGAGCATTGCGTTCCTTCTGAGAGTTATTCGGAATTCCAGTTCTAAATTTGCAGTCGGACTCTGAAAAATCCGTTAAGAAGAATGAAATATAATTCTACTTCCTGTTTTACAGTGAAGTCTTTTGAATAGAAAATAAGTTGTGAAGAATTTTTTGAAATGTCAAAAACAAATATATTGAGCACATTATTTGGAGGAAGAGAAAGTTAACATGCAATTTTATATCAACTTCTTTCATACAGTTATTAAGCTGACAGTGTTTCTGCATTTCTGACCGATGTATGATGCACTTTCCATTTTCATTTAAAAATTTTTAAATTATATACATTTTTACCTGAGATTAAAATTAAAACAAAGGGCATTGTTTGGAAAAACATGAAATCTAGCTGTTTGTTTGGTGATACTCGTTTTGATAATAATAAAAAAAAATTATTTTATTTTTTATCTGTACATATATCAGTATGAAATGATTCAGCAGTATTTCTGTACAGGATATCTCATAAATTCTAAAATTCTTTAAATGATGACACAAAAATTAAAGGAATCTTTTACAATTAAAGAAAAATTAATGAACTGTAAGTACACAAATTAAAGGAAAATTAAAGGAATTGAATGTGAGATTTGGTGAAAAGTTACTTTCCGGAAATACAAAATTCTTTAGAGCAAAAAAAATATTTAAGATATTCCTAAATATAGAGCTTGTTGTTCTTGATTTCTCAAGCATAAAAACCATAGAATTCCATTGACATTTGTGTGAAAGTAGAATTTTCAAATTATCATAATTTAAGATTATGAAAAAAGACATTTGAGAGCTTTCCTGTTTAGTAGATGTTTACATGACACCTTTAAAACAAGGCATAATATTACAATTGAAAAATTTATGCAAAAATTGAGTTGAAATTTGTTGAAAATAATAGTAAGCTGATAAACTTTGAACCATATATTACTAAATGTGATATTAGAATGAAATTAGAACAGTTCTTAGTATAAGAGAAAAATAACATAATAAATTTTATTATTGGTTATGTAGAAAAATTTAAAAGTTGAAATCATTAAGACTGAGCTTGTTACTTTAAAAATAAAAATTAAAAACATAGTTGATCCTGTTTCTATTTTTTTCTATGCCTGAAAGTTTTCCAATTTCCTAGATATCTTAGCGACGGAAGTGGATCGATTAAAATGCTTAGAAATGATTTCAGTTATTTGAGCTGAAACATTTATTTAAGGAAACATAGTTTAAACATTTATATTTTAAAGGTTAATTAAAAAAGTTATAAATTAATTTTATTTTATGTGAAATGTTAATCATGACTTGATTAATTAACATATATTAAATGTTAACTAAGCAAGTCAAGATTTATTATTTATTAATAATGAAAATTACATGATTTATAAGTCATAATTTTGCCTTATAAATTATGTTGTATTGGGTGCTATTGGTGTAAAATGGAATAAGGGTTTGTGTGTAAGAAAGCATTATTTATGCGTAAATATAAAACTAGGGTTAAATACATGATAGATTTATGTATGACAGCAGAAAAAATATTGTGCTAACAGTTTCTTTACTGGCTAAAATTCTGAAACAAGAACTTGAAAAAATTAAGATGATACACAGAGTCCTAACAAATGAATTCCATTAATTATCTGTGACTTAGAGAGTAGAATTGCATTATTTGTTTATCCTGCTTTAAAAGCTTGCTGCCTCTTAATAATTTGAAATGAAAATATAGCTTACATTTCTTTCCTTCCCTGTAATTCCCCGTTCCTTGTTCAAGAGGGAAATTATAAGAAAATGCAATAAAATATTAAATACTCAAGCAGTCAGTTGTGTCGTCTTCAATATAAGTGCAATCTCTGAAATTAGTTCTAGAACCTATTAAAATAGATCAGGAATGGATTAGTTTTGGAAAAGAGAAGTGCCTCATTTCTAATCCAATTCAAAAATTCCCGTTAATTTGGGACAAAGATGATATTATCTTTTGGACAAGAGCAATGTAGCATACAGCTCTCAGTTTCTTAAAATTATACTTTATATATTTCTTGTTACTTATTGAGGCATTTTAACCTAATTTACAGTTCACTGTCCATTAAATTTTGAATTAACAATAATTTACCAAATTTTGAACTAAATTAAATTTTGATTTACAATAGTGGCCATTAAAATTGCTACACCAGGAAGAAATCCAGATAACAAAATGATATTTATTGGACAAATATATTATACTGGAAATAACAAGTGATTAAATTTTCAAAAAATTTGGTTGGATAGATCCTGAGAAATCAGTACCCAGAACAACCACCTCTGGCAGTAATAACAGCAGTTATACGCCTCGGCATTGAGTCAAACAGAGACTGGATTGCATATACAGGTACGGATGCCCATACAGCTTAAACACGGTGCCACAGTTCATCAACCGTAGTGACTGGCGTTTGGTGACGAGCCAGTCGCTCGGCAACCATTGACCAGACGTTTTCTATTGGTGAAAGATCTGGAGAACTTGATGGCCAGGGCAACAGCCGAACATGTTCATCAAGGAAGGTTTGTACAATACCGGCAACATGTGGTAGGGCATTATCCTGCTGAAACGTAGGGTTTCGCAGGGCTCGAATAAAGGGTAGAGCCACGGGTCGTAACACACCAGACATGTAACGAGTACTGTTCAAAGCACCGTCATTGCGAACAAGATGTGACCCAGACGTGTATTCAATGGCCCCCCATACCATTACGCCAGGTAATGGGCCAGTATGACGTTGACGAAGGCACGCTGCCAGTGTGCGTTCACCACGATGCCGCCAAACACGCATGCGACCATCATGATGCTGTACACAGAACCTGGATTTACCTGAAAAGATGACGTCACGCCATTCGTGCGCCCAGGTTCGTCATTGATCACACCATTGAAGGCGCTCTTGTCTATGACGCAGCGTCAAGGGAAGCCGCAGCCATGGTCTCCGAGCTGAGAGTCCATGCTGCTGCAAACGTCGTCGATCTGTTCATGCAGGCACTTGTTGTCTTCCAAACGACCCCGTTACTTGACTCACGGCTCGTGACGTGGTTACACGATCCATTACGGCCATGCGGATAATATGCCTGTCTTCTCGGCTGCTAGTGATAGGTGGCCATTGAGATCCCGCATGGCGTTCCGTATTACCGTCCTGAACCCATCGATTCCATATTCTGCTAAGTCATTGGGTCTCGACCGACGCGAGCAGCAATACTGCGATGAGATAAACCACAATTCCGGTACGCTACAATTCGACCTTTATCAAAGTCAGAAAAGTGCTGGTATGCATTTCTCCTTCTTACACGAGGCATCACAACAACTTTTCACCAGGCAACAACGTTCAAATGCAATTTGTGTATGAGGAACCGGCTGAACAATTTCCTCATTTAAACACAATGTAGGTGTCGCTACTGGCGCCTGCTTTGTCAGAATGTGCTGAAAAGCTAATCATTTGCATATCACAGCACCTTCTTCCTTTCGTATAAATTTCACGTCTGTAGCATGTCGCCTTCTTGGTGTAGCAATTTTAATGGCCAGTAGTGTATTTTCCAAAACATTAAGTTAATCAAGTCAAGAAATTTATATATCTATGCAATATAACACCATTTAAAGATTTATAATTAATGCATAAAATTAAACGCTTTTAACAATTATCACATGTTTTTAAAATTAAAAATCTCTTAAAAAATGTAATGAAACATAAATAATTCAAAGTATCTGTATTAAAAATATTTCAATAATAACTACATTTTAATTTATTTATTTGAGGTTCTTTTGATTGATCAAGAGGAAGCAATAATAATTATTTCTTAAATTCAAAAGCAATTATTTTAAAATGGCAATTTTTATTTCTTGATTTTGAAAGTAGTATATTGATTAGAATATGAATTTTAAGGTAGAAATTAATTATGAAAAGGGATTAATGTTTTAAATCTTTTTTAACATACACCGACTGGAAATTAAAATGCAATTCCATGAACACGAAAGCAGAAAAGTGTTTAAAATACTGGGAATATGTAGTATACCAAGATGTAAATAAATTAATATTTATAAATTTCATTTTGAGTTAGATGAAATGAAATATAAAAGAAGGAATGTGAGGAATCAGCAAAATAGTTATAAGGATCTATCAGTCAAATCTATTTGAAAATTATTTTTCAATCCCAGATGAAACCTTCAGGACTAAAAGTGGTGGGATACCGAAAGTTGAGGTTTCTTCCACAGTCAAGAATATGAGGCATGGTTATTGGACTGATAAGAGAAGCTGATTGGTGTTCCGAATCACAGCAGACAGGCACTGAAATGCATTTTTTGTAAATCGCTGGTCTTACAGTGATGTTAGTTTGTGCGGATCAACATGCATGCAAGCTTACACTGCTATTTCTGCAGGCCATTTCCTCCAACATTTTAAGGCAGGTGGAAGATAAGCTTAACTCTCCCATATCAAGCAGGACTATTATTCGAAGATTAGAATCTCATGGTCCACCATTCATATTGTCCATTAGAAAAGTTATCCTCGAGTCAAAAAAATACAATCATGTATGCCTGAAACAGTGCCGAGATTTGGAGTTCGAAGTTGTATAATGTAGCAATTTCAATGAGTCATACTTTTGTTCAGCAATTACGGCCACAAAATACAAATCTGACGATGATGTTTCGACTGGTTCAATTCGCCCACAAATGTGAAGTGTCATACCACACAACAAGACGTCATCATGATTTAATTCATTATCGCCTACGATTGCAGATCAAGACCAGTCCGGATTTTTCGTAGCACAGTTATTGCAAAAATCTGTTGAGGATGAGATGAAAATGAAAAGTTTTCTTTTTTAAATATTAACAAATGTAATGAGGAATACATTATTAGTAGCATTCCATGTCAAATTAATTTTATATTTCTACATTCCTCAATTTTAAGCAAATTCACCTTTTCTAGTTCGCGTAAGAACATGAAAAGAATTTTCTAATTTCTTATTTAATGTAATGAATAGAAAATTTTTAAAAGAAATTAGGCGAGGCCTTTCAATAAAGAAACTGATGATATTATTTTTATGTATTTCATTAACATATGATTGCTTGAATTACTCCAAGGTTAATAACAAATGGTTCATGTTAAATTTTAATTCGGTAATACATGTTACATTAAGTAAATATAAAAGTAAATGACTTTCAGAGAAAAAATAACATAATAAATTATACTAAAAGTATTCGCGAGTTTGGTTTATATTTTAACGACAATCCTGCGAAAGCATTTATTTTGGGAAAAGTTAACCGTCTTCTATCATCTAAAAAAAGACACATGAGTGAAATATAGATTTTTTTATCTATACATATGTATACTCTCACCCTCCATGGTTCTCCGAAGAAGTAATATAATAACTTGAGTTCATTATTTTTCTCCCAATGACGCGTTATTAGTTCTAATAACAATGAAATAGCTAAAAGTACTTTCCTCTGATATGTTACCCTGCCAAAGTTAATGATATTTTTATGTTAAATAACTACCTTCTGATCTTTACGAACACGAAATAATTTGTTCGAAGAAACCTAGAATCATTTATGATATACATTCTACCTGAGTATCTTTAAAATATATTTACTTTTTTAAGATTTCTAAGAGTTGTTATAAATTAGTTTTTCTAAAAATATATTAAGTTAAAGGAACTTCACGTTTTCACATGCATTCAGATACAAAATAAGCACTAATAGATTATATGATTTCAGTAAAATATATATTTTAAACTCCTTTAAAATTTTATATAAATTGAGAAAATCGTGTACATATTTTCTAAATCAAGATACACAAATCATCTTTCATGAAAGGAATAAATCTAAAGATAGGAGACAAATCTTTGTGACCAAAATGAAATTATAAATATTTTTAACATAAGTTTTACTTCTATACCTGTAAAATATTGTAACTGAAATGATATTTACAATATTGTAATGAAAAAACAATAACTATGCTCTTCGATTTTTAATGGTAGCTGATATTTGATTCTCTATTGCCAAGCCGATTATTATAGGGTAGTCAGCTTATATTTATTGTGCATGATTTTAAACAAATTCGTGGTAAGAATTAGCAATGTATTCAAGTTTTTCCACCGAGTAAATTAAAGGAAAAATAATTTTCATGAATTTTTTTAATACCAATAATTTTAAAACCCAATAGGACTATTTAATTTGCCATCTTATCAGAAAATTTAAATTTATTCATATTGCTTTTACTAGTAGAGGTATTGTATTTTTGATAAAGTTTTCTTTTTAAATTAAACTACTTACAATTCCTTAAGCAATTTCGCAGTGTTCGGCGAAATATGCATTTGCACGCAAAACATAAGCATCAATGTAAATTTTAAATAGATGGCTATAAAATTGGAGGAAGATGTTTTTGTGTACTATCACTACAGTTAACATGAAATTCAGTTGAAAGGTCACACGAACGCAAATAACAGGAATAAAACGACATGAATAGCGGGAGTGCGGATGGTGCTTGCAGCTCAAGACTACAATAAAAAGAAGAACCAAAACGCGGTTAAATAATTCGCTGCATCTCCCAGTGAGTTCTTCCATTAAATATGACTAAAAAATCACCTGGGTGGCTTTACTTGTAGAAGAATAATCGGAAAGCTAAAGCATAGGCATAGATTGACCAGTGTACTTAAGGAGTTCGAAATCAATAAAAGTGCCATTTTGCTATTTAGAAAGCCCTCCGAACAATAAGTACTTCTGTTAGAAAGGCTGATGATGGCCGTCGTAGGGAGACAAGTACAATGATGAATGATAATAGTTCTGCAAACCAGAAGACCCCGAAACCAGTAAACATGCTCCATTGTTCAGCAACCGTGTAAATCCAAAGGGTCACTAGTGTTTTGGTTTACTGTATACAGACTCATTCATGAAGGTGGTCTATTTACCCGCCGTCATGAATATTGCATCCGTTTGGAAGTTGGTCTTCGACGTCACAATTTACAGTGGTGCAAGGTACAATGGAGTACTCCTCAATGGTGTTATGTCATTTTTACTCATCAATATCGCAAGCGATTCTCAACAATATTTTATTTAGATCTAGATAAGAACATGGTTTCATTCCAGTAACATCACGGAAAGAAGCCAATATTATGGTCCACTAGTAATCGTCTGGAGAGGTATGCTGAATGAACATATTAAGCTTTACGTTTTCGACAGAGGCTCTATAACCGGAAATTTTCTAATGTAAGGAAGTGAGCCTCCCCATGTGCATCTATTCTGATGTAGCGTTGAAGTAAACTTCGTTTTTATTGATGACAATGCAAGGCCAAGTTGGTATTCTGCTTCTCAATAGCAACTGAAAAGGGAAGTTAACACTCGATTGAATATAACAGCATACTCTCCTGACTTAAATCCCAAATAACATATATGGGATGCTTTGAGGAAAAAAATTGCTTAACGATTACATTTTCTGGAGAAAACCGAAAAACTGAAACAGGTGCTGATTGATGCATCGGTACTCTTACCGCAAAAACTGTTGGACAATCTAGTGCTAAGAATGGAAAGATGAGGTGAAGCAACCATTGCAGTAAGGGAAGGACATATTCTATATTAAGGAACTTCCACTTGTAGACTTAGCAACTTCTGCTTGTGTTACTATTGGACATACAGTCATGTATAAAGATAATATGTGTTCAATAAAAAATTTTGCTTGATTACATCTGTAGATGTATTGCATAAATTTTTGCGCAGCTATGCTTCCATCCTTTAAGTATAAAATAATGGCTCTCAGTATTTAATTCATATCTTTCAGACATTTTTTTCCTGGAGTTACGGCAAAAAACACCTAATGCTTAAGTTTTGCACACACACATATGTGTTGTGTTGTATTATGTTATGTTATATTATATTATACATATTAAAATGTTTCTTCTAAATTGACAACTTTTTCTCTATAACTAATAAAATTTTTAATGAAATATTTTCTCTTTTTTCTATGTATATATAAGTCTAATCTAAATAATAATTCTGATATATTAACATTTTTAAACAAATATAATGTAACACAAATAGTTGTCTTAAAAAATACTATTTATGAATCCTTATAATTAATAGAAATCTAAAAATTAAAAACGTCATTAAATAATTAATTAAAATAATGAGCTAATAAGATATATAGAATTTAAATCAACAAATAATTATATATATATATATATATATATATATATATATATATATATATATATATAACTTTAAAAATTCTATAACTATAACTATAGTATTATATATATTAAACCGTAGCTTTTTTTTTCTATCAGTTTCTCTTCTCTAACTATTTCTTGATAAGTCGTACTAAATTTTTGAAGCCTTATTAAATAGACTTATATATAGACTGTTTATCTAAATATTACGCAAACCACACCTTAATGCTGAAAACAGCTGTAGGAATATTAAATTTCTGATTATTTTGTATATTCTTGTTAAAGTTAGCTTTATAAAGATATAATTTATAAAACATGCTATTTATTTGAAAAGATCACAGGTCACTTTAAATAATTATATGGTCAATAAATAATGAGATTATAAATTTGGAACTTTAACTTAAATATAAGAGAGAACCGTAATAGCAATAACAACTATTAATAATATAAATAACTAATGTAATAAGGAAAAATTATAACTATTAAAGACTAAAATATTGTAAAAATAACAATATAATTACAAAAAAATAGAAATTTAATATTATATGTACGAAAATCATAGGAAAAAGGGACGAAATTTATTGTTAAAATCTCAGATTATCCGATGGCCACAAATATCTTATAACACAGCAACCTTCTCCAAAATAAATACAAGAAAAATAATTACGATAGTGTCTCTCCTTTAATGTTATCAGAAGTTCAGGTAGAATATGTATAATACCTAATTGTTACTCAGAGCAAAGGTATCACAGACTTCATTCCAGAGTAATATAAATACATTTTAACTTGAAAATAAAATTCAATTGATTGAGATACTTTAACTATGAATTGCATAAGACGTAATGAAATATCTTCTAAGTATGAATAATAGCCATCAAAAATATTACGACGAAATTAATTGGTTTTCTACTCATAAAAATTTGTAACAATACAAATGTAAATGATACTAATTTTAATCATTCCTTTTAAATATATATAGCATAAAAATGTCCAGACATAAATTATGTTTAATATTCTCTAATATAAAACATATAGAGTAAAAAATAAATCAACGTAGTAACTGATTTGAGGAATCAATTTATGGGTGGTATATAATTTAGAAAATCAAATTGTGTTTAATTTGAAATTTACAATTACAGTTTACATATAACTGTAATATTTAAGGAATGCTAAAACTTCCTAAAATGAGCAAATGTATCTTATATTAGCCCCGCATTGTAAAGGAATCATTATAGATTACTTGAAAAATAAGTTTCGATAGCAAAGAGAAAAACGAAGAAAGAATCAAACAATTTTTATATATAAGCAGAACATTATAACATTTGTCAATATACTTATTCATCTATATAGAAAAGGAAATTTTTAAAATCGGAGACTCAAAGCCTAATTCATTAAGCATATTTGTATAATTGTTTTACTACAAATATTTTTTAGATTATTTTATTATATTAATTTTTTCTCTCTATCCTTAAAAAACGTCTGATGAAAGTAGAAAAAATAAAAAATAAGATAATGTATCTTGAGTTTTGATATGCTTCATTTTAACTGACGTTCTTTTATGAAGATAGGTTTTTTTTCATATTTCTTAGATGAACAGAAAATAATTTTAATTAAACTAAAAATACTTTTGAAATACACATTCCTGTAGGTAAGACTATGATCTTAGGAGTAAAACTTTCTATTACCAATTCTAGCAACTTTTGACTGATGAAAAATGGGTAATGTACTAATAGTTTTGTCATCTACATAAGTGAGAGTGAAGACAAAGAACTTTTTTTCTCTCTTTATATCACGTGAATTCAGTTCACTGTAAATGAATTCCGTTCCAGAAGACTTAAAAATGCGAATGACCAAATGCCTTACATGTTTCAGTTGTCATCAAATCTCCTGCGTGGTGTCAATAGTGATGATAGAAAATTAATTTTTATAATGAATCCTACTGACTTTCTTACGCAAGAAAATAATAATCAAAGAAAATGTCTCTTACATTTTATTTTACATTACATTTTTACATTAGTGTTAATATATTTATGCTAATTGATGTCACGCATTCATAAATAAGGCATGTGATTTAAGATACAGTTTAAACACTCAAACAATTTGACTGTACCGAATCAAGCTAAGTGACAATATTGAAAATTGATACAGGAGGGGAATCTCTCATTAAATTTCTCTCCACATCTGTGCAGTGAATTTATTTTATGCGTATTTCTTATCATTTATAATATAAATAGTAAGGAACATGCATAAGATATTTATTCGAATACGAGGTCACTACCTTTCAGGATTAAAAAATCTGTAATGAATTTACAGTTAACTGCTAAAAATACTAAATTGAGTTACTGTGCAAAATAAGTAGGTGTGAATTCCACGCTCATCACTTTTCAGCAACGGAATATTATAAATATTACCTTTCTGGGTGTTCGTTTGTCAATATGATAGAGAATTAGGGATTTTTCTTGATAATTTTACTTGAGATATGTGTAATTCAACATAATATGAATTGCATTACGCGAACACAATTCACAGTAAATGCGATATGTTTACAATTGTGGTCGTCAATCTTGAAGTTGTGATTTGCCAAAATCTACCGATATGATTCTGAAGACCGTATTGTCATACATTTTAAACTAATAAAATACTATTTAAGAATGATTACTACACTACGAAACAAATTTGTAGTGAAGAGAAACAAAGCTATTTATCTAATAACTTTTTAGAGTAAAGTAGAATGCTATTAAGAATCGCGCACTGCATGCCAAATAAATGTAGCACCTGTGCCATAGGTTGTCGAAATCTGATCTAAAATGTGTCTAGTATAAACGCAGTCTACAAATATTTTACCTTCATCAAATAATCGGAAAACAATACTTACTCATGGGTTTTTAAAGAAATATGATTTATTATGCTACTCATAACGAAACACGAAAGATATATTTTATTTTTTGTAAAATTTAGACCAGTAAAAATTTTGACCAATGACTTTAAATTTTATTTTAGATTTAGAGTTTAATAATATTTTAAAATAGATAGAAAATAATAATAAAATGAAGACAAATTCTTAAGGAAAAAATTTCACTCTTTTTTTAAGATTGACAGAACTTTAGTTCTTATTAACTCTACTACATCAATGTTATTATTCATTGCTGTTTTTTAAATCATTTCATTTACAATAAAATCATCTGTTTACAATAAATTGAATTGTAAAGTATCCTACGGTCTCTATCACAAAGGATCTAAAAAAAAAATTTTTTTTGAGCATTAATACTTTTAGTTATAAATGTTTTTTTCGGTTTGTTTTAAACCTTAGTGCTTAACAATTGTCTTTTCTCCAGTTTCGAATTAAGCAAACAATGTGATGTAAATTTTCATTAATTTCATTATCTTGATTTCAATGTTGCTCATTCCACTAAAGATATTACGCATATTCTTCCATGATTTTAAATATTTATGTCTGAACGGTAAAAAGAAATATAAATCTATGGTTCTCTTAAATAGAAAAATGAAAACTAATTTGATTTATTGATAAATTAAAAAAAATCTAACAAAACTCTGAAGAGAAGAAATCTGCAATGCAAAAAATTAAACGATACCTTTACGTCAGCTGCAAAAGATAATATTTTTTTAAACTTTCAAATAACTTGATAAATGATGAGTACTATTTTTTACAAAATGTTACAAAAGTTTTCAGACATATTTAAGATTACTATCTTTGAATTTGTGTGTGGGTTTACATTCAAAACTAACTTTCGGATGATTTTTAAATAAAGTTAATTAACCATGTGCCTTAGAGTAAAACTTTGTTTAATTTTACCCAATCAACAAAACATGTTAAACAACTACAGAATCAGCTGAACTTTTACTCGCTCTTTCCTTCTTATTATTTGAATCATAAAAGCTTCGTGAGAGACGATAATAAAGCAACTAAGGAAAGATGTATCATTTTCTGCTTCTTAAACTTCAAGCTACAAGGTTATGCTGGAAGGATATATATATCATCACAGCAAATTAAAGAAACATTTTCTAGGTTACAAATTGGTTAGTCTTTAAAGTTTTAAGACTTCCAGAATCCTCTTTTTAAACCTATTTCAACTATCATTATAAACAACAGAAATTAAAAAGATAGAAAATACTTTATGAAACAACATAGAGCCTAGATTTCGTTTTGAATCAAAATGAAAAGAAAAAGTTTTTTTTTCGTTGCTTTTAAAATATAAAGGAATATTTGGAAAATGATAACTGAGAGAAGAAGAATATAATGTTATGAATCATAAGATACTGCCTTTAATGCTAGTTTTTAAGGTTTTTCATGACATTTTTTTATCTTTATAGATTTATTTTAAGATCTTTATATTTATTTTAAGAATTTTATACCTTTATAGTGGTATTAACAAACACACACACACACAAGATTGGTTTACCTTACTATAAACCTGATAGGAAAGTATTCACAAAATATGATTATAAGAACTGTAACAATAGTTAACAAATTATTTAATGATTTGAGCGAAGTTATCTGTTGCTTATCTGTAGTAATTAACTTTTTTCAATTTTCAGGACAATTTTTTGTTTCCTTTACCCTATACATTTATTTATGGTATTATAGAAAAATTAAATCTTCTGAAACATTTTCATGTATGCCAATTTACTCTACAAATTTGTTCATTTTATATGGAAATATAAAATAAACAAATTCTGTTTTAGAAAAAAATTAAAATTCAAAATATTTAAAAACGTAGTTTTACCATTTTTGATATATAACTTAAAAATATTTTTTTCTTATATGCTATATTTTTTATTTGTCATGAAATAACATATAGCGTGAATTATCTTCAGTTTCATAATGTAGTTCAAATGAAAAAAGTGTAAAACATTTCCATATCAAGTTTTCCTTGCCATAATCTTAAAAATAGAAATTTTACTTTAAAAATATTTTCTATAAATCATGAATAAAAAATGACATATAAGATATTTCAAAGTAAGAAAATTAAAATTTAATTATCTACGTATATAGATTCTGAATTTCATTAATTTGATTTTAGAAAAGTTAAAAACATTTAATATGAATAATGAGCCATAAAGTCTTTGCCGTTTTCACAGTTCAAGTTTTCGTACGCGTTTAGCTTTCATTTTATTTGTAAAATATTGTATTTTTTAGTCTAAAGTAACAAAAACTATTTGTAAAAAAATTAAAAAATTCCTATGCTACCCAATTTTTAAAAATTAACTTCTGCAAAAATAATAACATTTTTATACAAACAAGTTTATTTAAATTTTTTTAATAGAATATACAGAATAATTTTATACTTCATAGAAGAGTTATTCAGACGTATTAAAATAATTACAATCATATTAAATATTTGAAACTAAATAGGGTTGCAAGAAATATATATACGTATATATATACTTTTCTTGGTAACTTTTGCTGATAAGAAGAATTTTATAACTCTATATATGTTATAAAACGTTTTATTACGTTATAAAAATGAACTGAAATTTTTTTCTTTTCATTTCAAGTATTAAAAATTTTAAGTTCATTTCATTTTTACATTTTTAATTATTAAGTTTGATAAAAATGGTCTTAAAAATTATAAGACTGCAGAAGTTTTAGGGACTTTTATTATAAATAAAATATAAGCAGTGTTATGTTTATTTCAATTTTTACTAATTTTGAATTGAAATAATAATAATTAAAATATTTAATAATTATTAAGAAAATAAGGAGCGTGTCATACAATCGTTCTCATGAAATAAAAATTTAAATGAAATATAGTTTATATGGGAAAACACACACACACACATGATTAGTCCAAGTGAAAATCAAATGTCTTTGTAATATTTTAAAAAACTGTCCTCATTAGATTTTTTAAAAAAACCAGAGAAATATTCTCCAAATAAAATCAATACCCCTGTACCACATATAAATGTTAGAAAAGATATGCTAAAAATATATTTTGCTTATTCAAAATTAAATAAATTAATAAAAACATATCAAGTTTAATGAGTTTTCCAATACATAACCTTTCATAAAGGATTATTAAGTTTTACTTGGATCAAAAAATAATATGATGTCTAATCTAATAATTATGTGACAACATATATACATATATATATATGTATGTATGTATGTATGTATGTATGTATATATATATATATGTATATATATATATAAATATGTATGTATGTATGTATGTATGTATGTATATATATATGTATATATATATATAAATATGTATATATATATATATATATATCTATATATACATATATATATATATATATATGTGTGTATGTATGTATGTATGTATATATATATATATATATATTCACCATCTAACTCTTTTTTAGTATACATTATTTCGAACAGATAATTTCTTCTTCCTCTCAAACATATATTTTCCATAAAAATATGTTACTAAAGCATTATGAATATTGTTTTGAAATGCTTAAAAAATCTTTCCTTTTTATAATTTTCAAATTTTCAAAAAATATCTCATAAAATTGAATTTTTAAAACTTCAAGTTCAGATAATTCTCTTCCATGCAATATCGTGAATTATCCATGAAAAAAAATCAAATTTGAATTTTCGTTACATTATTTTTTGTATTTTCTAAAGGAAATAACGGTGTACAGGCAATTTTGAATGAAATTATTTTGAACGAACTAGTAGTTTTAAATACAAAAATGTGTAGTCTTATATTTATGTAGGAATTCATAAAAATGATATTCATAATGAGTATTAATGCATGAATTCATAAGAGTGAGATTTCATAAAAATAATTAATGAATGAAACTAACTTGATTGTTTTACATTTAATGATTAATTTAAAGAAATATAATTTATTTAAATTTATTTATCTTAAAATTATTAATTTCATGTATTGACCAAAAGGGAATGATATTTTAGGTGGTCTTAGAGAGTGTGATTAAACATATATATATATATATATATATATATATATATATATATATATATATATATATATATATATATATATATCCAATTTATCTTGTACTAAATTATTTCCAATTTAATTTACAGTTAGAAGTGTATAGAGTGTGTTATATTCTTTCTCAAAAAGTCTCTGTATTTAATAAATTTATGTGTTTAATTATTCTATATTAAAAAAGAAAATAAATTATTTAAAGAAATGAAACAGATAATTTCTATTTTAAATTTCTTTTTTTCAATAATTTATTAAGTTTTCTGTAAACTTACATTATCATCGTGTGCCATGTTATTTTATAATTAAAATTATAAGCTTTCTAGTCTTTCTATGGATAAATGTTTCAAAATATAAGAAACAAGTTCAAAAATAGAGGTAGTAATACAGATGATATCAGTTATAATCACCTAAAGTAGACCAAAATTTTGGTGTACATCATTACAATTTCAATCGACTAAAGTTTTAACCATGAATCAATCTCTAAGTATATTTTTATTTAACTTACATACAAATTTTATTCACAGTTATATCTTCATGGTGAGTAAAGCTGTAATTTAAAAATAAAGGTCTAGCCCATGCTTTATATGTAACTAGATTTTTTTAATTTTATTTCGAAAAAACTTGTTTATTAATAACATATATTGCTTATTTTATTATTCCTAAATTAATGACTAAAATCTATAGAAACGTTGACAAAAAAATCTTTAGAATTCCAATTTGATCTGAAAAATCAACAATAGACACATATTTTTAGTCTGATTTAGACCTTTTAAAGCATTATTTTAAGAGATTTTTATCTCCTTCAAAACAATTAAGGAAAGGTCAAATCACATTTAAAATTTTTCTTTCATTTTTATATTATAAAAATTTTAATTTCATTCAAAATCTAACTTGAAAGAACTTTCTTCTTTAATGACTACTTTTAAACAATCTCTTTTATTTATCATGATGCATACATCAAAACTCAATTTTTTATGTATACAAAGATAATAAAATGTGTAATCGTCAACATTAAAAACGTTTTAAATATAATAAAAAAGAATATAAGCTTTAGTCTCTGCTCACAAACTAATGTAGTTTATTATTTTTTCTGTATTTTTTAGTCATATTTTTAAATGCAAATACATTTTATTTAGTTTATACTTTATTCCAGAGACTTTTAATATTTTTTAAATTACTAAGTTAAAACGTTAATGGTTAATCGTTAGTCTTAAAACTGCGTCATAAAATTGCAAAAATCTTTAACGACTTTCCATTGTCTTCTGAAACAATTTGCATAGTCTTCAGTCCTTTTTTTCATAAAATTTAACTTTTTTATTTCTGCTGCTTTCATATTTTAGTAATAAAATTATTTTATTTATTTTTTTTCTTGTTATAATAATATTTTATCTTAATAGTTATTAAAACACCAGGTTATTTCACATGTTCTTTTACACCATAAATAATCATTACACTTATTGCAATTGGTATAATGATGAATTGAATATTCTTATTACATTCAAAATTTATATTTGTAGATTTAAATCAGATTTAATTTATACTGAAGTTATGGTAGTTAAAGTAAAATGTAATTTTAGATTCCTATTAATGTTTAACATTAACTTTCATTCAAGTGCACTACAGACATTAGCAGTTAGTATAAAATCAAGCAGTTAGTTTAGCAACAATTAATCAAACATTTTTATCAACCAAATAGTCACATTTACTCATAATTTGGAATAAGGTCAAACTTGGTTGATTGGTTGTCTAGGTTTTGTGGTGCAAAATCCAAAATATGACAAGCTGTATCAAACAGAATTCATAATGGTAAACGCATTATTTAGGATAACCAATGCATAGATATTAAACGATCTCTCTAAAAAGTAACTAGTAATGTACATAAATTTAACAAAAATTGTAAATACTAAAAAAGGATTTTATAATTTTGTATTTATTAATATCAGTAAATATTTTAAGAATATATGCTATGTATAATACAAAATTAAATAAAATATAAAATTTTCCTATCAATCTTAGAAAAGAGAAAAGATTACGATGAAGTGGTTTATCCAAAAGATTAGATGAGTCTTTTTATCAAAAAATTATATAAACGGTGATGGGGTTAAAACTATGATGTGAAAATGATATATATGGAAATTAATTCGTTACACATTTCACACCATGGATTCAAATCTCTTAAAAACAAATGTAAATGGGTGAAATATATGCCCGATATGAAGGAGATTTTAATGTAGCATAAGAATTTCATAACAGTAAAACTTTTCATGGGAGGATATATGGTAAAATGGCATTCAGTTTGTTTCTGACTTGAATATGCCATGGTTATTGCCAAAGAGAAAACATCATTTTTTTCATGACTTTTCTCATATCAGAAATTGGATCTGATAGCTGTAGTTTCAAAATGCAGCATTAGCAAATGCATCAACTTTTTCATTTTCATCAAGCTCTACGATACTTGTTAGCCATCAGAATATGATTTTATATCCTTTGCCAACAAAGGAATCCATTGCTAAAAATATTCTGACCCAACAGAAATACAACTAAAGTTACTGCTCCCCAAAGCTTTTAAAAAATTCAAGCTCTCAGTGTACATACAAGTTTTATTTTTTGTAGAAATATTCACATGCAAGAGTACACGAATGATGGCTGTAATTTAATGGCAAAAATAGTACAGGGCTTAGTACAGCTATGAGTAAGGTTATCAATACACAAACTACAGCAACATGTCTTGCATTTTTCAAATTATTTGTAAATATTGATGTGTATGACGCATACTGACAGCGATGAGATGAATAGATTCGTTGGGAAACAGCTGATGTTGTGTTTCATTTCTAAATAGAGAAAAGATTTTAATTGTTAGATCATATCAAGCTGAATGAGTAAAATGGTCAGTTGACTCAATCCGAACATTATGCATGCCAGAGTATTTCAGAATGAGATGTTTAGTATTTATAAATTTTCTATCTTGTCTAACAGTAATTTGCTTAAATTCTGACCTTTTGTTTCGTAAAATTGTAAACGATCTCTTCTCTGTCGAAGTGCTTAACAAATACTCTGCTGAGATTACAATTTAAAGAAAGGTTAAACTTCCTTAAGATCACTTCTAAGTTAGATAAGAGTTTCATACTGCTAATAATAGGAACCTGAGTTTTCAAAGCAACCTTAACAAGCAGGTTACCCCAACGCAACTTATGAATGTTCTTCACCTCTTCTACTACACCAAATATTCCTTTTTGTATCAGAAAAGAGACACTTTTTCAAACGTTCCTTCTTTCCTTTTAAAAGTAAAAAACTTAAAATTTACAATTGACATTTGTTGCTCTCTCTCTCTCTCTCTTGTGAAAAGGGAATATTCGGGATCTGACGGCACTACCTTCAACGGAATTCAAAAAGGATCTGCAGGCCAGCTACACTAGTTCTATCCAGATCCTATAAGCTCACAGTACATCCCTGAGCTGGCCTCCCCATCCAGTAGGTCTACCGATCACTTCATCAATAAAGCCGACTGATGTGCTATGGGCCACAACACACTTCCCGTTTACCAGAAGAAGAGGCAAAAGTAATGTATGATCTCTGAGGGCCTCAGTTACCAGGAATCTCCTTTCCAGGGACACGGGTCTCCCCACATGGCAAACAGGTGTGTAATTTAGTACCCAGGAAAAGTTAATAACAACAGAGCAGTGATGGTTATTCAAGGACTGTCCTCAACCTCTTGCGAGGCAGCCACAACGAGGGAGAGGAAGAAAAGAAAGAGAAGGACAGATTACTGGGATACTTCGATTTTGTAACACCTGTGGTTACTTAAAGAAAATAAACCCCCCAAGGAAACATTCATTTGAGATGTTACCATTTTTTCAAACTTGATCAATGTGTCTCTCAATGGAAATTATATAGAAATTTCTTAAGTAAAAAACTCCTTTCTTGAGAAGCCAAAAAGACATTATCTAAATTAATGACTGATCTGACTTCTATATATTTACCGAACAAACATATTTTACTAAAAGCAAACTTGTTCAAAAATCTACTTTTTTTCACATTGAACTTTAATATTATACAATTATGAAAATTATACGGCACTTTATTTAATTTTTAAATAAGGCACATACTAAAATAAAATACACAAAATATCTCCAGAAGAAACTTTATTTTCAAATCTCTATTTACATATTATGATATTAATCAACACGCATTTAACACACATTCTACTAGGGAAGAAAACTTTATAGAAAATTTTTTTTCAAAGCGAATTTCGTGATTAATTATTAATTTTCTTGAGGTATAACGACAACATAACTATTGTTTTTATAACTGTAAAGCTTTAAGGAAAATATTGTGCACTGCAAATTGAAACTATATAAAATAATATCAACATTAGCGGTGCACTGCTCTTATAAAATAATCCCAAGTAATCTTATAACTTCAATGTATATAAGATTATTAAATAAAAATTAAAAATTAACAAAAAGAACCATTTTTCAATCTAGCTTTATTTGTCAACTTATGTATGGAAATCTTTATACGAAAATATCAAAAGCAATAATAAAAATAAAATATTTCAAATATATACATATATATATATATATATATATATATATATATATATATATATATATATATATATATATATATATATATATATATATATATATATAATGAAAAACATTTATATAATAAGTGAAATTGAAATAATAACTTGTGACACAGAAAATAAAAATAGTATTAAAAAAAATCCATTTTTTCCTATATAGTCTTGGAGTAATATTTAGAAAACCTTTTTTTCAGTGATTAATGACATTCCTTTATATTATTGCCTCTTTATTCGATTGATGATAACATGTCAAATTCTCATGCCTTTTTACACTTAAACGAAATTTATGATTAAGAAAAGACAAAAAAATATTGATTTGCTATAAAACTACTGAAGAGAAATGTGTATTTTCACATTGCGGTTTTTTTTTTTTTTTTTTTTTTTTTTTTTTTGTTTACTTTGACTTCTCAATATTTTGTGTATCAGCAACTTTTAAAATATGACAGCAATTATAAGATATATTCACTCTGCTCTTCATCATTTTAAGCAAATATTTTATTCGATGATTTAAATGATATAAAATTTGAGTTTTTTTTTTTTTTTTAAACATATTTATTCTATATTACTTCATGGAAGAATCTATTGAATTGAAAAATAATATAATTTTTTTATGTATAAAAACTTTGAAGTAAATAAAATGCAATAAAATACTTCTGAAAATGCAAATAAGATGTTAAATTAATGCTAGTTGTTAAAGCTGAATATTTCGACACATTGTTCCTTAAATTAAATCAAATTGCTTAAATCGCTGGAAGAGATCGTGAAGCTTGTATTATACTCGTAAATTTGTACCTTAAATTGAATCTAGATCTTTCTTTAGAATATTATGTTGATTATATTCGTTAATAGTCACGAACGATTCTAAAATGATTTTACTGTGCAATTTTATTATAATAAAGCCTACTAATGATAAACATCATTCCTTTTCTGCTAACAGTATAAGTAGTTCTTTTACAGTTTTTGATTGTAATTCATTCAAATGTGATGTTTGACCAATTTACGTAAAAAAATATTTAAACTACTGCACCAAATAATAACTTTAGGTAATGAAATTTGCCTTTGTTTTGAAAACAACACAAGCCTTCAAATAACTTAAGTTCTATTTGAACAATAAATTCCTATACGTTTACTGAAATATTTTATACATTTATTTCAATACACATATACGAATCTATTATTCCAATCGTTTACTAATCATTTTGAAAAGGGATTTAGATAAGAAGAAACCCTTTTATTCCTTTTATTCAAATAACATTAAATATGATTATCACAATTTTTTTTAATAAACTTGAAGAGCGATAACCTTAGAATTCAGTACGATCACTGCCATTTGTGTTGATTGGCATAACATTGGTGCCAGAAACAAAATACAAGCCTTTAAAGCTATTGACAGGGAAATTAAACCAGTGAGTCTTTCATTAAAAAAATATAATTAAATATATGCTTGTTGTTCAAAATACTTGGATACCAATTCATTTTTAATGGTGGGCTATAAACTTGAAAGAAATGGTTACAGATTCCATATACCTGGAATTAATGTTTAACAGAAACAATGATACGATAGCTAAAAAAAAGAAACGTTTAGTTGCTGTTAATAAACTCTTTTTTGATTAAATCATTTAACAAGACTTGAATTTCTGCTCTGAAAAATGTATACCTCGTCAATACACTCATCTGGCTTGTTTTGACTTACACTTTGGAGACAAGGACTTCAAGATGGAGTTTAGGAATGCAGTGTCTTGAGAAGTGTTTTTGGTGAAATTCAGGAAAATTGTATCTGTTGTAAAAAACATAACACACGAAAAAATGCCGAATGTTAAAGAGCAAGATAATTTTCATTACAATAAAATATAAGTTGTTTCAATTATATTAGGTTTATTATAATTATAAACGATAAATACGTATTTTACAAACAATTTTCTTATGGTCTAAATAACAAAAAATGAAGAAGACCTAAATTATGATGGACAGTTGAGGTACAGAAATATTGTTTAGTCATTAAAACTAAAAACTGGAAGAATTGGATGGCTACTCGAGCTAACTGGAAACATCAAATTCAATAGGCATTGGCCCACCCTCGAATGTTGAGCCACAAATGATGATAATAAATTTCTTCCCATTCAGTATATATGATTTCTTCTATTTTATAATTCAAATAAATAAACAAAACAGAAAATTAGTATTTAACACTTCCGGATTACAGGTTAAGTTCAATTAAATTAAAATTACATGTAAAAAAATTATAACATTTTACATATTAACTCATTGAATAACAACCAAATTTATGATTCATTTACTTTGAATAGTTCATGTAATTTCATTATGAATAATATAATCATAATACGTATGAGTTTCTTATGTGTTTGAAAAGCTAGTGAATCATTTATTATAGTCTAATAAGCTAAAATTTGTTTTCATAGTGCAACTAAATTAAATTTTATATATATTCATACAATTTTATGGCTTAAATGTAAATCTTTAATGCATAAGTGAAATTTATCAATATAATGAATATTCTTTGCATATATTGGTGTAAAAGAAATACTTTTACACCAATACATCTTTTAAATTAATAATTACTCTCTAAATTCTTGATATACTTTAAATGAAAATTTTATATTAATGTTGCAACACATTTAAATTAATATATTTTAGGTGTTAATAAAATTTTCAAATTTCTGATACATATTAAATGGATACATTTCATAATTAATGTTCTTTTAACAGCCTAAAATTATTTTCTATAAAATCATTACCAACACAAATATTCATATATTATAAATTAGTTAATTAGAGACAAATAAAATTTCTAAATTAATGTTCATGTTTTTCTTTCCTAGTACAACAGCCTATTACAGATCAAGGCTTACTCAGCTCGCACAATCACGTGTAATGGCTCTTAAATCAGTTAACTCCTATTGTTCTTAAATCTTTTTCTATCTCCCTAACCTATCCACTAGGGGAATTGCTTTCCTTCGTTTTCCTTCCAAAATTAAAACTTACTTTTTGTGCAAAACATGTCATTGTATTTAAGTATGTGGATTAGACACCTATTTCCAGATAATGTTCTTTTATTTATATAAAATGATTTTCTACAAATTCAATAGCAGCACAAACAATTCACTTCTTTCTAGTTAACAATTCCCTTTTCCTAGGCAACAATTAATTTCTTCATAATTAACCATCTGTAGATTCAAAAACCTGGCATACAAATGAGATTCAAAACACATCATTATAAATTATGAATAAATCTTAAAAATTAGCTTTCGGAACCTTTTAATATTCAAAAATTTTTTAAAAAGAAATGAGAAAGACTCATAACACTGTTTTTTTGCAATATTTTTTTAAAGTCACTTTTATCTGCTACGCAATCGATCCAACTTACCAGCCGCTCAAAAATCACGTCTTGAACAAATCTATCCATTTCATCTTCATCTATCTACAAAGCGATCATTATTGCATCAAAATGGTGTCAATGGAACATTTTTAGACAAGATAATAAAAAGTAATACCAAGGAGATAAATCACTTTTTATTTTTCATGGAATTTAATGCATAGACTTATATATTGTACCGTTTTCACTGCCGTGACAAGAACGTCCAAGCATTTTTACTTCGAAAACTAGACTTCTTATTATAATAGCACCGATTTATTATAATAAAACATTTCCTTTCTACCAATATATATTACAAAATCTTATGGGTTTCTTTAGAGGACAGCTGATACAAGTTAAATTTCTTATCTGCATTTTACTCGAATAGAAGTCATGTTCGCAATACAGTAGGTAAGAGAACTCATCCTATATTTATGTTTTATTTTAACCGAATCTACATATATATAGCTAGATTTATTTGCAAAATATTATCCAAGCAGACTTAATCTGAACTATATATGCAGATTTATTTTGGTGACATGCATCACACATTTGTGTAAAAAGGGATCGATTTTCAGTGTTTTTTGATTAACGTAAATTATTTTAAATAATAATATATTTAAAATATTAATATTTCTAACACTATAAAAAATTTAAATTTTAAACTTTAACATAGTATTTTAGTTTAACTTTTTAAATTTTAAATAGTTAATATCAATTCTCAGGATCTTTGAAAAAAAATTTATTTTCGTTCATAATTAAATTAAATAATATGTGACTATATCACATTTTTTAAGCACATATGCTTGTAAATGTGATAAAATTTTAGATTTGTTTTTCTCTGGTTTTCGTTTTATAAATATTAATTCTTAATGCGAGTTAAATATAATTAAATGGTTCCTCACAGTTAGGACATTGAGTTTTTCTAACAAATTTACAGAAAAAAACCGAATTCTCACTTTCTTTGCAATAATGAGAAAAATTAACATAACTTAAGACCAAATTTTTCATGTGATACATTTGCTTGACTGTATTTTCTAACGGTTGCTCATTCCATTCACAAAATAACTTTTATAAAAGGAAATTATGAAAATCAATCACATTCAATTTGTGAATAAATTACTTCTTTTAATGAAATTACTTTTACCTCTCATATTCTATTATTCAAACAAATTACTAATAGACTTTTTTAATTATTACAATACATTAAAACTTTATAAGAACTTTATCATCAAATTTACAAATATTTTAAAACATGAGTATCTTGACAAAACAGACAATAAAGTTAAAATAACTGACTAAAATTTTACAGTAATAAATTAAACTTAAAAGTATTATATAATGTTTTAAATGAAATAAATGTATTTTTTACTAAACATGTACTTTAATTGGCGTATATATATATATATATATATATATATATATATATATATATATATATATATATATAATTCAGACAAATCTTAAGAAATTCATTTCCAAATATGAAAGCAGTTTTTACTTTATTGATTTTAATTGCTTCATATCTACTACCCAACACAACATATCATAAGAAGTGTATATAATAAGAATTTATATATATATATATATATATATAATATAATATAATATAATATAATATAATATAATATAATATAAGATTGTAAAAGTCAATAAATATTTACTATTAAGTTTTGTCTATCATTGGCAGATATGAATAAACATCAATGTGCTTAAATTAAACATCAATTCAATATGCAAATTTTTACGAATCTTTTATATTTTTCCTTTAAATAACTTGACCCACCAACAATTGCATTTACAGTAAAAAGACTTTTTCCTGAGTAAATCCGGAAATCCGGACTTATTCAACTGAATTCCTGGTCCCTCCATGTGAGCAATTACTCTTGGGAGAGAAAAAAATTTAAGTTATTTCTTTTTATTCTTGTACAGTTTGACATATTTTCAAGAGATAAATGTCTTTACCATTCAGCTTTTTAAGAAATTTTTATAAAGCTTTTTATTTTTAAACATGTACTTTAATTGGCGTATATATATATATATATATATATATATATATATATATATATAATTCAGACAAATCTTAAGAAATTCATTTCCAAATATGAAAGCAGTTTTTACTTTATTGATTTTAATTGCTTCATATCTACTACCCAACACAACATATCATAAGAAGTGTATATAATAAGAATTTATATATATATATATATATATATATATATATATATAATATAATATACATGATAATATAATATAAGATTGTAAAAGTCAATAAATATTTACTATTAAGTTTTGTCTATCAATGTCTATTAAAAATATAATTTTTAAGCTTTTTAAGAAAATGTAAATTTTCTTAAAAAGCTTAAAAATTATATTTTTAAGCTTTTTAAGAAAATTTACATTTTTGTTTCAATTTAAATTTTTAATAATTTTTAAAATGTTACAAAATACCAAAAATAAAAATTAAAAATAAATAATGGCAAAATGTTCCAAAAAGGAAAACTAAATTTTAAAAAAAAAAATTCTTAAGACCAATTGAACTTCGATTGATTTATTAACTGTAAGATTATGTGTAGGAAAAATATTCTAGCTTTAAAAGCTTTCTTTTAAAAGCATTTTTCATTCTTTTAAAAGAAGAACTGTTACGTATATAAAAATCCCCAGTTGTGAAGATCTTTTAATTTTTCGCTCTTTTAATGAACATCAAAGAAATACAATAACAACCTGAACTTTAAATTACGATACAGGATGTCGAAGAAACCAACAAGAAGTTTTAAAATAAAAAAATCCACTTTTGTAAAGTGGAGGAAAATATGGGAAAATTTTAAGTTCTAAATGCAATACGTAAAATTAAAGAAATGGAAATATCTGTGCAGAATATTAGTATAATCTCAAGAACAATTGATAAAATTTAGAATAACTAATGGATAGCAAGATATATCGTTGGATTATCTGTTTTTAATAATGCAAACCTAAAAAATATTTTTATGTTTTCCACGATAAAATTATGACTTCAAAACTTTGCAAACATTCATATATTTAACATAATATATGAGAGTAAAGTATGCAATACGCATAAAAATATTGCAAATCATGGTGGTTTTCTAAATGTCTTAAGAACTTTACGATAATTAAAAATAAAACTGGCAAAAAATAATTATTTGAAGATAAAAACTATATTTTTCTAAATCAAAATTTTGCTTCTAACTTTTTTCATTTTTAACGTCCTATGACAAATTCATAAGTGAGAAATTTAAAAATAAAATTTTGATTTATAAATATATTTTTTGTTTTTTAATTTCACACTAATTAAGTGAGCATTTTAATGAAAAAATAGAATATGTTTATATTTAGCATATAAGTTTTATACTTTCACCATAATATATTTTCTGATATTTTTTTTAAAATGTTTATATTTTTATGTCTTACAGTAATTAGTAAAAGCATGCCTCTTGTAAAGTATTCCACCAATTGTTCATTGTTCATAGTTGCAATGCAACATTTTGATTGATACTTTACTTTCTCTTAAAAAAAATGTTTTTTAATTAAAATAATAAAAACAATCCTCTTTTACAATCAAAGAGATCTGAATTGAAATTTAGTTGTTAATAAGTGTATAACTGAAGCTCATAACAAAGATTTAATAGGTTTATCTCATCCCCACGGAAGAATTTTCCTCAGATTTTTCAATGCAGTAGTTCTCCGCAAATTCTTTGGCTAGAAAAAAAGACTATCATAAATACTGGTAAGAATAAATTGGGCCTTTGAGAACTAGAAAGGGGAATAGTCATTATTAAAAGAGTAATAGAAATAAATGGAAATGAGTTAAAATATTCTTTATCTTTCCCCGCTTTTTTATTGCCTCAGGATTATTAAACCAGAATACTACGGACAAACTTGTAACTTCTAATCCTCAATAAAATTAATTAAAACGTAATTTTTCCATTTTGTCTTTCTTATTTTGCGTAATGGGTCACGAAAAGATAAAACTATATAATCATGGACTTACTTTTAAAAAAATCAAAAAATTTTTTAAGTATTATTTTTAACTGTTTTTTAAGAAATTTATGAACTGATTTTTAAAAATTGTTCTTATCATTTCATAATAGAAAAGCTTTAAGCACCATAAATGAAATAACTAATTTGAATTTCCAAAAATGACACAAGGAATCATATATTTTTATAAAAAATTTTTAAAAGCATGTATATCAAACACTACCAGTTAAATCTAGTCTAAAATGTGAAATGGTATTCATTTTATAAATTTTAAATTCATATTAATTTTATTATTTTATTTGTTTAAAAAATATGAAAGTTAATAACCGACTGAAAATCTCGTGAAATATATGTAGATTGAAAGTTAATAACTAACTGAAAATGTCGTGAAATATATGTAAATTGAAAGTTAATAACCAACTGAAAATCTCGTGAAATATATGTATAGATTGAACAGAAACATTATATGATTCGACTCTCTCTCTCTCTGTAAAGTCACATTTTACTATCAACTATTAAGTAACTTTCTGTAGGATCTTAACATTGAAAGAATTTTAGTCATATTCTTAACACACGTGAATTGAATCATCTAAAACAAAATCAAAGTATTTTATATAGTTGAGATAAATATGTTCTCTCTCTCTCTAATTTAGTTAACTAAATTTTTTAATTAATTTCAAATTTAGTATTTAAACTCAAAATAAAAACAATTTCTCTAATTCACAAATGCTTATTTGAAATTAAATTTTTACTTTTAATTTAAATTTACTTGTGAAATAAGAAAATTTGGTTCTCAACGATTACGTCATGCGTTTTTTCAGGATTGGTAGCCTTCAAACGGGAATATATTTGTATCAAGAAAGGAGCATACATTTAATAAACATTTGTTTTTTTCCTTTTCATTGTAATATTTATTACGTTGCCCTTCTCTATAAATAATGTTTTCAGTCTGATTCCTCTTATGAAATTATAAAACATTTTATTATACACTTTAATATTTGCAAATACATGCACATGTATATACATCTGATTATTTAAAACAAATATCATAACCTTTTAAATGCTGATTATTTAAATTTAACTCTGCCTTAGTTCATAAATATTAAATATTATTTAATACTAAAATGTTTAGATTAAAAATTCTAAATCATATCAATAGTATTTCAAAAGAAAATGTTTTTGACTAAAATATTGCTTAAATATATCTATAGTGACAAATTGCTCCGAAATCACGCAAAAACCATATAAATAATTCAGTTTATGCTTGTTAATCATATATGCGGTTCTTTTAGCACAACTTTTGAAGAATGACTTGTGCCTTAGACATAATTAACCAATGAGGTCAACACTCTTGAAGAAGCCAATCACGTTTGTACATACTTCCATTCATTTGTTCATATTGTCTTCCATTTCATAAATCAACTTTAATTTAGTATATATATATATATATATATATATATATATATATATATATATATATATATATATATATATATTCAAATTATAATCCTAATAAAAATTATTTTATTTAATTAATCTGTATACATTTCTTCTACAAATCATATGTGTATACATATATGTATATTATTCTTATGTTTTTTTCGATTTTAAAATGTTTTATCTTAATTTCAAATTAGAAATTCATATCGTGTATTCTAATTACTGAGTAGGCAAGTAAGGAAAATTTTCAATATTAGTAATAAAATATCTAAATCCGTTTAAAATTTTAAAAGAATGAGAACATTTTATTAAGTATCATTACAGAATTATGGTATTCCCATGAAAAAGGTGGATATAATATTTATAGTAAAAAAAACTTTTTATATTTATCAACAAAAAACTGCATTACACATATTTCGTCTTTGAGAAAACAGGTTAGCTAAAATGCTGAAATAGATATCAATAAAGGAAGCTTTTCGAAATAACTGTTTCAATTCTCATATAAGTTATTTAAGTACAATTGTCATTTTGTACTTAAAAAACTTATATGAGAATACTAAAAAAATTATTCGTTTCTTTGTTTACCAAATTTCATTTCTAAGTGTGTGTAACTTCATTCTCTAAGTATTTAAAATTGATTAAAAATTTCAATAATGAAGAAGTAAACCCAAAAGATTTCTGCTAAGAAAACATTCAGATTTTTTTTTCAATCAAAAAATCAAAAGGCTTGTAATAAAAGTATATCTAAATATGTAACCCGACAATATTTAAAAATATTAAACATTTATCTATAATTCTTATAAAATTACTAAGCATGAAATTTTAAGTATTCATGTATCAAATCACTAAATAACCAGAGTAATTCAAAAACGGAAGTAATTTAGAAGAAAATTTACTTCCAGGAGTCTCAAAGAAATTACAGCCTAGTTAACATTAGCGTTTCTTTCGAACGAAAAATAGTGTGACTCCAATTTCCTCTCTAGAATCTCTATAATTATATTTACTAACCACTAACTTTTTATCATATCATGTGACACATTATATTGTTTAACTGACAAATACAAGATTTTAAATGGTTCAAATAATTTTTAATGCCTGGTATTTCTTATAAAACATTTTCTCTTCATTCTCATCACATCCTTCATAACATATAATGACTGCTATTTAAGAAAGTTTGAAGTAAAAAGTTTTTTCTCCTGATTAAAAGGTAAACACATTTCTATCTCAAATGAAAATCGTCATATTCATAACTTCCGTGAATGTTAGTAATTCACAAATCGAATTTTTACAAATCGTGTAGTGTAGAAAAATAAAAAAAAAAACTGTTCCAATGGAACAAACATATTTATTAAAGTTTCATATGGCAAGCTATATATTAAAAGATAGTTCTGCTGTATAATTTAATGATACTTTCTCACATATTCTGTTAAAAATATTCGTTAAACTACATCACAACATTCTCTTCACTGACCAGTAGTCCAATGGTCAACCCTCTTGCTTATTATTCAAATAGTTTCGATCCCACCTCAACTGAAGATTACTTTATAGTTTAATATTTACTTTAAACTGTTAGTCTCTCTCCAGGTCAAATCAGTAAAACGTTGGAAAAAAATTATCAAGGGCAAGAAGTGACCACAGAGCTTATAAGCAATCTAATATCTATTAAAATAACTTTATAAGAGAAAATCAATCAAAAATTCATTAAAATAAAGAAAAAATTAGAGAGAAAGTTGTAGAGTCTAAATTTTAATGCCTTTCTTTGTTATGCCCATAATAAAATAATTTGGTAAATTTAATTAAGAGTTAATGAAATAATCTAGCTCATATAAAAGTTAATAATTTTTGATAAATTTATTATCGTTTGTGTAAGTCCTCATGAAAATTTAAATATTTAAACTTTTGACTCTAGTAAACACAACATTATAGTAAATAAACATAGCATTATTGTAAAGTAAACATAACATTATAGTAAAGTAAACATAACATTATAGGCTAGTAATACATAACTTTGCCCCGTTGTAGAAGTATAAAGGTATAGTTAAAATTTATGTAAGTAAATTTCATTTCATCCTTTAAGTTTTTTTAATTAATTTTTCAGTAAAGAATATTCAAATCTTCCACTTTTTAGAAAAGATATCTGCATAATGATGCAATTTGATTGTGAGCTAGATATTTTTAAAACGCATTTATTAAATACAAGTTTATATCATATTTATAAATGTAAGTTTCAAAGTTATGTATTACTAGCCTAATAGTAAATTGTTATATCTTAGAATAATATTAACAAATAGCACTTCTTAAAAATTGAAGTCAAAGATATATTTGTAAGTTTAATTATTTTAATCGAAATTAAAAAACTAAAAGAGAAACCTGAATCTTGATATTAAATATTTTATGCAGTAAATTTTTTTACCAAAATTTTGTGAAACATTGTTAGATTTCCATTGTCATATTTTTTTCATTCCAATTTCAGATTTTTTTTTCTCCATTTTTTTCTACATTTCGAGCTTGAATTGTCAAAGAAAAAAAGAATAGGAATTTCATACAAGAAATTTTTAGAATCAAAGCGTCAAAGAGAACCTTCGAAGTTTCTCAAATAAAATTTTTTTCGTTTCCCTTTACCTTGAAAAATTATTTCGGTATATTCCGCGGGATATAAACAAAGAATTAACTTACACGCTTTTTTAAACTAATTAGAGTATAACTTTCATTACACAACTTCCCTTTTTTTTGTGACTAAAATATACCAGAGTTTCGAATTTATTTTATTTTTATTTTTCATTTTCAGTACTTCAGTTAAATGAAGTTTATTAATTTTCCTGGAAGCATTTTTTTAATTTCAATATATTTTATCATTTTTTAAAAGAGCAATTCCTGATTTTAATTTTTTCTTTCAGTTACACCAGTGAGTGTAAAAAATGTTTACTTGTGCAAAGAAAATAATTAATAAACTATAAAACGATAAAAAAGAAAAGCATTAAATGATTCGTTATAATGAATAAATAAATATAATGGTAAAAATTCTAAAAGAAAATTTAAAATTATAAAATAAATGAATCTGCTGTTCAATTTCCTGAAAATTTGTATCAACATTTTCCAGATTAATTTAAATAAAAATTATTTTGATTTAATTGCGGTTTCTAAAATATTTTCTTTAGAAATTTTTTTTTAAATACTTGTGATTTAACTGTAGTTTTAACTTTCCTAAAACTAAAGTTATATAAGAAATGTGCTTTCATGATCAGGACGTCACATATCCTAACAGGTGTCATCGGGAAAATACCTTATGAATGCCTTTATGCTGGAACGACATTAGACATAAACACTTTATGTTAACATTTGAAGATCTATCGATACAAATAAAAAATTAAAGATAAAAATAATTTTAGGCTTTTTAAGTACATTTGTTAAAATTTATCATCAAATATATTGGTTAAAAACTTTAAATGTATTTAAACTATAAAAAATGATTTCTAAACTAAATTATAAATTGAAACACATTTATTCCCAAATATGTCATTTAACACTATCATCTTACAGTTAAAAACAAATTAAAATATTGGAAACATGTAAAACGTGTCAAAATACGGTAAAAAAAAAAAAGATCAAAATGCACTATATATTCTATATGTAAATACTCTTGTATAAATTATATTACTTGATAATATTTTCAATTTATTATAATTTGTAAAGAACATTTTTAAAACTTCATTTAGGAAAAATGCCATTCCATAGGAATATTTAAAAAAAAATGATTGATTATTAGTCCACAATGTTTTGTTAAAAAAAATTTATTAATATTTTAAACTTTAGAGAAATATGTTTAGTAAAAAATCCACTACAAGAAAAAATGTTCTTCTTATGCAAAAAAATGTCTTCAAAATAATTCTTAGTAAAAAAAATATTTTAATAACCTAATAAATGACAATTTTATAAAAATTGCTCAAGTCAAAAATAAAAATGGAAAATCAAAGTGGAAATGGTGACATCTACAACTCTAAAATAGCACCAATGATATCATTAACATCCTTGCCTCTTTAATTTAATGCTAGATTTTATTATTATTGTTTTTATATTTTTTATTTTTTCGTTATTATTATTTTTTATTATTTTTTTATTATTTATTTTTATTTTTTATTATTATTTTCTTATATTACTAATTATTAAATTTTCAATTTTCTTAAGGAAATAATAGTGCATAAGGAAAAAGATTAATGAAAAAGTTTATAATACTATCTTTTAATAAGAGAATCTATGGTTTTTATACTTTAAATTAAATGTAAAATTAGTTCAGCAACAAAATAATCGGTATAAAATGAGAAGTGAAAAAAAATGTGATCTAAATATTTTATCTCTAACTGTGTGTATCACATATAAATTTCTGAAAAATTTTATGTATAGATTACGCAAGATAAAATGAAAAAAAATATAAAATAACATCCCAAGTAAATATTAAATATAATATAAAAATATATGAAAAGTATGAAAATATTTTTATTACCTAAATCCATTATGTTAATATATTAATTCCTTGCATTTATCAATCATTGACTAACATTATGGACAATCAAAAAGTTTTCTAAGTTATTGGTATAAAAAGTGATAAATTGTATTGAAAAATGTTTATGTACGTCTATAATATTGATTTTCTATTAATATTTTCCCTGTGTGTAGCGTTTTACTCAAAAAATAACTTTATGAACAAACCCAAAATTATTTTTAAAAGCAGGTATATCACTTTGTCTTAAATCAATCGACCGCAGTTGTTAGAGGATCAAATTATTTACTTTGGCGCGAAGCGTCTTAAGGGCACTGAAAACAAAAAGAACCCCTACCAACATGACGTGAAGAACAAATATTCTAAAAAGCAAAAGTAAGCAATATATTTACTGTTGCCATATACAATTAAGATATGTTTTCTCGAATTAGAATTGAGAATGTATTAAAAATACTCAATTTGATGCAACATGTTTTTTCTTTCCTTTCAGATTGATCTTCGTGCGTGCGTGGTCTAAAATTATCTATATTTTATAAGTGAATTTCATACAATTCAAAATTTTGATTCAGTGTCTATTACTTAAGTTTAGAGTAACTTTTTTATAAATAGCAATTGAAGAAAATACATGATGAGTATGTGCATTTCAATTTTCGCCATGAATGCATTGTGTGTGTATATATATATATATCAAAAAATACATATCTAAACATATATATTCAGAGAAGAGAACTTATATATTTCGCATATCACTCTAACATAGTTTACTTTTTTATAAAAACACTGCTACTATTTAACAATCAATTGATAAACGAAATTTCAAACAAATTTAATAATTAAATGTTACATAAACTTTCAGCTCCCTCGCGAAAGTATTCTTCATAGAACTGATAGCGCCATCTTTCTACGAGTTTATATACTACTTCGAGACAAATATTCAGATAAAACAATTAAACAAGAATTAAGCAAGCAAATCATCCAAAGAATCACTTAATCGTAATATTAACATATCGTTAAGTGCAAAATGTAATCAATAAAGTTTTCGTAAATTTATATATAAAAATGTATTTCATATAATGTGAATGAAATAATAAAACTAATGGTTTCATATTTTTCAAATCCCTTAATTAATTCTTAATTTTTATTTTACTAACAATATGATTCTAAACATTTTATAATAAAATAAATATATTTTAATACAGTGGTGTGTAAAATAATACTTGTTTTACTTCATAGATAATTTTTTTTTATTTTATTTAACTTGAACTATATAATTTCAGTACATAGAATAAAATTCTATTATTTTTTAAAGAAAGGAATAAGAGAATTTTATTCTCTTTTTTTCTGATAGAGGCACTGATCTAGAGTCACATCGCTATACTATAAATATTATTGCAGGTATAAATCTCGTTATCAAAGACATGAGATGTGTAACGTCATAAAAATAGGTAAAACAAATATATTATGAAAAATTATGAACTACTGCATTGAAAATTTATATAATTCTTTGTTTTTATTCATTGATGAAAAGTAACTTTTAAATTTCGATATCTTTATACAATAATACAAATGTTTTTTAAAGGTAATATTGCATTAAAATTTTCAGAAAACCTAAATTCCACGAGTGAAACCACAAAAAATGCTTTCATGTCATTTTCATGTAATAGTTTTCAAGTTGTAAATTCGTATTCTCAACTTTTGTCTATTGTTTTGATTAAATTATTGTATATAATATCTAATATTCCTTGTAGAAACTTGGATTGGAAAATTTCTGAATATACAATAAACTCGAAATCTGCTTCACGGATTAATGGGAATACGTGTTCTTTTTCTTTATATCTTATGACATAAAACTAAATAAGATTCGAAAATAGAATACTTTATACAATCAGGTATTTATATAATTAATTAATAAAAATAAAATAAAGAAAGGGTGATCTGACTTGAAAATCCAAACAGTAATCAATTTTTCAGGAGTTGGTTGATAGACAATCATATCCTTTTTAGGTCAAACATAAATAAATATAAGTACAGAAAAGCTTTTGCTTTATCGTGCACTTTAGCGTAAATACATGTACAGGGTGATATATCTTTTTTAAAGTGGAGCGTCCTGTAGCACGATCTAATAGCCGAAATGACACCAAACTTGACTAATCAAGACATGAGAAAAAAAACTCCATAAAAAATATTTAGTTCAAAAAGTCACGGCCAGGGCGTTTTGTGGCGCTACTGTAGTTTACAATAACGAGAATTAGCATATAACACGGGTATCAAAGAAAAATGCAAATATTATACATTGACAGTGCTAGTAATAGGGGCTGTAAAAGCACGTAGTAGAAATCTCCGACAAATAATCTCAGCTGAAGTAATTGAGCTCCAGTGGCCATACCTTCCTCGTTACCGTAACGTGCGTTTATGTTGGTGGAATATAAAATTTGTCTTCTCTAAAGGACAACATAACAAAGACAGTGTGGAATATTCCTTGTGATATGTTACGCACGGCTCTGGAGAGCGTTGTGCACAGAATGCACGGTGTTACATCTGAGAACGGTGCTCACATGGAATGCGGTCTAATTCCTCACTGGGGAAGTTAATGTAGTAAATAAACATTAATAATTTAACTATACGATTGCATGCATTATTAGTATTTTTCTTATCTCACATTTTATACATTGTAAAGCGCCATAAAATGCCCCAGCGATGATTTTTGGAACTAATATTTTTTTTCACGGAATCTTTTTTCCCGTGTCTTGATTAGTCTAAATACCAAGTTTGGTGCCATTTCGGCTATTAGATCGAGCTACAGGACGCTCCAAACACTGTCATTTTAAAAAAGATCACCCTGTACTTTAAAAGCATCTTTCACGTCAAATTTGACTATTCTACTGTTGTTTTTGATATCTCCTAAAATTTACTTATCCAAAGTTGCCGCATTAATAATTTTGCAGACATTCGGAATTAAGTTATATAAATTTATTTGAGAGACTCAAGCGAGACATTTAAAATTTATACTTCAATAAGTAGGTGATAATGGGTAGACATTAGAGTAAATAATAGTATACAAAAACTTTGGAGACTCAAATTCGCTAATATTCTACCTAATTTCATGCTGAAAACAACAATATATGTTAGAATGCAGAATTATAAAATACATAAAAACAATAGATAGTAATTATTCATTTTGATATTTTTCATAGAATTCTATAGACATAGATTCAGAAACAAATTCATCCGGGTGTGTAGTGAGTTCACATTTAAAATATAAAACTGAAATCCATTTCTTAATATTGACTTGCTTTTTAATAATACAAAAGATTTACGTTTCAAAAATACTGAAGAACACTCTAACAATAACATTTTGAGAGTAAACAGCTGTCACTCTTTCAAATTTTGAACAAAAAGTCTTGTGAAAATTCTGTTTCATAACAATTCTATTCTCTCAGTGAATTTAATAAAATTATTTTTTAAACTTTTATCTGATTTGAAAGCTTGAAATTGGGTTTCATTCTTTTTGAGATACTTGATGGAGAATGAGTGTTTCTCAGTGTCTCTTTCAGTTGTTCCAAAAAACAACCAAATCTTTAATAATCCATTCAAGCTTTAGTAAATCTTCCACGTATCAATGCTTCTTCATTAAAAAGAAATGGAACCCCAGTTTGGAAACCAACAACATGAAAGTTTTAACTTAAATGTTACTAGAATCTTTTTCTTTCTTTTTTTAGAAGTCTTTTTTTAATAATTCCCTTTTCCTTCTTTCCTTCCTAATATTGGAAGAAACATTATTTTCTATATAAGAATTAAAATTGCTTACATATGAAGAATATAAACTCAAACATTTTCTTTAACAAATAATTTTAATATAAGAATTTTAAGATAGGTTATAAGTAAATCTAAATATTGTAAAATCAACTTTTTATCTATCGAAACGTATTAACTATATATGGATGGTATTTTTTATTTGCGATGATTTTCATTAAATGAAAGAAAGTAAAATATTGGAAACATTTAATGGATTCTTACAGAATTTAAGGAAGATTTAGGTTAGGTGAGTTTAAAAGTTACTGTTGACAAAAAAAGAGCTACTCTCCTGATGAAAGTCATTTTAAACTTGTTCTTCTTAAACAGTGATTTTTAAGTATCATTTATCGATGATAAATTCTCACTGTAATTAATGACTATATATGTACTTAACAATTCACGATTATTATTATTATTACTATATTGGTGTGTATGGTCGTGAGTCGGTGAACATGTTATGAGTTATATTTTTCAACACTTTAACGCATAAAAGTGCATACATTACAAAACAAGTTCTAAATTCTAATCTAGTTATGAATTGAAAATACAAACATTAAATCAAGGCAATTGGTTGCTTTGTATTTACTTAAAGCAATGCAAAATCAGAATTTATGTTAATACCCTTTGCTATACGGTATACAAAATTAAAAAAAAACACACAAAGAACTATTAAAATCACTTCTGATTGAGTGTCAGTTTAAACATGAAAACAAAGCTTTACAATTAACAAATAAATATTTACACCTAGCAAAATAATTTAAATAGCATCTCAAAATAATCTCTTTGCCACAAAAAATTAAATCTAGTGCATAGATTAACTAGAAATTAATTGAATGAGACATTGGACGTATGAAAATTTCTTTTAAATACAAAAATATGATGTATTGAAGTTGGCACTATTTTCATCCGCATTCCCGTGCATTTCCAACCAATAAATTATTTAGAGAGGGGAAAATTCATTCATGCGCACTCAAGAAGGCAAAAATACTTTTCAATTGCCTACATAATGGGCCGAGCTGGCAGCCGAATGGTTAGCGCTCTTGCCTTCGGTTCAACAGTTCGGGGATTCGAATCCCACTTAGGGCATGGATGTTTGTAGTGGTTCGGAATCCACTTTAAACCGTCGGTCCCGGTCTAATTAACCCTCGTGTGCAAAAAATGACCGTTGAGCGACAAACAAACTAAACTACTTACATAATGACATAAGCAACTTTACAGAAGTTCAAAGCACCGTTGATTACGGTTTAAGTTAATTACAAACACTAATCAGAATTTTGGAATTTGAATTTAAAAATCAAAATTTGAAAGTTTTTTTTTTTTTTTTTTTTTTTTTTTTTAAGTTAACTAAGGACTGGCATCCTGATGTATGATTCATTCTATTCCATGCAGGAACATCGGAAAAAATTTCGATGGACGAACAGAATAGAAATTTTATTTATATTGATTTCTGTGTGATTTTTAACTGTCCAACTTCGGTAATTTGCTAACATTTTCAAATTTCTGTTTCTTTTCTTCTTCAAGATAAACTTTCAATTTGACTAACATTTCAGCAAGTATTATATTTTTAATGTAATCTCATTATATGCATAACATATATATATATATATATATATATATATATATATATATATATATATATATATATATATATATATATATACAACTATTAGAATGGATTCTCTGATAAGAGATTCTAACCGTTTTAGTTGCTATTGAAATTGAATTTTTATTATTTGTGAAATTCCCTAGAAATGTAAAAAAAAAATGCTACTTAGAGAGATGAGTTGAGATTCCTTTTGTTACATGTTAATCACAGTGTACATAAGTCACATGAAGAGAGGATTCCTTCCTATAGACAGATCTCTGGTCATTATGAATCACGGTTATGTGACGTGAATCTGGCAAGTGAGCTATCCCCATCAAGTCTACACACTATATTACACAATAGGTACCTGCCTCTACAATTTTAATGTCCATTGAATTTATTAGCAATTTAGTATCTGAATGTGTGAGAGAGAGATTTTCAAACTTATATAAAACTATTTTCCACGCCAAAACAATGCTATTACAAATGGCATTAATGTGGGGACTCAAGTATCAGTATAAAACCAATTTTTTTTATCAGTACTGCGTAAAGTTAAAATTAATTTTTTCATTTGTCATTCTGCTAATTTAAATGTTCATTGCAAGGTCACCTTTAGCTCATAAAGGATGATTCAACAATTTTTTTTTTCACCTTACAGTTACTTTTTGTTTCGGAGATCTAATGCTATTGGAACCTAAGTTTTCATAACGTTTCCAGAGTGATCCGAATATCGACGTCTACAGGAGGAACCATACCAACGAACTGTTAAACTCACACCCCAGCGCTGATCAGTAACTAACCGACTGATAATTGAACTGAAACATTCGATGTAATTATTTCAAATTACAATAAGCATTTACTGCCAAGATGGGAATCAAATTCCGAAAAGGATAAATCCAAAACTTAAATACTGATATATCTGCTTATTGCTAAAAAGTTTGAGTAGTAAAAGTTAAGAAAATTACAAATATTTTGACTCGTAAACTGATTATTCTTTTACGAAATGCATGCAATTCCTGCTAAATCAATTTCATGTATGTTATAGATTTTTGTTTCCTTATTGCAGTATAACGTAAAATTTTCTGTATGCACACACTTCTATAATACAACACGATGCAAACACCTTTATTCATAGCTTAGAAAATAACTGAAAATGCAAAGGAAAATATAAATAAATTATAATGTTTCAATATATATATATATATATATATATATATATATATATATATATATATATATATATATATATATATAACAGTGAATTGTTTCCTCTTTCCAATTCGATTTCTCTTTTTAAACTTTTAAAATTTGGAATTGAAACTTCATTAATTGTGAAAGCATGAAATGTAATCTAAAAAAAAATACATGCCTCTTGTGCATGCTAAAAATACAATACTTTAAAAAAAATAAGATTTTTTTTCAAAAAAATTGGAGAATCGTGAAATTTTCTGCGCAAATACACTATTCTCCAAAGAAGCACAACAGTTCTCTACTTGCTTTATTTCATTTCATCGGATATCTATCTGACACGTTTTACGAATCAAGTGCTTCACCATAGACGTTCAATAGTTTATTGGAAAAAGTCAAATGAAGAAACTGAAGCTTTTTAAGTAAAGGCTTTGGAAAAATTAACTATTTGAACAATAACAATCGATGACTTTTTCCAATATACTTGTAAGCAATTCAACGTTTGAGAAAAATCTCAAAATTTTAAATCTTTTCTTTTTCAATACTTTATATTATTGAAAAAGAAGCACGTATTTTTTGATGCTGTATACAACTATAGAATAATAACTCGTATAATTTTATTGTAATTAGAAAATATTTTGATTGATTGATTGACTGTGTGGGGAGACCCCGGACTGTACCATGTGGTTAACGGGTAAAGTCTTCCCCACACCTAGAGCCCCCTAGACCTCTAAGAGGTGCTTGGGAGCACCTGCATCTCTGCAAAATTTAATAAAAAAAATAATAAAAAATAAAAAAAAAATAAAAAAAAATAATAAAAAAAAATATAAAAATAATAAAGTAAAAATATATATATATATAAAAAAATAAAAGCAGAAAAAAAAAAAATAGGGAAACACATTGGAGGCAGACAGAGGCGAGTTCTTTTGGGCTATCCCTGTAAGTTGTTATTTTTGATGTTTCATGAATAGGACAGATGTTGCTACCTGCTATTCATTGTCCGAGTCCTCGGTTTGGTTACCCGCCTCATTAGCATCAGTAGAGGGAGTTAGTCTCAGGTCACGGCAGAGCTTCAGTCCTCTTCCAGTCATATAGAGCATAAGCTTGGTGAGTAGTTGTCTGCGATGGCGATCCCCGAGGCAAAACTTGAGGAAATCGGTGTTGTTTTGTTGTGCACGCTTCTTTAGGTGATAGGGGGCTGTTTCCGAGCACTCTAAAATATAGTGAAGTGGGTCACCTTGGGCTCCACAAATGCAATAGGAGGAAGTTGCTCTCTGGATTTTGTAGAAGTACTGCGGGTATGGGCCGTGAAATGTGAGGAGTTGATTAAGGTAAGGATTACAATGTGTATGTTGATTGGTGACTCTTGGGAGAAAGGTTTTGGTAACACGACCAGTTGCAGCATCATCCCACAGTTGCTGCCAGTTGCTGATGGTGAATTCCTTCAGTTGCCCAGTGAGTGACGATATCGGGAAAGGGATAATCAGCGCCTCGGTATCATCAATTATCGTGGCTTCCTTAGCTGCCTTGTCCGCACTTTCATTACCATTGTCACCTTGATGGGCTTTTATCCAGCTCAATTTAATTTGTGATGGTGAATTTGCTAATTTGTTTTGAATTGAGTGGATGATCGGAGACTTATGTAGTGGATCAAGAAGTGCATATAAGACTGATGCGCTGTCTGACCAGATGGTTGCCGGGGTGAAATTCTGATGGTCTATGGTGGTGATGGCTTGGGCAATGGCAATAGCTTCGGCTTGGAAAACAGAGTTCCAGTCCCTTAATTTGAATTTCGCCTCGTAGATCATATGGTTGTCATAGTAGACTACAAATGCTGATCCTGTTTTCCTTTCAATTCGTGAGCCATCTGTATAGATGTTATAAGGTGTTGGTTTTGCCACTAATTCGCCTCCGATTTTGGAGGACTGCTGAGAAGGTAAGTTGTAGATGAGAATACCCTTCAGTCTTTTCGATGGATGTTCACAGTCTTTGTGCACAGGTCGTTCAAAGTCAGACGCAACGAAAGTGTGCCCTTCAGTTGTGATTGTTTCTCCTAGCTGCAGAACTTTCGTTTTGAGGGCTATCTGAGTGCAGGTGAGATGGAGAGGTGGTAATCCTGCCAAGATGTTGAGCGCAGTGGTGGACGTGGTCTTATAGCTTCTGGTGATAAGCAGGGTGAAATAACGTTGCAAGCTGTTTAATTGTCGCTGTTTTCTAACTGTCATGGGAAGAGTCCACAGGGAGGAGCCATATGTTGCCATTTTCTCGATGACAGAGAGATAAATGGCCTTGGTAATTTTGCCTTTAACGCCCCAGTCTCTTGTTATCATGGATCGGAATCGTTGAACGATCGGGACCATTTTCTTCTTCAGTGTTCTGATGTGCTGTAGAAAGGACATTTTCTTATCAATTATGACACCAAGGTACGTTAGCGCCTTGGTGTGTCTTAGACTAGTGCCATCCAGAGTTATTCTTGGGTTGGATTTCAGAAACTTTGTTTTCCTATGAAGGATTAGAATTTGCGACTTCGGATGTGAAATTTTGAGTTTCAGATTTGTGCAATTCATGGAAAATAGCTGGAGAGATGCGTTACTGTTTGCTTGGAGTGCTGCCCTTGTTTTGCCCTCAACAATGAGGAGCGTGTCATCAGCAAAAGCTATAACTTTGGTATGGTCTGGCCATGCTGACGTCAGAATCCCATTGAAATAAACATTCCAAAGAATTGGTCCGCCTACAGAACCCTGTGGGCATCCTCTAGTGTGGGGAATGGTGATTCGTCCTCCGTCATAGATAGTGGTTAGCGTACGATTTTCGAGAAAGCTAAAGATGACAGAAGTGATGTTTTTTGGGCACCCTGTTTGTTGAAGTGCCTTGCGTAGCCCTGGCCACCAGAGTGAATCGAAAGCTTGTTGGATGTCAAGCGCGATCAATGCGACATATTGATCTCTCTGATGTGCTTCTTCAATGATGTTGCGGAGACTTTGAAAAGCGTGTTCAGTTGAGCTGTTACTTTTAAAACCAAACTGATTCCGGCTGAGGAAGTCCGTTTTATATAGATGATGCTTAAGCCTTCCTATGACCAACCTTTCTAAAACCTTCCCCAGGGCTGACAGTAAGCAGATTGGCCGATAAGACGTTGGGAGACTAGGGTTCTTGTTCTTTTTAAGAAAATAAATAACTTGGCTCTGTTTAAATGGCTGAGGAAATGTGTTAAGGTAGAGACAGCGGTTATAATATTGTAGAAGGAAAGCCGAGTCAGCTCGAAAAATCAGCTTTACAATTACGTTATCTATCCCATCCATACCTGGTGCTTTCGAATTCGCCAGATGCTTTACTATGTGCTTTAGCTCATTATAAGCAAACGGTGGGTCCGAGGTGGCCGTGGGTGTTGAAGATTGATTTCGTATGTTGTTATGATATGGATTATCGGTGGTGATATCATCAGCGGGGAATGTGGCTGTCATCAGATCTTTAAGTATACTTTCTGTGGTTTGCTTGGTGTTGGTGGAAGTTGATAAAGCCTGAAATTGCATTGGTTGGTAAACCTTACCAGTTGCAATCCGCTGTATAATTCCATGCTCACTGTTGCTCAAGGTGCAGAAACGAGACCAGCTCTTAAGCTTTGCCTCTAGAATTGACTTTTTATAACTGGCCAGGTGCTGCTTGTACATCTGGTGCATTTGGACCCTTATCGCCGAGGTGGGAGCACTTTTCATAAGTCTTCGCAATGCCCTAGTTTTTTGTTTTTGGGTTCGCAAACCTGGAGTCCACCATGTAAGATTGAATTTTTTATGTGGGTTTCTGATGTCGAAAACTTCTTCAGCAGTAGATTTGACAACATCTATGAATCGGAGAGTTGTCTGTTCTAGCTTTTGGGTGGTGTTAGTGCTTTTAAGTTCTATTCTCAGATGTTGCAGCCTTGGCTTGATTGTTTGGACGAATTTGCGCTGTCTCTTGAGTGTCTTATACCGTCTGTTGAAAGTGATGGCCGCCGTTGAAGAGATGTTAAAGATGATATATTTATGATCTGAGCAGGAGACATCATCCGATACTGACCACTGTTGTATAAGTTGTGTGGCGTAGTCATTAGTGATCGTTAAATCAGGCCATCCAACTCCCATTGGGCCCTGAAAAGTTGGTGGGCTGTCTTGATCGTTTACGATGTTGAGTTGGTGTTGTGGCAGGAAGCCTTCAAGAAGAAGGCCTCTGTGGTCATTTGAGGGGTAACCCCACAGAATATTATGGGCATTGAAGTCTCCCCCTATTATCACTGGAAAGCTTGCATAGTTAATAAGAAGGTTCTGCAGCAGTTGAAGGCTGGTATCAAGAAGTTCACAGGGTGAGGCATAGAGGCTGATCACAATTATGGGATTGGGTTGTAAATCTATTTGGATGGCTATTAGGTCCCGTTCGGAGAGGATAATTGTTGGGTTGAATGGTGCATTTATGACAATGGCTGCACGAGGGTTCTTGGGACCATTGGCGTATAGGACTTTCCATTTTAGGGATAATCCTCTTATGTCACCTTTCAGCAGGTAGGGTTCTTGAATTAATCCAATGTTGATGTCGTTGGTTGCCATGAAATAAGTGAATTGAGTTATCGCTGAACGGCTTCGCTGCAGATTGGCTTGCATGCACTTGATGTTGCTACACGTGAGCATAGTTAAATTTCTGTCTGTGGGATGTTGCTTGATGTGAGGGCATTTTTGCATTGGGATTTCTGCTACTGGTGAGATTTGTTTGAGAACTGGTCGGTTGCTGATTTGTTGGATACATAATAAATTTGTTGAGTTAGTATTTGCTGTCGGATTTAGATGTTTTGGTGAGATGCGTCAATAAGAGAGGCGTTCATTTAGGTAGTAATGGTAGGAGGGGCAATTAGAGCTATATGCAGTGTGTTTAGTGGAAAAGTTTGCTCCATTCTTGTTGTTTTCATAGCAGTTGATGCAACACACGCACGAAGATTCACAATCCCTAGTCTGATGTAACCCTCCACAGCGGCCACAATAGAAGCTTTTGCACTTACAGTCAGCCGTGCAGTGTCTGTAGTCTTGGCATTGTTGACACCTGCGCACTGGAGCGAATTTGTCTAACTTGTGCCGAGAGAAACCCAGGAAAAGAAACTTTTGTTTTATCAATTGTCTGGCCAATGGTCTTGGACATTCAATAATGTAATTCCATTTTGGATTGGGGCCTAGAGTTTGTCTTTTGTATAAGACTGGGATTTTAAAGTCTTTAGGAAGAGATATGTCTTCTTTGATGGCAGTTACGACCTGATTGTCCATGCACTCATTGGGAAGGTTGAATATTATAATTTTAAGAGACGATGGTCTCTTATCTTCTACGGATATGTTGTTTGCTTTGAGAGTATCTTTCAGGATCTGAGATTCATTCGTCGTTTTACATTTAATTTCCAGATAAGAGTTTCGTTTGTAGATGCCAGCTGGTCTTATTGTCGTTTTGATGTTTTTAAGAATGTCAACTGTTTCACTGACCGGTTGTTTAATTATTAACGAAGATGTGGATGTCAGTGCCTCGCTGTAGGTTTTAGGGTGCTGCATCAGCGGTTGTTTTAGTTTGACGGCTTGCAGATCAGCTATTTTATCGGTTAATTTTTCAATTTGCAATGTCAAGTTTGGGATTAATGTTTGTTTAAGTTCCGCTATCTCCTCTAAGGGTGTTGGCTGGTTATCATTTGTTGCTGGAGTTAGCAGTTGCAGTCTTAGCTGGTTTATCAACTCCTGTGCTTTGTTTCTTTTGGTATCAGGAAGACAGAATTTATTCCGTGATTTTGAGGTAATGATCTTTTCGAGATTGTTGAGAAGGTTAGGGATTTTAGTCTCGTTGCAAATTGCATCCTTGCATTGCCTTGCTGATGGTTGGATCAGTCTGGATTCCTCTAAGCTGGAGCTATCATTCAGGTTGGTGGACAAGTTGAATCCCTCTAGATCCAGTGTTGAGAGATTTGATGCTGATTTGGATTTTCCTTTTATGGAAGAAATACTACGGTGGGCCGACATTTGTGTGGAGAGGTTATTAAGTTGTTAAAATAAAGTATAAATTAATTGTTTGAGAAGAATAACAATATTGGCAACAGCAAGATACAATTATAATAAATGAATTAATAATAAGTGGTTGTAATACAAAATGCTTAACTATAGAGTTTGAAACTCAGTTGTTTATTTTCCAAACAATAATGGAGAAAAAAAAAACATTGATTGACATCAGCATAGAACGAAAAAGTACAGGTTGGCAAAAGCAGGACTTAGAGCTTCACCCCGAGTGTATGTTTACAAGGAATAATGGCAAAATGGTTGCACATAGAAAAATTGAGAGTGAAGTATTTTCAAAAAATCAGTAACGGAAAAATATTTGTAATAATGATTTCAAACCTTTTTGTTGTAGAACAAAAGAATCTAAAGTTTATTAGAAAAAATATTATATAAGAATATTGGTGTAATATAATATAATAAAAACCGACAAAGTTAATGTTTACATATGAAAATACTGCTAAAAAGCGTCCTCCATGACAGTTAATAAAAATTGTTTTGCTTATAATTTCTGAAAGAGTTGGAATTTTTTAATGAATTTTGTGGCGGAGAGAAGGTTTTTAGTTATATTTTAGGAAAAAAGTGGTTTTATTAGCAGAAATATTGCCAAAAAAATTAGAAAAAATTCACAAATAAAGATAGGTAGCTTTTTTAATGAAACGTACAATTTAGGAGGCTAATTGCTGGAAAAGTAAATTTTTATGGGCTAAAAAAGTATGGCGGAGGAAAGATTAGATATATAACTTTTAAAGAAAAGTGGTTTTAGAAATTTGAGACGGATAGAAAAAATTAGAAAAATTCTAGAGAAATTTATTGCCTCTGAAAAATTTCGAAATTTCAACTTTGACAATTTTTTCAAAAATAATTGAAAAAGGTACTGACTTACGGTTTGCGGCGGAGCAAAGCATCAATGATATTGTTTCAGAGAAAAGTGGTTTTACAAATTTTGGATAATTAGAAAAATTTAGAAAAATTCCAGAATTTGTGAGTGACTGGTAGGCTGACACTATGTAAAAATGTAAGAAAAGTGAAGGGCGGAATTCGGGGTTTGAGAGAGGAATAGGATATAATTTTTAATTTTATACGTTTAAAAATATAAGTTGAATGAATGGAAATAAGGGTTAATTGTTGAAATTTAAGAAAAGAGGTTAAGTAGAAAGTTAAAATTAGCCCTAACAGGCAGCCGCCATTAATAACTGCTATGCAATTTTAAAATTGCAATAATTTCGTTGATTTAACGAATAAAGGCTTAAATTATATATCAAAATAAAGCTATTGAGCTAAATTAATAGAATTTTAAAGTGATGACAGTAGGGAAAAAACGAAAAACAATGAAATAGAATCAAAAAGAGGAGGGTTGAAAACACAACTTACACTAATGAGGGCCCCCTGTCCATATCAGCGATTAGAAAATATTGCAAGACTACAAAAAATGGGATTGTTGCTGTAGTCTAACACCGAAGGAATTAAAAATATAATTCACGTCTTCATAAGAAAGTTAACCATTAATGATATATTAAATAAATCCTGATTTGAATGTCAAAAGTTTTATAAATATTTTGGTGATTTTAAAATGAAAAATGGCTTATACTCATTTTTTAACGCATTTCATAATGTCTCTATGAAGAAAGCAGATAAAATTAAGTTTTCATAAGGATTAAGAACTAAGATTTTTGCGATTTGGTTTGTTGCTCGATGATTATTTTTGTACTAATTATACCGAGACCTAGTTTAAAAGGTTAATTATAATAATTAATAATTTAAAGTAGATTCAGAACCATTAAAAACATTCAGCCTGAAATCAATATTGAGCCCAAATTATTTAAACAAAATCCAAACTGCTAAGAATTCGGCAGTCATCTCAGCTAGAAATTATTGAGGAAAACTGGTTGAGAGAGTGCAAAGAAAATAAGTTTTATTTCATAAAATGGAAGAGAAATAAGTAACACAAACAATTAGAAGCATATTATATTAACATGAGGGGCAGGAAAAATTCATTTAGAGAAGATTACACTGCTTTTACTCACGCGAACAAATTAAATAGAATTTTACAACTAGAGGTTAAGTTAAATTTTTTTTTTAATATTCACTTCAAAATGAGATATATTTTTATTTTTTATTTTAAACATTTTTTTAAACAATAAAAATTAGTCTTAAGCTGTAAAATTCTTTTTAATTTGCCTATATCAGTAAAAAGTATATATATAATAATCTTATCTCTAAATGAATTTTTGCAAATCTAATTAACATTTAACAAGCAGAATTGAAAAATCAGAAAATACATATATATATATATATATATATGTTTCATTTCGAAGCATTAATTATACCGCTTATAACTAATTTAACCCATTATTAATACTGATTGGAACTAACTATAAATTTTCTGATACCACGGTGTAATAAATTTAAGCACTTTACCACAACGCGTTCGGAACTCTTATCACTGCAAGAAGAATATGTTCCTATCCCCCTTTAAAACTGCTTCCTTTATATAACAACTGTGGGATGGAGAAAAATTTGTATAGCATTGGATCAGCCTTTTTTTTCCTACATTTCACCTGAGATGCGCCGTGGCTTGACTGGCTAGGGCGTCGTTCTCATTATCGGAAGGTAATGATTTCAAATGACGGTTTACCGAAGATCCATCGTGTTCACTATAAACGTCTGGGACATGTTAAATAAGTCGTGATCTCAATGTTCTCCAAGTGAAATGAAAACTCTATATATGGTTGGTCAATTATTGGGGAGTCTTTTACTTAGTCCCTTCTTCTAAATTCTCCCACGGCGTCTTCCATTTAACTGGTAAAGCCCAACTCAGGGCGAGGTACTGGAAAGCATTCTGGTACAACAACATTTCCACTATATATATTTTTTAAAAAATAACAATATTGATAATTTTGTTCTGTTTATATATGAAAACGTACTGTTTTTTAGATTAAAGTAAACGAAACAATGGATACCATATTGACATTGCACTCAGCTGCAAAATCTGTCGAATGGTACAAGTGGATACCAAATGAAGCTAATGAACTGAATCTGTTGTATTATGGTTCGTGATGTGGCTGAGTGATCTATCACTCTCATTTACGCAATATGTCACTCATCTCGTAAAGTGATACAAAGAAATGGCCGCGAGTGATTCCGTTGGTCCAACGGTCACTCCTCCTACCACAAGTGATTACAGATCAGCATTACAGTTGCTTGGCTTTGCTCAACATGATCACCTATTTCTATGAAGGATTGTCAACAGTCCCTTTAGATTACTATTCCTCCAAAGTTGAACTCAGAAACATGTATTCAAAGGGTATAGTTAAAAAGTTTACGCATAAAAAAATGACGTTCTACACATCAGCAATCTCATCTCTTTCTTTAGTGCTTGTAGGTGACATGTCAGTCACCTATGATGTGAGTATGCGCTGCAATGCTGACAATTTCCATCTCATCTCCGGAAACGCGTGCCACAAATTTCACAAGATTTGCTTACTTGATTTATGGTGTTGTATTTCGGATGACCTAGTGTATTGTAATTTGAATGTGATGTATTCGTATGAAGTAATTTATACGAATGTGCCATATTTTTTCTCTTTTAAAGCCATCATGAATTCAGAAACAACATTTTATAACTTAAGGCATGAATACTTGTTTTTGTACTTTCAAGCTCCACAAGCTGAAACATATTAAAAATGACTAAATATTAGCTATATATCTCTACCAATAGACGCAAACATGTACAAAAAATGATGTTTCTTTGTAGTGAACTGAACTTTTACTATTATAATTTCAGCGCTATACAGGAAAACGATATAGAGAAGGATAAAATAGAATAAACAATACACCTCCGTATTTGCTTAGGAATTATGTCTAAATTCATCAATTTAAAAAAATACAACTCCTAGTCTAAGCAAAATATTACTTTTTTATGCAGACTACAACAAATCTAAAGAACTAGATTCTACTTAAATGCAATCTCATGATATTCATACATGATGAAAAATCTTTTCATTGGAAATATAGAATACTGATAAATGAAATTATGTTAGTAAAAAATTGTCTCTTAAATCATAATAAGCGCTAAAAATAATAAAACAGTACATCCGCAGAAATAAAATATGTCAATGTTAACCTGTGATATGCCGCTTTTATTCATTAATAATTTTATTTTTAATTTCTAATTTTCTGTCACATTAAAATCAAAACTGTTGGCATTTTAATTTATTTTGCTCTCTCTTACTCTCATAGCATATTTTATCTATCTTTATATCATATTACATACATATATATATATTGACTGAAGTTCCCAGTCTAACCAGCTCCCGTTCGCAACAAATGACCGTTAAGTGACAAACTAAATCTAAGATAAATATGCTGGTTCGGTTTGTTTGATGGTCTATTTCTGGAATGGGCAGACTTTTTTGGGTCACGAGCTCTTTTTAAATTTTTTTTTCTGGTGATCACCTTTTATGACGATCGGGAGTTCAACAAGTATATTTTTAGGTATGCGAAACTTAAAAATTAGTATCATTGATCACTCCAAAATATCTTGCCGGTCCACCGGACGACTGCGGTCTTTTAATGACTACCTCTGATTCTAAGCACGAACACTGATTATATAGATCAGGATTATAGATATGATAAATACGATAGAATTTGCACTCTTATAGGATTTAAGCAAAACTTTATAAACATTGAAACTTTTTAGCACTTATACGTTTCGAAGCAAACTGATGTGAATAAACCTGTGCATGCATATTAATAAAATTTTCTTATTCCTTTTGGTAAATTTCTAATTTGATTTCTTCGTACGTAGATTTAACAAATAACGGTAAATTAAAGACTTGATGTTGCATTTTTAAATCACAAATTTAAACTGTTTGTGTGAAATATTTTTGAATTCACTGGATGGCATTTGTTTCCGCAATTGAATGCTGCCATGTAAAAATTTTTAATTTAACTTTTCAATAACATGAAGCTAATTGTCTTCTAATTAAAAATTATGCGCATATATACAGTGAGTGTAAAAAGTATTCGTACAGTACGACAATTGATTTAAAAGAGATCCCTTTATAAAAATTATAAACATAAATTCCATTTTAATTAATAATAAATGCATAATAGCACATATTTTCATTAGTTTCATGTGAAATTTACACAAAAATAATTTTATACATGAATAAATATTTACAAAACTGCAACAATCCGACATCTTGTGGTTTAAAAAGTATTCGTACACTGAAAGAAATGCAATTTCTTTTAGTTATATTTTCTGATTTTTGCTTAGCTATTAAGATGTAGTTAATTGATGTCATTTCGTAAGTTACTTACAAGGTTCTTCAGTGGAAATTTTAGTGTAGTGAGAAACTAGAAATTCTGTAATGGGTCGTAAAAGTAGAGACAAGTGTTTCTGAAAGAGAACTGATTTTGAAGCTCCGTAAAAATGGTAAATCGTACAACAAGATTCTGATCTGGTTGGTAGACCCGTTCAACTGTGCAGTCAATCATAAAAAAGTTTGCTGCCATTCTAACGGTTCAAAACAGTTCTCGTTCTGGGCTACCATGTCTATTGACATCATCTTACAGACGATTTCTGGTACGTTCATTAAAGAAGGATCCCAAAATAAGTGCTCCTACATTAACATCAGAACTAAAGAACATGGGAACAGATGTGGCCGTCAGTACTGTTAGATGTGCATGCAGAAATGGAAGTTTCTATGGCAGTGTTGCGAGACGAAATTTCTTTATTAGTAAGAAGACTCGGAAGCTGCGATTGTCTTTCGCCAAGTAATATGTTATGAAAGTCCAGATTTCTGGAAAAAGATTATCTTTACAGACGAAAGTAAATACAACATATTTGGATTGTACGGGAGACGAATGGTATGGAGAAAGCGCAATACAGAAAGGCATCCTAACAATTTAGTGCCAATAGTGAAACATGGGAGTGGAAGTCTGCTTGTTTGGGGGTGTATGAGTGCCTCTGGGGTGGACAAATTAGTCTTTATTAAAGGCATTATGAATCGTCAACTTTATATTGACATTTTAAATAATTTAGGACCTAATACAACAAAAATGAGCTTGAATGGCGACTACGTTTTCATGCATGATAACGACCCCAAGCACACATCTCGAAACAAAAGGCTCTGCATACTATATAATGACCCAAAGTTCATGAAATTTCCTCCTCAATTGCCTAACCTCAACCCCATCGGGAATTTATGGGTCGTTCTTAATAAAAATATTAGATCTAGACATATTTCTAATAAAAATTATTTGGAATCAAATCTTAATCAAGAATGGGACGTCATATCTAGCTCAATAACAGCAAAATATGTGGAATTGATGCCAAAGGGACTTAAGGCTGCTATTCGAGCTAAAGGATATCCTTTACAAGGTATTAGGTGTAATATTATGATCGTGTTGGCCAATACATGCCAGTTGTACGAATACTTTTTACACCACAAGATGTTGGATTGTTTCAGTTTTGTAAATATTTATTCATATATACAATTATTTCTGTGTAAATTTAGCATGAAACTAGTGAAAATATGTATTATTATATATTTCTAATTAATTAAAATGGAATTTATAATATTTATGAACGGATCTCTTTTAAATCAATTGTCGTACTGTACGAATACTTTGTACATTCACTGTATATGTATGTATGAATGAATGAATGTGTGTGTGCACTAATACATTCATTACCAAAACATGTGGATATTTGAATAAGTGGCGACATATGGAAACCCGAATTATGTGCCAACATAATACAAATTATCTGTTAACTCATTGATAGGTTTTCGCAATTTTTAAAGCATACAAAGAAGGTCTTTAATTTTATCAAATGCTATAATTATATACAATTGGAGGATATCCAGTACTGATTAACCTCTTTGCTTTTTTTTATACAAATCAAACATTCTGAATGTAAACGGAAAGATTACAAGTAATAATAGATCGATCCACAAGGTACAGAAGTTCTTCTTTGCCTAATTAAAGTTTTCAGTTCTAGTGAAATTCAGTTTGATTATGTGTGTAGATTAACATTTTTCTATAATATATTCACATATCATACTAAAGCTACATAATGTTTAAATAACCTAAGAGGATCCCATTGGTTATTCAAATGTCAAGAAAATGACAAGATCCCAAGCTATGTTGAACCGAAATTTTCCTTAATATTTTGCTTCGTGATAGTAACTTTTGTACTCATTAAATGATAAATAGTAACTGTTTTATGAAATGTGACACATTTCAGCTTCTATATATTTAGCTCCTTAAAGTGTTGATCCGTAAATGCTGAATAAACAAAACAATGTTTGTATAAAATTACGCTGAATTTGGATGCGTGAAACATTTGTGTCAGATCTGCAGAAATAATCTGGAAACACTGCTTGAATTAAAATCGTGAGTACCACTTTACCTTTCCAACGAAGATAGAAAAAAAGAGGTTAATATATAAATTTAGCTTTGTAAGACAAAGTAAATATCCTCCTTCTATTTCGAAATTGTAAACCGTTTGTAAATCACTTTGCGTAAGGTCTTGATGGAATAAACACAACTACAGATGCTGATTCTAATTTCTCTATGCATCTCACAAAGCAAAAGACATTCAGAACTAGATATGTCTTGAGAAACCAATAGATATATTTATGAGAGACTGGCGTTTCAAAAATATTCATTAATTACATTACAAATTACATTACAAAACAAAATAATTAATTACATTACAAAAATATTCATTAATTAAAGCTTTTTTAAGAAGCCTAAACAATTAACAAACCATTAATTTCGAGACTGATGTCTTCAATAACAAAAAAACCTATTCATATGACGGCTTAAGAAGACTAATAGGTTAATAATACATAATGAGACTAGCGTCTCGAAAAGCATAATATTCGTGTAAAGTTTGGCTTAGAAAACCAAAACAAAAATTGCCGTTACAGAGCGAGCTGTATCACAGGCACCGCATAGCTCCCGTCTTATATCTGCACTTTTTTTTTTTTTCAGTTGCGAAGAGGGGAGAGGAGGAAGGAACAGCCAGATATTATCTTAAGGTGCTTTCGATTTTCACGAAGATACTCCAACTCTCTATTTTTTTCACAGATTGAGACATTTTCAAGTAATAAAAAATTAACTTTAAGAACAATTATTCCTGTGTTGCACTTTCTTAAACAAAAGAAATTATAACTGAAATTTGGCATAAAATTTTAAAAAAAGTTCATAATAATAGTAGAAAATCTAAAAATAGAAAAGAAATAGTCCTTTTTATAAATTTAAAATAGTCAAAACTCATGCAACTAAGATGAAAATAGCGAGAACAAGGCATATACATTTTCAATTTCAACTGATATTTCTGGAAAATTCATAATCCAAAAATAGAACGGGCGAAAATGCTATAAAGTTTTTAAATATTTACTGTAGATTGTATCTATTGGGGGGGGGGACTTTTCACAGATAGCGGGTTGCATCAATGAAAAGTACCTTGCAGCTTGATTTAAGCAATGGAAAGTAAACTCAAAAACTCCCAACCACCCACGCAAACAAACAAGCAAACAGAAAGCACACATTGCAACATTGATCACCAATAAGTCAAAATTGACTACTATGGCTATGGTAGTCAACTTTGATCCATAGTAATCAACTTTGACACCTCATAATATGCAACCTATTGGTCCAAGGCATATTAGTTGCTATTGCACCAGCATCCTTCCCAGTACCTAAACCTGAATTGGGTTCTAACAGTTAGAAGCAACCGGGAGGAGTCTTCATGAATTTGAAACAAGGACCAAGCAGAAGTTAGCCAACACTGGGTCTGCCACCCCCAAAGATATCATTTTACTTGGAAGATATTGCGATCACGTCCTGTTTTAAAGTACCCCAGACGCCTTTGGTGAACACGACGGATCTTTGATTAAGCCGGCATTTGAACTCATTACCTTCCGATTATGAGAACGACGCCCTAACCAACCAGGCCACAACGGCCCTCAAGGCGTATTTAGTAGCCACTCCTTAATTGCCCTACGGGAGGACATTCCATAGAGGGCGGTATTCATTAATGTCAATAGAAAAATCCGGAAAATTCTCTCAAGCACTCTACCCGACAGACATACTTGCAAAAAGCAGAACTGCAACATTCTTCTGTCGTTGAGCAGTGAGTGGTATCGAATCTTTAACTTTCACTTAGAACATCGTTGTCTTACAGTCAAGCAACAACGAGACATTGAAGAGAGCTGGATTGGTTGGTTAGGTTTCACCGCACAAGGCCTATAAATGCACACAAGCTGCGCACCACAAAAATTAAACAAAAGTCTTTTGAAAAAAAAAACCCCAAATATTTAAAATTTGAACAAATTTTTTTAATGTATGGCAGAAATAAAATGTATGTAAAATTTTATATAATTTAAAACCATTAATTATAAAATTTGTAAATAAAGAATTTAATAAAACTATAATGGTTCTCTTAAAAAATATTTTTTAGGCATAAGGGTAATTCTCCCACTAAATCATTTAAGGTTAAAATATTTGCATCAAAGAACGTATAGAACGGTAATTAATAAATCTTATACATGAAATTAAAACATAACAGACGTGTGCTTTAGATAAGAAAGATTTGTAAACAGCGAAATAATCCTACCCAAACTGGTAAAATACTTTGTTAGTAAAGGTAAAAATTTGTATTTTAACAGACTGAGTAACTAATGTGTCGGAGAATATTAATCATCAAAAAATTTAAGAAATAGTTGAATACCTTGTTTAATTTTTACTAATATTTTGAAATCTCAGAATCCAACATGCTAATCCATCCAATTTATAATTACAAAGGCAAAGTCTGGTAACAAAATAGAATATTGAATGTTATTGAGTTACCATAAAATAAACCATTCATTATGTAAATTTTATAAAATATTTGAAAGATAAAAAAGAATCTAAGCTTCGCATTTTTTATTTGGAAATCTGATCTCCCTCAATCAAATTTGTAACAATTTATTAAATTCCAACGTAGGAAGTAAAAATCCAATATAGTATATATATAGTTTCTACAACTATATACATACTATATTGGATTTTTACTTCCCCCCCCTCCTCGATGTGTCGTAAGCAACATTAGATTCTTTTGAGATTTTCAATGATTGATTTTATTGCTCAACTAGCACTTTCTGCCCGCAGGACTTATGGCATGGAACCTGCGGTTTAAAAGGGGTGAACAACTACTACGAACACCCAAACCCAAGATGAGAACCAAGTTCACGAACAGTTAGTTGAAATGAAAATCAGCAATCAATTTATTGAAATAAAAACAGCAAGCAACTTAACATGATTTACCATACAACGTACATGAGCATGAGGAATGAGCGCCACTTCAGCTCAATAATACAAGGATATCAATCAAATTTTAGTTTGGCAAGCCACTCTGACATCGGTCTTTTTTTTCTTTTTTTTTCAGTTGGAGACATTTTCAAGTAATCAACGATTGACTCGGAGAACAATTTTCCAAGCGCTTTAAGATATTTCCTGTACAAAAAAAAATCAAAATTAAAATTGCATCCTCTACAAATTCATATTCAAAATCCAAGCTGTAACGATAAAAACGAAACAAAGCATGAACTTAAAATTTTAAATTCAACCGATTATTTTTTTAATAGCGAGTTGCAACTTTCAAAGGATAACCTCGCTGACGGTTTAATCATGGCAGCTCGGAACAGCAGCTGTTAGTTGGCGGATTGTAAAATATCTCCCCCTGATCATTTTTATTTTTCTGACACTTTTTACAAACGAAAGTTCATTCATTTTAAACCAATGGTTTAAATTGAATTCCGGGTCACTAAAAATATGTGCACACAAGACGGACTCGCACCCATAACCTGTTAAAAATAAGGTCATGTGGCTGAACATTCAAGTGCTGGATCGATGGATTTTGCGCTGTATTTAACAAATTGGCATCAAAATAGTGGTTGCACACAAGTGAATGTTATTCTCATTTCTTCAACTCAAAGCATACTTCAACAAAACTAATTACAGAAATTTTAAGAATAAAATATCTAAAAAAGTAGTCATTTTTCAGCATAATATTTAAAATGCATCATAAAGAAATTGTTTGGAATTGACAATATCGTACGTCATATGTGACGAAAGGTTTAATGGCATTTAAAAACCACTGACAGGTTTGTTTACTACTATTTTGATCACAGGAAAAAGTTAATACACACAGGAATCAGAATGTTTTGCTACTATGAACAGACATCTCAATGATTATCAAAATTTTGAAACCTAAAAAATTTGCTGAAATATTATTTGCTGCTTCTTGGACGCAGGTATAAATTACCTTCTAAAAGATATCAATTTTAAATTATCTCAAGTCTTCATTACTTGATCTAAATTCAATATTAACATATGGTGCAATCCAATGAGAACACAGTACATCCAAATACAACTTTTTAACTGATGTATTGCAGTTATCCAATGAAAAAATTTAATTTGAACTTAAACTAGTAAATTCAAATTCTGTTCTTGTATTTCAAACTATTAAACATAATGCAAATATAAAATTTTAAGAATATGGTTATTGTATTCAGTAAAAATAATTCCATTATGTGAGCATAAGCTTTTGACATACTTTTGTGAAATCAATAAAATAGATGGCTTGAAATTCAAAATTATGGAAAATACTACTTTGAAATTAAAGTTTGTAATTTTCACACAATATAACAAAATAACTACGAAATACTTAAAAATTAATACTGTACCTTAAACTTTTGACATGCATTGTTTTGCAAGTTCATTATGACTTTACTGCACAAAACTCAACATAAGTACGTTTATTAACCGCAATTAATACAAATCTCATTTTATTAACATACAATTATTAAGGAAATATGGCTGGATTTGTTGCTCAGCATTCTTTTTCACACGAGGACTAATTAGACCGAGATCTTTTATTTTAAAATGGATTCTGAACTGCTGATACCCTGAACTATTGAACCAAAAGATGAACACTAAACATTCAGTTGCACTCAACACAATATAGTTGGGTAAAAATCATGCAAATTCACATCATTAAAGATAGTACATATTTACATTTCTCAATAAAGAAATGGTAAAAGGACAAATTTATTAATAGCAATTGATTAGTTAATAATTAAAATAGACACAAAGCTAAATGAAAACTATTAGCAATAAGAATTGATTTAATTTAAAACTCCTATATATATACATATATATATATTAATCTACTTAACAGCTCTAAAAGAAGTAAATATTCAAATGAATATAGCAATGATAAAATATAAATCCGTTAGGTTTAAAATTGTATTTAGGAATCATGTTATACATGTTAGTTTCTACTTTAATATTTGAAAGAAACATCTTAAGATAAATTAATTTTTTAAATATTTATTAACAAATTTTACAGTTAAATAAAAATTATTACATAAGTACAACTAATGAAGATCAAGTCTGAAAATAAATCACTTTTATTATAATATTAGATACACTTATTGACATGATAAAAACATCACAAATGCAAAAAACATTAGTTGTACATACACACCTATTAATACAGAAAATTTTAAAATTTATATCAGTCACTTTTATTATATTTACATCTTGCACAGATAAAAACTTATCACAAAAATGTAGGCAACTGCATCTTGTTTGTGATACACAAATACTTACAAAAAGTATTTAAGTTAGTTGGAGTGTATATATTAAACATTTAAAGTAATCTTAAAACTAAAAAATGGCTAAAATATTATATTGTTTAACTAAGAAAATGGATCATTATAGAATACACATTACATAAATCACTAAATTTCTTCATAAAAGTTGATCATAAATATTTTTCATTTTAAAGCAGAAAAGTTTTATTCATTAATTCAATTGATAGAAATTATATTTAACATTTGCTCCTTTTAATTATGAAAGCACAGCATTTACATTTCATTTAATCATTAAAATAAAAACACAAAATTTAGAGCAATGAAAATACCAAACACTTTCTACCAAGACTAACATTTATAAATAGGCTATTGTAAAATAGAGGATCTAAAAAAAATTAACAATAAACTAAATTCACAGATGACATCACAAATCAATAAGACTGGTTTTAGATTACTCAGAATTTATAAATATATGTAATATCTATTTGCATAAACAATGTAACCATTAAAATGTATAATTCAGTTATATCATAGAATAACAAGGCATTTATGAAATAACTAAATATATCAGTTAAAGTATATAATAGAAGAAAGTTCCATACTTCATCTATTCTATGAATTAACTAATGATATAGACTGATAAAATAAAATATAAACAATTGCACATTTATTCTATAAATTAATTGATCATAAATAGCTAAAATCTCTAGAACAAAGCATTTCATCCTACCTGATGATTAATTGATAAATAATAAGGAGAAGCAGGCTATTCATATATAGTTACAATTCATATTTTATTGAAATTTATTTTTGCTGAAATAATCAAAAGTCAGATGCTGCTTTTTTCTGTGCGCTGCTTTAGCATTTTACTTCTACTACCAAAGTTAATAATTTTTCTCAAGAAAATGCAGCACTGTTTTCCTGTGTCCTGCAATTATTTAACAAAGATTCAAATCTTTCATTATATCTTATTTACAGGTTGACCTCCCTTTCCTGCAGAAGTCATTGCTTGAAAACATGTTGCATAATCTAAAATGTAAATCGATTAGCTAAATATGTTATCTTAATTCAACATCTAAAAGCAAAAGAATAGAGAGAGATAAACGTACACACATAACTTTGTATAAAGCAACTATAGATTGTTCAAAACTAACTAAAAACAGCTAGAATTGGTACAAAGAAATTTTTTGAGTGCTGTTATTTTATCCTTTAATTTATAGTTATTTATGGAATCATTATTTTATATCGTTATTTATATATTATATTACAGAATACCTAGTTAAATCGTAGAATTCGAATATTCTATATACTTTAAGACTTGTATAGTTATTTCATGAAATACCTAGCTATTGTATGAAATAATTGATTTCTCACTTCAATAGTAACATACACACTAAATTATTATCAAGGTGAAAGTCTCATCTTATTCTTCCTTGATTAATTTTACTTTAAGTAAATGGTTGTATTTACAAAATCCATATTACTACTAGCCAAACTAAAGCAATTGAATATATAGCACTTTGCAGCAAAACTGTAAAGTTTGAATATTAAATTACTTTTCAACACAACTAAAATATTTTCCAACAGAAACTAAAATATTTTAATTCATAAAATAATAAAAGCTACATCATAAGCCTATAAATATTTCTAAAGTATGCAGAGAGGTATGATTTTTTACAAGTTCTTTTATGGAACATTACAACCTTAAAAGATCAATGTTTAGTTTACATTATTTGTACTATAAAATTCCAAATACACACAAAGTTGAAAAAGAAATAATTCATGTAAATAAAAATAACTTATCATACTTTATTTAAAAGATCACAAAAAATATAATTGATACAAGAAAGCTTTAAAACTTCACATAAGTTAAAGTTCTTAAACATTTCACATTAATATACAATGCTATTTTGAAATTACCAGTTAGATAAATAGGAAAATAGTTACTAGATATCAATAACAAGCATAGCTTTAATATTTAACAATAGAAATCTTTGAAACAGTAATTTAAAAAATTATTAATATTTACAAAGATTGTACATATTGCTTAACAATTAACGATACATTTTCTAATAGTTAATGCTTATTAACTGAATTGATACGTTTCATTTTGTTAGTTAGCATAATTAATCAATATTTTTGTAAATTTTTTGTTACAATTTTTTTTTTTTCAATTTTCTTGAAAATAAAAAACTATAACAAAGATTACAAAACTAAAACTCATAAAATGTTACAAATAAAAGTGATATCAGTTATAATAAGAGATTCATATAGTAGATTGCACTGCCTTTTATTTTCTGCTTTTAAGTTCAATATAACAGAATTTGCTTACTTATGCACTCAAGAGTATAAATAATTCATTTAGTAATTTCTTTCAGACTTCCTTTCACAAAATATATTATGGAAATCAAAAATAAATTTCATAGTATTAAAGTATTTCTTTTAATAAGTTAGCAAAAGCATTGATTTGATGCAGTAAAAGTTTATTTCACATTTTTACATACATATTTTAACTGTTTAAAATATAACCTATACACTTTTGTGCATGTTACAGAAGTAGTGAAATGAAAACTTTTTGCACTAAAAATTTTATAACATTTTATTACTAAGTTTTATTATTTGATTAACACTGGCAACATGAAATTTTTAACTCCAAAAAAGGCACTAGTAGAGTCAACTATCACAATTCTCCAATTTTTGCCTATTTCATATGCAGATAGAAGTGAATATTAAGATACTTTAAATATATCCTATTTTTGCCCCCAAACCATGGCGCAATTTTTTACTCTAAAGATAAATTACATACAATTCAGGTATTAAATTATTTATATATACAGATCTAAGTTTTAAAAATACATAATTAAAAAGTCAAATTTCCCATGAAATTTATTGCAGTTTAAAAACTAAAAATTCAATCAGAATTAGAACCAATTTTATTTTGAAAATTGAGTCTCATTAAATATGATTTAGTAAATAGTTTAAAATGTTTCAATTAATATTGTACTACATATTAATTAACTTGAATGCAACACAAAAACACTCACAATATCAAGTGATATTGATAATATTTTAGCTATGTTGAATAAAAAAAAATTGATGATTTACTAAGCCTTATGATTAAATTGCAGTACACAGGATTTAAAATGAAAAGCCTTTAAAAACCTCTCATAAAAATCTCTATAGAAATTAAATATTAAGGAACTGAATAAAATATATTTAATATTTATGGTAAAAGTTATAAAAACAAGAATATTCTATCACTTTATCAAGTCTTACTTTTCATAAATCATTTAATTTAATTGCATCTAATATAAAGAGAACTTTCTATATTTGAAAACATGTTGTACTATGGTCACTTTTTGAGAACAAAGCCTAATGTGACTCAAACTTACTGTTTAAAATAGGTTATGAATCAAACCTATAAGATTTTGAACTTAAGGCCAGAGAGCTAAACAGTCAACTGCTAGCTCAGCTGTTATTCATTGGAACAATGACATATGATATTTTATTTATATATCTGTTACCACTAAAGCTTCAAAGCTTTACTTTTAGCTTATCTGTAAATTAACAAATTTGCTTAACTAATGTGTATGGTGCTTTCTGTATAGATAATGTACATCATTAATGTTCAAGAGAGAGTTTCCTTTTCTCAGTTCTTATCCCTTTCAAAATACATAATTTCTAGACTTTCTCCTAGGATGCATTACACATTGAACTAAGTAATTTTCTATTTAATTCATTTCCTTAATGAAATAAAATTTCTAACAGGTTAATTCTTTGTGTTATATATTTTTAATTCTTGGTGATTCTACCTGCGGGAAAAGAAATTACTTTACAATGGATCCCTAGCCATTGCAGCTTCTCTGGTAATGAAAAAGCAGACAATCTCGCAGAGGCTTCTTTTTTTAAACCCTCCAGATACTTCTATTGGCCTGAGAAATGTCAAACTCCTTCTAAAATGGGTTATCCAACACCAGCGAAAAATTTATTACAAAGAGAATGCAGTTGATGCCTCTTGGAGGACCCTGCTGAGCCAGTACCTTCTAATAGCAGAAAGCCTGACTACCACGTGACCAAATGGCTGTGACGTTGCATCCGAAGGCTGTCACTTTCTTCTAAGTGACGCTTGAACAGAGGCTTGTTACTGTGTTGTTAACCATAAACAAATCACTCATTTTCGACTTATTTTTCAAAATATATTGTTTTTATTCTGTACAATAATCAAGAACATGCCTTATAAATGTTGAGTAACTGCCTGTAAAGGTAACTATGATAATGGACCAAAAGTTTCTCTGTTTCGATTCCCATGCGAAGAAGATTTAAAACACAAATGGATTCGGGCAATTCCAAGAGAAAACATGGAAGTGACCAAGCATTCCAGGGTAAGTAAATTAATTTTTTTGTTTCATTTGCATCATGTTTGGCTAGTTATTTTAATTTTGATTTTTTTTAATAACATTAACAGTAATAGAAAATTTCAAATGAAATCAAAAGTAAATTCCTATGGAATTTATTTTAAAATTTATTAGGCATTAAATTCATATCGTTCAAATATAAATTTTCATAGAAAAGTAAAATAATTATTAATTTTTCGATTTATTAATGTCATTAAAATGCGTAGGAGTAAAAGAGAACTATAATAATACTAAACTCTAAGCTATTTCGAAATTAATTTCAATTATATCAATTATTATTTCATATCAATTACACAGGTTTTTGAAATAGAAAAGAAACTGAGAATATGCAGTTTAATGCCTCATATATTTAAATCAAATAATCATGATAAAATTTCTATGTCTTTAAATAATAGTATTGATTTTTCTAATGTTGAGGAACATGAAATAGATGATAATTTGGAAATAAATTATATCTGAAAAAGATGTCGCTGATTTAAAAATTTCTGAAAGTAATCTTACACATATTTCTGGTTACTGTTCACATTAAAATACTCTTCTGATCATGTTGTAACTATAATAATTTATTGTTATTTAGTTATAAGTAAACTGTTAACTACTGAAAATGAAAAGGAATTCCTTAAATGTTCTAATCATAGAGCATATGCATTTTCAATAATTAGAATGATTCTAAATGAATCTGAAATTTACCTTCCTGTTGAAAAATGTGAAAATGGACATGCTGCTGAAGAAATAAAATTATTCATTGTCAAATCATGCAAAAATATATTCCTTAAAAATTATTGCAAAAAAATTAATGACTCTATAGTGATTAATACTCTATCTAAAAAAAGAAAACTTCAAACTTTTAATAATTCTTAAAAAAAATTACTTTTTAATGCAATTTGAAATAGAAATTGTATCCAATATCTTTATTTCCTTTTAAAACAAAAATAATTTTGAAAATAAATTTCAGTATATTCAAATAGTTATTTTTATTTATTATTATGAATGCATCAAAATAAAGTGAACAAAAATGTAAAAATGTAGTAATTATGTATATAGTTTAAATTTGTTCTAATTTATGTAAATAATTTGTGTTGTAATATGCAAAATTACATAGGGAAATTTTGTTTATATATATATATATATATATATATATATATATATATATATATATATATATATATATATATATATATATAATTTGTTAATTTTAGTCATTGTATGTATAAGATTTCAAATTGCCAAACTTGCATTATTTTTTAAAGAAAATGTTTATGTTAATATTTCTTTTTAATACTAAATTTATGCATTATTTTTAGAAAAAATATGAAGAAAGTATGATTCTAATAAATTATTTTTTATTTTTCTGATTGTCTTTTCCTGTTCAACCATACAAAATTATCTCACCCATTAAATGCATTAAATATTTTAAATCTATCATACGCAGGGAATATATTTTGCTAATAAATTAATCATGTTTATTGCATTCAATAAATTTTAAAGAAATATTTTCAATTCATAATAGATTATGCTGCTAATTATTATTTTAGAATAAATTATAACACCCAAAATGTTTTGCTTGAATTTAAAAAAAAAAATGTGCACAGGAATGATTAATTAAATATACATATAATTTTCATAAAAATAATTCTATTATTAGATTTAGCACATTAATATATAATCAGATATATATTTCTATTGAAAGTACACCTAGGAATATTAATATCCAATATTGAATACAATTTCATTGACTAGAATTAATAGAATGTTTTCATTCAAAGTTATACTTAAATAAGTTTTTACATATAGTTGCAATTAATTTTTTAATATTCTTCGTGGAAACAATATCAATATTAATTTTAAAATATTATAATAATTGATTGCGAGGAATTTTTTAAACAACATAAAAACACAGTTCCTTCGGAATATTTTAATCGTGAACCAAAGCGGTTGATTTCAGCCATCGGTTGATGACGTCACAAGAGAGTGTTCAGGCTTTCTTAGCTATAGAGGGTGATGGCTGAGCTCATGTATCCCCAGAGATCACCTAGATCTATAGGGGTCTCCTGCTTAAGGTTACTTACTGGGCATAATTTTCTCCAGAAGCATCTATATCACATAGGGCTTGTGGATTCACCCGACCGTATTTTATGTAGGGAACATGTTGACATGGATGGCGAGCATCTTTGGAAATGTTCTGCCCTCCAGGAAGCCCGCACTTCTTCACATTTCAAGACGCTCTCCACTCCTGGAGATACTTCATTTCTTTATTGGATTGCAAGACTTATTATGCTCGAAAGAGCCAACATAATGACGTTAAAAAAGTTCTTAGTGATTAATTACATGAACTGAATATTTGATTGTACAATCAAAGAATGTTAATTTAAGTGTACAGAAACATTGCTGTTGTGCCAACAAAACTTATCTTTTTAACTCAATGAGCGCTTAACAGGAAATGAGCAAAATACCTTGGTAATTTGCAAAATTAAATAACTTTTCACACTTTAACAGATCATACTAATTTATATGATCTGGTTAAGTTGCAACTTAAATGGTCTTATTAATTTATTGGTAATCTGTGTGTATACGTACTACACATTATCTACACAATTAGATAATATGTTAATTTAGGTTTTCTAGAAACAAAAATCATGTATACATATAGTCACACTCTAAATGTATGTAAATAGTATGATATATTTAGTTTGGGTTCATTTTTATTGCTCATGAGAAATCAACTCAGCACATAATACTTCTTTAATTTTGAAATCAAACTTTCTGTAGGTAACACTTGATTTTCAATTTAACAATAACATTTGGTCTCTTTACACTAGAATGTAGGAGTAAAAAACTAAAATGGTCAGAAAAAAATAGGAAGATTTAGTTTATGATTGTCTAAAACAATTCAAATTCAGATCAGACATCTATTAAAGTTCAACTAATACCAAACTTTACCAAACTTTTCCTCGTTCCATAAAAGCTAATAATCTTGAGATCTGCAAGTGCTTCCAGCATTAAAATATTCATGTCATTTTAAATTTCAGCAGTTTATCTAAGAATATTTTATAATGTAAGCATTTTCAGACTTTTAAAACTATATAGCAAAAGCAAGATGAATATCCGTTTTTGTTGTAGTCAATGCATACACAGGCATTGCATTTAGCAACAAGCTACACATAAACATTTTTAAATTGGTATCTTAATAAAATGATCATACTTATAATATTTTTTATGCTCAGATTTGTAATATTTTCTACATTAATCACAAAATATAATATTTATCAAAGTGCCAGAAAAAATTATCAAATTAAAATCTCTTCCTTAAAATTTTGTATATTTTAAGAAGTTTTAATTTCTTTTTTAACTTAATCACAAAAATAAATAATATTTTTTGCTTTAATTATTACAGTATAAAATATTTTATGGATGAGCAAAAATATTTTGGCAAAATGCCTGTAATTATATTTACACTGTAAAATTGGATTTAATTGTCTCTACATCCATTTTTAGAACACATGCTGCATATAGAAATAAAAAAAATTATTCATTGAAATAAATTTGAGAATTTTTGGAAACATTTTTCCATAAAATATATGTAAGCATAAAAGCTTAACTATGTATGCATATACATATATTCAGAATTTTAAGAAACTATATTCTAATCACAACAGAAACTGACCTTTCAATTAACTTTTGAATACAACATACAGTTCTCTCTCTCTCTCTCATTAATTTATTAAACAAACTTTTATATGAAAAATAAGTACCTGCCACAGTACTACAATATATGTATGAAAGTACAAATTTGTATAGCAACACATTTACACATATTCTAATTTAACCCAAATTCCAATTAAAGTTATGCATCATGCTTCAGTTATAGATGAAACTTAAAACTGCACATCAATCTACTCAAAATAGTGTCTTATTCCTAAACACAATCATTTTTTACTCTTTTGTAAAATAACAAGCACATCCAAAAATTAAAATAAAAATTGCTCTAAGGACAGACTTTTATATAGAAGGCATATAAAAAAGACAAATTTCAATAAATATAAGTAAATGATTTATTTCATGTTTTATGTAAAGTATGCTACATTTTTATGCACTTTTCAATACATTTCTAAAAATATCTTAACTTTCAATTTAGAAATTAACTTGTATCTCTCACTTTTATCGTTTAATTTTATATCTAAAAATAAAGCTAATCAATTGCTGGTGTAATGAGAAGAAAACATCTTTAATTTGTAAGTGTCTTGATTAAATTAAGAACTTTTAAATAATGCTATAATAACAAAAAATAGACAATTTAAAACTATTATTTAATCTAAACTTTTTCATTCACTAGAACTTTATATTTCTATAGAATTCTAATATTAAATACATACAAGGGGTGCCACTTTAAAAAATTGTAAAACTGAAAATTCCAAACAAATATACTTAATGATTGCATGCAGTTTTACAGTATAATCAATTTATATTATAAATTTGAGTATTAAAAACTAAATAAGAGTTAAAAGATAAATTAGCGCTTCAATTTTTTTTTTTTTCACACAACTTTTATTTACATTAAGCTTAATTTTAGAAATATTCTTAGCTTAGACACAAAACTGGAAGATATTTCCTTTATGCAGTAGACACGCCTTTTTATAAACTCATAAGGAAAGGAAAAAGTTAGTTAAAAACAGTTCATTAAATGGAAAAATAACATATTAGATTATTAAGACCAAATTTTCTGACCAAACATTTTTTCTTAATAAATAAAATACTATTAAAAAAATATTTAAAATACACTATAGAAACATACAAAATATGATTCATACTTAAAAACAATTATTACTTCAGTTTATTAACGAAAAATAAGAATAAATGATCATTTAAGTTATTTATAAATTATGATGTTTTTCAATACTTTAAGGTTGAGCATGCTTTTTAAACATTTACTGATTGAATATTTATGAAACATATTTAATAAAATTATTGTTCAATTTGCTTACAAAATACTCCATCACACTTTCAGCCAGACAAAAGTTGTTAGTACATAATGTGCAAGTTTGTCCTCCCCCCATCTTTATTTTGTGGACAAAGCTAACTTATTAGCTAATTTGAGATAATTAATATAAAGTAAACCTCTTTCAGTAATCACTATGACACTAGGTTACTTTGGAATGTATAATTGACAGGCAAAAAATATAACACATAATACTTGTCACCCAAATTAAATATAATGATGTACCTTACATTTAATTAAAATAAGTTATCAGAAATAAATAAATTTAATTTTACATGATGAGAATTTAATCTCATATCAAATATACATTATATTTACTCACTAAATAATTATCAGCATAAACAAGTAGCAGACATTAAAAGCTAGATTATGCAAACAATTCTTAAAAATTTCAAGTAAAAAATATAACAATTTTAAAAACTATGAAAATTTTACCACACATGTTCTTTTTAAGGATACTTAAAAGGATGAAAAAATGTAAGCAGGAATAGGAAGACCAATGTGATTGAAAATGTAAATGTTACATTTTAGTTTTAAGAAAATAATTTTAGTAAAAATATAATATACTGACAAATCAAAAAACACAAAACATCGAAATGATATTAAAAAAAAGTAAAAATCACTTAAGAAAAAGATAAAATTTAGTTTCATCTCTATTGTCAAAACGCTTTCCTGAATTAAAATAAGGATCAGACAAAAATTATCTGCATTTAAAGCATCATTCATAATAAAGGTATGTTTACAGAGCATCTGCAATAATATAAAGTTTATAATTTTCCAGGATATTGACATGTCATTTATGCAATTTACAAATTATTTTTTAATTAGATATACTTATTACAGACAAGGAGAGTGAAAACAATGAGAGATATACAGTACAATGAATGATTATATAAGTTTTAAAAAAATATTGGTATTTACGAATCAATAATAAAAAAAAACTGAGCATAAATGGAAAACAGTAAATTGAACTGAGCGAATACACAATTTTAAACCTAATAAAATTTAATTTTATAAATATCAAGTACTACAAAATTTCACATGTATGTGCAAGACCCTGGAAATAATCTAAAATAAATTTAGTTTTAAGTCAAAATCAGGATAATTTTATCTAACAAAAAACTTGTGCTTTATGAAAAGTACATAGGTAGCTCTATAAACAATTTTATTTGAAATTAATAAGACAAATCTCTGATATTGCTTCAAGAAAGTAATAATTTCTACTAAACTACTTAAATAAATAAGAAGCTTCAAAACACTTTCAAAATATATTCTGGTTCCATATTTTACAATACATTATATTAGTTATATCTCCTCCAGAGATTTTTTTCTGAAAGACAAGGTACAAAAGTCAATATTTTTTTTAAATAATACTTTAAGATATGTAACTTTATTTTACTTACATAAAAATCTCACATTTTATAAAAAAAAAAAAATCCCCCAGTATCTGTACATACTTTGAATAAGAGGATACAACAGCACCTCATTTCATAGTTATCAATACTTCATGAAAATTTTATTTATATTTTAATGCCCTTTGTTTAATGGATATTTTGTTTCTGAGTGTACTTCTTTATGGCAGCTTCAACCAATTTAGCCCGTCTCTCTTGATAGGATGCCATGCGTTCTTTAGGTGTTTTACCAAAACTTTTAGCAGCAGTATTCATAGATAACTGTTCAAATATCAAATGCATATTACAAATTGAAATAACAATACTATATAAAAAGTTAACCATGAATAACTTCAAAATGTATGAAGTTAATACATACTGACAGGTCAGATGTTTGCTCAACAGTTTGACTTGATGATGTTAAATCACCAGAGTATATGCTTGATCTGCTGGTAGTAATACTTGGAGAAGCTAACAGAAATATCAAATAGAAAATATATACATTTACAAATGTAATAATACTTGAAGGTAGTAAAATAAATGTATTATTAAAAAAAGCAAGTTGAACATTAAAACTCATATTTCTAAAATTTCAAAAAAAGAAACCATTAAAAAATAAAAGTAAAAAATTAATACCTTCATTTGAGAAAAAACTTTTGCCAACATAAATTAAAATCAAATACTTATTAATGAAAAAATAATCAGTGTCAATAGAAATCATTCAAAAATATATTCACATACCAATATTTGCAGAAGTTTTCAAACGTTTTATTAACTCAGCTTTGTCAACTGATGCATAAACTGTAGGAGCAATATTCAAAATTCTAGCCATTGCTTTTTGGACTCTTTTACTATAATCTTCAGCATTTTCCTCGGGTAATTTGGCAATGCTTGGTAGAACTCTAAAATATACATTAATATTTGTATAACAAAAACATAATCCAACAACTTCTACTTTAAACTTTGACCCAGTGCCATGATAATTTGAAAAAAATCATTATAATAAGCATTTTAATTAGTTTTGGCAGCAATAATAAAATTTCAAAAATTATTCTAAAGCATAACAAAGTGTACACAAAAATAAGATAAAAAACAATATTTAAATGAAATTAAAAATAGCTAAACTGTAAACAGCAGTATTTAACATGTAAAATGTCACATAAAATTCCTTTTATTTGTAAAGAAATCTATAATTACTTTTAAAAGACAATTAAAGGATATTTTACACTTTATTTCCATAAAGATTCAACTTTAAAAAATCATAGTAAATCTGGAAAAATAGTTGAACTATTTACTCACATAATTTGCAACTAAAAAGAACAACTTATTTTAAAAATATGGTAGAAGGTACATGTTCTTTAATATGATACAAAAATCAATATTACTATGTATTTCTTAACTTCATTAAGATAAGCATTTTTACTTATATAAGAACTTAAAACATCAAAATTATTTAGAAATATAGTGAGAAATATAAAGAGAATCCCATTAAAAAGGTCATTAGTCTAATTTAAATTTTAAAATACTGAATAACTGTAGTAATGAGACTGTTGTTCTGGTACCAATTGTAGTGGTGTAACCTATAATATTAATCTAAGTAATAAGCAAAGAGTGCAGCTTTAGAGCTTTATACTAAAAAGCTTTTAACTCAGATTAATGAAGTTTTGATAAGTTGATAACCATATTATTATTACTTGATACAAAAGTCTCTCGAAAATTAATTCTACACCACTTCAAGGGAGAATATGAAACTTAATTCCTCAGTAATTGCTATACAATATTGAAAATTGGATACAGAAAATATAAATCATTAAGAGTAGTATAGAATAAATAATTTAGCAAAAAAGTTTTGATAATATAGCCATTGATCCTAAGTATAACATGTATAAAATATACATTTTGTAATGTTTTGATAACAAAATTGAAAGCCATTACTTATCTAAGTTCAGATGAAAGAATTTCAATTTTCAAATGAAACATGCATACATTATGGCTCAAGTGTAGTGCATGAGATATACATCTAATGAAACAACACTTGATCCAGTGACAAATTTGAAACAATATTGAAAGTCATGACATGACTAGAAAAATAGCTCCTTTCTAGTTTCATCAGTTAGATGACTATGAATTTGTGACATTATTATATTTTATATAACTATAAAAATAAAACAACTGCATTAAACAAAGATACTTTTAACATTTTGTGCCTAGTTCATTTTATATTTTGTAGTTTAATTAAACATTAATAAATTCTCTCTCTGGTTTAAATTGCTTTCAGTACATATCCATATTATTGCATTTTTAAATATGAAAAATCAATGTTTAAACATACAATTTTGTTTCCAATTACTATATTAACTTCTAATGTCATAATTATATTTAAAAAAAATTTAAATATTTCAAAATAGGAAAATCATAATGGCTTTTGTTTGTTTGTTGCTCAGCAGTCATTTTTGCGCAGGAGGCCTAATTAGACCAGGACCTAAGGTTTAAAGTGGATTCCGAACCGTTACAAACATCTATGCCCAAGGTGGGATTCAAACCCACGAACTATTGAACCGAGGGTAAGAGCGCTAACCATAACTGTAATGGTCCATAAAAGCCAAAAATGATCCATTTCTCTGAATGCACATGGCCATTTTTTACATGCAAATGTTCCAATAATCACATAATTTTATAAAATTGATTAGATTTGATTTTTTCACTTTTTACAGATTCAAAAGCCAAATATTGGGGATTTTAGTCAAGTTTTCTACACAGCAAAATTTATGCCAATCAGAATTCAAAGTTCCATATATTCATTTCTATAAAGTAAAATAAATATTATGCATAGGATTTTTCATACATAGCTTGCTTGAAATTTCAATAATTAAAACCTAAAAATGTGTTTGTTTGCTGATTAACATTTTATAAAGTTAACAATATCTGACGAAAACACTGAAAAGTTTTCCAATTAATTTTGTTATATAATTCACTAAATAGTATAAAAATAATATTTAGAATAGTCCTTTACAATCAAAGTATCATAAAGGTAAAATAGTCACTCTAAATTTCAAAACACAGTTATTAATTAGTACTGTTTTTAAATTAACAATTAAATCTAATATACTTTCCAACAAGTTACATGCAATCCTGTCCGAATCATTTAAAACTTTATTTAAAAGAGCAAGAAATATCAATCTATGGAAATCACATCAATATGAAACAAGTACAAAATTTTTAGAAAAACTAAGTTCACTATATTCCAATAATCACATTTCTGAAATTGGATTCAACAAGTGAAAAGTACAGATCGCATCTACAATACAACACTATTTGAAATAAGTGCAACAAAACAAAATTAATATTTATGACTAAAGAAAAACTGACTAAGAATAAAAGAAAATATTGCTAGAAGCTCAAAGGATGTAAAATAATATTTCTATTTAAAAAATACCTTCTAAGAATAGCATTCAATATGGAATATGATTACATTCAATTTTAACTATCTATTCAAACTGAATAGGGATTGAAAAAATGAATTATTGATTATGTATATAATTATATGTATATAAGCCCTTAGCATAGAACTGATTAGCAAATTTTGTGTTACCAACATCAAATAACTAGCAATTTTGAACCAAAATCAAAAGGCCAACATTTGTGCTGCCACCAGAAAATGAATGTTATCTAATCTGGTAAATTGTGTAATATGAGAGAAACACTCGCAAAGAACATGAGTAAAATAATTCATAAGCTTACTTTTTCAGTATGGCTAAAGAAAATAAATTCTTCTAAACAACAAGTTTCTTCAGCAACAAATTACAAGCATCAAAGAAAGTAGATATACACTAGCAAATGCTGTGCCATCTGTTATTTTTGGTGTTATGGCAGGAAGTTGCGGCAGGAGCTATTCCGTTCATAGTATACCAATGGTATACAGCAAGGCATATGCCCATAAAAGTTAATATGTCAATTTTATTGCTTGCTTTTTTGCAAAAAAATTCATTAACTATACATTATAATTTGATTCTTGAACAAAACAGAGACAGATTCTAAAATATAAAACACAAATTGTGCAAGATTTCTCCAATGAAAATTCTTAAATTATTTAAAAATTTTATTTTTCTAAAACCAGGTAATTTTAATCGGCTAAGTAAGAGTACTTTTATTCTTGTTACAATTCAAATTAAGCATATCATAATCATTCATTTTCATTTCCGAAGCATTCCCTGAATGACTTGTACCAGCAATAAGTTTTTCTAACTTATTAAACATAAAAAATTTATAGATTTTAATAAAGTATCATCTGAATAAAGATTTACATTTCTTTGATAAAGATATTAAAAAATCAAATTTGTAAAGCCTTTTATCCTGCCTAAAAAATTTTAAAGATATTTTATCTATTGAAGGTAACAGTTCTCTTAAGAAATACCTCCAACTGATTAAATTTCCAATATTTTTAATATAATTTGTTAATAATTATTGCATAAAACTCATTAACAAAAATTAAATTAATATGTTAATTTAACAGTTCTATATTCTAAATTAATTTGCTTGCTAAAAAAGAGGACCAACTATTTCTCTGCATGTTATTTCACTACTCAAGATTCACTTTTAAAATTTTAACTGCTGTCAGTAGTGCAAAACTATAACAAACAGATAACACAGAATTCGCATTTCAAAATTTTTAATGAAATCACAATGTTTGCATCATGCCATTTAACAGTAAATCTTTAAACGAAAAAAATAATACTTTCAGTGAGTTTACAATAAGTTTCAAATCAAAATCATTTCAATGAATAAAGAATATGAAAATTATAAAACTAACAAGTATATCTGCAATAGATAAATATATAATACACAAAACAATAACTTAAAAATATAAGCTTTAAATTAATTATCTATAACTACATATTATGATATTTCAATAACCTAATGAGTTTAACATAAAATGAAAAGTTTTTTGCACAGCAAATAATAAATAATAAAAATTATTAAAAAAACTTACTTAAGAGTGAAAGATGTACAAGGAAGAAAAAATGCCCATAGAATATCACCACATACTGTGCTTCCAATAACAGACTTTGTGAAAAAGAAAATTATAAAATTAATGACAACAAAGGTAGAAGGACAAAAAATTTTAAACAACTTACATATATTGCACAATGAAAGAACAAAACAGGATAATACTCCATATATATATATATATATATATATATATATATATATTTTACATCTTGAATTAAACTAATATTACTGATTATACAAAATAATTACTTATAAAAAATTTCATCATTACAATTGTGTTTATTAAATTACAAAATTATAAATTTTATAAATTTACAGATTACTTTAATTGATTTTTATATAATAAGTTAAATATTATTAAAGATATGCATATTATCATACTTACATATTATATAAAATTATTTAGTAAAATAATTGAAATTTAATCAGAACATTTAATAAAACTAAGATAACAACTACAATTTTAGTAAATATTTGGTCAGATGGTTTACCCTTTGTTCAATTTGCCAAGAACACTACATATCAAGAAAGAATATGCCTAAGTCCTTATGAAACCACATTTGACATTAAAGCAAAGAGAGGCACAGAATTGTCTTCTTAACCTAGCAAACAAATCACAAATATTGAAACCAAAGAACAACTCAAAAAAATTACCAACACTTTTGAAATTAAAAAACAGCTTGGAGAAACCATTAATACTTCTGAAAAAAATTGAGTGGTGTGATCATATTGAAAATCATATTCCAAAGAAAAATATTCAAGAGGGCCAGCAATCTATCACATCTTTACATCAAGTTCTGAATAGAAATAAAAAATGAAAAGTACTAGTTAATTTCTATGAAAAGAGTGACTACAAAAGAAAAGCTTAATTGCAAGCAACAAAAGTGTTACAAACCTCACAAAAACAATTTTCTTCAGCACAGATTTGTGATACTGTATGAATACAAGTCTCTGATGTCGACCATGGTCGTACAGATAGCTGAACTGTGTTAGATGGTGTTTTTGAAATAGAAGACTGACTTCTATAAACTGGCAAATAAAAATGGCACCCTCAAGCAGTTTTATACACATAACACTTCGTAATTTGTAAAAAAAAGTTACTTTCCATAGATGAAATTTTATATCAAGAAATGTCACTGAAAGAAGCAGATGCAGTTAATTTGAGAAGCGGGGGCAAGGCTATACATGCTGTCATTGCAAAAGGAAGTGTTACACAAATTAATGCAACTAAAAGCTAGGAACTCTTGTGCAATATGAAGTGGCATATTAGTTTAAGTTGTTGAAATAAATAAGATTTGAATGGCATAAATAAGTCTCTTATAACAGTTATTTTTTTCTCATTTAGAATTTATTGCATAATTAAGATTTTATGCAATAAATTCTAAATGAGAAAAAAATTAATATAAACAACATAATATTATTATTCATAATTAATATTATGTTGTTTTCACATTTAGATTGTATTGTTTGTTTCAAGTTCTTGGTCACGCCTCTCAGAAAGATAAGCAAAAAAGTTATGTAACCATTTTATTGCCATTAAAAAATATAGAGAACACATAAATCACTTACATATTCAACATTCACCATTAGTGCATGATGAATGCCAACATTTGACAGTGTAAGTCAGAATGAATGGTATTTAGTAAATATTTCAAACACACACCAAGAGACTATGTGAATGTTGACATTCACCAGTGAAAGCCAACATTCCAAATTTTGGTCTTTCACTGTAACATATAAATTACATACACACATATATATCAATGTAGGGTGATAAAAATAAACTATGTTCATATTCAAGAAATTTGTAACACCAGTATTACTGAATTAATCCAAACAGAGTTTTAAATATATACTAAGCCAATCATGTGATTCAAATTTCTATCAGAAAAAAAATTGAGAAATTTTGCCCACAGATGTCACTGTAACAAAGTAAAAAATTTTCAAAAATACAACAAAAAATAAATTTTATTTATTGAATCTTTGTGTGCTCTATGAGCATACATATCTGGATGGTAAAATGTGTATAACTATATTATCAACAGGTGCAAGCGATGTATCAGTAGAAACAAGAAACAGTTAATGATACTAACTTTTAAGTCTGTTTCCTTGAGATAAACTCAATCACTGAGAAAACTCCACAACCAGAAATCAAAAATTCAAGTCCGATGAGTTTGCTGATCAAGCAAAAGAAAGTAAGTGAGATAGCACATTCAGCTGCAACGTTTGCCTTAATTCTATTCTTTACATATCTTTCCACATATGTAAATAGAATTCTACTCCATCTTATATTAATTTGATGACCAAATTTCTTTGCCATATAATTGGAATAACATGAGCTTTCAGGATTCTGATGCATCACTCATTTGTAATTGTACATTAAACAAAAGCATTTACTATGACCAAAGAGCTTAAAATGAAATTCAAGTTGAATCTATACTAAGCTCTTATGAATGGGGGAAAGCAGCAATTGCTGCTGTTTGAATTGAAGATTGGTGAAGCCTCACATAGGGCAGTTTTCTGTGGCTTATAAAAAAACACCCTCTGTCCATAAGATAAGTGGTACTCAATATTCATCCACTTAAATCCTCACAAGAAAATAAAGCAAAAGCAAGATATGCAGAATAACTATAACTTGTACTATCCAGTGGCCACTAACTTAAGCAACTGAAAATTTTACAAATACTTCAGTTGCAATTTCCTCCAGAATCATCAGCTCACTTACAAATCATCCATCAAGTACGTTATACATGTGCTCATTAAATATGTGGAATTGAAAGTCTTGTGATCAATAGTTGAGCAGTTACCATGGGTGTAAGGGTCTGAAGAAAATTTCCTCCGCCTTTCGATCAATGTCAAAATTGAAGGAGTGTTGGTGTGTTTGACCGCTGTGGTACTCTGGTTAAATGAAAGACACACCCTACTGACTTAAATTTGCATAGCCAAGCCAATGTCATAGTGAGCTTGGCTTGTACAAGTGTCATAAGTAACAACAAAAAACAATACTTTTCAAGCACAACACTCAGAGAATCAATTTCTTCAAGCCATACAATTTTCACTACATTTATAAAAATACTTTCACCATTTACGTTTTTCATGCACTAATAACCATGGAGGGCTGCCAGGGCATCGCACTTATACTAATAAAAATGTTTTATAATTAATGTGATTTTTCTTATTCAGCAGCATATTCACTGAAAGTGAATTTCTTCTATCTATCAATATATATATGTTTTTTTCAAAAATTATTGGTGCATTCATTTTTATATATTTTTAAGAATTACAGCACATTCAATTAACATGCTTTCAAGCTATATTTCATGAAAACCTTGAGCACATGATTTACAGCATATATTTGAAATTTCATTAGGATCGATTCAGTAGAAATGCAGCTACAAGACTACTACTACTCCATACATATGAATTTTAACAATCCTGTATATATATAAAACACACACATTTTCATGAAAAAAAATTCCAGGATTTCTAAGTTTGTGGTGAATTATATTAAATATTTTCTGATATTTTCACATTTGTATGTTCTTATTTTTCATAAATATTTTTCTACCCATCATTCTTAACAATATAAATCTGTAATTTTTCCATTATAATTTTAAATGATGATAAACATTTATTAAAACTACAATGAATACTTTTTGCTTCAATTAGACTGAAAATTTATGATTAATCATAAGTATTAAATGATATCTAAATTTACAAAATAAGCGATTTAATTTAAACATTCAAAACTTTTTACATTAATTACTTAATTATTATATAATTAAAATAAAGAATATTTTTAAAATTTTTTAATTTGTTTACATGACTTTTTATTAATTTATTAAGCATTTAAAAGGATATATAAAAAAATTAAATAAAAATAAGAATACTTAATCAAATGACAAAAATGAAAACAAAATAAATGTAATTATAATTTACATAAAGTTTTAATTTAAAATACCTTTTTTCCAATAATTATAAGTGCATGCATTTTGAATTACATTCTATATTTTCCACTAATATAAGTATGTGCTGCCCCTTTTATATTTTTATTCTCATATATAGCTGATATTTATCTGATACAAACTGTAGAGCTAAGCAGAAATTTTCTAATTATTATACTGAGGACACCTCCTATGTTTCAGATTTGATAACAATGACACTTGGTCATTGGTTGATTTTTCAAACTTTTTAGCATCAAATTTTGCCCAGGAAAATCTGAATTCAACACAGGTTTGTTCACCAGAGAATAAACTTTTCAAAAGTAAAATTCTATTTATTTGATATAATAAAAATATACCTTTAATAAGATCAAAATATTTAACAAAATAATGAATACAGTCTTTTCCTAATTTTGAAAACTGTACAAGTGACTGTACAATGATTTTAACCCTAAGAAGCAATAAATATTTTTAACACATAATTTTAGAGTCATTAGACAATGATAAAAAAAGAAACTTACATTTCACTTAAATAACTTGATAAAATACTTATATCATTTTGAGGATATAAACATGGAATATTTCCTGCCAAAGATTACAATGGACATTTTTGAGTAACTATAATTTCATTTTTAATAAAAACAACTTAAAATTAAAATTTAAAAAATTCATATTCTGCTTCTTCCTCGAAATTTGTTTTATATATATGAAGGAAACATCAAAAACTAATATTTAAATTCTTTTCAGAAAATTTCGTTGTCAAATTTTTAAACTATAATAAAACTACAAGAAAATTTAGGAGCTGTCAAAACTCTGATCAAAAATATATTAACATTAATATATTTTTGACCAGAGTTTTGACATGGAAAAGCAATTAATAGCTTTTGTTAAGACAAGATTTGTGCAGATTTCCAAGAATCAAATTACAGGAGTCAAATCAAAAATTTCCAGGTGGTATTGACATTCACATTAAATAATTTTTATTTTATTTTAAAAATTATTCTTAAACAAATTTGCAGATTATTGTGTACCTACGATATTTTTCAATTATATTTATAAATAGAAATAATTGCAAATATATTATGAGAATATTTTTTATTTAAGTTAGAATTATATTTAATGATTACTTCTAAAGCCTTCAATGAATTTACAGCATTAACAGAAAAAAAATTTATTTAAAATTTTTTTTTTTTATATTACTGGATTTTACATTATCTAAAATAGAGGGTTAATTTTAGAGTTTTTTAACATGTTCAATAGATTCCTATCTATTAATTTACTGAATATTTCAATATATGTAAAAGAACCTCTTTTCAAATGTAAATATACTTTACAAAAACAAATACAACTATTAGAAAAAAATTCCAGTGTAACATTTTTATAAATTAGTATTTAATAAATGCAATTCTAAATTATTCTTCTGTTTACTTTCAAACTTCTTTAAAACAATACAATTTCATATCCATATTTAAAAATTTTTGTTGAAGAAATAAATGAAGCTGAAGTTTCAGAATATGCTTTCGGTTCACATTCTTTAGTAGGAATAGCAGTAGAGTAAAATCTTTAAAATGAGTAGACAGATTTTGGCAGATATAGCATGCCCTAATATATACTGTTTTCTAATAAATACAATCTACTCATAAATACACACAATTTTTTTTTTTTTTTTTTTTGGTAGGATTTGATTGCCGATTTGCCCATATTTGAAATACAGAAGCCTTTCGAAACAGCTGAAAGGCATGCATTTTTCTTGAATCGTGGAAAAGCCAATCTTTGTATGCATTTTCCAGAGTTCAATTAACAGTGAAAAGTAACTTTCCACCAGTTATATTAAATAACTTACATCAGCCTTTATTTTATTGATAAGCGAATTCATCCTGATTCACTGAAATTATATGCAATTTTTCACTAAAAAGACATAGAAAGTATATTTAAATTAAAAAATTTTATATTTAGATATTAATATTCAGTCAATTTTATACAATATTAAGAGAACAAAAGCAAATAGAAAAAGAATCAATTAAAATCGCATGTCTGATTCCAGTGCAGAGCAGTCCATATGTGCACTGCACACCCTGGAAAAATTATAAGAGACAATTTTCTGCACTTATTTCTACCAATCTTTATATGGTATTTAATAAATATTATTTATAATATATTCAAATATTGTATTTATTTGCTAGCTTGTATTCCCGCAGTGCATGCAGTACTAGGTACTGCACCAAATAGCACCTTCAAAAGTAAATGAACATAGGATGTTTAAATGAGTATGCAATGTGCACTGATAAAAAATCACGCTTTATATATATGTTCTACTGGAGAAATATAGCATACTATGGCACTGAGGCAAGTACAGCTATTTTTGTTGTCTACTGCACTTGGCATTCAGAATCCTCTGAAGGTACGGCTCAAGTGTTGCATTAGAGCAGGGACTAACGTGCTGAAGTGCTTTTGGTTTTTTTAATTGATTAACTGGCCTTACAATTTTGCAGATAGTTAATTTTTAAATTTATATATTATAAGATTTTGTTTTAATGCAAATATAAAAGAAGTATTTCATCAATATAAAGGGAAATATTTTAGTGTCGTAAAGTAAATTCGGTGATGTATTATATTTAAAGAAAAAATTCGCTGAAAAATAATTTTGTTTTGTTAGAAAGAAACTAATTTTGAAAGAACAATCTAAACTTTACCATTCATTGTGTCTTTCAGGCAATATATAAGTTATATCTGTAGCACCATATCCCTTGTTTCTTTTAATTGTTAAGATGTTTTTTGCAGATTATATGATTTCCAAATGTTAAAAACAATATTATTAATTGTTGATGTGGATTAATCAGAGTGGATTGAATTACATTTATTAATTTAATAAATATATTTTAATTCACTGACCAAACAAGAAAACAGTTTGTTCTATTGTGCCAGCGTGAAGAGAAATCCTCTGCACCAAGAATAGACGTTCGGTTTTTCGGCACCAGTCAGCATCCTGATGAGGCACTGCAGTGGTGGAAACCGTGTGGTGCTACATTTGCTAAAAATGTAAGTTTATCGTAAAAGTACAAAGTGTTGCTTTTTCGTCGACGATATGACCATACAACACAAGACATGATTTTTGCTTCAGTGCTAGTAGAATTCTCATAAGTTTAGGTGTTTTTATAGTTATATCTCGACTACTCATAGGTAAATATTTCATTTATTGTATTCTTTAAATTTATATTCAAATTAAATAACCAATTTCAGAATGGAGAAATCAAATGTATCAATAATTAAAGATTTATTGGAAAATCCATTTTTAGACAAAACATTACTACAAAAAACGAAATAGTTAAATTAAGTAGACGGATGCAGGATATTATTCTATCCCAAAATGCTAAGATTAAAGGACAATTTCGTGAACGACATTTTCAAAAATCTATGTATGAAAAATTTAAATGCTTAACCAGTTGTAGTGAATCGAATAAGTTGTACTGTTGGCCATGTTTACTTTTCACTATAATTGAAAAGAATAAGAACATTTGGGCAAAACAAGACTATAGTGATTTAATGAATGAAAAAATAAGATTAATAGATAATGTTTGTTACTTAGCAAAACAAGAAGATGTATTTTGTGGGCACAATGAGAATATAAATTCCCTTAATCTAGGAAATTATATAGAATTAATAACTTTAAAGTGTTTAGTTATACTGATGTTCTATTTAATGAAGTTTAGGAAGAGACTATTTCTATGGCGAATAACCCAAATTTAAAAAAAAAAACGTCGTGTGAATTTACAAAACTCAAGTGTAGACCAACATTTTAAAATTTTATATTATGAAATAATGGACACTATTTTTTGTCAGTCAGATGTCTGTTTTAAAAAATTTAATTCGCTCAAATTATTTGAGCTATTGAATTTCAGCTTTTTTTCAGAAGTATTGAAGTAAATTTCCGGATGAATACCTTAATTCATTAAAGAATGCACATGCAAAACATTTCGATTTTTTAAAGTCAATCGATGGATTTTGCATTCTTTATTGTACTGAGTCATACCATGAAATGAATTTATCGAAACTTATTCAGCATATAATGCTGAATGATTTGAGAAATGATCTAAGCGAAGAAAATAAATTGGCACATTTAAATAGTACAATTTCATTTTCAACTGCTTCGGTGAAGAGATCATTTTCAGCATTGAAAAGAGAAAAAAATTATGCACACAATACAATGAGACAGGATAAATTAAGAAATTTATCTTAAATAACAATACAAAAAGAAATGTTACACTTATTATAGTCAAAACCAGAGTTTTTTTTATCATGTAATTGATGATTTTGTTTATGAATACAGGCAGACGAATATAGATTTTGTGTACAAACGAATGATAAAAAGTTAAAGAAGTGTTTAATGCACATTTTTATGGCTTTACCATTATTGTTGTTGATTGTTCTCTGCACATCCTGCATGAAAACCAACCACATGCCACTGTTGATTACACAAGATGACGATTTTGTTTGATGATTACTTCACTTCATACACATAAATCTAAATACTCATAAACTGTGGACTATCATAAAATTAATGTGACTGAACTAGAACTTTAAGCAGTTAAGAATGCAACACTCAACAGTAAAGAATACAACGATCTATAAAAAATACTTGTGGCATAAAATATACAAAATACTTGTGGTGGTATCTAGTGGTACTATTGAGAGCTAATACTCAACTAAGCTTTCAGACAATTTCACTGAAAATTTAAAAATATTAAAACAAAAAACTCAAAAAAAATTTATATCATTATCTAAAAAAAATAATAAATGCATCAAAGTAAGTAAAAATTCCAGGAGTTTCATGGGCCTTTAAAAAAATTTGGAATTTAAGGAGTTTCAAGAAGTTGTAGGAACCCTCTTAAGATAACTATAAAATTACGAGCATAGTAACTTATAAGTTTACATTTATATAGTATACCCTTAAAATAAATTTTCTCAAGATAATTAAAAAAAGTATCTAGCAAAAAGGTAAATGTTTATTTACTTTTTAATTTTTTTTTTCAATAAATAAGATTTAAATATATTTAAAAGCTAGCTTGGCTACAGTATGTTTAACTAATAATATTTAAACATATTAAATAAGGAATTTTAATGCAATTTAAGTGCAACTTTACCACTATCAGTAAAAAGAATTAAATGTAAACAGAAATTGGCCAACTATATCAATGTAATTAAACAGAATTTTAATTCCTCTACTTGAAAAAATAAGCAATGAAAGGTTACATTTAGATTTTCAAAAGTTATCTATAATTGTGGGTGTGTATGCGTGTGTGTGTATAAAAACAAAATACAAAACAATATACAAGATATAAAAGCAAAAGCATCACATATGCATGTCCAAAAAAAATTCTAGTTCAAATTTTGCTTAACAGCAATAAATAATTACGTTTATATATATATATATATATATATATATATATATATATATATATATATATATATATATATATAGATAGATAGATAGATAGATAGATAGATATAGACAGTTTGAAAACTCTTGATCACTATTAGTAATTAAAATTTTTTAGAAACTTAAGAATTGTTGGTGAACTACTAAGTTTCAAATTAAAATTTGTAAAAAATATTTACATATTTGTTACAAAATATCAATGTTTTGTTACTATAACCAATTCTATAAAATTAGATGCAGGATTAATATGATACCTTTATGAGAAAAGAAAGATTAGTTCCTAATTCATGAATCAAGTTCATTATATAAGCAATATAAGCATTTGTATTGAATAAAATAGAGTCAATCATATCTTGTGCAGAACTTTCCTATAGTCATATAAAGCAATCTACATAAGAAATGATCTTGTGATCTGATTTAAAAAAATTGTCTTAAATTATACTAATAAACTTGAGAATCTGTGCCCTTAAAATAAAGTTGAAATTTTTTATTATAAAAATTAATGAAATATCATTATTGTGCTCAAGACATGTTATTCTTGGTAAGCAAAAATAAAGAACTCATGCAAGGCAAGTTTTTCAAATTGTTCATTCATATACTATTTCAAGATATAAGCAAGATTCTGACACTTTAGGCCACGTTTAAAGCATCTAAGTTTCAAATAAATCCATTTTTATTAATGAGAATGTATAAATTTAACATTAAAATGTTTTGGACTAGCACTTTTCTTCTTTATGTTTTTAGAAATACAATTTGACAAAAAAAATTGAAATAAAAAATTGAGAAATCTTTTCACTCATTACTTCACTTTCATGTAAAAAATAAATTTTGAAAATTTCAAAGCAGAGTTTTCCACGAAATTAAAAATGCAGGTTGCAGTATTACTTTGAAAATGTCAGTTAATGACATCAAATCATAACAGAAAATATTAAACACATGAGGTGACTTGTATTAAAATAAATTGTTAAACAATTAAATGACTGCTTAATTACATTTATTATTTTCTTCATTCTTAATTTATAAATGCTTATAAATAATCAAAATTTTCACTGCATCAAAAATGAACAAGCCTTCACAATTTCTTATACAATTCATTTTACGATAAACATTGCCTTTATCCAGATCTATAGTAATAACAGTATTGTTACCACATCATCATAAAAAAACATAATATCTTAGATATTTTAATTGCTAAATTCATTAAGAAAGCTTATTCATAGTTCATTCCTATCTCTTTCAATTGAAAACCTAAGTTCAATAAATAGCACTTTTGCAATGTAAATATCAAATTAACTGTTTATTGTATTTATAATGCATATTTATAGTTAAAAAATATTAAACTAAAAAACATGAAATGTTTCATATCCTTAATATAACTTTAGAACATAGTTGTTAGTTACACATCAAAAGTCAATTAAAATTTTTTTAATTAAATGTCTTGTGATACAAAACTTGTAAGTAATTAATATGCATTTTTCATTATAAAATGACACAATGTAAAATGGGACACACTCCATATTAATTTTAGTGAAACATACATGAAAATCAAATTTAAAAATACAAAATTATGCTTAGTCAACATTTTAAATATAAATCAGGGGTAGGAGTACAGAAATTTATTTTTTCAGGACACTATTTTCAAGAAATATCAGGACATTTTTCAGGACATGTTTTAATAATTAAACAAAACCAATGTTACTTTTACATATTAATTTCTGTTTTATGCATAAAACACATTTTAGAAAGGAATAAACTATTTAATAAATTCTGAGTTTTTTATTTTTAATACAACAATATGAAAAATGATACAGAAATTTAAACTTTCTATACTGAACATTTTTTTGAAAATTAATAAGTTACATGATAAATGCTTTAAATTAGCAATTAATTTATGTATAATTGAATAATGTTCATTTTGAACTGGATGCATTAGCATTTAATTATGATAATTTAATACTGCACTTTTTTAACGTATCGTTCACAGATGCAATCTCTGCATTAGCAGCAGACAGCATAATTTGTCCAACTTTCACATCGCTCATATTATCCTCACTGATAGCACATGATATTTTTTTAGTTGCATCATCCAAAAGTTTTTGAGCTACACACTGATTGTCAAGCAAATTTTTCTTTTTTTTCTCAAGTTCATTAATTTTTTCTAATAGGTGCGATTGTTTAAACTTTCTTTCATAAGTAGCTTCTACATCTTCCTCATCCTTTCTTCTCTAATTGTGTTACATCTTTTGATTTTTCCATAAATGATGCATATTCTGCATGAGATTTCTGAATATAATGCATCATTTTTTTGGTATATGGAATGGAGGAAACAAAATTGCCATACATTCGAATAACATCATGACAAATCCGTAAACTTTGAACTGTTAATTCCGATAAAGAAGCTCTCTCCTTTGTCACAAGAGAATTGTTAGCTGAAAAACCTCTTTCTGGTTGGGAATTTACATTCAATAACGACAGACATGCTTTAACCACTCTAGAAAGAGTAGGATATTTTATATAACCGCCAGCATCTTTTATATTGAAAACTGCATTCCAATATTTACAGATATTTTGATTATTATCATAATCATTCACATCAAAAGACATCGACAATCAAAGTCACATCTTCACACATGTAAAGAATCCACTCTTCATTCATCTTATCAATATCTGAAGAAATTTTATTCACATGAGGAATATGTTGAATTAATCTGTTAAATGAACTCCTAGACTCTTCCTTTTTTCTATTATAAGGAGACAAACACTGGATATCTTTAAGTAAAGGATTTGTTATAAGAAGTTTTTGAAGCAAATGCTTTGAAGTTGCTATGTAGCAGCTTCTGACACTTTGTAGAATTGTTTTATCAGTAAGCTCTTCCAGTATTGCTGTTACACCATGAAATATTTCAATCTTGTTTAAATTTAACCAATTTTTTCCTGAATCAACATTAATTTGTAGCAACTTTACTCCATTTATTTCACGGATTTCTTTTGGGTTTAAAAATTTAAACATAATACTGCGAACAAGTTCATTTAACTTACTGTATATCACATGTACTAAAGGTTCGACTTTTTACATCAGAAGTAAATATGGTTCAAAAGTTTTACAAAAAAAATGAAACAAAATGCAGGTATGCCAGAGTCTTAGGGTCTTTCAAATGTTTTATGATCCGAAGATGTCTATCAGAAAGAGGAGATTTCGACTCTTTAGGTACTTTAACAATAAAATATTCCTTTAGAACATCATTAACAATTCTCTCACAAACTGTGCCCAAAGTTAACCAACATCTCTCAACATGACGAAGGAAACTATGTCTAGCTAAAGTTTCTTCCAGTATTTCTAACTGTAAGGAATGATAATCTTCCCTTCTTGCAGGAGATAGTTTGAAAAATTGATAAATATCTATAGCAAATCCATCAATATTACAATCAATTTTATCAATACCCTTACGTAGTGCTCCATGGATTATGTGTAAGCAACATGTACCCAAATCAATTAGTACTGGTAAACTTTGCTCACTCAGTTTACTATTTATTTGCTTTAAAACAGCTAAATTAACTCTTGGTCCATCCATTGACAACTGCATTAATTTTTCTAAATTCAAACCATTATTTTGAATAAAACTTAATAAACTTTTTACAATTTTATTGGCTTCAGCATGCCCTAAAAAATGTGATTCGAGGTAGCAAATGACATTTTTACCTTGCTTATCAGACCAGTATGAGATGTAAATATCCAACTGTTTCTTTATTTGTTTTGTAGTAGTTTCATCGAAAAGTAAAACAAAATATGAAGTGCTGATATCCCAAAACAAAAGAGTTTTGAAATACGGACCTAATCCAAAATTAATCATATACCTGACTTTTTTGTCAGATAATTTGAGATTTTTTGCTATGAATCATCAAAAATTTCTCCGTAAATGTTAGCTAAATCATTCAAAGATGAAAAAGAATGATTATTTTTTATTGCCACCAAAACTAAAATGGTTTCAGCTTTAATGGTTTTCTCTGATATCGTTTTGGGAAGCCATGATTTGTTATTCACTACTACAGTTGATGACGAGGATTCAGATGAAGTTGATGACTTGATAGTAAATAGTGTTTGATTCTTGTAACAGTTCACAGCTTTTTTGTGTCTTAATCCATCTACATGAGTAAGTACTTGTCTAAAACCCATATTTGAAACACTGAATTTGCTTTTGCATACGAAGCACTCTACAGAATGAACATCGTCAACACTTCGGTACCAGGTCTTGATTAGGCATTTTACCTACACATTAATATTTGTAATGTATCTAGTAAAATATGAGGGGCTAATTTCTTCTATCGTTTTAATAAATAAGTGACTCAAAGATAATACAAGGAATTTAAAAGTGTATGATAAAAAAATTTATCTGTAAAATCTGTTTTTGTAAATAATACATATTTTAAAATATTGTCAAAATACCCAATATAAAATTTAAAATGTTGTCAAAATTGGTATTACAAAATTACCAGATCCTGATATGCCTTTAAAACATAATATGGTACATTATATAACTCCTAAAGGCTCACCAGTTGTAGCTACACCTAGACGTTTATCTCCAGATCCTCTAAAAAGTGCAAAAGCTGAATTTCATGCATGATTCAAATTGGCCACATAACACTATCAAAAGTTTAATATACTTCTCCCTAGCATATGGTGCTTAAAAAAGTTAATACTGAGTAGATACTGGTTAGTGATTTTTACATCTCTGATGCACAAATTATAAGAGAGCATTGCCCAATTCCTTGCATAACTGATTTTACTTCAGATTTGCATGGTAAATGTGTGTATAGTCATGTAGAGCTTGTCAAAACATATCACCAAATTCTCATTAAACCTACAGAATACACAAGACAGTAATCTGCAATGCTTTTAGTCTTTTGAAATTTCATGCATGCAATTTTTAGTCCTTGTCATCCTCAACTTTCTAATGCTTTATTGATAAGGTAATGCAATGCTTACCATTTGCTTACACTTTTGTTGATGATTATAGCCTCTAGTTCTTAAAGCGAACATCTGATTCATCTAGACCTATTACTTTGAAAATTAAATTAATAAGGATTATGTATTAATGCAGATAAATGTCAGTTTGGTAAACTAATTATTGAATTATTATTTAATAAATGGTATCAAACCTTTACCAGATCAAGTGAAATGCATTCTAAAATTTTCTCAGGCAAATATGCTAACTCCATTACATCAATTTATATTTAGGACTTTTTATCGTAGGTGTACTCTGAAAACAGCTGACATTCAAACTCCTTTCCAACTACTGCAAATAACTAGATGTGGCAGAAAAAAAATTTTTCTGAAATATTTAGTTATTGAATTTGTAATATATAGATAAAACAATCTCTTGCTATACTTCATAACTTATAAATTATAAGTACTGATTGATAAACAAAATATGTGTGAAAGTGCTTATGAGATATATATCTTCATATTCCTAACTTCATATTCTAAAATTGTAAAATATGAATTATAAGTATTTATATAAACATTTTTTGTAATGATTTTCTATTAGTGAAAATAATATGTTTTGTATGTATGTTTTCTTTTATATCTTCGTCAAACGAACTAAGTCTCTGAGAGGAAAGTCTATAGTGATCCTTTCTCATGAACTTAATAACAGAAATAAGCATTTCCTCTTCTCAACCCATCTGGAAAGGGTGAAATAAATTCTTAAGCTCTGAAGTACAGATAAACTGTTCAGGCAGGATATGCTTTCAACCTCCTTTTCATCTTGAGATGAAAAGACACTACCTTGAGTAACAAAGATACCTGTTAAGAAGAATAATTCAAACAACTCCAGCTACTTGGTGTGCAACTGGTTCTGGGTTGTGTAAATGGAGGGCAATAAATATATTTCTTCTAAAAATTGAAGTCCTAATTTCAAACATTAAATACTACACTGACAACAGATCGCAATGATGCCATCAAAGGTTCAGCAAAAATGTTGGAGGATTGGGTGGTTTTCAAGTTCTTCTATAATCACTTTTCACTCACAAGAGCTAATTAGAACGATAGCTATAGTTCAAAGTGGATTCAAAATTATTACAAATATTCAGGCCCCTACAGGCAGTAGACCAAACAATTACAGTAAAAACCAGTGATGATCATTCAGTGGCAGCATGACACATTTTCAAAGGAATATCATGTACCTGGTCCTTGAAACAGTTCCACAGATAGAAAAATTGGGATGAGCTTCCCAGTGAACATGGTAACCCTTAAACAAATGATGTGTTACTCAAATGTATTGGTGAAATACTGCTGAACATTTGTTGGGGATGATCTGGTGTTAGAGTGTTGAAATAATACATGCTGTAGTTGCCTTAACAAAAAATTGAGCATGTCTCCCTCTCATAACACACACCTGCTTCTGCTATGTCCTATCATATATGGAGAACACAAGCGACAACTGGAATAAATTATACATAGCTGAAGGTGATATTAGATCTTTTCTGATACATAGTACAACATAACTGTGTTAAACACTTTCACAAGCCAGTGCATATTAGATGGGTACTTTTCTTCTGGTATTTCTGTTGTTGCATGAGTGTTGTCTGTGTCATACAGGCTTTGTGGTTTTAGAATTGATTTTCTTTTCAGGTCTTATTTATTAATCACAGTAGGATCACTAACTTCAGAATTTTAGCCATGAGAACACTGTAAGCTATTTTAAGCTGTAGAAAATACTCCCTTTCCAATGAATTGAGATTTTTTCATGATAATAACTGCCATTGTTCCAAAGTTAGAAGTGATACAGAACTTTACAAAACATTCTGTATCATTCATGTTCTAGTGTTGCAAATTTAAGGGTTTTCCTACACACACACTCAAACAAAAATACTATTCATTGCTTCTTTAATTTTATAATTTTCTAGTTGTTAATATTAAAAATTTGTTTGAAATAAACTCTAAGACAGTTTGTTGTCTTACACAAATTTCATAACAATTATATCAAATAAGATGTGCATAATATATGAAAATATCCAACATATGGTAAAACATTATCTCCTTAAAATAATTTATTTTCCAAATAAAGAATACAAAAGGAAGGAATTGTTTATATACTCACAGGCGAAACTGTCATAAAAGAAGACATTGAGACAAAAATTAGAACCTGAAAATGAAGTTGTTTCAATTACTAACATTTACTCGTAAAAATGTAGATTAAGTTTACATTCTCTCTCTCAATATTTATTAAGAAAACTTTTATAGAAAAATATATAGCAAAAAAAAGTTTTCATGCCAATTTAAAATATAACAATGCATTATGTGATGCAGATAAAAGGGACTAGATACCACTTTTTAAATTTAAATTTTAGGAGAAAAAAAAAGTTACCCTTGTTTCACATTTTTAAAAATATGCAATGTTTGACATTTTTGTAATTAGATAATTGTATTAAACATTAAGTTTCAGTAAAATCCTTAAGATATTTTTTATTATTTAATTATGTGTTACAATACATCTAGACAAACAACAAGAAGACTTCTTTCATATGCACATATATATTTCTCAGAAATTAACTGCTTTCTTATTTATGATTCCACAAACAATTTTCATATTTATTTATGGAATCATTAATAAAAAAAGCAGTTAATTTGAACAGTTTTCTTAACCATTTTTCTTAAGATATTGAATATGGATAAAGAAAATTTTTATTCCAAAAATTAATAAAAGGAATTCATCAGTTTTTAGGAAAAACAAATAACTTCCTTGTAATTTATTTCTTTCTTTTTGTTTGTTAAAATATTCACGTATTGCTAATAACCTCTGCCTTAAATTGTCTTTTCCTGAATATTAAAATACATATAAATTTTCAGAAATATTAATTCCTTTAAGAAATGTTTTGAGAAAATTTTTATTACATTTTACAATTTAAAGATAAAAATAACTGAGCATTAAATTTAAATGTAGATGACATATATATTAAATGTATAGCATTAATAAACAAAAAAAATTTAATTTTAATGAGTTTGGGTATTTTTAAATGTGATCGACACAAATGTTTGATACTTGAAATGTCTTTTGAAAGTAACTTCAAACATGTTCAAGATTATAATGCTGTTCATTCCAATGCAACCAACAATTGTTCTATTAATATTAGATAAAACTGTCCCTCAATAAATTCAATATTATTTTATACTGCTCTATATTTAAATAAGCAAGTAACTAATACATACTTAGAGGTAATGTTCTACCTTTAAATTGAAAATCAGACATCGTTCAATGGGATAGATAAATAGAATAAAAAATTCTTAACTGCATCATTAATTATATTTCTTTCAGTAAGAAATATTGCATATAGTTCCCTCAGACAAATAAAGTCAAACTTTTACAACTATATGAACTGTATTGTACCATGTTTTAAGTTTCTAACTACATACTTAAGTTAATTTTGTAATGAAATATTTTACAACAAAAAATTTTATTTAAATTTTATCAGCATCAAATCAATAAAGTATAGAAAAATAAAAATTCAGAAGCTTAATTTTGAATTTCTATAGTCAAAAAATCTATATTAGTTATAATACTTTTGAATCCTGAATTTATATATACTTTATATTTTAATAATATTATAATCAATTTACTTCCAATTGTGATTTCTTATATTAAAACTAAGTTATTGAAATAATGCCATAAATAGTTTATCATTAAATTTATACATGTTTCGATTTTTTGGTTACAATGAATATCAGTCATTGTTTTGGTGCTGTATTAATTTTTTTCATACCAATACCTTATATTTCTTATAGTCATTGTTTTGGTACTGTATTAATTTTTTTCATAACAATACCTTATATTTCTTATAGTCATTTTTTAATTGTTTATATTTTACTATTTTGCAAGTGCTATTTCATAATTATGTTGATTGGCTCAAGGAGGTGCAGCATTATTTTCATTGTTTACATAAATCTTAATTATTTTCTCAATCATTAAAGTGACTTTTTAAGTTACACTTTTATGAATAAAGTTTATTAAGCATTCAGTATTGAGAGAAATTACCTAATGACATTCCATTTTAATACTTGTTGGCAGTCTACAAAGAGCATCTGATATGACATTGAATCTTTCATCATATATATAAAGGTTGTAGTGGAATAGTTGATATTCCAGATAAATGAATCGCACACAAACACACATTCACTTCTGAAAAACTTGATGCACAACCTGAAGTCAAACTATGCTAAAAATGCTTTAGAATACTTTTTTCATGAGTCAAAATCTGCCAGTGAAACAGTTTCGATTTCACCTCTTCTCAAAACATACACACACACACATCTGCAAAAATATAATTCACTAACTATTTTAACATTTTGGTTTGAATTCCCCAAAGACAACTGAGTCCTGAATTCAAAAATTCTCAGTAGAAATTTTTATAAGGGATTTTGCAGATTTTATGGACTAATATTCCAATGTTTGAGTATTCATTTGTCTAATCATAACTTAATGTAATTTAAAATGTCTAATTTTTACTCCCCTATTATCACATTAAGGAGGAAAAATTTGTGAAACTTAATAAGCTCAAATATACTTATAAAACACTCAATATTTTTAACTGAACAATTTAAAACTTTATATGCACTATTTTATTAAATAAAACTATCAATATATTATGGAATTCATAGGAAGAATGTTGAAAATTAGTCTCATAAACTGTTTGGTTAGGTACCTATATTGGACATCTATTTTCTCTTTTGAAATATAATTAAATAAAGAATTAAAGATGAAAAAGAAAAAATTATACGCTAAAAATTGAGTTAACCTTGCAAATTTGTAAGAAAATTTAAGTCAGTAAAAATAATAATTTAATGATAATATAAATTTTAAGATTGTTAAATATAGTCATTACAAAGAAAATAAACTTTGACATTGCTTTTTCTTAAAAATTTAATATTGTTGATAAATATAATTAAAATTAATAATTTTAAATTTAATAAATAAAAATTTATAATATTTATAAATATATATATATATGTACATAAATATATATACACTTAAATATATATATATATATATATATATATATATAGGATAAGAAATAATTTGAAAATAGATAAAAAGAATAGATTATACAAAAATTTGAAAATCAAAAACAAGTAAAACAAAACCTGGCAACAAAGATAAAAAAAAAAAAATCAGTGAGATATCTTTATCAGAGGTATGATCAGCTATGTAAATAAAACTCATTTCTAACAAGCATGAAGGACAAAAGTTTGAAAATCTTCATACTCTTCCCCTAAAGAGTGTCTATCAGGGTTCATATAGATTTCCACAATTCAAATTTTAAGGAGGACTTTTAAGGAATTTTGTACGAATAAAATCAAAAACTTCCAACAGGTATCGACATCTATGCTAAATACCTCTTTATTATTTTATCAATTGTTCTTAAGCAATTCCCCAGATAATTACGTATACAAACATTTTCTAATTATATTTGTAAATATTGGAAACAATCGTATAAAGTAATAAGAATATTTTTTATTTAAGTTCGAATAACTTCAAAAGCTTTATACATTCAAAAGCCTTATATATATATAATCAAAAGCCTAATTTACAGCTCTAACAGAAAATTTTTATTAAAATAATCAATGCTGCTTCCTCACAAGTACAACTGTTGTTTACAGGCCTTGGCTGCCTCAACCACATACTCCTTTCAGTGCCTTCCATCATTAACAAAACCAATATTCTTTACATTACTAAAGTATACATTGTAAAATTATGGATAATTTTATAGTTTTTAAAAATCTTCATTTGATTCCTAGCTATTAATTTAATGAGTATTAAAAGATGCATGTAACAATTTTTTACATAAATATGGTTATTATAAACAAGATAAAGGCATATATTACATAAAGCTTTCAGGATGGCTTTTTTCCCAATTATTATTTAAGAAAAGCAATTCTTAATTTTTTTTCACTCTTAATTTCAGACTTTTAAAACTATACATCCATATTCTTGACTTCCATTTCTCGTTTTATCATTCAATAGATTTTCACACTTCTTGATCATTTATATATACAAATACTGCTATTAGAAAATGCTAACTTTCCACCTCTAAAGCTTTTGCTTTCAATTCATTATTAATACTGAATAATAACTAATGCTTCTCTGAAGAAACAGTGATTTTTGTTTGATTTTGCAATAAATATTAATTTATCAGTTCTTACAACTTCCTCAGCATACTTTACTGTATATTTGTCAAGTTTATTTATGTCATCTTCAAAATGCTTCTTTTTGATTTTCATTTCATCAATTTCTTCAACAATAGCTTTTCCTGTTATCGACTGCTTTTTTTTTCTGTTTTAATTCACCTAAATAAAACGTATACTTTCGCGTGGCACCAGCAGCAAAACTAAGTAGATTTTTTCCAATTATTATGTTGACACTTCCTATGTTTCTGACATGATTATCAATGATGCGCTTAACAGTTGATTGATTATTTAAGTTTTCTACCTTCAAATTTCTGTTCACAAAAAACCCATGTTCAACAGATGCTTGACCATGCCAGAACAGTAAAAGCAAATAAAAATAAGAGTTCAAAAAGCAAATAAAAATAAAACTAATAACAGGATAAAATTTCTCATCAATACAATCTTGAAATCTTAAAATTGGTTGAAATGATTTAAACTCTTCTAACAAAATTACCTTGACAAGTACAAAAGAGAAGTTTCTGTATTTTACTTAAATTACATGATTCTTTACATATCAGAGCAGAAGGATCAAACCATAAAATGGTTCATATTGGAATATTACAAAAGACATTTTTATATTAACTTTTTTTAATATTGATCAAAAATGATCTGCAACTTAGAAAATCCATCTTCTGCTTCTTGGTCAGTTTGCTTATATACAGTTCTCTAATGATTTTTTAAGGTAGAAGAAAACCTGATATCTAATTACTAGCATCTTTTTTATTGTCCTTATTACATCAAAACTAATATGTTTAAATCAAGAAACATACTAGAAAGATTCATTTAAAAGCTTTTGCATTAAACTTTACAACAATGCATGAAAATCTCAGACAATTAATGACAACAGAGGTTTATCAACTTAATGAAGAGCAAAAAAGGTTCCACTTCCCAAGAACAAATATAAAAAATATATAATTTAAAAAAAGAATTATCTTTTGTACATTTCTGCACAATACTAAAAGTTTTTGCACCAGAACTTGTAAATTTTTTGCTTTCAACAAATGACATTTATGTTTCTAGATAGGGTAACATTTCAAGTAACCTGCACAAAATATTTAGATTTTCTAATTATTGATGATTGCTAAACTTTAATAAATATATATTAAAATGTACAATATAATATAGTTACAATACACAATATAAAATATACAGCAAACAAAAGTCCATTGAATAAATAAAATACAAAACAAACAAATAGATATTTTTGGCAATCTAACCAGTGCAAAAGAATCTGAAGATAGAAATACCAACATACATAAGATACAGTCTGAACAAAATTAACACAAGTTAAGCAAAATTTGAAAAATCAATCCCAAGAATAGGATAAAACTTTGCAATGCAAAGATTAAAATAAAAAGCATAGCGACCCTGTCTTTATGAGGCAAGAATATATATATATATATATATTTATACCAGGTGAGCCAAAAGTTCGTTACAATTTTAAAAATTCATAAAAAAAGAAGAAAGTGAGATAAAGAAGTGCGGTTTGCAATAAAGGGCTCACAAGGTAGTCGAATTTTTTTAGCAGCAAAAAAAGTTTTAGTTATAAAAGTCACCTATAGATGGCACTGACATCGAGAGATTAAGCAGAATTATGAAAATTAATCTTGAGATAGAAGGCCGTGATACTCGAGAATTTCTCATTCGCTTTCAGAATGTTATCATTACCCAATCGAGCGTTGTTGGTGAAGTTGTTTTATTTGAACGGAGAGTCAGCAACTATTGCGTTGCGAAAATTTCGCATGACAAAAGGACTGAAGATGAAGAAAGGCCCCATATCGTGTCCTGGAATAGTCAAGCTTGTCAAGAGGTTAGAGGAAACTGGCTCTTTGTAGGATCGGCCATGCAGTGGAAGACCCTCATTGGCAGAGAGCCGAATTACTGCGGTGGAAACCACAATGAATGATTTAGCAGCGGAATCATCCATTGGGAGTAGCAGTGCTCGTGAAGCTGGAAGAATATTGGATGTGCCTCAATCATCGTTTCGACGTATCCTCCACGGGATATTGCATCTCTATCCCTACAAACTGCAGGAGTTACAACCGGGAGACACAGCTATGCAGTAATCATTTGCCAAGTGGGCTATGGCAAGAATCGAAAACGACCCTCAGTGGTTGTTCAACGTTTTCTGGACGGATGAGGCGCACTTCACACTACATGGGGATGTCAACACCCGTAACACTCGTATATGGGCAACATCTAATCCTTGTGAATACACAATGAAATCTCTGCATCCAGCCAAGTTGACAGTCTGGTATGGCTTCACCTCATCTTTCATTGCCGAACCTTTCTTCTTCGAAGAACCGTGTCCCAGATTGGGCTGGAAAACGTGCACAGTAACCCCTAAGCGTTACCTCACTCTTTTGCGTGACAAAGTCGTGCCCGCATTAAATCGAAGAGGTGTGTTATCTGTAATAAACTTTATGCAGGATGGCGCACCACCACATTATGCCAATCCAGTAAAACGATTCCTTTTGAGTACCTTTGGTGAAGAGAGACTGATCAGTCGAGGTTGCAAGATCGCATGGCCTCCACGATCACCCGACCTCACTCCGGTCAACTTCTGGTTGTGGGACTATTTGAAATCACGTGTGTACCATTCATCTCCTTCAACATTGGCCAAACTCAAAGATTCCATCTGTCGTGAGGTTTCTGCAATTCATTCTGACATATTGCATTCAGCTGTAACGGGCGTTGCAAGTCGCCTTAGTTGAGTCGTACAATGTACTGGAGGTCATATTGAACAACTGTTATTATCAGAATAAATGAATGGAGCATACTGTTGTCCTTTTCAGTGTGTTTCGGACAGTCAGCGCCAGCTATAGGCGAATTTTTAACTAAAACTTTTTTTGCTGCAAAAAAAATCCGACTACCTTGTGAGCCTTTTCTTGCAAACCGCACTTCTTTATCTTACTTTCTTCTTTTTTTATGAATTTTTAAAATTGTAACGAACTTTTGGCTCACCCGGTATATATATATATATATATATTAGAAATATTAAATGAATCAGCTGCCTTTGATATATTGATAATTATATATTTTCCATTTACTAAATTTTTATGAAATTTATAAAGATACTTATCCTGGAGATTTCAAATTAATTAAAACAAATAATAATTTTAATTCAGAATTTCTAGGCTTTTATATTGAAGTAAAGGAACATAAAACCAGTATTTAAAATAAAACAATTGAATTTTAAAGTAAATAAATTAACTTAGAATTTTAATATTTCCATCAAATTATATAAAAACAATTTTTGTCACCTAATAGGAATATATAATATGTTATATTTTAAGCATTAAGGAACAAATGAAGCAGTAAATACTCAAATAGATCACAATAAATTTCATTAATCCTATCTGGCTAGTAGAATATTGCTTATAAGAGTGAAATAAGACATAGTTATAAACTACAGCAGAGCCACTGAAACCTTTAGAGTCTTATAAGCTTGAAAAGCCAAAGGTTGTATTATTCGTGTATTTAATTTGCAGGTTTTTCCGGATTTCAAAATAGGAATTAAAAAATAAAATAAATAAAAATCCTTTTTCAACTAAAAGAAATTTACAAACAAAACAAAGCATTGTTCCTGTTATTTTAGCTTTGGCAACACACTTGACATTCTCTCTATTCTACATACATACATACATACTTACATGCATTCATGTGTATATATATATATATATATATATATATATATATATATATATATATTATGCATCTAGTATTTATTTCAATAATTTTAATGTAAACTAAATTCTGTCCTTGTTACTTAGCTACATTTTGTAAATGTGTATTAAATTATGCATACGTAGTTGAATCTTAATTTCTATCAAAAATATTAACAGTATGAGATGAAGAGCAAGATATTTAATATTATTACTAAAGTACAAAGAAATATTTTTTTTTTTTTACATATAAGTGACAAATACACTATTGGCCACCCAAATTGCAAGACCAAGAAAGATAAGAGATATCACAACAAAATTTATTTTGCAGATAACATGTTGAACAAGTATCAAATTAGTAAAATTATAGGCTTCTGTGAAGTGCTGTTCTTGCTAAAATCAGTAGTCAAATTAGCCACTGTTGGAGATCACTGCTGCCACACGCCTCAGCATTGATTTAAAGAGACTTTGGATGTGTTCTTGGGGTACAGCAGACCACAGACCAAGCAGCTTCCACATGTTGGCAATATTAATCTGGTATGGCAACTGGGGTTGTAATCTGGGTCAATTGTTGAGCAACCATGGACCACATGTTTTCTATCAGCGAAAGATCCATAGAGCAAGCCCGTCAGAAAAGCAATTCAATCTCGCGATTGACAAAGAATTTTTGAACAATGCGTGCCACGAATGAACGCGCATTATCCTGTTGAACTATGGCTGTGGGCAAGCCCTGAAGGTAAAGAAGGACAAATGGTTCCAAACCTTCAGAGATTTAGCTCTGGCTGTTTAAAGTACCTGCAATGTGTACTAGAGGAGTGCGAGATGATATCCAATACCACCGCATACCATTATACCCGATGCAGGATATATGTGGCAGTGCATCACGTAGTTGTTCAGCATCCTTTTTCCACAGTGTCTCCAGATACGAATGCGACAATCACGATGTTGCAGGCACAAGTGACTCGTCAGTAAAGACACTTTCATTCCATTCCTTCATCCACATCCTTCTTTCATTGCGCTAGTGGTGGCAGAGACGTCTGTGGTTTTGTGTCAAGGGTAGACGAAATAATGGATGTCCTGTGAACAGGTCACTCTGCTATAAACAGTATCGAATGTTATGTGGAGGCACTAGATGATGCGTTACAGACTGAATGCGCTGTGTTATGGTTTGTGATATGTCTGAGCAATACACCATTGAAATGCACACAATTTGCCTGTCATCACTTGAAGTGGTGCACTGAGGTAGATGCCCTCAAACACATCAGTCCACTATACCTTCTTTATTCCAATAATCACATATCTGCATTACAGTTGCCTGGTTTCATCCAACACAACTACCGATTTTTCTGAAAGATAATCCACAATCTCGGTAGGCCACTATGCTTCCTCTATCGAACTTGGATGCTTATCAAAAAATTATTGTTTTCTACAAGGCATAATAGATTGTTTCTTGAAAAAAACACAAGAAAACACAGTTGCCAAACTTGAAATTTTCGAAATCTCCAAGCTTTAAATAGCACTTTGAAGTGTGCAATAGGTGCATGTGATTTGCATCTGTGATACAATTCTAATCATTTGCCAATCTCACCTCTGCTAATATATGTCATATATGTCACGTTATTTGTATGCATTTTTCAAGGTGTTGCATTTACAGTGCTAGCACAGTAGTTTTGAGCTATGAATATCAAATTGCATGTATTAACTATGTGCGTGAGTGCACATATGTATGATGAAAATCTTGGTCCTCTCAATGATATTTATACAAGCCCATTATATACAAAGGAAAACAAGAAATATTCAATTATTTGATAATATGAGGCAATGAAATGTTTAAATACAATTAATGTCTTACAAATAAATTACCTTAGCAACGATTCCAACATACTATATAACAAATTAAAAAATTACTCACTGGTTGCACAGTATTATTTAATGCAAATATCCCAGGATGATATTTAAGAAGACCAACTTTGCCATTTGTGGTTGTTCCTTCTGGAAAACTCAAAACATGTATTGATGAACCTAGAAAACATGCATGTATTTATAAAATGGTTTTTATGTAAGATATATTTAATAATAAAAATTAAGAAACCAACTTAAAATAAATAATTAAGAAACTAACTTTGAACATAAGACTTCAATGCTGAAATTTCTCCAAGAGATATATTTTTAGAGTATGTTATATCATCTTTCCAAAACAGTAAAGCTTCCATATTTTTAATTTGAAATTCTTGAGTTATCTACAACACAAAATAAGTTACTCTTCATAGGAAAATAAAAACAATAATTTCAGTACAATAAATGTAAAGTAACTAATTTATGATTAGGATAGTTGAGTCTAACATCTTACATATCAATTTTTTAGAATCAAACGAATAGTATCAATAAAGTATATTATGTTTAAAACATTTAACAATACATTAAAAACTTCAAAAGAAACTTCATATAATTAAAAATGTCTATATTTAAAAAAAATTCGAATATACCACCATTCTTATCCAAAACAAATTTTAATGAGATAAATATTGTGAATTTGCAATTTGGGTCTCACACAAGAAAATATAAAAAAATACATACTTTTATTTACAAAAATATAAAAAATAATTTTAGATTAACAAGACAATATCAATTAACTTCATTTAGATATTGGTTTGAAAACACAGAAAAATCTAACGCGTTTCATTTGCATCAAATGACAAATTAGAGAAAAAATTGCTCCTTACTACAAATGAAAGTTAAGAGATATTATAAGAATAATACATAGGAATCATTTTTTTTATTTGAATCTTAATTTACAGTATTTTATGAAAGCAGTATTATGCAGTTTTTAGGGATTGTAACTTGAAACCCAGTTCTCATATTCTCTTTTCAAAAGATTTAGGATTTAACTCAATTTAGTTTTAAGATATATGTCAAAAATAAACTGTTCAAAAGCAGTTTCTTTTATTACGTTAAAAATATAAGATGCATAAATTTTTTACAAAACTTATGAAATCATCAAAAGATAAAATTTATAAACTAATTTTTCACATTTAACAGCTGGTCTTGTATAGTTTTTCATTATTATATTGATTTATACTTTGAATTCAATAATATAACCATAAATAAATCAATTTCATGTGTAAAACAATATAATTTGAATAAAAACTAAAAAATTATTTTATAAAACTCAAATTCATCAAAGAAAATTTTTCCAAAATTGAAATTATAGTTGTTTATCAGTTAATGATGTGATATTGATAAAAATTTTTAATTAAATAGAATGAACTAGATAACAATTGGCTCATGTGCTTTGAATACATGATGGTAACACTATAAAAAAAAAAGGTTCTGCACTTTAGACTGACTGGAACTAGAAAACGGGGAAGACTGTTGTTAAAATGGGCTCAGTCAACAAGGTAGGATTTTTTTACAATTAATGAGAAGAATTGAAGGTAAAAGATTTTTTAGAAGTCACCATGGAGAAATCTTCAGAGGAAGGTATTGGCTCTCAATGATCTGTCTGGCCAATTATGATGATGAATCAGTTTAATGACTAATATTAGATACAATAAAAATAATTCAAATATTCATACAACTATCATGCATACACTATCTACAACACTCATGATTTTAATTGTATTTTCAGCTGCCCATTTCTAAGATAAAAATTATATCTCTAATCTTCAATCATTTTACTTTCAAAAATGAAATTCAGTTACAACTGCAAACTTAGAAATATTTTAGTGTGCTTAAATTTCAAAAAGATTTTAATGTGAAATGTATGTAAGAACATCAAAGAATTTATTTGTATTTATGCATAATATTTAGCATTTGATCAGGCCCAGATGTTCTGCAGAATAAAATCTTAATATTTTTGGTATATTTAAATCATTGATGTCTTTTTACATTCCATCAATTTGAATTAACATGCACAGAGAAAAAGAAAAGTATAAACTGCCATTATTGAAAACTAATACTTCTGCCACAGGAAAATTTAAAACATTGTATTTATAGCTGATTTTTCAAACTGGTATTTTTCAATGGTTTATACTGCCTGATATCAAAATTCCTAACTTATAACATTTGAAAAAAAATTTCGAGAAGAATTAAGAGCATCACATTTTTCTGAATAACTCCCCAAATTTTAACTTTTCAACAAAAATTAAAATTTTAATACATTTTGCAAATGCAAAGAATATATTCCTAATAAAGCACAAAATCAACATAACAGATAAATGTTTGATGAATGACTAAAATATTATATTTTTGAACTTTATATAATATTTAGCTTTTGTAAGTCTTTTTTCTCAATTTCATGTGATTTATTTAAAATTTATCTTTATAAAGCCTTACAATCAGCAAATAAAAAATTTAATCCCATTTCATAAACAAAATTTAAATTAAGTAAAGGATGATACTGTAGTTTTAATTATTTGTATAATTTAGCATTATAAATTATAACATACTTTAAACATTTTTAAAGTAAGCTAATAAAAAAGAAATTACTATTAATAATTCAAATAAATAAGAAAAATTAAAACTAGTTAACTACTTATTTTATAGAAATAAACTTGTTTTTAGTGAAATTGGCTATCATTTCATTTAGTATAATTAATTTAACAAGATATACAATAACAGTGTAAAAATTTTGTAATAGGTAACTTTTTACTGCTATATAAAATATAAAAAGAAAGCAAATCACAATCATAAGTTTTTCTTTAAATACTTAACCATTTTAGATGATTTAATTTTGAAACATAATTCATTCTTTAATTGTCAATAAAAGTAATCATAAAACCACATTTAAATATTTTATTAAACTAAATCAAGAGTTCCCAATGGGATACTAGAGGAATGGTGAAGGTTTAAAAATGGCCTATGGTATTCCAAATCCAATAGGAATGAATGAAATTAGGTGTTAAACATTAATTTTCTATCAATAATCTTATCAAATAATATTTGTTTCAATATGTATAATGTAAATTTCCTCAGGATGAAGTGAAGTAAACATCCAATCCCATGAAGCTTTTGCATGTACCAAAAAATGCTATCAGCGGTTATTTGTGTATAAATATTAGACAGAACTGGAGAAATTCCATTTGCAACATATGATCTAACATATGGATGCTTATAATGCAGTCAGAAACTCTTGTTTTCCTCTTGGCGGTGATATTAAGTATTTTAAATTAAATTATTTTTTGTTCCTAAGCTACCACATCAAGTTGATGTTAAACTTTTAAGCAATTACAATTTGTTTCACAGAAATCATATTTATATTTGTAAACTGAAAATTAAAATTGCACAAAAATAAAATTTAAACATTATTAGCCATTTTCCATTTTCTTCATACACATTTTTAGTTAAATTGTTATCTAAGTTTTTTATGCGTAACTACTAATATTACTAATTACGTGTAAAATATATAGCATGTTGACAGTAATATGGTCCATGCACTATATTATAAAGAAAAATATGAAAGGATACATTTAGAAAATCATTACATAAAAACAAGTTGATATAGAAAGTAAGTTGGAAACTCCTAAGCTACACCACATGAAATCTTTAATTTAGTATCTATTAAAACTTTCCTTCATTTGCTGTTAAATATCAAATAAATTAAAATTAATACCAAATTATACAATAACCTTAGTCCATCTACAGGTATTTGTATACAACAGAAAGCAATATCAAACAATTACCAATCTAAAAAGATTTTATATGAATCCTAATTCTTTTCACATCTGTGTTTTTATAAACTAACTGTATGATGCATGTAAATTAACAAGCATGAAATACATATCAATTTTACAAGAAGATGCATGATACATATATATCCCAAAATAACAAGATTACAACAGAAACGTTTCCCAAGTTATGTTTCTCTTACAAAAACTTTCCATAACCAATATAATGAAGGAAACAAAACGTTGCAATGTAATGCTGAATAATTTTTTAAATATATTAATAAAGTGCAATGTATGATAATAGTTAAATGAATGATTTTATATATGTTACCGGCAAATACAAAACAGCAGTATTCTATATATAATGCTGGCAATGTCCAGCATTATATACATAATGTAAGATGTTTTCAGGCAAGGTATGAAATATGAAAAGTATTACATATTTTCCATAGGCATTCTATAGAATGACATATACTATTGGGGCAAAGTAAGAAAAACATATCCTCATGAGTTTATTATATAAATGATGTCCATTTCTCAATACAAATAATATTCAGAAAAAATGAGAACACCATTAAAAAAAAATTTATTTAAAATGCGTAAAGGAAAATGAAAGTAGTATAAAATATAATTTATGCCTTTCTTATTAATATAAATTTAACCTAATTGTAGCATCATGACGGGCTCGAATGACATTTTGTGTGTGAATTACATTTCATTACATTTTTCACACAAAGACATTTCATATTTTGGCATTTTGTTTTACAAATACATTTGACAGATCTTTGGCTGCTGTCATTTGACTAAGCAACTGCAACTAACTAGAGTGGAATTTCGAGGTCAGGAATATCTTTTATTCTAAGCAAGTTTTTAGGGCATTAAGTGAATAGTGATCTTGCATATAATTACAATTAATTCCATCAGAATTTTTAGTGAATAGAAACCATCCTCTGTCACATTCATAACACCTGGCAATATATTGTACGAATCACCTCATCCCTTGTCGATGTCAGGAATAGATATGCGTGCAGTAGCTTCCAAAGAATCAGTGCAAAATTTTTTTCCAAATTAATTTTGATTTTTTGGCTTATATTTCAAGATTGATTTTAAAGTTTATTTTATTTTAGATAGTATTTTTAGTTTTGAAACAAATATTGCATAAAAAATATATTTCATCAACTTTATTGGTATGTCCACAGTGGGTATGAATATTTTGACAACATATTTTGCATTCAAAAGCATCACTTGTTTCCTTTAAACATACACAACACAGGTATCAGAAAACAGAATCTCTTTAGTAAACATGCCTTCATCATGTTTGTTTAGTACATTATCGACTATAATTTTATGCTTTTTTTTTAAACAGGTCCTTTTTCTTGCATAATAAGATAAGTTTCACATTTTCTATTGTTTGGATGCTTTCTATTATTTTTTCTTGCTGCTCCTCTGTATGTTCCTTAAAACACCTTTGGGTAGAAAAGACATTGTAAACACTACTTTAGGTTTGCAGTCAAAAAGATCTTCACATTGTGTTCTTTTAATACTGGAATGATACAAGCTCTAATTTTCATAAATTGTAGGAAACTGCAGTCTATAGACATGCAGTTTCGAAGTCGAAATCGTTGTTTCATGTCTATAGACCATAACTTTTTCTCTAATACTACAGCTTGATCCTCCATTTTTATGCAACAAAGTAAAAAAACAATTTTTATTGAACAAATTTAAGTAAAATTGCACATAGTGACACTTCTGTACAAACTGCAACTGATAAATTCTGAGCTTGAGACACATTTTAAGTCACGTGCCATACCCTGTGACATTCAATGAAAATTTTAAATCACGTGCCATACCCTGTGACATTCAATGAAAATCGGGGATGTATTTCATAATTTGCCAGTTTTCATTTGGACTTCTATAGAATGCCTAGGAAATATGTGTAATATAAATCATTTAATACATTGCCTACTAGGTTTAGACATGAGATAGAATCCAAAATTTAAAACTTTGCTAGTAACATATACATGAACATTAAAAAATTATTTGCAGGTAACATATACATGAATATATATACAATGAATTCAGAACTAGAAACAATTTTATTTTCATTTTATGAAATTTTACAAATTTGATTTGCCTGACAGCTATTTTCAATTAGGAAATTTGTTTATTATTAACAAGGACAAATTAACAACTTCAAATTTTTAGGCCTCAACTGCTTGTATACATTTCAAAACATATTCGGACTCCAAAACTAAGAGTAAATATTTAACTAAGTAAAAATTTTTAATCTTTCTTATTGTGCTAGATTGATTACAATTAAGATTATTCTTTTGGAATAATCTTAATTGGATTATTCCAAGTGATGGAATAATCCTATATTTAGAGTAAATTATGAGTGATTAAAAAACTCACAAAAATGTAAATTGTAAAATCCTTTTTAAAGACCCTTGCAGATTATTTTTCAAAGTACAGTTTAAATAATTAAGGGAAATTAATTTTTGTAATAATTTACAAGCACAAATTATTTGCAATGAAGGTTAAATTGTATTCAAGGTAATATTCACACAAAAATATTCCACTCTGAATTACTATCATTTTCACATTGTAATTATTGCATTATTAGTATTTTTAAATATAATGTTTAAGTAATATTTTCTATATTTTATTGTAATATATGTTATTAAATAAACCAGTAAAAAAATTCACTTAGGGAAAATTTTTAATACATAATAATATTCTAAAATTTCTTATTTCATTTTTCTCAATGTTACTTACCATATAATTTTAAAAACATATTTTCTGATAACTTGGATATTCATAATCAAAGTTTTAAAACTCCTTCACAATTAATTTTATTACCCATAACAAATGCTTGCATCAATATAAACTGATATATCTACCAATATAAAATATGTGAACAGATAATCACAAGCAGGTTCTTCTATGAGTCTAAGAGATAGGCTTGATTTACAACCCTTGAACTAAAAATGAGTTATGGGTACAAGCCAAACCTGTATTTTAGGATCTTTTTCATGGGGGAAAAAATTTAAAATTGACTTAAATATTGTAAGTAATAATGAAAATTTTTAGAGATATTAAATTTATCTACAGGATAACACTCTAATAACATTTCACAAACTTAAAAGATGAATAAAAACAATTACTGTTAAAATTAGAATATCTGAAACAAAGCTGAGATGATAAAAATAAAAAGTATAATTAAAATAATAATTACTAACTAATTACAAACCTTAATTTTAAATTATTTAGTTTTATTGTTTCTTTACAAGTCATTATTATTTAATAAAAAATGTAGTCTTCTCTCTGGTTTATTTACACAAACTTTTCAAAACCACTCAAGCATATATATAAAAATTCAAGACTTCAATTATTCGATATGCTTACATTTTTATACATTATTTACACTACCTTTCACTTTCCTGAAGCTCAATGGCAACACATATTAAGTTTAAAAGTAATGTAAATTTATTAGTTTTTTTCAATTTCTTTAGATTTTTAAGGTCATCAATTTCCTTTAACAATTTTGATTCTTTCATCTATAATAGGCAGTTTAACTTTCTCTAGCTATAACTTCCTATTTTTGCCACAGCAGCAAAATTAAGTAGATTTTGGCAAATTATTACATCTCCTGTTGCATGTGATATTATTCAAACATTTGAGAATTTTAAATTTTCTACCATAAAATTACTGTTTTCAGAAAACCAAAGCTCAACAGATTGTTGACCATTAATGAGTAGCAAAACTAAATTAATTTCATAAGAGGCAATTTTTTCTATTAGGTAGTAAATTAAAAATGGAAATAATAAGTTCTACGAGTTTAAAGGATTAGAATTGACTTTAATACAATTTCAAAAGGGTACTTGCAGATGGTTGTACACTATAAAATTTAAATCAATCTGATTCTTGTCTATAAAATTCTAAAATATTAAAACATGTAAACATGAAATGCATTAGACAATGATAAAATAAGCTTCTGCATTTTGCAATAAAGATACCTAAACACGAAATACTTCATATTACAGAACATTGCAGAGAATACTTTTCTATTAATTTTTTTCACGTTGATATCAAAACCAATTTACAACTTAAATAAATTCTATTTCAAAATCACAAATATTTAATCTTTTCAAAGACTTATAATTTTTTCATTCTTTTAAATGGATGAATAATATTTGACAGTAAAACTTGTTTGGAATAAAACAATTCTGTTACATTTTTTACAAATAAATGCTATAGTAAACACAAGAAAATAGATTAAAGAACTTAATTTTTAACAAATGAAAAACGTAAGCATAGATTTCATACAATAAATTAATATCTGTAAAACAATGAGGGAAAACAAAGCAAAAGTAGAGACACACACTTTCTAAATAATTTGAATTTTATAATTTAAAAAATTTAATACTAATAAAAATACAGTGTTTAGAAACACAAATTAAGAAAAGCTTTTTCTAAAGTTGGTCACCAGGAATATTTCACCTTATAGCAATACATAAAACAGGTGTGGTGGTTTCTTATATGATGGATAGATGTGAAGGTGGTTCAATCTTCATAATAAAAAGGCAGGGACCAAGCAATAAAACCCCAGATTCGGCATTCTATCCATAGACGTATCTTTCACTTGAAGATTTGAGTCATGTTCTATTTTATTCCATGCACCAAATAATAAAGTAAACATAGCCAAAAATATTTCATGTATTTACTTAAAAGCTAAAGTACACTTTCTATTTATCATAAAAAATGCATAAAGCATTCAACTACTTAGGAAAAATTCTGAATAATTTACTTATTTAATTCAATAACTCATTATCAATGGCTTTAATTTGACTCACACTACTATACAATAAATTCATTCACTAATAAATTCTAAATCATAGCAACATATTCTTTCTCAATGCTTTTAAATTCATAAAATATTTTCTCAGTGTTCATTCAATAATTTACAAAAATTATATTCAAGATTTAAGTACATAATATAATAATAAATTTTAATACTACTGATCAGAATTTAAGCATTCAAGTTATGTTTCTAAATTTATCATCTATTTTTTGCTTTTGTAAAAAAAAAAAAATGAGTGCCTGAAAATTAAGAATGTTTTTACTATAATTAAAATCTATAAAAAATTTTAATTTTATAATTTATAATAAAATTTATAAACAATATATATAGCAAGATATATAGGTTATTTTATAAAAATTCTAATAAAAATCATAATTATTGTGACATCTTGGATTTTTCATTATCATACAAATTTTGCTTTTTGATAAAACTCAAATTGTAATCATGAATCAATTATATTTCCTTTTATGCACATTCAACAAGAAAAATAAAGTTCAACTTCTATTTCACAATTTTTATTAGGTAATATTTCCCAGGAAACAAATCTTAAATTATTGAAATGGCATATATATGGATAGAGTGTATATCCAACTCTTAAGGAAATTGTACTCGTTTAAAAGAATACTATGATAATTGTTCATTAATGCTTATTCAACTAAATTGATTGTTCAAGTCATAAAATCGAATCAAACTAAATCAAAACTGGCTAAAAATGGATTTTAAAATCAAAGAAATCCATATCATTAAGGAGAAGATATTGATTTAAAAAAAGAAATTTATAACAGAAAACAAATTTACTTCTTTTCTTTAAAGCCTATATCTTAAGATAACTCAACCAATCATAATCAAGAAGCTAAAGAGGAAGATTTTATATTTTCAAGCAAATTTGACAATGATACAAATTCATTATCCAGTCTAAATCCTTACTGTTTAATGAAAAGTCACTTGTTGTATGACTAAAACATACTAGCTAGTAACTATGCATCTTCTGTTTCCTATCTAAAATCTTACTTTCATCCTGTTATAAATTTTGTAAGTAAGAAGTGGAGATAAAAAAAACTAATGCCTTTTGGTTTAATTTAACTCAAAATTTTATACATAAATATTGATAACATTTTCTATTAAACAATAATGTAAAAGAAATTAAAAATTTGCAAGAGTTATTCATTATTTTCCAGAAGTCAACAGAATATTCCTGAAATTACCAGGGCCCTGAAACAATAAACCATTTCTAGGAGTTTTCAGCGAAAGCCATATACACAATACAAACCATGCTATTTGGTATATGGGCTGTACAAAGCAAATTGTATTTGGAGGAAGAAACAACCTTGAGTACTGAGTATATATTCTGCAGAGATTTTGGGTTTCTAAAGCCTTGTATAACAGTAATAATGTTTTAAACACTAAATTATTTTTACAATATTGCTTAACTTTTGACACAAATCACAAATGTGGACTACATAGCCTGGTTAGATAGGTATTAACAGAGTCTGAAAATATTTAGCCAGCTACAGCCCTTTATGGTTCGGGATAAAAGCAATTTTGTTTTAATTTTAACAAATCAAACAGTTGATATCCATGAATATTTTTCTCATATATGCACTTTTCAACTTATTTTTTTCTTATTTTATGAAATTGTAAAAAGTTTAAATATTAATAGTATACAAAGGAAAGATATAAAATTGTACTTACAATGTTACAGGGAACCATAACATTTATAGCCAAGCGATCCAAGATGCTTACATGATTAGCTACTAAAAGTTTTGTACTTTCATCCAAATATTTGTCATCAACTTCTACCATTAGCCCTAATACTTTACACATGCCTTTAAGAAGAATACTGTAATATAAGAAAACATTTCAAGTTGCTTAATAATATTTAAAATAAAAATACATGTTACTGTATCATCTTGAATTTTTTTTTTAAATGTATAAATAAAATGTATATTGTAATTCAATGCAGCTTCATTAGTTTATCACAACCAACTATTAACTAAACTAAAATCTATAATTTAAAAAAGATTCCAAACCGCAAAAAACTTCTTTGCCAAGAGGGAACTGAAGCCATAAACTGTTGAAACAAAAGTGGCAACCATTCAGTTGCTAATTTGATAAAATTAATACAGCAGAAGTTTAATTAATATTCACAGTTTCAGATTATATTCACAATAATTACTTCACTAAACACATAAAAATATCACACATAACACCACAATTAAGATTTTTATAAACTATTCAAAATAGATATATCTGTCAAATAATATTTATTGAATTTTATTAAGATAATATTTTTAATAAAATTGTATATATTGAAAATTAGCAAATTAAAATGCAGTTCAACAAAAAGCTGTGAATAACATACAATATTATTTATGATAGAAAGTAAACATATTTTTAACCAATTTTAAGTTTTTGCAGCACTTTTATTTCACAAAAGGAGATTAGTGACTGGTATTTTTTTAAAGAAAGTCATTAAATATTTTCTATATAAAATTATGTATTATTTATTATTTTCATCAAGTCATGAATATATTTCAAATATTTGTAGATTATGTTCATAGGCTTAAATGCCTGCATATAAAAAAAGTTTTAAATTTTAGAAATTTAAGTCACACAAAATAAAGGTTGAACTTATAAATACATTTTTAACAGCTATATCATTAATATAATTGAGCAAGGTGGATATTTTAACTTTAACAATAAATATAAAAAGAAGCTTGTTATATTTATCATAAGTTACACATGTGAGAGTTTCTTATATTTTTGAGCAAATTTGAATTCTGAATTTTTTTAAAAAATATTTTATAATTTCACATATAAGTAAAATCTTAGTATGGGTTTTTCTAGATTTCAAATTTTAGTGCAAAGCCCGGCATTGTCATCTTGCCAACCTAAACTGCGCCCCTATACATAATATCCAGCTAACAATCATACTCAAACATCAACTTTGTAATTGTTCACTAATTTACAATTTCCAATAAAAATTTTAATATTTCATTATAATTTTTTACAGATTTAAAATGTTAATAACTAGAAACCAATTTCATAAAAACTACATAACAAAAAACAAATATAAAATAAGTATCATGCAGTCTAAAACAGGTGGCAACCAGGCAATAAAGCTAAATTTATAATGTAAATGCAAAAACTCAAATTTTAATTACCCAGGCAGGATAATCCACATTAAAAAAACTTAAGTATAGCACATTTTAGGGTTAGATTGAACTGGGCAATAAAGCTAAATCTATAAAGTAAATAAAATGCATTTTTATGAAAACTCAAATTTTAACTAACCAGGCAGTGGCATTCACTTAAAAAAACATCAGTGTAGTGCAATCTAGCCCCCGCTTAATCCTAGTCTATGTAACGCAGTGGATTCGGCAAGATTGGCAATGTTTGACAACATTGGGATTGCAATAAAATTTGCTATATGGACTTCGCCCTACAAGTTGGTTTGGGTGCCAAATCTGCAGATTACTATGCCAGAATGTATTTATTCTGCAATTGTATGACATATTACAATGTGTACGATTCATTTGAGGTTTTATTAATCACTGAGCTTATGTAATCTATTATTTTATCTAAATTTATTTTTAAATGGTTTTGCATGAAAAATTTTGTTTATTTTTGCTAAATTTAAAAGTAATTATGGATTATAAATTTTTAAGTTGCTTAACTTGTAATTTATAGTTTTGAAATTTATATTTTTGAACACTATTTTTAAAAGATTTTTTTTATTTGGAACATGAGGAAAGTTGATTGAGTAAGTACTTTTATTTTGTGTTATTCTTTTCAATTTGATATTTTACATGGTAAAATATAGATAACTTCTTAAGTATAGTGTAGAAATATTTGAGATTTTTCTTGCTGAAATGTAATACTTGATCAATTAAAACAAAATTAATGAGTTATTTTAAGAATACCTTAAATAACATCAGTGTCCAGTTAATTAAAAACCCAAGTTTTCACATAAATATATGTTATTTATGTTTTCTGATTTATGACTCAGTTGTTAATAAATGCTTGGTTTTGTTATATACAGTGTATTTTTGCAGTGTTTTTATTCTTTTGATTAATAGAAAGAAAATTAAAAAATTGATTGTGATTATTTTACTGTCCGATTATGAATAATAGTATTGACTTTAAAAATTTATATTTGTTTTGTAATATGTAAATTTTGTAAAATAAGTGCAGTTTGTAGCCTTTAGTTCTGTAGTTCTTTACTAATTTAATATAAAAAATATTCGATACCTAAAATTGAAAATAGTGTGAGATTGCATTATTCAAAGTTGGAAATAAAGAGTGGATGGAATTTTGAAAACCGCAACTTCTTTAGAAACCCAATTTTTCATAAAATTGTATGTTACTAACAGTTTTGATTTAGATTTATAACACAGTTTTTAATATCTGCTTGGTATTTAATTTTATTCAATCTTACACTTCTTTTCAGGCAATTAGTATGGAATATACAATCTGTGAAAAGGTGCTTTTTTTTTAATTGCAATGGTTTACAGGTTTGTTTCTCAATAGGCTTTTGTCTACAAGGAATAGTAAGATAAAACCTAATTTTTTTTACATCCTTATGTTGGCTCTTTCAAGCATAATAAGTCTTGCAGTCCAATAAAGAAATGAAGTATCTCTAAGAGTAGAGAGCGTCTTGAAATGTGAAGAAGTGCGGGCTTCCTGGAGGGCAAAACATTTCCAAAGATGCTTGCCATCCATGTCAAAATGTTCCTTACATAAAATGCAGTCAGGTGAATCCACAAGCCCAATGTGATATAGATGTTTCTGGAGAAAATCATGCCTAGTAAGTAACCTTAAGCAGGAGACCCCTATAGATCTAGGTAGATCTCTGGGAATACATGAGGCATCAACTGCATTCTCTTTGTAAGTTTTTTGCTCTTGATGGATAACCCATTTTAGAAGGAGTTTGACATTTCTCAGGCTAGTAGGAATATCTGGAGGGCTTAAAAAGAAGCCTATTTTGTGAAATATTCTTCTTTTTCATTATCGGGAAAGCCGCAATGGCTAGGGATCCATTGTAAAGTAATTTCCTTTCCCGCAGATAGTAAAGTGTTAATGATGATCTTGCATTTAAATTCTATAGATGTAGGTAGGAGAGTATAATTTGCCACTGCATGAATGGCAGCCTGACAGTCAACAAGAAGGACAAATTTCATTTTCGAAAAATCTAAAATTTTTTGGAGAGCCATGTAAATTGCATACATTTCTCCATTAAAATTCAGTTTTTTTCCCAAAGGCTCTTTGAGTTGGAAAAATTTGGAGAAGACACCAACTCCCGCTCTCTCAGTACTTCTCCCAGCTCATCCATCAGTATAAATGTACATCCAATTGTCGAGTGAATCTCTCTAATTAATTAAAAAAAAAAAACTAAATTATAGAAGTGGATTTTAAACCAGTGCAAATATTTGAACTTGAGATGGGGATTGAAATAATAAACTGTTAAAATGAAAGCAAAAGATCTAGTTAATTAGCTACCATTTCACAGCATCAATTTACAATAAATGATAATCATTGCATTACAATAAAAAAGTTATATATTATAAAAACTGAAATTAAATAATGAATTTCAGAATAGACTATATATTTACAAAATAAAAATTTTACCTTCTTGTATTGGAGGTTTTAGGAAGAAAAGACAAAACTAATATTCCTAGGAAACAAACAACTATCCTAAGCAGAAGTAGCAATAATCCAAATGGAAAATACAATATGGCTTTGACCACATTAGGTTTCACAAGTATCCTAAAATATAAAGTTTTGTTATATATAAATAGTTTAGTTAAAACATATTAAATATAATTTACATCAATCATTTTTATATAGCTGATATAATTTCTTTGTTGCATATAATTTAATAAAATGATCAACAAATTTGAATCAAAGTGAACAGCCTAATAAACTAATGATATTCTAAGGAATCTACTTCATATCAAATTATGAGAGGCCTCTCAGTGGGATGTGTTAGTGTGCTGATTACCACGATGATTGTTCCACAATGTCAATGTGTTGCAATTTCTGATATCAAACAATTTCATCAAATAAATATTTAATTACAAAAAATTGCAAAATTTTTACTAATACTTTATATAAGAGTAGAAAAAATAATTATTTAACTGATACTTTTTTCTCTTTCTAAAAAAAATACTAGTAAATTACCTTCTAATAAATGATAAGATAAAAAAAATGGAAAATAACTTTCATTTGCAATTTACCTGGAAAAGAAAGTAAAATTTTAATCAATTTGTTGCTAAGCTGTAAGTGTAAGGTGTAAAAGCTAATATTTCTTATTATTTTTCAAACAACTTTATGAGTGCATGCACAGCAATAGAACTTAACAGATCTTTGCTAGTCATTACAATGTTGACATCTCTTATGTTTTGAATGTGATATAAAGGATACATTTAACATAGGCTGGCTGACTTCTTATATTTTCAACCATCAAATTGTTATTTACAGAAACTTCACCTTCAACAGAAGCTTCACCATGAACAAATTAAATATTTTATATAAGTGAATTTTATCTGCTAATGAATTACAATAAAAAAATCTTTTCTATCTTTAATACCATCAAGTTTTCAATACAAATTATAAATCATACAGATGATTGGTCTAAAATTTTTTATAAAACAATAAAATTGTGATGTTTTAAAACAGTCCCATTCTTATGCGTTAATTTTAAATACAGAATACAATAACAAAAGAAAAATCGCTTCAAGGATGACTGTTCAATAAATCTGATCCCAAAAAAAAAGAACAAAAAAAAACCTTACAGAGTCAAATCAATTTTCCATACCAAGTACAAAACATGGGTATTTACTTCAAGAAATAAATTAATGTACAAAGCAAATAAAAAATGAGATATATTTTAAGGAAGTAATTTATTATATAAAATATAATGCTAAGAGATGTTAAAAAATTAAGCACAAGAAAAATATTATTATATATGAAATTAAAGCACTTTACATTAATTAAAAGAGAACTTTTTTATACAGAATTTAGATATTTAGGAAACCAATTGAATATTTTTTCCATTAAATTTAAAAAAAAGTTTGTTTATTAACAAAATCTTATTCTTTTAAATTAAATATTTAACAAATTTTATGATTAATTACTGATCAGAGTTTAAAAACCTAGAACCAGTAAGATATCCTCCTCCCATTAGCAACCACTGCGACTATTTTTCATCACCAAGTTAAGCGCATGTTTTTTAACACAGGAATTTTCCCTAAGTTCCAAAAATACACATTTTAGAAAATTTTCAATCACATAATAATATACAAAATCTAAAAAAGTATTACTAAAAATGCATTAAAAACTTTTTTGTTAGGTTTGCCTTCTAAAAGAGATAAGTAAACAACAATGACTTACTTCATATAATGTCAAGCTTATGTGTCGAAAATGCTTGGTGATATTATGGAAAAAAATATAAGAAAAAGATAATCATAAATAAACAAAAAGAAATAGCAAAAAAAAACAGTTTACGATGTTGAAAACACAGAACAAATATAATAACAAATTAAATTTATATATAAGAAAAAATATATAATAAATAAACACATAAAAAAAGATATAAATAATAAATAAACAAAAAGAAATTGGAAAAAAGAACAGTTTACAATGTTAGGATGCTGGCTACAACGAAATACAGCAAACACAGAGCAAATAGTTCGATTTGAAAGTAAAACAAAAACTTCAAATGCTGTTGCCACTGAAAAGAACCATACATATGATGTAAAAAATGAGAAAAACCAGATCTGGCAAATAAAAATCTGAAAAATAGCAAAAACTTAAATTGGCAACATGATAATCAAAACAAAAGACGCTAGATTTGGCAAATCATTCATTAATCATTTCTGCACTAAAAACTTGTATCGTTTTCTTAATTAATCATCAATCTCCAGTTATTGAATAGGTTACTTTAAAATCACTTTTTTTTTACAGTAAAAAAGCAGAACTATATAAAAGTGGCAAAATGTACATTGTTTTTCATCAGCAAAATAAGTGTTGTTAAAAAATAGATCTTACTGAAGAATTTTGGATTTTACTATAATTATTATACAAATTTCAATTTTTAAATGGTTATTGGGTTAATTAAAAACAGAGTAATTATAAAAAGATGTTATTTACATTATTGATTTGGCTTTATTCCTTGGTTCTACATACATGCTCGGGTGAAATGGATGGATTACTTTTAAGGCAGGCAACATTGCTCAATTAATTACAAACCAAGTTTCCATAAATATATATTTTGATTTAATTTACATTTACAGCATTATTGTTAATACACTTATTTTTTACAGCACTGTTGTAGTATTCATGTTGGTAATTTATAGAGCACTGTTGGTATAATTATATATGGTATACTTTTAAAATTTATGTGTTTATTTAAAATTTGGTTGGGTTTTCTGGTACAAGGTCCAAAATAAGAAAAGCTGTGAAAGATTGACTAAAAGGAAATAATTAAAAAATAAATCATGTGATAAGTACAAAGAAATATTCAAAATTCCAGAATACACAACTGAAAAGTGCATGTGATTGCAATATTTAAAATTGGAAATTGTGAGAGAAAGTGATACTCAAAGTTGGAAATGAGTGAAAAAAAAAAAAAAAAAAAAAAAAAATGTTTAAAGTTAGTAAGTTATATTCAAAATGGAGGCTTGAGCACGATAAACATTTTTAAAGTCTGATTCCACGAAGTCACACAATTTAGGTTAACAACAAAACTGTTCAGTGCTTCAAATGAAAGCTGGAAATCATGTGTAATCTATATCAAGTAAATTTATCAAAACTAACTTTTGTAAAAACCAAAGTTATTAACATTATTGATTTACAGTCATTCACCAGTTCTTGAATACTGTGTGATAACTCAACATATATTATAAAGGGATATATGCCAATTCAGTTAATTATAACAAAATGTTTCACAAATATGTGTGTCACTGATTAAGTATGAATAAGCAATATTGTTGTTTTCAGTAGTAACATTTGTGTTTTATTATATTTTCAAATATATCTCATAAGTTGTGCAAGATTAATTTTTTAGTATTTTGAAATGAAGCTTTGTTGTAGTAGATAAATATAAGAGAATATTTAGACCCTAAAAGGAAGTATTCTTGCAAACTACATGAAATTTTGTATTTTTATTTGACGAGGAATTTGGAAATTGAGTCTTTTTGTGCAATAATCTATTTTAATATTTAAATAAGATGTAGCAAGTTATTTTTGGTGTATACTTTTTGCTTGCACAGTTAAGAGTTTATTTTAAAAAGGAAGTTATTCACATTCTTATTTAGTGTTAGTGTTGATTCCCAAGTGACATTTTAAGGAATATTTTATAATAGCTTAGGCAATTGTTCTACTAATTAAAAATGCATTATACATATTTATGATATTGATATAGTGGAAATAAGCAATATTTTATTACAAGTTAAAAATATTTTTTATTTTCTAATATATAACTTAATAAATTTAGAGAATAATTATTTAACATTAACTCATACATTCAGGAATAAAAGAAAATAAATTCATGTGTACTATCAAAGTACAACAATTTATATACAATGAACAAATTCCTGTAATATCAATTATAGAAAAATTAGAAATTGCCCCAAACCAGAATGAGTGAGAAAAATTTTACTGAAAAATATTTAGATGAATCCTATTTATACAAATAAATTAGCAGTTACTATTTTTTTTATCATGATTACTAAAACATGTCCATAATTATGATATCGTATGTGTAGTGGATTCTCCTATGTATAAATTCCTGGACCTAATATAACAGTTCAAACTGGAACACTTAGGTAACTAAAAACTTGCAAAAATCCAATTTTGAGAAATAACTACAGACTTTTTTTTCTTTTTGTAAAATAAAATACATAAGCTATTCTTATTTACATTTTACCAGTATAAATATAAATACTGATCACATAAAAAAATATCATAAATTCATTAGTTGGATTATTCAATCAGTTATTTAATATGTTACTGATATTGTAATCTTTTGTCTCAGACTTTCTGAGAATGAATATAGGCAACAATACCAATTTGGCTAAACTGAGTATTCCAATCTCCACTCGCCAAGGAGAAAAAGTGGCCAAATATGTTAAAAAAAATTTGGTAATTTTTTTCACCACCAAATTAATTCGCCAAAAAATCATTAAACGTGATTAGTTGCCAAATGTGTCACCAAATACAGTGTTGTAATGTCTCGCCGCTGCACAACCAGGAAATGCTTGCAATTTTCATTTTTTATTTTTTTATCTGATGTAAAGCACAGTAACTTAAATCATGTTTTTTCATTTTTATATTTTATTTCACTTTGAATGTAGCATGGAATATAAATATTGTCTTTTGTATTCACATTTTTTATTTGGGTGTGGATATAGTGCCAGAATTTCAATCTTGTCTATTCATTTTATATTTCACTGTGGATATAATGCCGAAATTTCAATACAGTCTTTTATGTTCCTTTTGTATTTTGCTGTGGATATAGCGCCGGAGTTTCAATCCTGTCTTCTATAGTCATTTTTTATTTCAATATGGATGTTATGGCAGAAATTAAACTCTGACTGTCATTTACATTTTGGATTTTCCTGTGCATATAAATCACCGGACGAAAAATGAAGGTAAGAATTTTGTCTTAATTATTTTCTGCAGGCATGGAATTCCAAGAATTGTATGTTAAGTATTTAAATTCCTAATAATAAATGAAATTATAGAATCGCTTTATTTGTGTTTATTATTATTATTCTAGATTTGTCTACTTTTATGTGTAATGATTTGTAAAATTCTTGTTCATTGTTCTATTTATTTTTACCAAGATGTTATTAAATGTAATTAATTTTTGCTACTTTATTTCCTTTAATTTTAATTCTGAAATATTTTTAAAGAGAATCTTTAATCAATTCTTATTTCGATTATTGTCTTCTTGTATACCATTAGGCTTACCAATTTGAAATCAGGGGAAAAACCCAGCTTTATTTACAAGGTTGTCATTATTGTTTTCTTATTTAGTGTTAGTTGGGGGGATGGGGAAACCCCGATTTCTTATAACGATTGGCACCCATTCTGGGTTGCACATCAATTTCCAATACCCCAGTCTTCTCCGCTAGGCAAAAAAATTTTCACCAATTTTGCCAAGCTGAGACCGTAATACTCAATTTTACCCCAATGGTTTTTCACAGTAATTTTTTTTTTTTTTTTTTTTTCCCTATAAACATTTTAACGATAATTTGAGCATGAAATTTTAGTTTTGGATATAAATATACATTGAAGTAGAATAAATTTAGAAAGTTCTCGTTAAAATTACCTGAAATTTGATTTCACACAATAGGAAATGTTCTTTAAAACATGGGGGAAATTATCATGCTTTTGAAATATAAGAGTTCAGAAAATTTACTTTAAATAATTTTTAAATGTTTCATCAGATGAGAAAGGAAAATAAATACTCATGGCAAAAGTGCATTAGTCAAGTCTGTATGCAATCAGAAACAGGCATTCCAGTTTTGAACAATATTAATAGTATCCAAGAATTCAAGAATAAATATATTATGAAATTAAACATCCACTTTAATTATAAACTCACCTAGTAGAATAAAAAAGGTCTTCTAATTTAATACCCTGAGCAACATCATCAGAGTTCTTTTTATATACTGATTCTTCTCTATACATTTTTGAAGTCACACACACTTAGCAGAAAGAAAAACAAATTTGACACAAACACGTTACTTTTTTATTTCAGTACATTTTGTGTTATCGGTATACCGAACTGATTGTAAAATGCTACACATACCAACCACTTCGAACTTTGGAATCCTGCTCATGAGATGTAGACGTGTCCCAAGTTGGCACTTTTTTGTTATCAACTTCTAATCACATCATGAATTCATAAAATTTATATAGTTAATCTCTTTGTAGTTTTAAATATCAATAAAAATCATCCTGATTATTTTTCATATTTAATCAAAATTAAAGAATAATAATCAGCTCCTAAGAAACATTATTTTGTAAGAATAAAATTAAATACAAATTGTTAATTTGTATGTAATTATTATGAACTTTCATATTATAAGCATGGCACTATGCTTTAAATCTCTTTTCCATTTTATTTATCTCAATAATTTTATTTGGTTGAAATTAGAGTTATGCTTTTTAGCTAAATAAAATCATTTTGAGATATACACGAGAAACTCAACAATAAGTTTTGTTTATTTTCTACTCATCGTACATGTTTTAAATTTGTTTAATAAATATGAATTTGCGTTTTGTTGATTGCACATAAATTAATTATATAAGTATACTTATGTAAGTCTATTTTTTGATTTTAATGTTGAATTACTTTTTTAGTTAAAATTGTTATATTAAACTCGAATTTTTTATTTCTCTAATTATTTCTTTAAAAAGAAATTATATTTAGCATATAGTAAAGAACCTAAACATTATGGCCATCACCACAGTTTGCTTAGCTGTCGTAGGCTATACATGACCCAGTGGGAATGATACATATAATTTATCCCCAAGAGTATGAAGTGTTATTCTTCAAATTACTTGTATATTTTACGGGAAAAAATGTTGATTCAACGATTTTGACAGATGGCAAATTTTAATACCGTGATAACCCAAAATGAAAACCTTCGAAATTCCATGGATTATCTGCTGCTTGCGTGCTGTCTTTGTGAATACCTATACCAAGTAGATGAATGACGATGAAGGAATAGCAGCTCTAGAATGTTGGACGTCCACATATCATTAACGATACAGGATGCTGGAAGTTACCCCTCTTCGTAAAATAAGATTGGCTGCAGTAGATACTATGTGTGTCAAAGTAGAAGTAATTCTAAGCACGTGTATAAGTGTTGTTTGTTACTGTCTATTAAATATATACACTGATATGCATAATTAAACCAACAATGTAAATTTTAAAAGGATAGACATCAAATTGCAGAAAAGGTGTTCTTGCGTTTAGTACAAAGAACACGCAATTCAGTAGAAATGTCATCTGCATGCAAATGTCAAGAACAAAACTTTGCCCGCAACGTGAGAGTGAATAAAGCTCAAAACAGTAGTAAAAGGAAGGACGTAGTTGAAACTAAAGATATTAGCTGCAATTCCAAGTGAGTTCTTTTGGAAAATGCGGTCAGAAGAAACCACATGGATGACACGTGAAAAAATGAACGGAGTGCATGAGAAGGGTCGTAGTATGACTACTGTTGTGTATATATGTGCTATAAGGTTTAGCTGAGAAAAAATTCGTTACTGAGCATGATTTCAGAATTTAAATATTGCGATTCCAAGTATTTCTTGCTGCTCAGCTAAAACAATAATAATATTTCATTAAAAACTTTAAAAATTTGATTTATACAAATATATATTAGAAAATTCAAACTAACAAGTAATTACAAAATAACAATATCATTTATTCATGCTTAGTCAATAAATTATATAGGATACATTTTATAATATTTCTTTTCTAAGTAATCCATCAAAGATACATGGTGACAAATGTATCTTGTGTAATGATTCCCCGGACAAGAATCAACTACTAAGCAATAGCTCTAAATGAATTATATATAACAATATTGAATTTTCGAGCAGCACACATTATAATAATATAGTTTCAAGACAATTATAGTGACTCTTTTTATAACTATCTGTACGCTAATCGAAGACCTATTCTTCAAATATTTCTATATTATATCTGACAAATAAGAATAATTTTGTCCATAAAATTACTCATTCGTGTGTGAATCAACTAATACATTAAAAATGAACACTCATGTCCATAAATTAAGGATAATTCAAAATCACACAGAAATTGTATTCTTAAATAAAAATATCTCATGTAGAATTATCACACACATCTTGAAAAATAATATGCAAATTACAAGAAACAACCAGATGGTGCCAATAGTAAGTCACAATGATGAGAGTGTAATAGAGGGGTATATAAGGAATGGTTGAAAAGAAGTGAAATTGTTCACTAACACTTTAAAAGCCTTTCAGTGCTATAACCGCTTAGTTATGGCACAAAGGAAGCATTTAAATGATGTTTTACGTGGTAGAATTATCGGCCGTTTGGAATGTGGACTTACTCAGTTGGAAGTATTCGAGGAACTTAGAATCGCCCAGAATGTCGTCTCCAGGCTGTAGCAACAGTTCCAAGATGATGGTAATATTAGTAGTCGTTACAGCACAGGTCGCCCCCAACTTACAACGCCGAATGAGGACCGGTATTTGGCAGTTAATACCAAAAGAAACACAGGAAGCATAATATCAGACCTGTCTCGTCAGCTCTCTTCAGCTACCGGTACGACAGCTTCAAGGCAGACCGTGTAGAGACGCTTAGGGCACATTGGTCTATATGCTCCTAGGCTTGTCAGTTGTGTTCCACTTACCACCACTCACTGTCGCCTGCGGTTAGCCTGAAGTAGAGAGCATGCATTGTGGACTCCGCAACAGTGGTATTGTGTGATGTTTTCCGACGAGTCCAGGCTTAGCTTTCAGTCTGATTCTTACCGGACTTTCCTATGCAGAGAGCCAGGTATTCGTTACGACCAAGAGAACACCATTGAACGACACCGTTACGGTGATGCAGAATTGCTCGTTTGGGGAGTAATTATTTTAGGTTCCAAAACAAACCTGCATGTTCAGAATGTAACCATGACAGGCCACATCTATTGGGATGCCATTTTGGAACAACATGTATGTTTGTTTCGGGGCGCCATGGGTGCTGAATTTCTGTTTATGGATGACTAGACCTGTCCTCACCATGCAAACATTGTAGACGAATGCCTTCAATTTGAGGGTATCACCCGTATGGACTGTTCAACATTCTCATCATCATTTTATTATTGATGTCAAACATATTATATGCGCTTGAATTCAATGAAGCTCAGATTCTACTTGGAAAATTATTCGTTCCTGTCATATAGACAAGTAGGCTTTCGTAAAAACAGAAATACTGATGAACAGGTGCCTAGATTTACACAGCTGATTAAGGATGGTTTTCATCAGAAACGCAGCTCCTCGGCAGTCTTTATAGACTTCACAACCACTTTTCATAGAGTGTGGAGAAGAAAACTGCTTAAGAAAATTATAGAAATGGAAATTTGTGGAAACATGTACAGTTGGATGAAATCATTTTTGACCCAGAGATTTATCAGAACCAGATTTGGTCTATTTGTCTCCTCTTACAGACAAACTCGACAGGGATTTCCTCAGGGCTCTGTGTTGAGACCTATCTTGTTTAACATCATGATAAATTATGTAATCCAGAGGGTTATTGACGTTGATGGGGATGTTAGGGCCTTTCTTTTTGCAGATGATCTGGTCATTTAGTCAACCAGCAGAGATATGCAGCCCATACAGCTTTCCCATAATGGGGCTTTAAGAGAACTGTTTCATTGGTCTTATAGTGTGCTCATTAATCCTTTTATGAATAAATAAGAATGCACACCATATATTAAAACTTAACTAAATTTTATTTATCGAATTTTAAGAAAATGCCTAAAAACATTATGAGTACAAAATATCTAAGGGAAAAAAACGTGAATTCTCCTTTCCTGTTCCTCGTGCGCTATTCTATGGAGGTTGGTGTTGCCAATGTTCAGGTAGAAAAGTTTTCTAGCTGCTGATGCCAACTTCCGAGCAGAAGTGTTTCACCACATTACTCCCCCCCCAAGTGCCTAAGGCACGAGGAGTTAGAGATATCGCGGGTTGAAACGGACTCTTCTGCCGGATCGCGTAGTTTGCACAGGGAGATCTTCGTTTACAGCAGAGTCTTGAATCACTTGACCAGGCATAGCTTTCGGAGAGTTCGGTGAAGCTTGGGTAGCAATGGGAACAGGAACTAAAGAATCAGAGGTTTCAGACATTAAAAATGCTGGTTTTAGTCGATCGACATTGATGACAGATTCTTTTCCTTTAATGAGGAGAGTGTAAGTTTTATTAAGCCGTTTAAGCACTTGATAAGGACCATCATACGGACGAGTCAATGGAGGTTTTACTGCATCCTGCCTCACAAACACATGAGTGCACGAATCCAAAGCTGGGTGCACGAAACATTTGGGGTTGATATGAGCTGAAGTGGGCACTGGTGCAACATTTCTTATAGACTCGCACAACTTTTGTAAGAAGGAAGCCGGATCCAGGGAAGTAGAGACACTTGTGGCCTGAAAGAAATCTACAGGCAGCCGTATTGTTGTACCGTAAAGCATCTCGGCACATGTACCACCAAGGTCTTCCTTGTAGGCTGATCGAAGTCCTAGCAATGTAATGGGCAGGCTTGATGTCCACTGGACATCATTGTGACACATTAATGATCGGTGAAACCTCTCAATTAATCCGTTCCCGGCAGGGTTGTATGGAGTTGTGCGAATTCGATGAATGACAAGGATTTTGTTGAGATTCGTGAATAAGTTCGACTGGAACTGACGACCTTGATCAGTTGTTATGGTGGTAGGTATTCCGAATCTTGCTATCCAATTGGTAACAAAAGTTCGGGCGATGGTTTCTGCGGAAATGTCACGTATCGGAATTGCTTCCGGCCAGCGAGAGGATCTGTCCATCATTGTTAAAAGATAAGAATATCCTTCCGATGGGGGTAAAGGTCCGACAATGTCCAGGTGCACATGTTGAAAGCGCTGTGAGGGGACAGAAAAAGGCTTGCAAAGGGCTATGATTGTGTCTGGAAACTTTTGATTTCTGGCAATCAATGCATGCGCGAGTCCATGCAACACAGTCTTTTGAAATTGAAGGCCAGACGAAACGAGAGAGAATCAGTCTTTTAGTTGCTCGTACTCCTGGGTGAGAAAGTCCATGGAGGGGGTCAAACAGAGTTTTTCGAAGTGGGGAAGGAACAAAAGGGCGGATTCGATCCTTGGTTACATCGCAAAATAATTTAAGTCCTGGGGACAGTTCCATCTTCTGTAGCTTTAAGGAACTACCCGAAGTTGATAGTAATTGAGTTAGTTCTGCATCATTTTCCTGGATTTCAGCCAAACGTGCGAAATCGATGGCGTCATTACTATTAATGGTGAAAATCCTTGATAAGGCGTCGGCAACTGGGTTGTTGGATCCAGAGACGTGTTGAATGTCAGTGCTGAATTGAGCAATAAAATTCATATGTCGAATTTGTCTAGGAGATGCAGAATTAGAATTTTTCTTAAACAAAAATGTAAGTGGACGATGATCAGTAAATATAGAAAAGGTTTGACCCTCAAGGTTGTGCTGAAAATGTTTTACAGCAGAATAGATAGCCAATAATTCTCTATCATATGTGCTGTATTTGGTTTCAGCTGGCGTCAGTTTCTTGGAGTAAAAAGCTAAAGGCTGTAAGCCATTGGCACTTTGGGAGTGTAATACTGCTCCTATGGCGATATCGGAAGCATCTACCATTAATGATAGCTTCTGATCAGGGGAATGGAAACCAAGGGTGACTGAATTCTTTAAATCGCTTTTGCATTTTTCAAACGCGGCAGTTGTTTCCTCTGTCCAAAGAACAGGTCGTTTGTCATTCTTTTTAGAGTTTTTTAGAAGTGAATGAAGTGGGGCTTGAGTAGCTGCGGCCTTAGGCAAGAAACGACGATAAAAATTTAACATAGCTAAAAATCTTTTAAGGTCAGACAGTGTTTCAGGCTTAGGGAAGTTAGAAATTACTGCGGTCTTTTCGGGAAGAGGGCTTACGCCAGTGGGTGTTATTAAGCAACCAAGAAATGTTACTGAAGTTTTTCCAAGCACACATTTAGAGGGGTTCAATTTTAATCCGTATTCGCGGAGTTTATCAAAAATGGTGCGAAGGTGTTTAACATGTTCATCTTCGGTTGCCGATGCTATAAAAGATCATCGAAATAGGGACGCAAAAATCCAATCCGTAAAGCACTTGATGTATAAATCTTTGGAAAGTTTGACCGGCGTTACGAAGTCCAAATGGCATTTTAAGGTATTCGAACAAACCGAATGGGGTGGTTACAGCAGTTTTCGGTACGTCCTCAGGATTGACGGGAATCTGGTGATACGCTCTTGCTAGATCGAGGGTAGAAAAATATTTTTGCCAAAGAAAACCTGTGTACAATCCTGAATATGGGGTACAGGATACCTGTCAGGAGTTGTCACAGCGTTCAAGCGACGATAGTCGCCACAAGGGCGCCAATCACCGTTAGATTTGCGGACCATGTGGAGGGGACTGGCCCAAGGGCTTTTGGAAGGTCGAATAATTCCTTGAGACATTAGGTATTCGAACTCTAAACGTGCTGCTTTGAGTAAGTCTGGGGCCAAACGGCGAGGTCTGGAAAATACAGGGGGTCCCTTAGTTTCAATGTGATGGAAAATTTCAAAACTTTTAAGTTCATTTGTTACTAAAGAGGGGTTTGTAAGCTCAGGATACTCACCGAGTAATTTTTCAAATTTGGAATCGCCGATAAGTACGGATATGTTGGAATCTAGGGAACATTTTTTAAAAGATATGCCGTTTGACGAGAGAGACGTCCGAGAGTCGATCAGGCGGTTATTTTTGACATCGACAAGTAACTCAAAATGTTTAAGAAAATCAACACCTATAATTGGTTGGCTTACGTCAGCAATTACGAATAACCACGAAAATTTTCGGCGGAGATTTAGATCAATAATGAGGCGTTTGTTGCCAAAAGTAGAAATTTTAGTGCCATTTGCTGCATATAAAGCTAAATTTTCAAAGGGTGTGGTTTTTGGAGCATATTTTTTAGGCAAAACAGATATGTCGGCTCCTGTATCAATTAGAAATTTTAATTTTGAAAACGGGTCGGCCAGCAGGATACGATTCACTTGGCGGTCGCTAGATTGGCCAGTGAGCGATCGCCCGTTTAGTTTCCCGATTGATGAAAAGAACATGGAGCTTGGCACTTTCGCGCTTGATCACCGAAATTGACATGATAAAAACAGAGTTCATTCGTACGTTCCTTTTAGTGATTGAAGTTAGTGCGAGAGCGGGAACTATTGCGAGATCTGCTGCGTTGAAATGATCGGCGGAAATTACGCCTAGGGCTACGGGAACTGCGTTCCAGAGCGGTGCTTAATTCGCTAACTTGTTGAGTTAACTGCGCTACCTGGAGTTCCAAGCGAGCCGTGACAGAATCATGAGAGTTAGGGGTGATAGAATGTACATACGAAGGGATAGCTAAATCGCTTATTTTGTCAGCAACTGCGGCTATTTTATTCAAATCATCCTCACTGAAAGCGGCTAAAATAGTCTGCGTGTTATATGGCAGTCTTGTGAGCCATAATGAGCGTAAAAGTGCTTCACCTACGGTATCTCCAGCTAACGAACGCATGCGATGTAGTAATTGTGAGGGTCTTTGGTCACCGAGTTCTACTCCCTGCAATAACGTTCGAATTCTAGATGCTTCACTTTCGGAATGAACAGAAATGAGACGTTTTTTTAAGGCATCGTATTTTTCGGTAGTAGGTGGTTTTTCTAAAATGTCGTGTACCGAATTTATTATATCGGGATCTAAGCATGATTGAATTTTGTTAGATCGGAAGTTATATTCGCTAGGAAAAACTGTGATTCCAACCTAATAAATCACAGGGAAGGGTTAGTTTTCCAGAAAGGTGGTATTTTTACCGAAACGTGTGCAACCTGCGAAGATGTGTCTTCGGAGGGAGAATTTTGAGCAACGGAAGAATCATCAGATAAAGGCATGGTCAAAATTTAGCAGAAAAATAATTACAAAGTATACAAATCAATAATAGAGAAATGAGTATAGTTTCGAATATCAAGATATATAAATGAAAAAATGCAATAAACACAAAAATATTGGTTATGAAATATAAAAGAAGTAATGAATATTTATATAATACAATATAGTAAATCAAATAATAAAACTCAGCATGATGCGAAAGGATTGATAAAATTGTGGAGTAGTTAACAGAATGTAGCTCATGGAAGAAAAATATGTACAAATTATTTTAGTGAAAAAACTTTGCGTTAAAATATACACAATTTTTCCAAGAAACTGACCCCTGTAAATAACCAAAAAGCGCATAACGTAACGTTTAAGAAAATTATAAAAAGATCCTACCTGCATCCTAGAAGTTATGGATGAGTACAAATCAGCACTGACATTACTTATTCTCATAGAACTGTAGATGTTGATCCAAAGGAATTCGCGTCGAAGTATGCGTATTCAAATTATGGTCACCAGATATAGTGTGCTCATTAATCCTTTTATGAATAAATAAGAATGCATACCATATATTAAAACTTAACTAAATTTTATTTATCGAATTTTAAGAAAATGCCTAAAAACATTATGAGTACAAAATCTCTAAGGGAAAAAAACGTGAATTCTCCTTTCCTGTTCCTCGTGCGCTATTCTATGGAGGTTGGTGTTGCCAATGTTCAGGTAGAAAAGTTTTCTAGCTGCTGATGCCAACTTCCGAGCAGAAGTGTTTCACTACAGTCTTAAGAGAATCAAATGATAGGAAACATTGATAAAACATTTTACCAGCTGTTTACTTTAAGTACAAAACCCAATGATATTAGTTTATATTATAGTCCCCACATCGTCTGTGTAAAACAGCTAAAGCCAAATATCTGGGCCTCACTTTGGATAAAAGGTTAAGTTGGAATAGCCAAGCTGTTGAAGTTATAGACATCGGAAAATCCAGAAGTAATTTTTTAAAAAAGCTTGCAGGAACAAAATGGGGAGCTTCACAAGACTTACTCTGCACCACCTATAAGTCCTACATCAGACCTGCAATTAAATATGGAGCAGAGCTTCTGATTACTGCATCGGAGACTATCCAGAAAAAATTAAAGACTGTTCAGAATAATGTTGTTAGACTTATCTCCGGTGGAGCTTCATTTATACCTATAGAGGAAATGCAAATTCATACTTGGTTGGAACCTCTGGTAGATCGAAGAAAAAGCGCTGCCCTGAAACTCTTTGAAAGGCTTCTAAGGGATGATGGCTTCTGGAAAAATTATATTCCTGTTCACCCAAGATTGAAAACACAGAGAACCTTTTTGACTTTGACCAGGGAATTGTCAGATAGGTATAAGATCCCGGATGCAGATAGAGTGCCTTTGTTTAGACCCTATCTTTCAAAACCATATTTATAAAGCTGATTGCCGTCTAGACCTGATACTACCTGTTAGTAAAAAGATCTCCACTGATTCTGAGCTAAGGATGGCTACCCTAGCTACTATCGATGAGCATTATCCATCATCTGTTTCATTCCATGTATATACAGATGGTTCAGCTGTGGATGCCATTAGAAATTCTGGTGCAGAAAAATACTCAAACAGTTTCAGGCCTTGCCAGGCTGTTGGGAAATAGTATAACAGCTACAATGGTGAAGTTGCCGCTGTGCAATTAGCACTTGAAGAAATCAGAAAGGGTAATAAGAACAACATAGTATTTTTCATAGACTCTCAGGCCACCATCAGGTCTCTCTCTTCAATTGCTCCTAACAGTATTGGGTCTGTTTATCTCTATCAGATGGTACAATTAGTTCCCTACTTCATGAAGGACGTCAAATTGTGCTGCAATGGATACGCAGGCACTGTGGTATCGCGGGAAATGACGCATCTGACAAATTGGCAAAAGATCTACAGCAGCCTAGCTCAGATCTACAGCAGCCTAGCTCAGATCTACAGCAGCCTTCTCCAGCTTTGGAGTACCATACTGTTAAAAGGCTTTTTAAGTCAAATATAGCCTGCTATCGTAGAAATGTTTACAAGATGTGCACAAAAGAGAAAGCATGGACTTCCTGACTAACAAAGCGTATTCCGTGCAACCTCCACAGAGCTGTAGAAGTGGCTAATTTTTGCCTTAAGTCTGGGCATGATTATCTGCAAAAACACCTTCACCATTTGGGTTTGACGATCTCTCTGATCTGCCCTTTTTCTGGACTAGAGGACATGACTGGTGACCTCCTTTACACTTGCACTGGACTTTCGTACATAGCAGTTAGAAATTCCACGGAAGATGACTTTTCATTCACCTCAAGATTATATTGGGCTGCCCGACAGAGACTGATGTTTGAAAAACGAAGGTCGGGCGTAGGATTTAAAAAATATTTCCTAATATGCAAATTACATTCGAATCCACTTACTCGAAAAGTCCAGAAATTAAATTTCAAATGTTTGGGAATTTCTTTATTATTCGCACTTGAAACTATTGATTATATTCTGATAGTACATGGAATGTAAGACGAGAGTTAGGCTGAAGAAATTTCATATGAGTTACTAAAAATAATTGTTGATTTTAGCATCTACAGTATAATTATTCACATTTCGAAGGATTTAAAATTCTTTTAAAAATGACTTCAAATTTCTCAACCATGAAAAAAATATGGAAAAAACCAAAAGATAAATTTAAAAAAAAAAGCAAATAAATGTTGCCTAAAAATAAGTGTACAAAAAAACAATTTTTCAAATTTTAGTTTGCAGTTGAGAATAAAAACTATATATCGATGGAATCTTGTTAGGGATCAGCCACAAGTTCTTAATATTGTGAGTGTTCACGAATTAGAGATTTGTAAAAACAGGCGTCTATTGTAATTACTCCTTCTGTGCGGCATTGAAATATGCTATTTGATGGCACAGAAAGGCCTGTAGGTACCCGATGCAAAGCATTAATTTCCTTTCCCCTCCCATAAGAGGACAGCCAGAAAAAAATCCAACTGCTACAAAGGCATGCATGTATAAAAGAAAAACACAACGCTTATTTTCCATAGTCCAACAGTGGAGGATATCGAACCTAATATCCTCTACTGCAAAGAACTTGGCAAAGAACAGTCCTGTAATTTGATGAGCCCTACAGAAATATTTTAACAACTCTTAGTGGATAATCTAGCTCGTGGAAGATGCTGTAAGGCTTCTTTAAGAATCCACTGGGTATTCACTTTTTGAAGGGACTTTTCAATAGGCTGTATTCATGTGTCGCGACGGAGAAAACTCACAAACATCCTCTTGTCAGACAGCATGCAAAAAGAAGAAACGCAACTATTCGAATAAATCAGTGGCTGTGTTCAAATCTGGGTCTTAACACTAGGCCACATTCAACCCTAAATTGCAGAAATATTGCAAGTTTCTTCGTTTGAAAAGTATTTCTCAAATTTCGATTCATTTTCTCACCAAAATCGAATTTGCCAGTGAAATAAAAATGTGGATTTTAAGTTGCTCAGTATTCTTAAATTATAAATGAGTAATTTATTTAATAAAATAATAGTATAGCTTTTGGGAATACTCTCTAGATAGTTGTCCAAAATTTTTATAATTAATAATTCAATAATTTATTCAATAAAATAAATATATAACTCTTGGGTATAGATTCTAGATTTTCCTGTTTTTCTCTAACATTTAATAAACTACCTTAACTTTTCCTTACTTAATTTTCATGTTTTAAAAATGAGATTCTTCATATAATCAGTTACCAATTTTTTTCCAGTTCCTTTCTGCTATTAAATAAAATCTTGAAGGTAGGAAAGCTTTTTAAGGGTAAGCCATCCATTCTGTTTCGCGAATGCAAGCAAGTTAAGCGTCTACAATTTCTTAAATATAGATTTTTTACTTTACTTAATATCAAATCCAAATACAATTTGAATGAAGTGCGTTTGCTGAACTTATACGGAGGTTTAAGGAAATTTCGAAACGTTTCACCAAAAGAAAAAATGTTTTCCTTCTTCTTGTCTTATCCCTTTTCTTTTTTTAGTTCTTCTATCCTAATATACTCTTCCTTTCTGATATGTCCTTCCTTAATCTATCTAATATATGTTTTATTTCATCCTTAATAAAGTTTTCTGAAATTAACATAATTTTCTTCTGTCCATTGTGTTAAGAGAATGTAGAACTACCTCACTAAAATCACCAGGTTTTTAAAAAAAACTCTTGTTATATCGCGAGTTATAAAGGACATTTAACTTTTTTCGCTTCAGAATAAATATGGCAAAATATAAACTCGAAATTATCTTCAATGATATGAAGAATTGGCAATTAAAATAATTTCTTTAGTTACTCACATAAGTTATACAAAAGAAAATAATTTTTAAAATTATCCTATTTAAGTTAAAACAGGCAATATTTTAAATATACTTTTTCAGTATGATACCATAAAATTAAATTTCCTAGGTTCAAAATTAATAAAAACAATTATTAGTAAATCTTCATCTGTGTTTTAGATTTTGAATACATAAATTGTAGAATATAGGATTCATATAAACAACCAAAATATTTTCCATCTAATCAAAAATTAAAATAAACTTTTTTCAAAACACACCTAGACAATTTCAAGCAAGATTATCTGTTTATATATTTTTAATGAAATCAGAAGTATTCTGAACAAAACAGTCAGAATCTATAATATAATATACATAAGTTTTTTTTTTTTTTCTTTTTAAGAAATTGAAAATAGTTTTTTTTAATACTAAAAACTGCATGTGACTTCTTAAAATTTCCTGTAACTCAAAATCTCATATCAGGAATTATATAAGGAATTCTATTACAACGGTTCTAACAGACATATTTTATTCATTTCCTTCCTTTGCTTGCCTTGACAGCCTATTCATATTTTGTAGTTTAATATTTAACTACACACTGGAACTTTTCTCTCAGTATCAGTCAGTTATTTTGCATTAAATAACTTTATTTATTTTAAATGGAACTCATTTTTTAATTTTTAGAAAATTTTCTTTATTGGAATTAAAATAAGAGCTTATTTTTTATTGCAAATTATTTTGAAGGCATTTTTTACCCAAGTGGAATATCTTTCTCTAAATATATTTGTATCAACCACAGATTTTTTAAATCTGTGGTTTGATCAAAAATATATTAATTATAAAATTTTAAAAAAATAATGATTTAAGATTTCATAGACTTATGCTTTCTTTCTGGTTGAAAAAAATTTCTTTATGCTTTAGAATAATTGGTTAAAAAGTATTATCAAGAGTTATTTTACACAAAAGTTCTCAGAGTCATATATTTAGTAAATTCACACCTTCATCATTCCAAACGAGCTTTTAAAATTAAAGTGATCATCGAAAGCCAATGTGAAATTGTAAATCAAATGAAAATTATTTTCGAAAACGAATAATCATTAAATAATTGTGATTTAAAATTAATCAACTTTGCATAACAACAATAATAAATCAACTATTATAAGAAATAAGCAATTTGATTTTAAATTACTTTTCGATTCTCTCAGTTATTTCGTATCAGATTTCTAGGAAGAGAAACCTGTGCATTCAATATTGTTATCCTATAATGAAAAGAAACTTCTTCTTTCATTTGAGGTCAATCTTTTACTGGACACAAAATTTTGACCACAGAGCATTGTTAATGAGAAAACGTCTAGAGGAGGCTTAGTTTTTTCATGTTGTCCTCTCAAAGGTCATTTTTTGCACACGAAGGCTAATCAGATCTAAATTTATAGTTTAATGTAGTTTGAAAACCACTAAAAAGTTCCCATGCCTAGCTCACTATGGCCTAGTGTTGGGATAGCCCTCTTTAGACCCTGTGGTATTTCCTTTGTTTCCAGTCACTCTTAAACAACGGGAGATGGATATAGCAATTCTACATCTTACGGGGTAGTTGCTTTTAAGTTTTATGGGATTACCCCATGCAACACTTGAATATGACCCATTATCCATAAAAAGTCTTCCCGGAAGGTCATTCAGTGTATACTTTTCTCTTGCACACATACATAAATTTCAGTTTTGAATTTAATCGAGACAAAGAAGATATTTATGAATTATTTCTCTCGTAAAAAACTGCTTATCTTTAATTTTATTAAAAATATTTCAATTCAATAAATTTTAACAAATCATTCGATAGGTCAATTAATCAAAAATATATTAAGAGGAATAAAAAAAGAAACTTTGAGGAGAGAAAAAGAGTTTGTGGGAACCATCTGATTTAATTCCTTTGCTGAGAAAAGAATTAAAGTTACTAGTAATGTTTCCCACAGGAAATTCTCAAAAACTACTTTATCGAAAATCATGGTTAAACTTGATCTAGTAAACTTTCTTTCAGGAAGATATTTCTACAATTTTCATAAAAAAAAGGACAAAAAGATGTTTAACCTTACAGTGAAAACGAGCGGTCATCACAATAATGGTAACATCACTTATTTGTCAACCAGGCTTTTTAAGGGTGGCACCACAGTAGACGACTTTTGTCATTAACACATATGACAATTGGCTTATTGGCTTGGGAACTGCTGCTCCGCCGTGAATGTTTTGTTTATGAGGATTCTTTCTAAACTGTAATCCTTGACACTGGAGAATTCATATGCTGATTGAACTCTGCGATCATTTTTACTGCAGTTGTTCACTTTTTTAGAGATTACATTCCGCTTTAATACACATCAGTTTCTTTCCCCGAGGTTTTCTTTTAGTTTACTATTTTGCTTTCCCAAGCCTGTCTTGCCAAGGTATGAGTATGCTGTCATGACTTTACACACCATACTTCTAGAAAAGTTTCAATGTTTGTATATTTTGGTCTCACTTGCTCCAGTTAAATGGGCTTCTACAATTTGACTTCTTTGAAAATCTGAGAAGCCCGACATTTTACATTTTAAGTAAAATCCAAGACAGAATTATGATAGAATTATAATTATTATATAAAATTACAAAATTATGATAGAGCTCCCACATATTGCCAGAATATACACATTTCTATTTATGAAAAAAACTGGTACCTATTAGTATATTTCATTGTTTACTAAGAGCATTCAAAATGTCACTTTTATTTACAAGTGTTTCCATCATTTTGATAAAAAGTCGGAATAAACTTATAAAGTTTATTTTTCAGAAAGTAATCCTACATGAAATTATTTCCAAAATTATTATTTCATACCTTTAATATTGCCAATAATACTTCCTTATTATACGCTAAAAATAACAGAATATTATTTCTAAACCAGGGAAAAAGCCGAACAAAAAATTAAATCACAACTGTCATATAAAAATATAATCTTTCGTTATTTTTAACCTAGCCAGCGTTCGTCAGTTTCCTTTGTTAATTCATTTTCCAGTCAACTGGATTTATTAAAATTTATTTTGATTCCAAATTTAAAGGAGGATTGCTAAACATTGTTATAATGATAAGCAATACCAGCTGTGAAATAATATTCTTTAAATTAAAATTTATTAAAAATTATTTAAAATGTACAATGTCTACATTGTGTTTAAAAAATCTACTATTTTGGAAATTGATGGAAATTAACACTATTGAATGCCTTAAGGAATTGCGTGGGAAAGAAAACATATATTAAAATTTCAATTCATGAATACCTTTCATCTTTGAATTCAACTGAAATAGTGACAAAGCAATGCAGATTTTTTTAAAAATAAATTGATAAAGAAAATAGTAGCAAATCTAAGGGACTCTCGGAAGCGAAAAAATGTAAGTGCAGACTCCCCCAATCGTAAATAACAAATAAATGATAAGCATCTAAATAAGTTAATTGGTATCAAATGTAAGCATCTAAATAAATTAATTAGTATCAATTAGTGAATAAAATATCAGTAAAAGTGTAAAATTTAAGAATTTTAAGCAAATGATCAGTAGAAGCAAAATTCTAATGGACACACGAATATGCATAAATGTAGGCACAAATTTCAAAGTTTAATTTACAATTTGTACTAACCAAGATGATAAAAAGATATTTTATAAAAGTTATTAAAATAAAATATCACAATATTCAGATGTAGAATATCTCAGTATTCACGATTACTCCGAGGCAGCTAGAAGTTAGCATTTGAAGGAGAACGAGAATAGGCACTAAAAGATTCATTAAATTAAAAAAACCGTGCCAATAAGATTATATGACTGCAGTTTCCAAATTATATGTCACTCTGTTACATAAGTGATGTGCTTCATGCATTACGTAACTTGTTAATCTAATTTCAACGAACAAATAAAATATTCTTATAAAATGTATCTAATATCAGTATACCATTTAACTAAACTATAAAACTGGATTGAAAATAAGAATTACATTGAAAAATTCCATTGGAAAACATCACAAGACTGAAATTTTTTCCTTTGTAGAAAAAGTGAATTATTTAAGGGAATTCCATACAACTATTTTCAAAGAATATTACAGTTACATTTGTTCTATCTTTACTACAACACAAATTTTATCTATTACTTTCACATATATTTAATATCCTTTTACTTGTAAAATTAATATTTCATACGTAAAATAATACTCATAAATAGAGTAATAGAGATGGATTTTAAAGTTTTTGGGAATAAATTGTAAATTTATTACATATTTCATGATAATAAAAACATTCAATAGTATTTTTTAACAGAAATAAGAAAGTTTAATCTAAGTAAAAAAATATCATTTAAGTTTAAGGACCATTATTTTTGAATTATACACACTTCTTGGAGAAAGAAAAGTTGCAGAAAATTTAAAACAAACTATTTAGTAATTTTTTGTATGTAAATCTTTAGCGAATAATTTCTTCTCTCGAATATAGAATATCAGATTATATTCTCAAATATATTTTGAATTTTGGGAATACTGTTATAATAGGAACTTACTTTTACATTGTATTCATTAACTATTAAAGTTTTCTTTCATCATTATTGGAATCTTATCAATGTTTATAAGCTCTTTTGATCTGGTGTGCAATGTAAAAAGTTCAAGGACCATTATTTTTCAGTTATACATAGTTTTTTTTGGAAAAAAAAAAACTTTTCAGAGAAATAATTAAGCAAGGTATAAAATCTTTTATGTTTCACTATGTCTAATGAATTTTTAGTGGATCCAGAAACTGATATCTACATGGGTTTTACAGCTGAAAAATCTTTAAATATCGTATATCCAAGCAACAATTGATACAAGTGACGTAAAAATATTGATTTTACAGAAAGAACAAAGACAATATTTTATTGAAAATATACAGTTAGAAATAAGAAATGAAGTATTTTTTAAGTAAATAAAATCTTCTAATCATATACTTTATGATCCACGCAAAAATATTTCAGTATATCTATTTCTGAAAACTTTATTTCAAAGTTCAAAATTTCTATGAATTAACAATGGCACTTTTAAATTATATATTTGCATGTTATTTTATGAAACGTACTAGGATAATACTTTATCTTCTTTATAAAAATATGATATAGTATTCAAAAAGTTTTCACAAACAAATAATATCATTACGTTCACACGTAGTAAAAAAGATAAAATATTACGCAGTAATCAATAAATATAAGTTTATGACGTAATATTAGATTTGATATCTTTACTAAGCAGCATGTAAGAAAAAGAATAAAAGTTGAACACAGTCTAAGATATAAAGCACACTATTTTATTAAAAGAAATAAAATAATGACAATAATGGGAAATCTGGCGCTTCGGCGACTTTTCATTTACTCTGAAATATTCGTTCCTTAAAGCTGAGGCGAAATTTATTATAAAATGCAACTCTTAAAATCGGAAAGACCACCTCTTTTCTGATTCGATTTATCCTCACCCATGACTGAAGATTTCCTTTCGTTAAGGTATGGTTTGAGATAGAATCTTCAAAGCATTTATATATAAACATTTTTTCTTAATTTATTTTCTATATTCTGCAGAAATTGCAGACATACTGATTTCTGTATTTCAGATTTATTCAAAATAAATGCAGTTTAGTGGAATGATGAGCTCTCATTGTAAAAGTGTTTACAGTTTTTATTGCAAAAATGATTAATATAGACACCTGATGGTAAAAATGTTTAATATAGATTTTAGCCATAATTCAATAAAAACATGTTTCTAAATGAAACGTAATCTTTTTAAAATATCTTATAATTTACATTAGAATTTTTAGCATCCATATTTGCTTAAATATGTTTAAAATGTCAGTCAATAAGAAAGATCTCTTTATGAATTTTTTTGCTTTGATCTACAATACCATAAGTTAAAATATCAATAAATTCCTATCACAAAAAATTGTTTTGATAATCTATTGCACTCTTTCAGGAGCTGATGATATATGCACACCAAAATGGTGGTGCTATGAAGTGCTATCCTTTCTAAGAGAAAATGCCACACCAAAGGAAAGCACTTCAAATCTTTGTGTAAGTATACAAATTTTTTAATCTTTTATTAGAGCATGGCATTAATAAACATATTCAAATACTTCATTTAATGGTTCATATTTTTAATATAGATTGAAGTAGATGCAGATGATATTGCATATCAAGCAATTTCAGAAAAAAAAACACCTCCTTCAAAAAGAAGGAAGAAAGCTACTACACGTGAAAAATTGTTTGCTTCCTGTACTGAAGCACTGTCTTCCTTGTAGAGCAAAACAGAAGACAAACACGATTATTTTTGCAAATATCTGGCAGAGGAGATGAGAGGCATGCAGCCAGAGAGAAGCGCAAAATTAAAAATGCAAATCATGGAACTAATTATGCAAGCTCAGTATGATCATTAATATAAATAAATTTTATCAGTATATTTTGATTCATTTTTGAAAATTTATCCATAACTATACAGTTACCATATTCTGAATATAATAAGTTTTGAAATTTTAAAATTCATTTAAATTTTACTTTGCATGAATTAAATATTGAATAGTTTTTTCTCAACAGTGTATAAAATTCTATAATCATAAGTATAAAATATTGCAATGATTTCTATATTTTAATAACGCAGTTTCAGTATTTAGTAATTTTAAATTTGTCAATAGCTACCAAAAATTGTGCATTACTTGTGATTTAAAAATTAACTTCAACACATAACAAATTTTAAAAGTTTTCACACAAGTTTGTTTGAAATTATGTAATTTTTAACATAATTTGCACATTAAATGTCCTTTGAAAACAATGCTTTGTGAATTTTAAACCTTCCTTAACACTCAAAAATTATAAAATCTTAATATTTTCACTATATAAAACAATTTTACTGAAAAATTCAATATCCACTTTAGAAAATTATACAAGAACTTTATGCTGAATCTAAAACATCAGGATATATATGGAATTTAAATAAATATTTAGCTTGGGTATAAGTATGTGGTGAAACACTTCTGCTCGGAAGTTGGCATCAGCAGCTAGAAAACTTTTCTACCTGAACATTGGCAACACCAACCTCCATAGAATAGCGCACGAGGAACAGGAAAGGAGAATTCACGTTTTTTTCCCTTAGAGATTTTGCACTCATAATGTTTTTAGGCATTTTCTTAAAATTCGATAAATAAAATTTAGTTAAGTTTTAATATATGGTATGCATTCTTATTTATTCATAAAAGGATTAATGAGCACACTATATCTGGTGACCATAATTTGAATACGCATACTTCGACGCGAATTCCTTTGGATCAACATCTACAGTTCTATGAGAATAAGTAATGTCAGTGCTGATTTGTACTCATCCATAACTTCTAGAATGCAGGTAGGATCTTTTTATAATTTTCTTAAACGTAACGTTATGCGCTTTTTGGTTATTTACTGGGGTCAATTTCTTGGAAAAATTGTGTATATTTTAACGCAAAGTTTTTTCACTTAAATAATTTGTACATATTTTTCTCCCATGAGCTACATTCTGTTAACTACTCCACAATTTTATCAATCCTTTCGCATCATGCTGAGTTTTATTATTTGATTTACTATATTGTATTATATAAATATTCATTACTTCTTTTATATTTCATAACCAATATTTTTGTGTTTATTGCATTTTTTCATTTATATATCTTGATATTCGAAACTATACTCATTTCCCTATTATTGATTTGTATAATTTGTAATTATTTTTCTGCTAAATTTTGACCATGCCTTTATCTGATGATTCTTCCGTTGCTCAAAATTCTCCCTCCGAAGACACATCTTCGCAGGTTGCACACGTTTCGGTAAAAATACCACCTTTCTGGAAAACTAACCCTTCCCTGCGGTTTATTAGGTTGGAATCACAGTTTTACCTAGCGAATATAACTTCCGATCTAACAAAATTCAATCATGCTTAGATCCCGATATACTAAATTCGGTACACGACATTTTAGAAAAACCACTTACTACCGAAAAATACGATGCCTTAAAAAAACGTCTCATTTCTGTTCATTCCGAAAGTGAAGCATGTAGAATTCGAACGTTATTGCAGGGAGTAGAACTCGGTGACCAAAGACCCTCACAATTACTACATCGCATGCGTTCGTTAGCTGGAGATACCGTAGGTGAAGCACTTTTACGCTCATTATGGCTCACAAGACTGCCATATAACACGCAGACTATTTTAGCCGCTTTCAGTGAGGGTGATTTGAATAAAATAGCCGCAGTTGCTGACAAAATAAGCGATTTAGCTATCCCTTCGTATGTACATTCTATCACTCCTAACTCTCATGATTCTGTCACGGCTCGCTTGGAACTCCAGGTAGCGCAGTTAACTCAACAAGTTAGCGAATTAAGCACCGCTCTGGAACGCAGTTCCCGTAGCCCTAGGCGTAATTTCCGCCGATCATTTCAACGCAGCAGATCTCGCAATAGTTCCCGCTCTCGCACTAACTTCAATCACTACAAGGAACGTACGAATGAACTCTGTTTTTATCATGTCAATTTCGGTGATCAAGCGCGAAAGTGCCAAGCTCCATGTTCTTTTCATCAATCGGGAAACTAAACGGGCGATCGCTCACTGGCCAATCTAGCGACCGCCAAGTGAATCGTATCCTGCTGGCCGACCCGTTTTCAAAATTAAAATTTCTAATTGATACAGAAGCCGACATATCTGTTTTGACTAAAAAATATGCTCCAAAAACCACACCCTTTGAAAATTTAGCTTTATATGCAGCAAATGGCACTAAAATTTCTACTTTTGGCAACAAACGCCTCATTATTGATCTAAATCTCCGCCGAAAATTTTCGTGGTTATTCGTAATTGCTGACGTAAGCCAACCAATTATAGGTGTTGATTTTCTTAAACATTTTGAGTTACTTGTCGATGTCAAAAATAACCGCCTGATCGACTCTCGGACGTCTCTCTCGTCAAACGGCATATCTTTTAAAAAATGTTCCCTAGATTCCAACATATCCGTACTTATCGGCGATTCCAAATTTGAAAAATTACTCGGTGAGTATCCTGAGCTTACAAACCCCTCTTTAGTAACAAATGAACTTAAAAGTTTTGAAATTTTCCATCACATTGAAACTAAGGGACCCCCTGTATTTTCCAGACCTCGCCGTTTGGCCCCAGACTTACTCAAAGCAGCACGTTTAGAGTTCGAATACCTAATGTCTCAAGGAATTATTCGACCTTCCAAAAGCCCTTGGGCCAGTCCCCTCCACATGGTCCGCAAATCTAACGGTGATTGGCGCCCTTGTGGCGACTATCGTCGCTTGAACGCTGTGACAACTCCTGACAGGTATCCTGTACCCCATATTCAGGATTGTACACAGGTTTTCTTTGGCAAAAATATTTTTTCTACCCTCGATCTGGCAAGAGCGTATCACCAGATTCCCGTCAATCCTGAGGAGGTACCGAAAACTGCTTTAACCACCCCCTTCGGTTTGTTCGAATACCTTAAAATGCCATTTGGACTTCGTAACGCCGGTCAAACTTTCCAAAGATTTATACATCAAGTGCTTTACGGATTGGATTTTTGCGTCCCCTATTTCGATGATCTTTTTATAGCATCGGCAACCGAAGATGAACATGTTAAACACCTTCGCACCATTTTTGATAAACTCCGCGAATACGGATTAAAATTGAACCCCTCTAAATGTGTGCTTGGAAAAACTTCAGTAACATTTCTTGGTTGCTTAATAACACCCACTGGCGTAAGCCCTCTTCCCGAAAAGACCGCAGTAATTTCTAACTTCCCTAAGCCTGAAACACTGTCTGACCTTAAAAGATTTTTAGCTATGTTAAATTTTTATCGTCGTTTCTTGCCTAAGGCCGCAGCTACTCAAGCCCCACTTCATTCACTTCTAAAAAACTCTAAAAAGAATGACAAACGACCTGTTCTTTGGACAGAGGAAACAACTGCCGCGTTTGAAAAATGCAAAAGCGATTTAAAGAATTCAGTCACCCTTGGTTTCCATTCCCCTGATCAGAAGCTATCATTAATGGTAGATGCTTCCGATATCGCCATAGAGCAGTATTACACTCCCAAAGTGCCAATGGCTTACAGCCTTTAGCTTTTACTCCAAGAAACTGACGCCAGCTGAAACCAAATACAGCACATATGATAGAGAATTATTGGCTATCTATTCTGCTGTAAAACATTTTCAGCACAACCTTGAGGGTCAAACCTTTTCTATATTTACTGATCATCGTCCACTTACATTTTTGTTTAAGAAAAATTCTAATTCTGCATCTCCTAGACAAATTCGACATATGAATTTTATTGCTCAATTCAGCACTGACATTCAACACGTCTCTGGATCCAACAACCCAGTTGCCGACGCCTTATCAAGGATTTTCACCATTAATAGTAATGACGCCATCGATTTCGCACGTTTGGCTGAAATCCAGGAAAATGATGCAGAACTAACTCAATTACTATCAACTTCGGGTAGTTCCTTAAAGCTACAGAAGATGGAACTGTCCCCAGGACTTAAATTATTTTGCGATGTAACCAAGGATCGAATCCGCCCTTTTGTTCCTTCCCCACTTCGAAAAACTCTGTTTGACTCCCTCCATGGACTTTCTCACCCAGGAGTACGAGCAACTAAAAGACTGATTCTCTCTCGTTTCGTCTGGCCTTCAATTTCAAAAGACTGTGTTGCATGGACTCGCGCATGCATTGATTGCCAGAAATCAAAAGTTTCCAGACACAATCATAGCCCTTTGCAAGCCTTTTCTGTCCCCTCACAACGCTTTCAACATGTGCACCTGGACATTGTCGGACCTTTACCCCCATCGGAAGGATATTCTTATCTTTTAACAATGATGGACAGATCCTCTCGCTGGCCGGAAGCAATTCCGATACGTGACATTTCCGCAGAAACCATCGCCCGAACTTTTGTTACCAATTGGATAGCAAGATTCGGAATACCTACCACCATAACAACTGATCAAGGTCGTCAGTTCCAGTCGAACTTATTCACGAATCTCAACAAAATCCTTGTCATTCATCGAATTCGCACAACTCCATACAACCCTGCCGGGAACGGATTAATTGAGAGGTTTCACCGATCATTAATGTGTCACAATGACGTCCAGTGGACATCAAGCCTGCCCATTACATTGCTAGGACTTCGATCAGCCTACAAGGAAGACCTTGGTGGTACATGTGCCGAGATGCTTTACGGTACAACAATACGGCTGCCTGCAGATTTCTTTCAGGCCACAAGTGTCTCTACTTCCCTGGATCCGGCTTCCTTCTTACAAAAGTTGTGCGAGTCCATGAGAAATGTTGCACCAGTGCCCACTTCAGCTCATATCAACCCCAAATGTTTCGTGCACCCAGCTTTGGATTCGTGCACTCATGTGTTTGTGAGGCAGGATGCAGTAAAACCTCCATTGACTCGTCCGTATGATGGTCCTTATCAAGTGCTTAAACGGCTTAATAAAACTTACACTCTCCTCATTAAAGGAAAAGAATCTGTCATCAATGTCGACCGACTAAAACCAGCATTTTTAATGTCTGAAACCTCTGATTCTTTAGTTCCTGTTCCCATTGCTACCCAAGCTTCACCGAACTCTCCGAAAGCTATGCCTGGTCAAGTGATTCAAGACTCTGCTGTAAACGAAGATCTCCCTGTGCAAACTACGCGATCCGGCAGAAGAGTCCGTTTCAACCCGCGATATCTCTAACTCCTCGTGCCTTAGGCACTTGGGGGGGGGGGAGTAATGTGGTGAAACACTTCTGCTCGGAAGTTGGCATCAGCAGCTAGAAAACTTTTCTACCTGAACATTGGCAACACCAACCTCCATAGAATAGCGCACGAGGAACAGGAAAGGAGAATTCACGTTTTTTTCCCTTAGAGATTTTGTACTCATAATGTTTTTAGGCATTTTCTTAAAATTCGATAAATAAAATTTAGTTAAGTTTTAATATATGGTGTGCATTCTTATTTATTCATAAAAGGATTAATGAGCACACTATAAGTATTTCAAAAGAATTCATATAATGCATTGAATGAAATGGTTTAATATATGAATACATTATATAGTTAATATTTTACTCACTTTTATCATAATATTACTTTACCAAACCAAATTTTAAAATGCAGGGGTGTCACTTTAAAAAATTATCAAAAATTAAAATGTCAAAATATACTGATCCTTTTACACACTTCTATAAAATGATAATCTTGTTCAAAGAATTAGTTTATTTTTTAATTTTTTTATATTTTATTCTACGAAATAATTCATTGTCATAAGTAAAGGGTGGAGTGTAAACACTTTCCACACTCCTGAAAATGCCATAACAAAAGAAAGTAAGATTAACAAGTGATGCAACTATTTGTTTTTTTTTTATGAAACTAATAAAATGTTTGTAATCAAAAAAATTTTACAATTAAAAATAAATTTTTATTTACAAAACAGCATAATTTTACAAGAACTTTTCTTGCCAAGGTACCATACCAGTACTGTTAAAATTAGTCAAATATTCTTCTCTGATTTGCCGTGCTTCAGTTGAAAAGAAAGAACTTCCTTGTCTTACACAGGGTTTGAAACCTGCATAATTATGTTCTCTCCACTCAGCTGAGCAAACTCTCCCTGTTTCAGGGCATTGTATTAGGAATCTGTTAATTGCAGCATATATATTTGATGCTGTACTTCGTCTCAAAAAATTATGCAAGCACAGTATGCTAATACAACTGTTTAACTTTTAAAGCATTTAAGGGGTTACAGGTTTGGAGCACTCTAAACCTCGATGACAGTATCCCACTCACAAACATATTTTCAACAGTTCTCCTTGCACGACTCAATCTGTAATTGAATATTCTCTGATGCAGAGTGAGATCTCTAGATGGAAATGGTTTCATTAAATATGATTTTTTGGGAAAGCCTCATCAGCAACCATTACTAAAGTTAATTTAACTGTTGTCCCAGGCAATTCTTTTGCTTCTGACAGATTTAGAGCAGATATCTCTAGAGCAGCAAGCAAAGAATACTTGGAGAAAACAGTGCTGCCTGATACTCTCCCATTTGTGCCAAAATCAATATATATAAAATTGCAGTCAGCACCTACCAACGCAAATAATATTATGCTGTTGGCATGTTTATAGTTGTAATATGTTGAGCCATACTCTCTTTTCTTTTTGATGATAACATGCTTTCCATCTAGAGCTCCAATACAATTTGGGAAGTTCCACTTCTGTCGAAACCCTTCTGCAATTTTTTTCCAATCATCTGCATCTCTGGGCACCTAAAGATAAAGAAATAATTATTAAAATTGGAAATGAGAAATATACACTACTGGCCATTAAAATTGCTACAGCAAGAAGGTGACATGCTACAGACGTGAAATTTATACGAAAGGAAGAAGGTGCTGTGATATACAAATGATTAGCTTTTCAGCGCATTCAGACAAAGCAGGCACCAGTAGCGACACCTACATTGTGTTTAAATAAGGAAATTGTCCAGCCGGTTCCTCATACACAAATTGCCTTTGAACGTTGTTGCCTGGTGAAAAGTTGTTGTGATGCCTTGTGTAAGAAGGAGAAATGCGTACTAGCATGTTTCTGACATTGATAAGTTCAAATTGTAGCGTACCGGGATTGCGGTTTATCTTATCGCAGTATTGCTGCTCGCGTCGGTCGACATCCAATGACTGTTAGCAGAATATGAAATCGATGGGTACAGGACGGTAATACGGAACGCCATGCGGGATCTCAACGGCCACCTATCACTAGCAGCCGAGAAGACAGGCATATTATCCGCATGGCCGTAATGGATCGTGCAACTATGTCACGAGCCGTGAGTCAAGAAACGGGGTCGTATGGAAGACAACAAGTGTCTGCATGAACAGTTTGACGACGTTTGCAGCAGCATGGACTCTCAGCTCGGAGACCATAGCTGCGGCTTCCCTTGACGCTGCGTCATAGACAAGAGCGCCTTCAATGGTGTGATCAACGACGAACCTGGGCGCACGCATGGCGAGACATCATCTTTTCAAATGAATCCAGGTTCTGTGTACAGCATCATGATGGTCGCATCCGTGTTTGGCGGCATCGTGGTGAACGCACACTGGCAGCGTGCATTCGTCATCGTCATACTGGCCCATCACCTGGCGTGATGGTATGGGGTGGACCGTATTGGATACACGTCTCGGTCACCTCTTGTTCGCATTGACGGTGCTTTGAACAGTGCACGTTACATTTCTGGTGTGTTACGACCCGTGGCTCTACCCTTTATTCGAGCCCTGCGAAACGCTACGTTTCAGCGAGATAATGCCCGACCGCTTGTTGCCGGTATTGTACGGACCTTCCTTGATACGAAACATGTTCGGCTGTTGCCCTGGCCAGCACATTTTCCAGATCTTTCACCAATAGAAAACGTCTGGTCAATAGTTGCCGAGCAACTGGCTCGTCACCAAACACCAGTCACTACGGTTGATGAACTGTGGCATCGTGTTGAAGCTGCATGGGCATCTGTACCTGTACATGCAATCCAATTTCTGTTTGACTCAACGCCCAGGCGTATAACTGATGTTATTACTGCCAGAGGTAGTTGTTCTGGATACTGATTTCTCAGGATCTATCCAGCCAAATTTTTTGAAAATTTAATCACTTTTTATTTTTAGTATAATATATTTGTCCAATAAATATCATTTTGTTATCTGCATTTCTTCCTCGTGTAGCAATTTTAATGTCCAGTAGTGTACATGTAGAGAAAAAGAAATGAAATTTGAGAAAACTTTTTTTAATGATTTAAATAAATATTTTTCTATCAAGTTTTCTCTTAGCAGAATACCATTTCTATGTTCTCAACAATCAATGTTTGCATAAATTGAAAACCAACTTTAAAGATTATAATTTATGTTTAAAAACAGGAAATAAATTCAACTGATTTTTAATTTTTGAAAATTTTATTGTTTCTTAAATATATGTAATGGTATAATTATGGGATGAATTATATTCTATAATTTTATATTATATAATAATTATGGCATAATCAATAATAGTTGTAAGAAAATGAAAAAAAAAATTAGAATTTTGCGAGTTAGGTTATCCTAAAGTTTGAAACTTTGTTTTATATTTGATGAATATTAATTTAAAAAAAAATATGTGAATATATAAACAAAAATAAATTTCCATATTAGGAACCATTTAATTCACAACAGTATGTAGATTTAAAACAAATTTCACTACCTAGTGGTAAAAAGGACTAAATGTTAAAACAGATCGATATTTTAAAATAATAAATTAAGCAACTTCACAAACAAATATAATATATTTTAAATTAATTATTCTGAATGCTAAATAAGTAAAATTAACTAAAAATCATGACAGTAATATTATATTTTTAAAAATTAAAAAAATATATAAACATTAAAATTGCAGCTTTTTAAAAATTACCAGTAAAGAATTTATTTAAAACATTCATTATTCAATATTAACAGAATAGGACCAAATTAAATTAACAATTTCCGCAGCATGACAAATTAGAACAAATGTCCCCAGATTATTAGCTACTGCTAACATGGAAAACAAAAGATATGATTATTTTGAATGGTTATTCGAAACTACTGATATGACTTCAAATGTTGCATAAGTTATGGATGAAAATATATCAACTTTTTATATACTTATTTTTATAAGTAATATTTTTTAAAAGCAATTTGAAACAGTTAATTTTTGCTTAGTGAATATTGTCATCACTACTAGTCAAAAAAACAAAAAATGAAATTTTAGCGACATATATACTTACCTTAATGAATTCTTTCAAAACTTCATAAATTGCTTCACAAGTTTCAGGAATGATAGTAGACACGCTGTATCTTGTTATGCAAAACAATTACTCCATAGATGCATAAGAATCACCTACAAAATATACATTAATTTAGATTAGATATATACTTTGAGAAACTGCAAACGTTGTTATTTAGAATAAATAATTTCAAAGACATACCTGAAGCTAGATATCGTAAAGTGACAGCAAGCCTCTCTGCAGCAGGTATCGCTTCTCGCATTAATGTGTCTTTTTTTCAACATATGGTTTAATCTTTTTTAGTAAGAAATGAACACTGTCTTTATCCATTCTGACAAAATTTTTAAAGGCATATGGATCTGAGATCTCCAATTCCTTTAAAAGGCAATGGTAAGCACCAAACGACGGCCGATTTGACAGCCAAGGTTTAGTCCACACTGATCTATTATTATTTTTATTCTCTCTTTTCGATAATAATGAAGTAGCAGCCACTATCGTCATTATTGTTACGATTTTTAAGTCTTCATTCATATTAAAAATAGAGATTAAATAAATTGAACAGCAACAAAGGAAGAGAAATAAAACAACAACAATTGGAAACTAAAAGCGAAACTACGATAAACGTTAAAATATCGATTCAGAGAAATTGGAACGTGTAAACACCACTCTCGGATCGATCGGACGAGAAACTCGTTTCTCGGTCTTGATGACGTCATATTGCTAATTCGGACGAGAAACTCGGAACGTGTAAACAGACCTCAAGTGACGCTACATTTAGTTACCCAGATAGCTAATAGATAAAAAAAAATTGTTACGCGTACAGAAACATAAAAATTGTCATTCATTTACAGTTTAAAAACTGTCCCAAGCCGAGTTGATTAAAATTAACGAGTTTATAATAAAAATTTGAACATTAAACAAGTTTTCTTCAGATATATCTCTGAAATATCATTCATCTACACAATTATATCGCGATATATTTTACAAAGTGATCTCTCACCTAAGGAAATATAATTCTGGTTATGTATTAGAGTTTAACTACTGAGTGCCAAAATGGTATTTTATTTCGAAAGCAATGGTTAGTAATGAATAACTTAAATTTACTATGCTGTATATATACAATATATTACGTTTTTTTCACATATCCATATTTTTCATTTTTTTCCTTTTTCATTTATCCAATAACTAGCTGCCTGAACTATTACTGAAATGAACTAATTTATTCATATGTGATTTTAAATATTTTTTATTTTAATATATTCAAATTTACCGATGAAATGATTTTTTCAATCCTTAAATATACTGACTGTTGTAATAATATACTGCCAGTAAATATTATCACTTTTTTTTTTAAGTTTTTATCCATTATGTATATATTATTTGGGTTAAAATATATAATATACCAATATATTAATATGTTTTACAATTTCTCTCCAATTGATGTAATTTTTAATACCCCTTAATATTTGTAATTTTGCTGATCATTAAAGCAATTTTTTCTTTTGCTTAGTAATATTTTAGTATATAATTACAAAATTTTTTCTACGCATTGTAACATAGTATCTGTTAAAATTTGTTAAGTTACAAATATGTGTTATAATTTTACAAAGTAACATAAATATACTATGAGTGTAAAATATTTATATTTTAAGATTTTAATCCTTAAATAACTTTATTATCTAGCGAATATAAATTACTTTATTTTTAATTATCACTAACTTGTAATGTCAGTAAATACTGTCAATTTCATTTCCATTATATGTATGTATTTTGGTTAAAATGTGCAATATATCAATATGTTGATCTATATATTTTAGAATTTCTTCTGAATTGATGTAATTTTTAATACCTCTCTAAAAATATTTGTAATTTTGCTTATCATTAAATAATACAATATTTTCTTTTGTTTAATAATATTGAAGTATATATTTACACAAATATTTTTCAACTTATTGTACCATACTATCTGTTAGATGGTTAATTTATATTTCTGAATATTTGTTATAATTTTGCAAATTAACATGAATATATTATGATTGTAAAATATTTATAATTAAGATTTTAATCTCTATATACTTCTATTCTGTAGAGAAAATGTCTTTATAATTTTAATTATTCTCCATTGAAAATAAATCAAGTATATTAAAATTAAGAAATTATTTTTTCAACCACACATTGTATTTTATAAAATATTTATACTATTACTTATTCATAAATCTTGCTATTTTGGAAAAGTATGATTACATATTCAAAGAGTTTATGATCATATGAATGTATTTTAATATTTAGATAATAATTTATAAAAAATAATAAATTTAAAATAAGGCTATTTTTTAATAAGTTTTTCACATAGAAACTTATAAAATTTTTGATATTTTGAATGATAATTCTGTTAACTAATATTTACATTTTGTTGTAGAAAACTCCTTTTCTTATATAAATAGTTTTATATAACTTATTAAAGAGAAATGCAATTTTTTGTTGGAAATGTAGTTTTTTTTAGAAGACATAAGTTTTATTTTTAAGTAAATGCTGTTTAATAAAATAGAGATAATAAATATGGCAATTCCTTATCTATTTGAAAATTTTTAGTTCCTGTTTTAAAAATAATTATTATTGGTTTAAGATAATGACCACTCAAATAATTACTTTTTGGCTAGTCATTGTTTTCATTAGAATGTGCTTTGCAGTTATTGAAAAAAAAAAGTGAAATAAAATCAGCAAAAAATATGTGGCAATTCCCAATTTTTTTTTTAAAGATATAATTGTAATAATGCAATATGCATTATTGTGTCATATTACACAAAGGACTTTTATTTTTTATGTAAGTATTTTGGATCTTATTTTATTTAGATACAGTGATGTAAACTTAAATATTTTTAATTTTTAAGATACATATTCTTATTAGATAAAGATTTATTGCAGGTAATCTATATTAAAGAGACAATTTTTGATGCTGTTAATATGAATATTTACATTGATATTTATCTTAAATATTGGTTAATTTAAAATCCTGTCATTAATGTTTTTATCATTAACATATGCAACATTATTATTTGTACTTAGTGTTCTTTGCTAAATCTACTATTTTGTATTAAACATTACTTCTGATTTTATCTATTTTGAAATATAAGTAACCTTATGACTTGTTTGATTAACATGACAAACTGACATGAAAATAAACTGTGCACAGTTTTCAACTTGCTGAAGGTTTATAAATATTATGAAGAAAATGTTGACTCTGTATTTCCTAAAATGTACAATTAACTATGATTGTTAACAAACCTGCTAAGTATGTATAGAAAAAGTGAATGAGCTAAAGAAACCACCATATATCCTGAATGTTAAATTACATCTAAAAATATTGAATAATAAATTTCTTACTTTATATAAGACTAAGAGCAAAACACTTTTTTAAAAAATATATGCTTATTTAAATTTAAATATTTTTATACATTTTACTGTTAATGTTGAAAATGTTATTGAAATGTTCTGAAACAGTATTTAAAAAGCATCCTTTCTACAAATTTTGAGTGCATCCTTTCTACAATCTTTTCACAACTTAATTTCCTTATCCTTTTTTAATCTAGAATATTTCCTGCTTAGATAATATAAAATAAGTGCTTTTATATATTTTACTATATGTATCAACAGTAAAAGCTTTGAACTTAAGTGAATAAGTTTACAAAAAATTTATAGTTTATGTTTGTTTTTACTGTAAATGTTATTTTTATTTTATTTAAAAAAATTATTCACAGTTATTAAAATATTTTTTACAGTTGTTTCTCCACCTGCGATGATTTACATGGGGTTAGATAAGTATGAGAGTAAGTTTTTGCATTAATATTTTAATAAAATTAATGTTTTTAATTATAATATTTTTATTTTATAATCTATGGTATTTTCCTCTTTTTATTACAAAATATATCTTTTATTTCATTTGTAATTTTCAATAAAGCTGTAAACTTGGATTTTTTATGCACATATATATTTGCATTAAATTAAAATATAAAAATCAAAAACTTATCAATATTTTTTATTCTGTGTTTTGAATAATTAACTGGGTGCTGATACCCATCTTAAAATAACACATTATTCTAGTTTTAATTTATCAAGTAAAACATTTCAATAAGAAGCATCTCAAACTACTATTCTGCTTACTATTTCTACACTGTACTTAATAAATTATGCATATTTTACTATATAAATCAGCAAAATGAATAGAATAACACAAAATAAAAATATTTACCTAATCAACTTCCCTCGTGCTCTAAATTAGAAGACTTCCTAAAATATAAATTAAATTTTGAAAATAATTTTCAAAAATATAAATTAAATTTTGAAAATGAATTTCAAAACTAGTTATTCTAATTTAAGCAACTTAAAAAATTATAACTAGTTAACTTTTAAAATTGTGAGAAAATAAAATTTCACACACAACCATTTAAAAATAAACTTAATGATAATACACAACATAAACTCAATGGTTACTAAAACAAATGAATTATGCATGATGTTCATCCATCATTTATCAAATGAATTATGCTTATTTGCAAATTTTATCACTCTCCCAAATGTCACCAAATTTACTTCATTATGCAATTTAAGATTAAGCTATTAAAATATATTTAAATAAAAATATTTCATTTGCTTCATTTTCTTTGTGGTTTGTGATGAATATTGTTAAAAATTGAATTGTTAAACATTGTTTAACTTTAAAAAAAAATTCCAAATTCTTTTTATAATTTTACCTATGTTATTTTGCATAAAAGAGAATCTTGAATGTATGAATTATTTTATATCAATGTTTCTTATAAAACTTAACTTGAAGAAAAATTTAATTTATTTGTTTCACTGCCAACTCTATTAATTTTATTGAAAAACTCCTGATATTTCATTATTTCTCCCAATTTCCTGATAATGTATGAAAATCTACTGATTTTTTGAAAATTTAGTGAAACACTTAAAAACAGCCAGAATTTTACTGGAAAAAGTCTATTAAGTTGTTTCAGTAGCTTAAACTGTCTAAAAAAAACCTTAAATATTCTCCAAATGAGAAAAATGTTTTGAACAGCAGTTTACTAATTCATTTCTAAAAAATGCTAAGTCAGCAGTGTATGAAAAAAACAGTTCTAAGAGTTATTCAAATTTTAAATGTGTTATGTTTTTTATGGACACAATTTTTAATAATTTCTATATTCTTAGTGGTATTTGTCACTGAATTAAATTTATTTAGTAATATATTTTATGTTTTTATAAAATTTTATAAGTTTAATATTTATAAATGGTATTAGTGTAGTAAAAGTTCTATAAAATAAATATTGGGACATAAAAGTGAATGTTCTTATTTTTTACATGTAGATAATCTTTTATTTTTCATTGTTCCTTTATGAAATTGATGAATATTTTATATTAATTTATTAATATTAACACAAAATATATTTAATATAAATCGATCTCAGATGGAATAATTTAGGGAGTAAAATTGCCTTTTTGGGGTAATTTGTTTTACACATTCTGGTTTTAAGTAAAAATTTCACTAATAGTGTCTGCTGATTTTTTTTCCTCAAATGCAGTAATGATTTCCCTCCCACCAAAGTTGGCTGGTATGTTTTTGTAGTTGTAAGTAATTTTTCCGTTAAATAGAGAAGCGTACAGAAGGTAAAATGCGCCAAGCGTATGTGCCAAGAATGCGATAAAGAGCGCTAGACTGGTTTACTGGTTAATTACATAGGTATGATGCTTTTTGTTTTACATGCACGTTTTGTATGTAACCCTTGAAACTATTATAGAATAATCTTGAAGCATTGAGTTTCGATATTTGGAGTTTTTGTGTCGCTTGCGAAAATTAATAAGTATGGATGAGGATATATTGACTTTACGTTTTTGCGGAGTATGTATGGAGAAAGTATCACCAGGAAAACATAATAGATTTTTTAGAAGCGATAAAAACGGTATATTCGCCGAAAAGTAACGATTCGGAGATAGATGAAGATTAGGTGAGTAATTTTGTTTTTCATTACAATTTTATTCATATTTAGAAATTAAAGTTTTTATGAAAATGAATGTTTCCATAAGTAAATGAATGTTTAAGTTGTGTGCATTGCGTTTTTCATATTAGTGTTAGAATATGCAGCATACTTAAATTTCTTTAATGTTGGTGTAACTGCTCGTTATATTAAAATTTGAGTTTAAACAAAAAATGAAATTTAGCTTTATTGCCCGGTTGGCACTGTAGTAGGTAGAGGCTACACTGATGTTTTTTTAAGGTGGGTGCCATTGCTCTATGTATTAAAATTTTGTTTCTATTTATTAGAATTTTAAAACTTCTACTGTATTTAGTTATAATAAAGTATTCAAATTTTTAATATTTGGTATTCGGAAAAACCCGCGATTTCAAAGCTGAAGTTCGAACGCGATCGTTATTGGTTGACTGCTATCGCGCGTAGTGATGTAATTTAGGTTGGCGACAAAGCTGTAGAGTGCTTGGCGGGAAAATTTGATATCGCGCCAACCCCGTACGGGTCTGTCGTCATTTACCAAAATTTCTTAATTTATGACTATACATTTTTAGTTCTTATAAATGTAGAGAAGTTCAAGTCCTTAAAACAAACTGAATACTAGAATTTTAATATAATGTCATGAATATATTTAAAAATTAATTTTTTATGATTTAAAATATAAAATAATTAGAAAATAAAGAAAATTTAAAGATAGGGTAAATAAATTTTAAAATATATTCATGACATTATATTAAAATTCTAGTATTCAGTTTGTTTTAAGGACTTGAACTTCTTTACTTTTATAAGAATTAAAAATGTATAGTCATAAATTAAGAAATTTTTTCCCTGATAGTGATTATCTGATTTAAGACAAAAGACTTGAAAATAAATAGAATTATAGCTTTTAAATAGTCAAGCATGTTACATGCCTACAATATGCATAAGTCAATTTAATTTTTTTTAAAATTCTATTAGTTGAAAAAATATTTTGATATGGTTCTTGAATTTGTGATATGATATATTTAAGTGAAACAGAAAAATACCTATTTATTAATATTGTTGAATTATTGCTTTAAAATGTGTATCCAATGTTTCTAATTTTTAAAAATCAAAGAGTTCTCCTTGACTTTGAATTATTTTGTAAGAGAGTGTAAAATTTATGATATCAGCATGTCCTTATTTTTACTTATAAACTTAATGTGAAATTTTAAACTTAATATTTACTGATTATCTTTTAACAGCTGATAGTTTTTTCTCTAAAATTCTTTTAGTTTTATTTTTTGATTTTTTTTTTATTCGGAAAAATTTACTTTTTGAATTTGTTAATTGTGGAACATATGTTTATCAAAATTAGCTCATTAAAACAGTTAGCCTATTTAAAGTAATATTTAACTATTGTTTATCTTTATATAATGTAAAATATACTCAACAATATTAAACATTTATTGTATGTTGTATGCTTGAGCAGGTGCATTTTTAATATTGCATGCTATAATAATTTTATGAAGCATTATTAAGAAATACAAAAGAATTTTTTTCTCGCATTTAGCATGTAGAATTATTACTGAAATGCTTTTTCTAAACTGTTTAAGTACTTAAATATAATCCTATTGATCATGTACATATATATATGTATGTAAAAATATATACCTCAGATGTTATAAATTTTATTAAAAAAAGAAAAAAAAAGAAAGAAAGAAATGTGTTGAATAAAAATAAAGTAGCTAATTTATATCTTCATTGAAACAAATAGATAAAAACTTTTGGTAAAAGACGATGAAGCTGTACAGATTTCGCGCGATTCCAAATTTTCGTGCCAAGCGCTCTACCATTACCCTCTATAGCTAAGAAAGCCTGAACACTCTCTTGTGACGTCATCAACCGAAGGCTGAAATCAACCGCTTTCGTTCACGATTAAAATATTCCGAAGGAACTGTGTTTTTATGTTGTTTAAAAAATTCCTCGCAATCAATTACTATAATATTTTTAAATTAATATTGATATTGTTTCCACGAAGAATATTAAAAAATTAATAGCAACTATATGTAAAAGCTTATTTAAGTATAACTTTGAATGAAAACATTCTATTAATTCTAGTCAATGAAATTTTATTCAATATTGGATATTAATTTTCCTTGGTGTACTTTCAATAGAAATATATATCTCTGTGGTGATTATATATTAATGTGCTATATTTAATAATAGAATTATTTTTATGAAAATTATATGTATATTTAATTAATCATTCCTGTGCACATTTTTTTTTTTAAATTCAAGCAAAACATTTGGGTGTTATAATTTATTTTAAAATAATAATTAGCAACATAATCTATTATGAATTGAAAATATTTCTTTAAAATTTATTGAATGCAATAAACATGATTAATTTATTAGCAAAATATATTCCCTGCGTATGATAGATTTAAAATATTTTATGCATTTAATGGGTGAGATAATTTTGTATGGTTGAAGAGGAAAAGACAATCAGAAAAAAAAAAAATTTATTAGAATTATACTTTCTTCATATTTTTTCTAAAAATAATGCATAAATTTAGTATGAAAAAGAAATATTAACATAAACATTTTCTTTAAAAAATAATGCAAGTTTGGCAATTTGAAATCTTATACATACTATGACTAAAATTTATAAATTATATATATATAAACAAAATTTCCCTATGTAATTTTGCATATTACAACACAAATAAATTATTTACATACATTAGAACAAATTTAAACTATATACATAATTACAACATTTTTACATTTTTATTCACTTTATTTTGATGCATTTTCATAATAATGGATAAAAATAACTATTTGAATATACTGAAATTTATTTTCAAAATTATTTTTGTTTTAAAAGGAAATAAAGATATTGGATACAATTTCTATTTCAAATTGCATTAAAAAGTAATTTTTTTAAGAATTATTAAAAGTTTGAAGTTTTCTTTTTTAGATAGAGCATTAATCACTATAGAGTCATTAATTTTTTTGCAATAATTTTTAAGGAATATATTTTTGCATGATTTGACAATGAATATTTTTATTTCTTCAGCAGCATGTCCATTTTCACATTTTTCAAAAGGAAGGTAAATTTCAGATTCATTTAGAATCCTTCTAATTATTGAAAATGCATATGCTCTATGATTAGAACATTTAAGGAATTCCTTTTCATTTTCAGTAGTTAACAGTTTACTTATAACTAAATAACAATAAATTATTATAGTTATAACATGATCAGAAGGGTATTTTAATCCACCTCTGTCCATATTTTTTATAAGAATAGAAGAATTTGTAATCTCTTCATCATTATAACAATAGAATCATTTAAAACCAGATAATTCTTACAATGAAGACATTTAAAATGTTTTATACAAGAATGTGAACAGTCACCAGCAATATATGTAAGATTACTTTCAGAAATTTTTAAATCAGCGACATCTTTTTCAGATATATTTATTTCCAAATTATCATCTATTTCATGTTCCTCAACATTAGAAAAATCAATACTATTATTTAAAGACATAGAAATTTTATCATGGTTATTTGACTTAAATATATGAGGCATTAAAAACTGCGTATTCTCAGTTTTTCTATTTCAAAAACCTGTGTAATTGATATGTTGTTTTGACCACCTGCAAGTTGTCTATAAACACCAAACCTTTCTTCAAGGGAATCTGTTTGAAATTTTCCAGTTAATATATAATTAAGTTTAAGCTCATTTATACAATATGATGCTATTTCTATAATGGCATGTGTTGTGTGTTTTAATGCTTTGTGTGTTTCTTTTGTTAGATCAGTGTCTGTTTTTATTTTTTCCCATGTATCAAGCCAACACCAAAATGCATTCAAATATTGAATTTTTTTATCAGATGCAGATGATGTCAATGGTTCTTGATACAAATTACATTTACGACTACTTTTATAAATAGAATGAACATTCATGATGTCCCACCAACTAGTGATAATTTTTATGTACTCAGCTGTTGGATCAAAATTTGGAAAATTGAATCTAGAAGCTGCTAATTTTAGACCCTCTACAACATGCTGATTAAATACATTTACAACCAACTGAACATTCTGACGTTTTAAGTTAGAAGGGCGCAATGATTTTGCAGTTAATGTGTGGCATGTTTTCACCAATTTGACTCAACTTCATGTACTTTTCTCAATAATGTTAAAGATGCAGGTTTTAGTTTTTGACTTGTGTCACCAGGTCTATTAAAATTTGGATAGTACATACAAACTTCAGAATTTTTTTGGTTTAGCCAATTATTACGTATGCACTTAAATAAATGTACGCTATCAAATATAAAGGTCTTGATATATCAGAAGGGTGCTTATAGACTATAGAAAGTTTTGGGGGATTTGAGAAAAAAGATACCGCTCTGCTATTAATTGCATTATTGTCACTAGATATGCAAAATACAATAAAGCCAATTTTTTCCAACCCAATAATGAGTTTTTTTAAAATAGAAAATAAAATTTCAGCTGTTAATTTTTTGACAGGAAAAATATGCACCACATCCTTATACTTGGAAGTAATACTTTGCACCATAAATACATACGCAGTTGTTGCCAAATCACAATTATGAGATGTACCTAATAATTGACCTCCTTTGTAATCTAAATATGGCTTTATATGGATCTCATCCATTAATAACACAACTTTTTTTATCTTTTTCTTCCAAAAATAAATATTTTTCTTTAATATAAGAAAGTACATTTATATCTATTTGCTCAATTTGAGGATTTAAATTATAGTTTGAACATAATCGTTTTGTTGTGTTTGGATGTGGTAAAATTAAGAAGAACAATTGTATAAAAATCTGTATGCATGAGGGGAAATAGAGTATAATAAAGTACATAAAATTAAAAAAATTGGGACTATATCGACGACGAGTTATATAACCTTTTAACAAAGAAATTTGTTCCTTTACAAAACTTAGAACATCTCTCTGCAGTTTATTTACAGTATTTTCTGAACAAAGGATAAAATATTATCAATTAAGTCATATAAATCTGTTTCATGATCTTCATAATTTTCATTTAATTTAATTTGCTTTATATTTTGTAGTATATTACTAAGATCAATAACATTATTAATATGAAATGGTAAAGAATAGTTACTTACTTTTCTTATTGGCACATTTTTAATAAAGTCATTTATAGTCAAATTTTCATCAATAACTACAGAAGCAAACAAATTTGGATATGGATTACAATCAATATTTAAAAACATAAAATTACTATTTTTATTGACTACACTCCAATAATCCAAAATGTCTATATTTTCCAAGCATTTTTTCATTTCTTCTAAATTTGTAAAATAATACTTTTGTTTGTATTCTAAATCACTCTTTTTACTTTGAGCAATTGCTTCACTCAGTTATGTATTTTCAAATCTTTGCTGTTTAGTTGATGGATCCTCTCGATGACTTATTTCGTTTGTTAAATAACTGGGGCATCCTTTGAAGATACACGGTACAGCTTTAGGATGTAATTTTGGATTTTGTAGGTTTACGATGATTTTTTTACCATTTTTCTCATCCAAAGTTTCACTAGTTCTTAATATATCAGTTGGTTTAAAATGCAGTTCACACACCTAGAAGTAAAATTTAAATATAAGAAAGCTGATATACATAAAACAAAGAAGTAAGTCTTTCTTTACTAATTTCTATTTGATATGATCATTAGGATACATTTAGAAAATATTTCCAAAGAGCTATGAGTTTAACAATTAATATATTACTCATTCTCTTTTAATCCCAAACATTCTTTTATTATTGATAAATGGAAAAACAGATTAATGTTTTTCTATAAAAATTTTAATTTGAATGATAGGGGGGATTTTATGCAGAACAAATTAAACAAAATTCTACAGGAAGTTACTTTATTTGAAGTTTTTTATTATTATTAATATTATCAAAATATTCAAAAATAAAAATACGAAATTAAAATACAAATTATTCTTATGAAACAATAAATAAATATAAAATTAATAAGAAAACTGACGTACATGCAACAAAGAAATCTCAGTCTTTTCTTTTCTAATAATAGATTATCGAAACAACATTAAGATCATTCTGAAATTAATTTCGAAATAGCTTAGAGTTTAGTATTATTATAGTTCTCTTTTACTCCTACGCATTTTAATGACATTAATAAATCGAAAAATTAATAATTATTTTACTTTTCTATGAAAATTTGTATTTGAACGATATGAATTTAATGCCTAATAAATTTTAAAAATATTCCATAGGAATTTACTTTTGATTTTATTTGAAATTTTCTATTACTGTTAATGTTATTAAAAAAATCAAAATTAAAATAACTAGCCAAACATGATGCAAATGAAACATTAAAATTAATTTACTTACCCTGGAATGTTTGGTCACTTCCCTGTTTTCTCTCGGAATTGCCCGAATCCATTTGTGTTTTAAATCTTCTTCACGTGGAAATCGAAACATAGAAACTTTGGGTCCATTATCATAGTTGCCTTTACAGGCAGTTACGCAACATTTATAAGGCATGTTCTTGATTATTGTACAAAATAAAAAAATATTTTTTGAAAAATAAGTCGAAAATGAGTGATTTGTTTAGGGTAAACAATACAGTAACAAGCCTCTGTTCAAGCGTCACTTAGAAGAAAGCGACAGCCTTCGGATGCAACGTCACAGCCATTTGGTCACGTGGTAATCAGGCTTTCTGCTATTAGAAGGTACTGGCTCTATTACTATGTCATCAACCTAATTTACGTCACTACACACAATATTCGGCTACCAATACCGATCACGTTCAAACCTCAACTTTGATCGCGCATTTTTTCACATTCCAAATAACAAAATTTAAAATACTTCATTATAATTAAGTACTATAGAAGTTATATATATATATATATGTGTGTGTTCTAATAACTAGAAATGAAAATTTTAAAACTCAAATTTTAATATACCGTACAATTGCGCTCACTGCTAAAAAGTAGAGAAGCGTACAGAGGGTAAATTGCGCCAAGAATGCGATAAAGAGCGCCAGATTGGTTTACCGGTTTGAATTACGTAGGTATGATGTGCTTTTCGTTTTACATGCACGTTTTGTATGTAACCTTTGCAACTATTATAGAATAATCTTAAAGCATTGAGTTTTGATTTTTGGAGTTTTTGTGTTACTTGCGAAAATTGATTAGTATGGATGAGGGTATATTGACTTTACGTTTCCGCGGAGTACGTATGGAGAAAGTATCATCAGGAAAACATAATAGATTTTTTAGAAGCGATAAAAACGGTATATTCGCCGAAAAGTAACGATTCGGAGGTAGATGAAGATTAGGTGAGTAATTTTGTTTTTCATTACAATTTTATTCATATTTAGAAATTAAAGTTTTTATGAAAATGAATGTTTCCATAAGTAAGTGAATGTTTAAGTTGTGTGCATTGCGTTTTTCATGTTAGTGTTAGAATATGCCGCGTACTTAAATTTCTTGAATGTGAGCGTAACTGCTCGTTATATTAAAATTCGAGTTTAAACAAAAAAATGAAATTTGTTAACGTTCGAAATTTATCTTTATTGCTAGGTTGGCACAGTAGTAGGTAGCGCTACACTGATTTTTTTTTTTTTTTTTAACTTGGGTGCCATTGCTCAATATATGAAAAATTTTGTTTCTATTTATTAGAATTTTAAAACTTCTACAGTATTTAATTATAATGAAATATTCAAATTTTTAATATTTGGAATTCGGAAAAACGCGCGATTTCTTAGCTGAAGTTCGAACGTGATCGTTATTGGTTGACGGCTATCGTAGTTATTGGTTTACGGCTATCGCGTGTAGTGACGTAATTTAGATTGGCGACAGAGCTGTAGAGTGCTTGGCGTGAAAATTTGAAATTGCGTCAATCGCGTACGGGTCTGTCGTCATTTACCGCAAGAATTTATGTACTGCCATGCCAATTTCAATAGAGCTCTATTTACATTTTTTATATTTAGTCCATGCAAATTTTAAATTTATGATTAATTTTTTTCTGATTGTGAAAGAAATGAAATAGATAAAAGTTTCGCTAAAGAGTAGAGAGCTGTGTAAAGAGTATAAAATGCGCCAAGCGTGTAATAAATTGCCGGAAACTGGGTCGGAATGCATTTGCATGACGAGATTTTTGTTCTATGATATAAGGTGATTGGATGACATGCGCGAAATTTGTTTTGTGTGCAACCCTTGCGTTTAATGAGTAATTTTATTTGTTTACAATTTAAGAAATTCCAGAGTTAATTTTCTCATTATTGGACTTAATATAACTTTTAAAAAAATTTAATCTCAAATTTTTATTAGATATATTGCTTTTAATTTTTAAAATATTGTTTCAAAATTTTGAAAATTATATTGTTTGAATTTTTTAAAGTTACATTATTTTGAAATTTTATTTGGTCGGCCAATAAAAGATCTGTACAGGGTACCAATTATGTGTCATTCTTGCATTTGTTATTAAATCATATCATTTAGTAACATGTTTTTTTATTTTTATTTCCTTTTTTATGGAAATGGTCAACAAGATAATATGTAATTACCTTTTATAGAATCACAAGTTGCTTTGAATATAAATTCTTCCAAAAAATATTAGCAATTGATTTTGTGTGATATGTCTCTGTCACATAATGGGGGTAAAATTTCTGTTCAGAATGCAAGATACCTTGTTAAGTTTTAATCATTGTGCACTATTAATGGTCCAAATCAAATAAAAAACAGTAAGAGGTGTATATTTGCTTTGGCTAACAACTAAATTCTGCTGTTAGGCATTTGGACATCTTCCATGTTTTGCCAGCTGGAAGGAGTTATTTATGAATACTTGTAATCCTGATAAATTCACAAACACCTATTACTGTTGTTCATATCAAATATGTAAGTGCTACACCTATCATTTATAATTTAACTCGCTGGAATTGATTTAAGCACTTGTAACTACCAAGAAAAAGGTCCTACTCCTAAACCGTTGTGAGTCTAGGAGATGACTAATTTACACTTCATTGCAGATTGTTTAATAGCTTAAAGCTAATGTAAGAGATTTGAATATTTGCTATGCCTTCCCTTATGGAGAATTTTCCATGTTCATGTCTCGTAAGGGAAAGCCAAGAAACCTCCTGAATTCCATTCCACCTATAGATATTCATGCAGGGATTAAAAAATTGAAACCTATGAAAATTTTCCTAAATGCAATATAACATGGAATATATATACCATGGAAGTTTTAAATAACTTCATACTTTGTTTTTAGAATATGTTCAGATGTAATAAATTAGTTTTGTGTCAAACTAATTTATTACACCATCAAACTAATATATTACAATCATGTTATGATTATTTTCCTTTATTTTAGAAATATAGCAAATATAAATTTGAATGTATGATTAAATAATCTTAGTTTTTGCATGTCTGATGATGAGTTATGGAAAGACAATGTTATTTAGTAGTTTGCTATTTTGACCATTTTAAAGTAATATGTATTTAATGAACACAATTTTTCTTTAGTATGAGTTACTAGTAGAAGAAATATATACATGAAAAAACTAATCATTAATATAATTCAAATTTCGCTTTCTGATTACCGCTATTTATCGTAGAATTATTTCATTTCGTAAGTAGACTGTTATACATAGACTGTTGCACCATTTTGTAATTTTCTTTGGGGGTGTGAGTTTAGGATACAGAATTTGACCACAATATTTTATGGATTCAATGTTTGCAAGCATGTCTATATGTATGTGTGTATATTGGAGAAAGCAGATTTCAAAAATGGAAGTGATTGCTTACATAATTAAATTAAATTTTCTGGTTTTTAATACAAAATTACTAAACTACAACTACTGGTGGAAGTCAAATATAGAGATGGAATTGCGATTTCCTAGCTCTTGTGCATGTTTCATGAGTGCTTTTACATCACAGGAACGGAAACACTTTTTGTTGAAATATATATACTATATTTTCCTGTATATATTTTCCTATATTATATATATATATATATTTCTGTACTCATTATAGAGATATGCATGCATAAATTTGGCATCTATTTCTCTCTGATCAGTAGTGGTAAAGGTCTAAAGAATAGACTTCTCACTAACACAAAACCTTTAAAAATAAATTTATTAAAAATTTAAATAATCATGACGTATAAGATGTACTTTTATTGAGAAAGTTTCAGTCATGTGTAATTAAAAATAGCCCTAATATAAAAGTATGAAAAGAATGAAGGAAGTACTCTTACAATTTGGGAGAAAAAAAATAAAAAAACATTGCACGTTACTTTAACGATTTTTCTTCTAAAAATGCAAAAGTCATTAATAAGCACAAAATTTATTTAAATCTTCACATTTTTCTCCAGTAGCAGAATTTTCCCTATATATCTTAAGTTGGTAAACATAATGAGAGCGAGAAGAATGTTCATTGCATCTTGTGGCTGCAACTGCTCTATTTATAAGAGCCTTTTTCAAAAATTAAAGACCTAAAATAAAAGCAATCATTACTGTTTTTTGAAAATTAAATATTTCCAGTTTACAGCATTAAAGTAAAATTTTACTCAATGAAAATACATGTATTTAAATAATTGACTTTTTTTTTTCTATCTAGGACAAAATTAGCTAGTAAAATATATTTATTTTAGCTTGTAAAATTGCTATCCAGATAATAAATATAAACAGCTATAATTTTTTTCAAAAGGAAGAATTTATTTTTTAATTTTTATTTATGATATTTTGTATATAATCTACAGATAATATGTTGAAAAAGTCATAAATTTTGTTGTGCGTATTATACGCCCAACCCCCAAGATAATTATTTAAAAAAACATTCTTCATCAGCTTGCAGTAAAGTTTTGAAAGAAATGCTGTTTATGTTTCATAAAATAAATAACAGATGCCATGACTTGGCAGACTTATTTCAACTATAATCAGCATTGTGTAGTTGCATTCAAGAACGAATTTGGTTCCTTGGAACCATATTACAGTTGCAATTAATGTCATTTCGCATTCTGTCTTGACCTGAGTTGTTTTACTCTGAAAACATTCAAATTTGTATATCATCATGTGGGAATAAAAACTATTAAGTAACAGCAAATTTTAAGCTAAAAACTATGGGAAAGGCAAATAAAAAATGGAGACAAATGTGTTAGTTTAAGGTGAATAACAAAAGCAAACACAGTACAAAAGGAAAAATGTATCCATTGTGCAGTTTGAAAATAATCCATTTCTTTCATCTAATTATTTACAAAACAAATATATTTTTTTTTAATATTGTCTGAAGTTGTTTTAAAACTTATTAAAAATGATAAATCGAAAAGTTTTACTTGAATCTTCTGAGATCTTGATTGATGTCATGCTTTCATCACAGTTTATCACACTTTGCATTGAGGTGGATCCAAGCAGATATTTTTCATTATAAAAGTTTTTTTCTGTTCAATTTTTATTATTTTAATCATACTGTATATTTTTTTATTTTGTCATCAAATTATCAAAAGTATATATTTTTGATTGCTGGTTGTAAAAATTGATGCTTATTATGTGACCCTCTTTTCTTGTACTCAGGAAAAAGGTCTTGCAGATAATATGCTGCAGATTATGTGTGTGTGTATATATATATGTATATTTAAGACAATGAATATATTAAAGCAATGAATACAATACCATAATGCATAAATATTACAGGAAATCTAGCCAACACAAAAGCAGCTAAAGAAAGATTTGCCAGTATAAACAGGATAAAACATGAAAAACTAGAAAGACAAAATTTTAAAATTACCCAAATATACAATGCAAAGAATAGGTGCAAATCATAGGGACCACATCTTCATCAGGAGGATGGTCAGCTATGTAAAATAAACTCTCTTTTCATATATATATTGTAAAAGGTAATATATATATATAATATATATAACCTTCTACTGGAGTCTTATGTGTGTTGCCCGATTATAGAAAAAATGAAACATTTGTTCTTGTATCATTATAATCAAGAGTATGTCTTTCAATTTCTAAAACAGATTAAAATGAGTCTTTCATCTCCCATTGTACTTTGGAAGATAAATTTTCGATTTTCTAAAGTATGCTCCTAGCTGACTGAAGTAATTAGCACAGTCAAAAATATGTTAGAGGAAATGTATATTGTAGATGTTTTTCCCCTAAAAATATTCAAACTCTATTTAAAAATGTAATTTTCTATTGTTGCATATTTTATCATCATAGCTTACACATTAGATCTTTCTGCATTTTATAGAAATTACATACAGTTGAAAATTCTGCTCATTTTGTGGTGCACAGACAAAATAGAATTAATGGTGATCAAAATAAATAGAAATATTATTTTAATTTCATTAGATACTGAATTTATAATTTCATTTTGAATTATAATTTTGTAATATGATTTAGCATCGTGTGGATTCTTTTTCACAAAAAGCCAATTTGCTCAGGATTTTTTCTCTATATTTTTGCAACAGGGTAGAATTTTTTTACAAAATATCATCAGATAGAATCAAGAGTTTTGATCGTACTTTAAATTACATTTGTACACCATCAAAACTGAGATGATCCTGAATATTCTAAAAAAGATTATTGCACTTGTTCAACAACTTTACATAAACAGAGTGAAATATAAAACTTGAATGATTGTCATATGTTCTTAACAGTTTGAAAGCTAATGACATCTGAAAGATTTAGCCTCAATGAAGAAAAGGCTTTCAGCAAATGATATGAGGATTCACCATCAGATTTTAGAGCTGTAAAATCCAGCAAAAGATTCATGGATTTCTAAGTTGTTATCTATAATACATAAAACTGTTACTTGTGCTAAGAATTGGAATTCTTGAGTTTTAACTATTACAGAAAAATAGCACAACTCTTATTTTGAATATGGTTGCAGATTTGGGATTTGTGCAAATTAAGATTATTTTGATTATCATGACTGCATGATTGATAGTACATATGAATATCATTTCTCTTTATTTTTAAAATTTTTCAGTTAATGGACAATCTTTAGCTTTCAATTTCATTAATTCCGAAAAATACCTCTATCATTAGAAGTTTTTTTTATTTGTATTCTTAAAAGCTATTCCTTGATACTTAATAAAAAGTAGTTTCACAGACATTTTCAAATATGAGATTGTTACCAACTTCTGAATACTGACTATCAAACTTAGCATGAATGGAATCCAGTGATAAATCTTTCTGTAAAATTTATCAAATTTTTTTTTTTTTTTTTTTTTTATGAAATTTGAATTTTTTAATTGCCTTCAACCAATTACCAAACCCGTTTTATTGTAAATGCGGATTCAGTATATCCTTTCTTAGGATCTGAAAATGGTCTACACCAAAAACAAAACTTATTTACTGAAGACTAAACTCTATAACATCATCTATACTCATTGTTATCAAGTAGAAAAACAGAAAGTTCCAATTGATAAAAGACCTTAAAGATAATACATAGACGTGCCTTGGTTAAACACAATTATTTTATTTAAAACATCAACAAGAGTAAGTTGAAAAAATAAAGGAATTTACAGAACATAGCTATTAGGTGACCTAGCTAGTTATCTGAGATGAGATAAAGCAAATTAGTGTTATCAAGCAAAAAAATTAAAGTTCACTTGCATAGGGTTGCCAAGCATATGTTGGGAGCAGTTCAACTTATCAAAATGCTAAAAAAGAGGGAATTGGTGATAGTGGCATACACACATAAAGTGTAACTTTAGTTTAATGTTACATTTTTTTAGCACTGAGAACCATTACCATGAGTTCTTTCATGAATTACAGGCAAAATTATATAATTTAATAAAACTCTTCGGATGGCATAACTTTAAATCTCTCATTATCCATCTTCTCTTAAGTTAACTCATCAAATTTTATGTAGGCCTATTTGCATTTTCAATTATATTCTGAGTTGTAAAAGCCTCCAATTGTCAAGCAAAGCTTTTTAAATATCATAATTGAAAATGTGAAGAAGTTTTAATACATGACTGGATAATTGCGTCAAAATCATATTCAGCAGTAGTTTTTCTTAGAAATGAGGAAATTAAATCATTCTTAGCATATAAGGGTCAAGAGATGGTTTGCACCCTTCTGTAATAGTAGTTTGATGATGTCCCACTCTGATATCAGTTCCAATAATGAAAGAAAATTTCTCCTTTCCTTGCAATCATCAGACAGGTGTGCATTCCTGAATTGAACAAGAAAAGTATAAAAATCGTGGAAGAATAACCATTGTGACTGATATATAAAATTAAGTTTTCATTGCCAAATTCAAATCAACCATATCTTCAATCACCCAAAAATTTAAGGAAATGATTGTAACCCTGCGCACTGCCTATTTGCCTGTGATTATATCAAATACAAAAAATTTCCATGAAATAAATAGTTGAGAATTATCATTTCTAAATGTGAATAAATTCTTCACTTTATTCTTAAATTTCTGAAACTTCTTCATATATTTCATTCCTTTGCTTATATGTGATAAAGAATAATACATTTTTTATCCGAAAGTTTAATAATTTACATAGATTATATTAAACATTGATCACCAAAAATTAAAGAATAACCAGTTTTTTGCACCTTATTTGCAAGTGAATGAATGTGTAAACACTAAATTTGGATAATGTGCAGGAAGCAGGTATGTATTGATTGCAATAGAAAAAAGCAATCTTGTTGGAAAAGTCCATGGTTTGAAAAAAAGAATAATTACAGTTTTGTGTGTTAAAATATCATAGAAACATAACAAAAAGGAGTTTTAATAAGAGATGTGACCACCCCTATTTTGAATCCATTGGCAGCATCAACTTTCCATGCTTCAATTAAGTTGTTGGTTTCGGATATGGGAAGTGATCGCCAGGCATGGAGTAAGCTTTTTTTCCATATGTTCTTCAAATCTTTGAAGAGGACTTAAAGCAGCAACCTGTATCAAGTTAGTCTAACAGATGCTCAATGGGATTCAGGTCTGCAGATCGAGCTGGCCATTCCATTCCCTCCAAACTAAGATCCTCAATATATTTTTCAACTACAGCTTAATGAAGTTGTGCATTGTCATCCAACTGTATGAAATTTTTGCCATTTGCACACTTTTCTTACTGGCGTTTGGGCAGATATATGAACTATGCTAATCACAGTTACTTCCTGGAATACATGCAGGTCAGTGAGATCTCTGCCCAAGCCATTATTAAATCAACACTGTAACTGTGTCTTTCCATAGTGTTGGATTAGATTCAAAAGAATGTTTCTAAATTCCTGGAGTGACAAGTCATTATCATGTGTTACCTTTTTCTTGATTTCTTTCATTTTTCTCATTTTCCTTCTCTTCTTCAGTCAACTTTATTTTCCTGAAATTCTGAAAGTGATTCAATTCGATAGAGTTTAGGTAATCAGAGTTCTAATGTGTATGTTTTATATACATATAGATAAAATTTTTGGATGTGTCTTTTAACAAAACTAATCTAAAGAGAAATTTCTAGCAACCTTTTTTTTTCCCATTTGTAACAAAATACAAATTCAGAAATTGCAATTAGTCCACAAGTTTTGTAATATTCAAAATGTGTTTTTTCAACTGACTAATTTTTATAAAATAATTGTGACTTTAGAGTATAAAGTGCTTTTTATTTGTTAGAACTATTGAGAGACCATCAGTTGTTAAAGCACTCTATATACAAAAAGTTAATAATCTTTTCTTTAGCTGTTTGTAATTGAATATTGATTATTTTTTTTATCAATGATTAGATAGAAAATCATTGAAAATCTTTCTAATACATAACATTAAGAACTGACTCATCATAATGGAAGTATAGGCTCTTGCCATACTTCAGTTTTTAGTTCAATATGATATTATGTAATTAATATCTAATTGTGTTCGTGTGGCATAACTTATCCAAATCGAAAAAACCTTGTTAAATTTTATTTGTATGATTTATAGATTATTTTATCAGATATGACAATAATGTAGCTTTATTTGAAATTACAACTTCATTAGTGGATTATGTTGTCATTTCATCTGTCATTGTTTTTGCTGAATTAATATTTTGACCATTTATTATTGCATAGGGAGGAAATACAAATGATAACCAGGAAAGACGACCATTTAAATTGTTGCAATGACAAATTCATGAATTCATTTTCTCTAGTATTATTGATAATTTGAAAGGGAAAATAGCTTCTATTTTATGATTTGCTTGAAAGTAAGATATCTATAAACTGTATAAGGTATAAGTATTATAGAAAAATTGTTTTAGAAAGTTGAAAGAAAAAATCTTTAAATAAAGTTATTTTAATTTTAATACACTATATTTGGTATCATTTTGTTATATTAGCCATTGCTGAACGAACAGCTAAATGGTTAATACTCTGGCATACATTTAAAAATTTTATGAATTAATTTTCAGAATGACTATGTTTCAGAATTAACATTAAACTGTAGGTCCCTATTAAACAAGCCCTTATATGCGGAAAGTGATTATGGAATTATAAAGAAGTCAGTTTTTTATATTAAGTGAGGGACTAAATTAAGATTTTACAGATCATAAATTACATGCAAATAACTTAAATATTTACTTTCTGTCTATGTCAGCATAGGTATTTCAAAGTTATTGTAGTTTGGATTTTGACTTCAAGTTGAAAAGCTATGCATTTGAATGCTTCTTAGTCAGCCAGGCTTGCTGCTGAATGGTTAGCAACTCTGATTTTCAGTTCATCAATTTATGGTTTTCAGTCCCAGCTTGTGCTTCATTGTTTATATAGTTGTTCAGAATTCACTTAGAATTTTAGATCCCTGTCTGATTTGCCCTTGTATCCTGAATATAGTGTTGAATGACACATAAATCAAACTCACTTCAATCTTGGTTGTTTGCAATGGTTTCAAATTCATTTTAAAGTGTATATCTTAATCAAATTACCCTGCATGTGCCAAAAATAACTAAAAAATAGTGACAACAAAAGTGTATCTGTATTTTCTGAAACCATCATTTTTAGTGTCAAATATATATTCATTGGTGTGTGATCTTATAAAATTTTTCTAATAAACTGTATTAATGTATTTCAATTTGAACATTTGCTCTAAAAAATTTATGAACAGCAGTTTGCAGCAATACTTTCATGTAAACTTCATATTGAATAAATAAATATTTAGTAAAGTTATTTGTAATTAATTTTTTTAAACTGAAAGATAATGTAAATATAATGAAACATATTAATACTTAAAAGTTTTGAGAGCCTAATTTTATTGCTACTTAAATAAGGACAATATTTACAGTTTTATGTGGATATAACACATAAAAGGTATGCATATTAATCATTTATCTTCTGTAGATTTTCCATGTAAATTATGAAATACCCAATAACTTGAAATTATACTTACTTTTTATTATCGTTAGTCAAATTTTCTAATTTAATATGCTGGAATCAAAAATGCTTTGATTTCAAGAATTTTTTAATTAATAGGAAAGGAAAAATGAAAATTGAGTAGTATGCACTGGAAAGTCGTATTGATGGCAATAAACTCTAGTACTATCAAACAAAGGTGATGATGCTGATATCACACTGAATTTGAAAATTATGAAATTAACAACTTTAGTACATATCTTCCAAATATATGTGAGTATTTTATTTTACTATTCCTATACACAGTGTAGCCAGTGCAGAATGCCTTTACTAAGTCACAATATATTTCTTAACACATAAATTTGGCTGGTCACATAAAAGGTGATTAGTTGATATTGTTAACAATTAATTAGTTATAAAATATTAACATTGTCAGCATTTTCAGTAAAATGTTAAAAAAATTCAAATTTTTATTTGAAAGATAAATTATCTATTTTGCAGAAAAGAATAAGTACCACATATTTTGCTACACTGATGAGTGTCTAACAGTTTCTGAATGTGGATTACTTAGATTCATATTTTTTCATTATTCATATTTGAAAAAGTGTTTGAAATATTTTATGATGGAAATCCTTTTGCACAGCATTTAAAGCAATTAATAGGGTCTGCACAACTCCTGGAAATTCCTTAAAACTTCTTAAATTAAAAAAAAAAAAAAAAAAAATTAAGGGCCCTTGAAACTTTCTCCTGGAATTTTGACTTGACGCCTTGATAATCGTGAATTACTCCTGGAATTTTTCTTACCTGGATGCATTTATCTTTTCTACAAAATATTATAATTTTTTTCTTTTAATATTTTAAAATTTTCAATAAGAATGTAAAATCGAAAAACTTATCTCAGTATTAATTTTAAATATTGCCTATAGATGGCGGCATGATCGGGATTAAATTATTTGAATTTTTAATTGTGTTGATTTGTATAAACGTTGTCAGGATCTAGTTCAGCTACAATAATTTCATGATAACTCGGTATAGTAGTATATAGATTTATGTAAATTGAAGTGAAATGAAACATGTAAAGTGAAGTAATTACCAAACAAAGATAAATTTGTTTCGTAATTCTAACCGGCGATTTTAATTGATTCTTTTTCTATTTGCTGTTTTCCTTTTATTGTTTAAAATTCTTTGAATATTAATATTTAAATTTAAAATTTTTGAGTTAAAACATATTTTACACATTTCACTTGATGAAAATTACGCATAATTCAATTGAATCAGGATAAATTTTTTTATTAATGAAATAAAAATTATTGGAATAGATTTACTGTACCTTGGCGTGTTTTTTTTTTCCGCCAAATTTGGGGAACAATTTTACTGGAAACCCGGCAAATTAGTATTTTGGCAACCCTATTTGTCATTAATTTCTCATGAATATTTACTGATTTAAATTCATTAATATAAAATTTAATCAAAAAAATTTTATGTAGACAATTTAACATATCAACTTTATTATTTTAACATTGATGTTTGAAATCTATAAATATCCGTTCTTTGCTAATTTTGTAAAATTAGTTGAACATATTGTTAAACACCAACAATGTATGAAATATTTGTCAATATTTGAGCCATTTTCCATCAATATTTGAGCCTCCCGCCGTTTTCCCGATCGGAAATTCTTCATGCGGTCACCCTTGGCGACCTTTTGAAAATTTTGCCAAGGCTGACCATATGGTAAATTTTTACCAAATTATTTAATATGCCTGGTGAAAAGTGTCTTTTTAATGACCAATGGACTCTTGAAACTATATCTAACAGTTGTATTTGTTTTGAGTAAGTGTATTTATATTTGAAAAAAATTGTCATACACATCTTGAAATACTCAATAAATTAATAGACTAGAATCTATTGAAAATGTCTAAAAACTCTAAAAATAACTCATTATTTTACACAATTTATTATCCAGTATGATATAGAATGTGGATTATTTAAACAAAATTTTGCTGTGTTGTAGCTGTAAATTCATTGAAGGCTTTTGAAATAATCATTAATAATTTTAACTTAAATAAACAATAAGTCTCGTTAATGTTTGCAATTATTTATTTTTATTACTTATTTATTTTTATACAGAAATGAATGAAAAATATTACATGTACATAATTAAATGCATATTTGGTTTAGAACAATTTTTAAAATAAAATAAAAAATATTATTTAGCGTGAATGTTAATACCTCCTGGAAATTTTTGATTTGACTCCTGAAAAACTCCTGGAATTTGATTCTTGGTAATCTGTACAAACCCTAAATTAATGATTGATTTTTGTTCAAGAATTATTTTTTATTAGTAATTTGAATGGCTGAAAATCATATTTCATTGGTGTCCAAAATTAAAGTCACTGATGCTAATTCAAATGTATAAGAAAAATGGTGAATTTATTGTCAAAAATATGTGTGCGCAATATGTATTTTTTGATATTTGTGCCAATATATCAAGTGCGAATCAGTTCTTCACTTCACAGGTCTAGAATAGGATTTTTGATATTACTTCTGTGGATTGAATATGTTTTTGCTGAAAATTAGAGGGAGATAAAGTGTGGTTTAAAAATAATATTTCTTTAAAATATAATTTACTGTAATTTTTTAGATAACATGAATATCAGCTTTGAGATGAAACATTAGCATATATTTGAAATCCACTCTTTAAAATGCAAAACTGTGAATGAGATTTATTTGCAAAATTTAAAAACACTAAATGCCTTTTTTTTTCTATGAAAAAATAAAAATTTCTTCATGAGAAAAAAGTATGCATACTATTGTTAACGAAAGGTGTATGTTGATTTATTGTTAAGATTCTAAGTGAATGACTCAATTTGGTAATGAACAGTTTCTCCAATAAAAAACATTTCAGCTGACATGTACCTTGTGACGAAGTAAGAAGACCTTGAGTTCTTCAAACTTGCTTCAAAATGAAAAATCACAATGTATTTATAAATATTCTAAACAGCAATGATTTGTTTAATTATACATTACAATATTTCAGTCCTTTATATATATTTTACGTTAGGTATTTAAAACCATTTAAACCTCTTATTTTTATCTTCATTTCATGAGATAACTTTATATTCATTCAGTCAAACTATTTGCAGAACAGTTGTGTTCTGAACTTAAGTTTCTGTTTTTGCCCATCTCTTGTGGGGAGGGGGGAACAATCATCTTAGTTGACAAGGATGTTAGGAGCTAAGAGTCACTGTAAAGCAGCAACAAAATATACTTTCACTTGTTCTCCTTTAAAAGTAAGTTTCCATTACAAACTCTAAATCACCACTTTTCATTAACATTATGTTTACTGACGTTTCCTATATACCTATCTTTACAAACATGCATCAATTTGACCCATGAACAAGTATATATATTTAAAGAAAAAACAAAAGTAATACTGGAAATATGAAGTGTATATTTATAGAAAGCTCTTATTATAAAATAAAATTCTATAGTATTTCAATATTCTGTATTCATTTTGCACATCCTCTACACAAATAATAAATTTCTGACTGCAATTCACGTTCTACATTCGATTTTTTTTTTCTACTGTTCCTTATCTCAAACTATTCCACTTTAGATAATGGTGTTGACAATCTCATGTTCATGTGTATAGTAATTTTTACATGGACAAAGCTAATTTACCAAAAATTTTATTTCCATTATAACCAAGACAAATAGAAGCATGTCTATAGAGATAAGTATTCCACATAGAAAATTTAAATATTTCAAAACTTTTGGAGAAAATAGACTTCAAAAATTTTTATCATCCAAATAAACATGTGCTCGGATTTTGTAATTTTCCTAAAAATATTAGAAATAAATAAAGATTCACCCCATAAACCTAGTGTTAACCACCAAGGAAGTTTAATTCAAAATATTATGGTTTGTAACATTTATGGCGATTGCAGTATGATACTAATAATTAAAATAATTTTAAATTAATTTTATATGAATAGTAGTAAATCATTGTAAAATTTAATTTGCATATTTATAAGCTTCATAATAATTTAAACAGAAATTTCTGGTTTCACAGTCTATTTTGTTAGCTTTGAACATTTCTGAAACATTTAAGTTAAATTGAAAATTATATTCAAATAATTTTATGTTTTACAAGAGAATAAGTTACTGAAATTGAGGAAAAGGGAGATTTTAACAATGTCTCAGTATTCACAATTATTAAAATGTTAATTAAAATATTTTAATTATGTTATGATACTTAAATGTTTTACTTTTTCTACACATAATATTCCATGAACTTGAGACAAGCAGAATAAAATATCTTTAAAATAACTTTCTAAATAACTTCTTCATAAATCTTGTTTGCCATAATTTTTAGTAATTTTAAATGAACTAATAGCATAATTAGTTCTCTGGTCTACAATTCAACATTGTATACATTCTGTTCTCACTTTAGGCATGGATGTTTGGTATCCACTTTAAGCTATAGGTCTTGGTTCAATCTGTCTTTATATGCAAAATGGGTACATAGAATGCCAATCAATAAATCACAGTAGTGCAACATAGCATTAAATTTAGTTTTTTAAAATTTTACTTATAAATCTGCCAGTGTTTGTGAATAACTAATTTCTGTTTGTTTCAGATTGAATAAAGTGAAAAAAATCTGATTGACATTAATTAGATTGTTTAAATTCAATTTCATGAATTTTAAATACAGTGGAATCCTGATTCAATATATTTCATGGGATTAGATAGAAATGATAGGAGAAATTAATAAATCTGTTTTTTTTTTTATTTATTTAAAGTTTAATATGAAACAAATATCAATGTAGCTTGTATTTTATTAAATAATTGCAGTTGAGAGTAATGAAGTATTTTTTAAACTTTATGTTTAGTAAAGCTTAAATATAAGCAATTTTATTATTGAAAGAAATTTGTTTTAACAGAACTATAAGTCCAAATCAGTTTTAATTGATGATAATTGTATTTATCATGTCCTTCACTATTCAGGTAAAAGGCTTTTACTGCATTTAAAGTTCAGATAACCGCAGTCACTGATACTCTTCTGTCATTCATTTATCAGTTCAATTAAAATAAAATCACTAATTACAACATTCATTTTACCAGTTACATAATGTCCAAACTCTTAATCTCTTAAACAGGGAAAAATTTTCTTTCATTTTTGTTAAAATAAGCATTCTCTCTTGTGAAAGTCAAATAGTTACAAGTTGAGCCTTGAAGCATTTTCTTGAATTAATATTTGACATGGTTGTTTGAACTGAAACTTTAGGACAATGATGAAAACTGAAACCTAATTGAATATTCAAATATAAAAATTCTTAAATGCTAACTGTAAAATCATTCAAATCTCAAAAGATCAGAAAAGGATTAAAGATTCATTGAACGTATGTTACTTTATAAATATGTGTTATACACTGCTTTGTGTTACTATTCATCTTGTAACTACTAAATAATTATTAGGAAGCTTAGAAATAAATAGAAGCTTAGAAATAATTTGACTATCCTCACCAAGTCAAAATTAACTTAAAAAAATTTCAATATTAAATTATTAAAACTTCAACTCTTGATATTTTAATTCATCCTTAGGTTTAAAATTTTAAACTTCAGAATTAAATAATTGACATAGTCCTTTCACCTTCATTTTTAATAATTCTTTATTATTCAAAATTTTAGTGATCACATTAATTGAAGTTTTGTCAATTACAATTGTCTTCAAAATTTCTTTTTTTAATTATTTATAAAATTTAAGGGTAACAACTTATTTATTCTATTTTTGTAGAACAACCTGAATTTGATATTTATGTGGGGGGGGGGAACATGTGTTCAGAAATCTAGCTGCAAACTTAACTGGAATTTTTAATTATTTAAATATCATTAAACACATGCATTCTTTAAAAATCTTTGTCATCTCATACATTATTGTGTCTTTTGTCAGTTATTCTATACATTCATTTTTCTATTCTTTTTCTGATTCATGAAACTCATACTTTAATATCTGCAAATTGAGCTTTGAAGCTTACCCTAAAACTAATATCTGAATTAATGAACAAATAAAAGTTTTTATAAATTGTACTTCAATTTTTATTACATGATTTAAACATCATTGTGTACATGCATGATTCCATGAGTTAAGATATGAAACTAGATTATCTGATAATTGGTTCAAATGTAATTTTTTTGTTATAGAAAGTATTTATAAACTTGAGTGTTTTATTAAAAACTTTCTGCGTATTTTTGTTCTATGCATTTCACTCACAAAGTCCAAAGTCACAAAGCTACTATGTATATAGAAGAATTTGAGGACTATAAAATGTATATATTATAATTATTTAAAAAAAATTTAAACAGCTGAAATCCTTTAACTGGTTTGCCTGTACGGGTTACTGATCATTATGCACACATCAGGTTTGCTCGTATGGTATGGTTAACTTGCATCAATATTTCCTCCTTTCTTGTTTTCATTTGTCAGTATTTTTTAATACATTGAAAAAGAGACTTTAGTATTAGATTTCAATAGATGGCATAGCTTGTCCATACCATTTAAAAGCATTCTAACAAGCTTTTTCTTTTATTACCTGAAGTCGAAAATATTTTGCATTCTTGGTTAGTGAAAGTTTTGCTACACGATTTTCTGGTTGTGAATTCAAAGTTCTTTAGTTATGGATGTGATACAATCGATGATATTTTATTGTTAGATGCTTCTAATGATTCAGATACAAATTCAGAACTGTCTTGTAGTGTTCTGGATAAATCTTTAGAATACACATGTAGTGAGTTTAGCTCCAATGAAGACTTCTGATAGAAATTTTATTGAAATTGATGTGGAAAACCCACTTCTTCCAATTCCCAGGTGTAATTTTACTGGTGTTCCAGGAGTAAATATATAAATTGATGATACTTCTGATGAACTACAATTTTCTAAAGCCATATGCAACACAGTGTATCCAGTCAAGCACTGCAAAAAAATTCTCAAGAAGTTAATTTTGGGAACAAACAACTCATTATGAGATGCATATATTTTTTTGCTCTGGCTATACTCCAAGAAATTATAAAGAAGCCTGCAATTGATCAGTATTGGAGTAAGAGACATTCCACATACATGCCTTTTTCTCCCCAAATAATGACTCGTTGATTTAATCTTTTGCAACAGTACTTACATTTTCGGATAATTCACCATTTGATGCACAAAGTAACAAATGCCCAAAATTAGTGAAATTATGGCCAGTTTTGACATATTTGAATGAGAAATAATATGCAGAGGCAAAAACATGATTCTGAAACCAGAGTTTTGAAATCTATGTGTTTCATCACAAGTTTTTTGGACAATGATGCACTCGTTACCACATAAAGGATATTGTCTTATGACGGATAATTATTATTTACCAACAGAATTAGCTGATAAATTAATTTTGTGTCAAACAGATACATATAGCACTCTGAATCTAAAGAGAAAAGTCCCAAAGGAAATGCAAAAGAAAAAACTAAAAAAAGGAGAAATCATTACATTTCAGAGAGGAAAATTTACTGTTATGACATGGATGGACAAAAAAAAATGTTTTATTATTGTCTACTATTCATATTACTGAAAAGGTAGAAATACAGGTCTGCTCTGAAACGAAAAAGAAACCAAATACTTTTATGGATTACAATAATAGGATGAAAGAAGTAGACTTCATGAGCCAAAATTTGAAGTCATTAGAAAAAGAGGAAAAATATAGAGAAAAAAAATTTTTCCACAATTTTAATATATCTGTATGGAACTTATAAGTTGTATATTATAAGGAAGGTGGAACAAATACAGTTACAGTTCATTCTTAATCTTCTTGACAGAATTATGGAGAAATACCAGTCTGGGATATAATTTTCAAATAAGGACGACCTGGTTCTGAGCCTAATCCTTTGAGACTGACCGAGAGACATTTCATAGAAGTTATTTCTGCAACAGAGAAAAAACTGAGATCTGCCAGACAATGTGTTGTATGCTGTTCCAGAAGGAATGAAAGTAGAAACAGAATCTAAAAGGAAACACAATATATCTGTCCTGATTGTGACTTAGGACTTTGTCTAACACTGTGTTTTAAATTGAACCACATAAAGGACTACTCAACAATAGTATTGAAAAAATGAATTTTTAACCTATGGTAAGTTTTTTTAGATTCACAGTTCATGAGGTCTATGTAACAGTCTTACTGCATAAACTCTCATTACAAAAACCCAACATGTAAGGGCATTTGTGCTATAAAATTTAAAATAAAAAAATGCTGGAATTCATTATTTATTAAAATTTTTAGGAAAATTCTTTCATTTTTCTTTAATACTAAGTTAGGACTTTAATTATATACAGTAAAAAGTATGCTTTTTTTTGGATCATTTCTTGAAAAAAATTGACCAGTTGGTTAAGTGACACTGCCTTTTGTACCTTTCAATGAATGATATTATGAAAAAATCTTATATTTTTTGTTTAATATCAATGATATTTTGTTTCTTGATGTAATACTGTAGATAGTATTTAATTTATTTTGTATGGAAAATCTAGAATTGTATGTTATTTGTTGGTATTTTTCATGTTTTGTATAATTTTAGTTACAATGCAGTTTTAATACTACTACATACCATATTTTATTATAAAAAAACATTAATTTGTTATGAATCTTGACTAGCAGTTAATGATATTTGAAATTAATGACCATCAAATTTCAAAATGTCAAGATCAAGTGAAATACTTGTTAAAATATCTTCCATGAAATTAACATACCATATTTTGTAATATTAGAATTCTAAGATTTTATTAATTTATTATTTTGCATTTAAATAAACTGCAGCTATGACTTGATTGCCTATGTTTTTTCATTTTTTGATTAATAATACTTAGTTGGCCTTTATATTATGAGATGATATCTGAAGTTAAATATATTTTCTTCACATTTACCAATTTACTAGTTTTATTTACGAAGCCAGTTTGATGGTTTTCTTCCCCATATTTTCCTTTTTTATAAAAGCATTCAAAGAAGTTATTTGGTTGTGATTTCTTATGGGAAATTGCAATTCATTACAAACATGATTTTTGTTCTCAATAACTTACTATCTATGCAAGATAAATTGACAAAAAAGCTAAAGAACCAAAATCCACAAATTTAGACTGATTTGTTTGAAAAAAATTTTTAAATACAGTATTTCATCTTCTAATAATTTAAAAATGTTATAAATTTGACTTTTAAATTTTATTTATTTGCAGATGAAACTTTGTTGAAATATGGATTTCCTGAAGATGTTTGGTTTCATGTTGACAATTTATCGTCAGCGCATGTTTACCTAAGATTGAGAAAGGTAATTTATATTTAAAAAATAAGTTTACATTGTATTAAACTGTTCGATTAGTAAATGCAAACTAAATATATATCTAATACCCTATTTTAACATAAAAAAATTTCTTCAGATGTTTCTACACTAAAATAAAGTGAAAACGAAAATTAGGATATTATACAGAAGTACTGTTTTTATATTAACTTAAATATGGCACTGCTAGGTTCTAATAATTAAAAAACTATAAATCTAATAAAAAAAAAAGAAGGTAAATAAAATCCTGAATAGATAAATTTGTTTTTGATTAAAAAATAATCAAAAGTTCTTCACAGTTAGTAAATAATACAGTAATTTATTAACTTACTTTTAAGTTAGTCTAAAAATGTTCAGTATTCTGTTTGTGTATTAGCAGTATAAAGATGAGACATCAGTGTAAAAGTTCAAGGCTATAAAAGTAACAAGTTCTACTATATAGCAGACTTTTTGGAAGATATATTTTCACTGTGATACTATTTTATGGACAGCCTAATGTTGATGTCTGTTGTAAGCCATGTAAATGTTCAACATATCTTTGGGTTTTGAGATGACTTTATAGATTTTGGGATGTATTCATGCACCATAAGGAAGAAAACATAAAAACTCCTAAGCATTTACCTTATAGGCATGTCAGCAGAAAACAGAAGTGTATCCTTCCTTTCTTGTTCTAGAGATACTAGAATGAACCCTTTGCTCTCTCTCTCTATGCTGATGTTTTCTTACCATGTAGTTATGGTGAGCCTGAATTTTTCAATATTTTCAGTCATAGTTCAACATTATATTTTGATTTCAGATATCCTCAGTCATAAGTTACAAGCCATGATTCAGTATTAGAATTGCATAATTTGGAGAAAATACAGATTCAAATCCAAGTCACTACTGTTGGACAATGGAAGATTGATGTTATTTTCTGCAAGCTCATTTTTTTGGAGCTTTTGAAATTTGCAACATTAAATATTAACTATGTTTAAATTTTTAATAAAAAAAATCCTTCCATTATTTAAACTGAATTGGATGGTAAATCTTGAAAACCTTTCTTTAGTTAGGTTATTTATTATGCAATGTCTAATCTGTGAGGTATACATGAAAAATATCGATAGACAATATGACTCCCTAACTATCAATCATAAGCTTTGCGTAGCCAGTATTTGGTATGGAAGTTCTTTTTATATAGTTAGCTGCTTTATTTGACAGGATATCAGAAACTTGATATTGTCTGCTTTTGGTTTCCAACAAAACTATTCTAGCATTTTTTACCATATGCATTCATTTCGTTGTCTTTTGAATCCCCTGTATATGTTTTATTATTTAAAAAAATAAAATCAGTTTAAAAAATTTTCTTCTGCTGTAGAATCAGATTCATATAAAATTAGCAATTGTGTAGGTGTCATATGCACCTATAATACAATGTAAAACAGGTTCTTTTTCTGATGTAAAAATTTGTGATAAATTGTAGAATATTCTGACTTTAGTTTTTGATATGCTGTGGCTTGCATAGATACGTTTTTAAAGTAAGTTTTACTACTCTTCTCCAAGCTCCATATAACAAGCCTAAAACCATTCAAAATATTGCATATCTCACGTACCATAACTGAGGGCCACGGCAGCATGGTTGGTTAGGGCATTGTGCTCATTATCGGAAGGTAGTTATAATCTCAGCTGACAGAATATTCGTCATATTGACTAAAGGCAGCTGGGCCATGTTAAAACTGGGTGTGGTCGCAATGTCCTCCTAGTGAAATGATACTTATGGGGGTAGTAGGCCGAGTATTGGGGGTTCTCTGCTTGGTCCTTGCTTCAAAATCGTGAAAATTTCACCTGGCTACTTCTAACTGTTAAGAGCCCATCTCAGGACTAGGTACAGGACAGTATGCTAGTGCAACAACATACCATAACTGATGACATAGATTAGTTTTTTTGCTTGCTTATTGGAGCTATCATCCATCATTCTTGTTAAGAAGAACCTGAAACTTTAAACCCCTATTTGATTTCTGAGCTAACTTCAAAATAATTAACACACTGTCTTTTGATACAACAATTTGTGGTTTGAATTCGCATTTTAGAATTGTGAATGTTTGTAATGGTAGTTCAAAATGCACTTTAAACATGCAATATTTGATCTTTGAGTGATAAATCAAAAACCACAATTTGGTCTTCCCAGAAAACATGTTGATGCTTAATTATCTGAATGTATTATCTAATATGTGAGATAATTACTAATATAATTTTAAAGTTACTAAAATAATGTTAAAGTTTTATATTTTATATTATAATAAAGGAAGAATTCTTGTTATTACTTACAGTGTTTTTATGCATATGTCTTTGACTAATGTCATTCAATGTAGGTACTTATTTTGTTCTACCTGCAGTTTTACATTAATTGAAATCCAAACCAACATATTCCCAACTTTTGTACCTGTATTGTTTATTTGCGAAATTAATCAAATATGTTGTATTACTTCCATGAAATGAAAATTTGACATTTTTATGGTTTCAAATTTAACACTTTTTATCTTTATTCATTTTTGTATTATTCATTTTCTTATTTTTAAATTTGTGCATCTCTATATGTCCAAAACCCGCCTTGGGTATGGATGTTTGTAGTGGTTCAGAATCCACTTTAAACCGCAGATCACGATCTAATTAGCCCTCGTGTGCAAAAAATTACCGTAGAGACAAACAAACAAAGTTTAAAACAATATGTGTAAAAGTATTTCTTATAGTTCTAATTTCACCTACAGTTTTATGTATTTTTGCATGATTAACATATATAAAATTTGATTTGCTTTCTTTGTCTAATGATCAATCATGTGCAGAAAATTACCATTAATCAATAAACTAAATCTTGTTTGATGAAATTTATATATCAGTTAATGTTACATAATTTAGAAAATTTTCCTTTTTTTTTCACTCTCCCTAGTTTATTATTTAAATATAAAATATATGTAGCTGTATTGAGTCCCATAATCTTGAATTTCTGTATTATTGTGTAATAGTACAGAAATTTAAGATTAAAAACCACAATTATTTTGAATATTAGAAAAGTTTTCATGCATGTACGTTAATTTTGTCTAAAAGTATGGTTTTAATAATACTTGGTGTCAGCAGTTAATTTAAGGAATCTGATATTAGTGTAAGCTTGGTTCTTTAATTAAAAAAAAGTATGGGAATAATGAGTTTCAATATGCATAATATTTTAATTAGAAAATTAATGTACATGATTTCACTTCTAAAATTAAACATTGTTAGTATATTTTTTATTGAATAATTTGTTGCATTTTGAAGTATAGAAAAACGAAAATAATTAGCAATCTCTATAAAAAATTTTACAATCAATGTTTGCTTATCATTTGCCTTTCAAATAGCCATTGTTAAACATGGCATGGTTTGAGTGGATATTGGAGATATAGCACTCTTTTTATCAAGAAAAGGCAGGAAAAAAGCAAACATTTTCATTAATAGCTTGGCTTCATTGATATGTTTGTGTCATTCCTGTATTTTATATTACTGTAGTTTGTTGTTATAAATAACAAAAATAACTTTTAAAATTCATTTCTAATGGCAAATGTAAAAAAAAAACATCTTCAATAGTTGAGGAAATTGTAAATAAAGAACTAATTAGTGGTTATTAAGTATTCTTAAATTGTGTTTATACTGTATTGAAAATTTTAAAATTTTCTAAAAAAAAATTGCTTAATACAAGATAACCATACCATTTTAGACTCTTTCAAGCATAGTTCTTTTATAATTTGTTCTTATTCTTAGTTTGCATCCTTAATAATTTTCCTAATACTGTTATAGAGCATCTTTTTTCTCATAATTAATAAAAGTATTTGTTTCCATTTGTCTCACAAATTATAATTTATTTCTGAATGTTTTGAAGGAAATCATGTATTACTAAGTAAAAATATTATTTTCTTTAATATAAAAAAAATATTTTAAGGTATATTATTCATTCAGAAAATTCTGGAACAATTTACAAATAAGGCAGTTCTATTATGTATTAAAAACATTCATTATCTCTGCTACTTCAGAAATAACACAATATTATAAAAATCTAAATATTCTTATACATACACATTTAATTAAGTTTTCAAGCTTTTTAAACTTTATGGCTATATAACTGAAGAAAATTTGCCCTTTTTCATTTCATTAAAAAAAAGATTTGGCTTTAGTATTAATTATTTTGAAAAATCAAAAAATGACCTTCCCCCCAAAAAATGCTTTTCAAATTCACAGTCATGAAATTTGTATATTTCTGATTTAAAATATAAAACTTGTATATATTTTCTTTTTTGTTATTGCTTGTTTCTCTAATATTTAATACTTTAAAATTTTATAAATTATGGTGGTTTACTTTCAAGTGATGCATAAAATATGTTTATTTTATTGTTAATTTCGTTTAATTTCATATTTTTTAGGGACAGACCATAGATGATATTCCAACTCCTTTGTTAGAAGATTGTGCTCAACTTGTTAAAGCTAACAGTATTGTTGGTAAAATTAATTAATTTCTCGATCTCATACTTTTAAAGAAATTGTTAACATATTATTTTTGTAAACACTATATATATATATATATATACATACACATATTTATTTCTACTCATTGTATTCTTTACGTTAACAAATTTTTTTATGTGAAAAAAAGATCTATTAATATTTAGGCATTTGTTTTGTATTATAACATAACCTTTTTTACTGGTTAATATATTATCTATTACTTGCAAATAAATTTAAATTGTTAATTTATTAACTATGCATCATCTGTAACCATGAAAAATAATTTTGTTTAAAATTTTTTCCTATACATTTTGAAAATATAAGATGTTTTCATTTAATTAAATCTCTAAAATATTTTGCTTATTTTTATAAAAACATTATTTTTTTTATTATTTTTTTTAGTAAAAACACTAAAAAAAGTCATATTAATATAATTATTATTAAGATTCAGAGATATATATTGCTCAAATGTGTTAAAAATAAATTTCTAATATTTCTCTGGAAATTGTAATTTATTTTTTCCTATGTGCTTATTTAATTAATGTGTAAACACAAAAAAAACGTGTGTAAACAATTCATGTGTATATTATTTAGGTAACAAAAAGAACAATGTTGATGTTGTTTACACAGCATGGAGTAATTTGAAAAAAACTGGAGACATGGATGTTGGACAGGTAGCTTTCCACAACAATAAAGAGGTAAATCTAATTTTTTATGTATTGCTAGTTTTAATTGTATATTATATTTTAGATAGCTAAAAGTGTTGACTCTACAAAAATCAATATTTTAATCTTGCTTATTCCAAAAATCATGAAATGGAATTGTTCTTATTATGTTAAAATCTTATCTGTTATTAAGATTTTTAAAGATTTAATGGAATGCAAAATGTTTTATTTTTTGCAATCTATTTTTATTATAAAATGCCCCCTCACCTCACATTCATTATTGCTAATTGAAATCTATGTAAAGAATTGTGGTTGGCTGTTCAGGGTTTTCTATGCAAAAACTATTTTATGTTATTCATTTAGTCTTTCAATATTTAAATAATGGAATTTTTTTCATAATTTGTATTGAGTCAGTATTTTTAGTATTTATAATATAGATATCTGGATTATTATGTAAGAAGTATTGGGTTTTCATCAAAACTCCAACTTAACTTAGTTATTAAAACAGAAACTCAAAAAGAATTTATAAATGGGAAATATGCACTATTATATTCAAAAGTTAATTGCTAAATGCTATATTTTTATAAGTTGCTTAGATTTTAAATACAATTTTAAATAATACCAATTGTCAAAGCTACAGATAAAGTATAAAATATAAATATATTGAAGTAGATTATATTGCATGTGAAAGATTTGGATTATTTTCATTCCTCTTTCAAGGTTTTGCATTTAATTAAATAATTAATGTAGATGATGCCATATGATCAATATAATCTATATTTTATTTTTCACTAAAATTTATTCTATAAAGGAAAGTAAATCTTAATTTATTCAAGTAATAGTTTGTTATATTTGTAAAACTTAAAAAAAATTTTTTTTACTTCTAATTATGGCTGTTTTTTTTTTTATATATATTTCAACCAATTATAAGTAGCTGTTATATTTTAATAATTTTTATAAACAATATACTATTTCTTTGTGCTTGTATAGGATTGTTCTTTTTTATACAAAAGTTCTTCATTACTCCTTAATTAAAATAATTTAATTACTCTAAATAATTCCATAACGATTTATCTGCAAATGAAATGCTAAGAAATATTTTTGTTAGCATTTCATTGTACCTTATTGTTTATTTATTGCTTGTTATACCAAAATTTAAGATGATGTCAATAAACAGTCATGAAAACAATAAAATGCAGTCAAAAATATAAATTAAGAGTCTGTGCTAAAATAATAAAATCTATAGAAAATCTTAAAATCTAATAAAGAACCTTAATCGCACATATTTCTGTGTAATGCATTTATATTTTATTGCTCAAGCATGTAAAGAATATTTTAAAATTTTCAGCTTTGGAGATGTGTCCACAATATGAACTGATGCCAATCAAATTTATTGAATTGAAATAATTTTCGAAAATAAAATTTAAATCAAAATTTACAACTTTAAATAATAAATGCAGTTTTACTTGATATTTGAAGAAAATTATTAATAAAGTTATGCTAATGGGAAATCAGTACATGAGCAAATTTAAGACATAATGTTAATGAAAAAATAAACATTGTTATATTAACTTCTTATTATATTTTCAGGATGAAATCAAAAAATGTTATTTAGCTAATTAATTATGAAATCTTACAAGAGTTAAGCTAGGAATATTTATACTACAGACATAAGTGATTTACTGAACTGTAAATGCAGAAAAAGGAAACATACAAATTTGTATGTTTTCAGTTTAGAGAAAACCATCTTTTATTACTACATTAGTCTTAATATTTTGCTTATTTGAAGTCACACTGTAAAATACCTTTTTTCTGTTGAGAAATCAGTTTGCTGTGGGGCACAAAATTGTTGGTCAAAGAGAAGAGTTAAGGAGAATTTGTGTTGAATATTATTATGTATATATTATCTTTTCATGAATTTAATTGATCACATATCTAAAAATATATAACCCTTCACTCTTATGTATTAAAGGAAGAATCAATTATTCGACAGAATTTTTTTAATACATTTAATTTAATTCATAGTTAGAACTAATTTATTTACTAAATTCCTTGCTGTTAGAAATGTGCTGTTTCTTTTTCTGTCAATATAATATGGTTCTTTAAAGATTATGGTGAAGAAAATGATAAAAATTAAGTATATAATTTTATCTAATTTGATGTTCTTCCTTTCCTGTGTCCTTGATAATCTGCTTACTATATCTTAGCTATGACTTTAGGTATAACTAATATCAACTAAAAGTAAACACATTTAAGCAACTTTTAAAATTACAAAATATTGAAGTATAGCAACCTAAAATTTGTTTTTATCTTGATTAAATAAAATCCTCAAACAGAACTTTTCCCAACATTACCTTCTGGCATCTTTACATTATAATTAAGATTAATAATTGTAAGAAGCAAATTCTTTTTGGAGGGATTTCAGTTAGAATTGCTTCAAATATGCTACAATTACAAATGTGAACATAGTAGCATATGAAATGTCTTTAAATTTCATATAAAGTACTTGAAATTTTTAAGTAATTTTATCTACATTTCTTTGTTTCAAAACAGTTTTAAAAACTATTTTTTCTTGAAATGATTATTGTTTTTTTTACAGATAAATTATTTCTCTTTTTGTGTTTAATATGTTTTTATTATATCTTTATAATATATCCCAGAATTCTATCTAATTTAAATTGTACTTGAATCTGCATCTTTCAAAATGTTTAGTAATCCTCATTTTTTCATATTGCTTTAGCTAAATTACATCCCTTTTAAAAATATTGATTGATTAATTAAAGGAGATACTTTTAATTTGGTGTATTTTAAGTAAATTTTTTAACTGAATAAAAAAGACTAATTTTAAAATATCCAAACATAAAAAATAATTTTTAACAATCTGGGACATGAAACACATTTAAATGTACATCAATTTTTTTGTATCTTATTTATATCTCATACTTATTAATGTCACTTGTTTGTAAACACTGATTTCTGGATACTTGAGCAAACACTATATATTTTTAATTATACTTTAGACTTCCAATCTGTAATATATTTTCATTGATTATTCTTTTAGAGAGTGATAAGTTACATTAAGTTAAATTAAAGTCAGAATCTTTGTATGTATAAAATTTTAAAAAAATATTTCTCTTTAAATAACATATTTTAGTATGTAAGCAAATCTTATAAGATAACACAATTCCATTGGAAATTTTTGGATTTTAATGTAATAAATAATATCAATCAAGGCCATAATGCTGGGCTTGGCAGAAAATAGAGAGTATGTAAAAAAATTATTGTTGATATATTGTTAAATGGAATAAAGTTTGATTTAGACAACTATAAAAGAAATTTTTAGCCATAAATAGTAATAAGTAGTTGTGTATTTACAAATATTAACTCATTGTCCTAGTTTCTAATCTTTTTAATGTTCCTAAATAATTTAATCCATAAATTTTCATATTCAAGACAAGCAAGTAAATGTGTTAGATGACATCATTTTATTGATACAAAACATCACCTTATTTGTTGAAATGAAAGACCTTATATTTTACAAGGTAGATTTTAAAATTTTAAACATTAGCACAAAATAAGGCTATAAAACAAAAAAAAATCTTGTGCAAAAAAGGACATTTAAAAAGAAAATTCTTAAACGTCAAAATTCTTTAAGTAATCTTCGTGAATTTCTAAGTTATGAAAAATTCCTTATCATGAAAAGAATCCAATATTCCATTCAACAAAAGGGGAAAGAAATAAAGTACTTTATATAAATTATACAAAAATTAAATTTTTTTAATTTTAGCAAATCATGTATTAGAATTTTCAATTGTTACAAATCTAAGGAAAATCACAAATACTCATTCTAAGGAAGTTAATGAAACTCCTCAAAAAATAATATTAAGCACTGAAAGCTATTATAATGAAGTGTCAAAAATATTTCTGTAGTTATATGTTTTATCTAGAGAACTTTGCTCATTTCAGTTTTGTCAGTTGTACACTTTTATATAACAGTGTTCTCTAAATGTCAGAAAAGTCCTAGGTTTAAGTAGAATTTCATCCCTACTTAAAGAAGACTCTTTAAACAATTAAAAGATTAACAGCAAATTTTATGATTTATTTGATATGTAGCTCAATGATCTGAAAAATAAATTGGAGGTTTCAGCAATCAGCTATGTGTATTGCTTGTTATCAGCATTGAGAATAAATTGAACGACTTTCTAATCTCATCTTGCTCCTAAAGTGACATAAAGAAATCATTTTAATTTAATATTCAAATACAAGCATTGGTTTCATCTTAGTGGTCTTTTTTTTTTTTTTTTTTTTTTTTTAATTTAAGTGTATATTTTGTTAGCAAGTAATTGGATTTCTTAAATTTCTTATTTGGGAACATTTTTTGATTAATTTATTTGGGCATTCATGGGATGTTTCACTTTAATTTGCTTAATATTATGAAAATTATTGTAAAAAATATCAATTATTTCAAACTGATATTGTTTTCAATAATTACTTGTTGAGTTTTTTTTTCAGGTAAAATGTGTGAAAAAGCAGCCGTTTCAATTCTATATAATTTAAATATATTTTTAGGTAAAAACAATAAAAGTTGAAAAAAAGAATAATGCCACAGTTAATCGATTAAATAAAACCAAAGTTGAAAAATTTCCCTGCTTACAAACTGAAAGAGAAGAAAGAGACCGATTAGAAAGAGCAGAAAAGAAACAGCAGTTAAAAATTCTAAAAGATAAGGAGAAACAAGAAGCTATTAAAAGAGAAGAAGAAGCTCTTATAAGGTATTGTATATGTATTTTAAATTTAAAGATTTTTTATCCCTGCAGTAAATAAGTTGTAATAAATTAAAGAAAATGCAAAATTAGGATTTCATTATATAGTATTGAAAGTATTTGTAACTAAATAAATGGTAAAAAAATTTATGAAATGATCAATATTAGGCATAGGAAATTGAGGAATCTTTAAACTTTCTTTCATGTAATCACTTTTATAATAATGCTCATCAATTCACACATTTTAACAACTCGATCTCTTTTAAATATATTTTGAATTTTTGTTTCAAAAAAGTTTGATTTAAAAAGGCACTACTTACTGTTAACAATATTTATATCAAGGTGTTAAGCATTATCAGTCATAGGTGGCCACTTTGGTAATAAATATTAAAACACTGTCATTTATTCATGGTCAATGTAAACTTTTACCTAATATTGATAACAAAGCTTAAATTAATCAAAATCTTGATAATTAATATTGCTAGATATTCTTAAACCCATAAGTAATAAAGGTTCCACTGCAGCATTTTGTGAATGTGTTACAATGTTTTGTATTCACATGATGAAATAATTTTCATACATTGTTTTGAATAAACTATTTTACCCCTAATAATAAACTAATAATTATTCATTCCTACTGTATCCCTTTGATAAATTTACTGTGTATTATCAAAAGTTATTCAATTATGGAATTGAGTCTAATTAGGTGATTTCTCTCTACTATACATATATTAAAAAGTACCTTATGTCTGGAAGAGTTTTTATGGAGAAGTAATTTTGTCAGGAAAACTGTAAACTGAAATCCTTTAAAGAGTAAAAACAGATTTCGTTCAACTCTTGAAAAAACTCCTTTAATTTCGAGTTGACTCCTGAAAAAGATCTTAGTTTGACATTTAATTTTTATTAAAAAATACTCAATGCTTCCTTTTTAATTTTTAAAATGAATTTTACAAAAAAGTTAAGTTTAGATTTTTCGAGCTGCTTACAGCATGATCATTGATTTTTAATCATATCTTCAATAAATAAAGATTCATTTCAGCCATTATACCTCTAGAATATCCAGTTCAAGCAGACTTGGATGAAATATTTAAATTTAAGCACATATAAAAGTGAAATGAAGTAGTTGCATATAAAATCAGCATGTTGCAATGTGAAGCCTATTATTTTAAGAATTTTATATCATTTGATCAAACTGATTAAAGCTCATTAGCATATTTTTGGTAAGATTTCAAAGTTTACAACCATCTAAAAATTAAAATAAGCTTTATAAATTTATATTTTAGAGATATGATTGATAAAAAAATATCTTTTTCTTAGAGCATCCACTCCATTACAATTCTTTATTAGTAGGAAACTCGTCAAATTAAGTGAATCCAGCAAAAATTATATTTGAGCAATGTTTATGCTTTGTAGAATTTACAGTACTAGTAGAAGCGAATTTTCTTGGTGTTTTCTCCCAATCTAAGTTAGGTTTGATTAAATTTAAATCTGTTATCTTGTAAAGAAATCATCAATTGTTTGATTTTTTTAAATTGCTATTGAAATAAGAATGTGGGCTCATTGTGAACTTAGTCATTGGATTAATTTTAAAGTTTTGTTTTAGAATGGATTTCTCAGTCTAATGTAATTTTTATATTATTAAAGTAAACGAATTAGCCATATTTATTATGCATTTATATTGTTATTTTTCTAGTTGTTAAATATTATAGATTTTTAATGTATTTAGATAGTTATTGTGTACATAAATCATTGAAATACAATTTTTTTTAATTAAATCTTTGTCTTGTTAAATTATCTTGAATTATATTCCTCTAAATTTTTTTATATAGGAGCTATAGTTCTCTTATGACTGGAAAAATGCAATCAAACCAGGTACTTTAATGTTTATTTAAATAATGATTTATTCCTTTACTGCAATAAAATCAGTTGTTTTTATTTTAATTCAAATGATTAAGTTATCATTTAATATTTTTTCTTCAATTTGTCATTATTAATAGTTGGCATAGTACTAAGTTAATAAAAACATTGTAAAACAGCTTAATTCATTTCCCAGGCAGTTTATTGTAATTATAGCAGTTACTGTTAACTATTTATTGCACTCTTTATTTGATGCATCATACATTTGTATGTTAGCTATGCATACAAATCTTCTTGGCTGATTATTATAAAACTGAAATTAGGATTTAGTATATAAAATTTCTCTATGATTGCAGCTCACACACGATTTATTCAAACATATCAGTATGAAAGTACTGCATACTGTTCCATGCAAAACGAAGCAAAGTTTTAAAGTTTATTTATTAAATTATAAATCAATACTTAATCGATTATCAAAGAAATGCAAAATATTACAGTGAGTGAAAAATCAAAGAATTATTCTAAAAACTTGATTTTTTAAATATTAATTTCTGAGCATGAAAATTAAAATTATTAGCACACAAGATTAACTGTGTGTGTAATATTCAGTAAACTTGCAATCATATAAGAATTGGTTAATCAAGATAGTCATCAAAAAAAGATAACTTATCAGTCTACTGTAAAGTGGTATTGCAGAATTTATGTAATACATCTAAAATAACTTTTATTTTTGTCAGTATTTTCCATTTTCATCGAATTTCTTATTTAAAATTTCCTTTTTAGTGCATTTATGAATATTATTTCAAATTAATAGATGATATAAAACTTGTATTTTTACTCTTTGGTTTCTCTCTTTTTCTAAACCAAAAGAACTCCGAATTATCTAAGGGTTTTTTCCCCATATCCAAGTTATTCCTAATTCTACCTATCCTACTTTACCCTAAATAATTGCAAACTAATTATATATTAATTTATTTATAAATTAATAAGTATAACTATATATTTACTTAACAGGTGATTATAAAAGCATATTGTAAATTATTGATTTATTTATAAGTAACTGCAAGAAACAATTTGATTTGTAATTAAGTATTATTTTAAATCTCATAATATTTTATTGTAAGTTTAACTCACTTGTTATTTTCAGGATGATGGAGAAGATTCTGATGACTTCATGTGATGTTTCTTGTGACATTGTTGAATGAAATAATCTGTTACTTAATTTATTGTATTTTAATGTTTATTATAAGGCCTATCAAAATAATACTCAGTAAAAAATTGCCATTCCTTGATCCATGAAATCAAGAAAACTTTTAATACTCTATAAAAAATCCCTTCCTTGAAACATGAAATCAGGAAGACTTCTAATACTCTGTTGTAAATTTATTGTAGGACTCTGTTGTCTATTGTATTGAATTTTAATCGTTATTATAGAGCCTATCAAAATAACACTCAGTAAAAAACTGCCATTCCTTGAATCATGGAATCAAAAAAACTTATAATACTCTATTTGTAAAAAATCCTTCCCTTGACTCATGAAATCAAGAAAATGTATTGTTTTATTTATTTATTTTCAAATCAATGAAGTGAATGTCACATGAAATATTTAAATGATTGAAATAAAGACCTTCAATCTGTCTTTTTAGTAATATTTTGTACATTCAAATTACATATGTATACAATCATTACATACTCCATGGTTTAAAATTATTCATTTAATATTTAATTATATTAAATACTGTGATTTTGAGTTTTTTAAAATTATTCTATGCAAGATTGAAAATTATCTTATGTATATCCGAAAGTGATTTTAATTTGCACAATTTCTTAACAAATCAGTCAAGTTCTCAACACCATGTCTTTTAAAATAATTCCAAAAAATGCAATGAGAAAGAATAAAATTCATTGATCATCCTCATTAATATCAAACATGTATAGTATGTAGCTGAACTGGATTACATGTAATCATTAACAGTGTAATATTAATAAATGTTGTATCTAATTTTTGTGCTATTGTAGGAGTTTTAAATAAAATATTTATGATATACTGGAAAGATTTTCATAGTTAATCAGTTAGTGACATGAAAATTTTAATCTGCAAAATATAGTGATGCAAGAAGTAAAATTTTTCGCTTATAATCAATGTGAGGATACAAACAATTTGAAAATATCATGTGTTTAGGATTTTTGACAATTAATTGTAAACATTATTTAAAAGTCAGTACCAGAAAGTTATTTTGTTAAATAATTTGAGGCTGTAAAATAAGACGCGTATGCGTGATCCTAATATTTTCAAACATTGTATGGAGATGAACTATCTTTTTTAAATATATAAAGTATTGAGTAATGAATGTGTCTAGCGATCTTGGAAATGAAATCTTTACATGAACTCAATATATTAAGTTTCTCACATTCTGGCATCCCTTCTTTAGCAGTAACTGTTGCCTGCACAACATACAAAATAAATGTTTAAATTTCTCTTTACAGAAGTTTGATTAGTCCTCTACTAATAGTCTATTAAGGATGTGAATATCTGAGTCACCAATTTTGAAAGTTAACTAGCTTTTTAATTGATATCTTTATAAAATACGATCCATGGGATAAATTAAACATTATATAAAGATAAAAGTTAAAGGCTTGATACAACTTATTCCTCAATTGTAAAATTATATGTTTTGACAGATTTAGTATCTTGAAATATGATTCATATCTTAAAATCACTAGGTCATCCACATGGCTAATCAAATAGCTATATTTAATTCTCATTTCTATCAATACATTTCAGAATTAATAATAATTCTATCTGTTGCAAATAAAGAATTACTATTGTAAATTCTGAATTTCATTGGCAGCCATGAGAATCGAGCTTCAATAGAAGTTTATTTCAGAATTTTCAAGAGTGTTTGTTATAAAAGGACTTATTTATTAATGTTAACGAGTTCATAAAAAAGGCCAGAGGTTGCTGACCTATTTTTATTGTTAAAAATCATATATATTGAATACTATTACAGAATACTGAAACAGGAGAAAACAAATGGTTTGAATTAATTTATTTCCTAAACTATATGTAAAAGGGATGACACGTATAGATCTAAATCGACCTGTATGTGTGAGTAAAAAATCTTTTGAAACAAATGTTTTCGTCGGATTGTAAAAGTAATTATTTGAAGTTATGTTTACCACTGTAAAGTTCATGAATCCATTTAAAAACACTAAAAACAATTATGAGTGTTGAAATCTTATACCGCCAGTTATTAAAGGTTGGTTGGTTGGGTTTTATGGCGCAAGGTCCAAAAACTGACATGCAGCACAAATTATTAGAGGAAAGATTTATTGAGTAAAGATAAAATCAAATTAACATACCAGAAAAAGCAATAGAGAATAATGTATTAACAATTTGAAGTAACTTGTGGTATTTAGCACCATATTTTTTAAAGAATTTATAAAATATTCATTCCTTAAAATTTTTAGTTTTTAGGTTCTGTATACAAAGGTTTTCAAATTTCCACTTTGATGTTGTTTCATTGAAAAGTAATGTTACTTCGCCACTCAATAATACTTTCACAAGCAATGAAGTGTCAAAATCTAAAATGTAATGGGTATCTATCAAATTTTAGTAGATTAATGAGAGTATATACCGTGGTATATATAATTTTCAAATGTATACAGCACAATTATATTAATGGCATCAAAAAATTTAGTTTTCTATTTAATCAAAGTTTTCACAAAGCCTTGATTATATTTTTAAAAAATGTATACGAAAATATCTACTTTTTGCACAAAATTTTGTTCTTGTTATGGATAGCTTAAAAAATCAAACATAAATAATAATGAGACAAAATTGAGCTCTGTGGAATACCTTATTTCAGATAAAAAATTGTAAATTTTGGTATTTAATGTTCAAGGACTTTAAAGGGGTAGCAAGATTGCAAAATACTTTTAAATTCTTAATTATTGCTTTTTGAATATATATTTAAAGTTCCATAATGAAATTAGAACTTCAGTCAATCCAACGGTCATTTAGGCATGACTTTATTAATAATTTACAGTTGATATCTCATAGAGGACAGATGAAAGTCCTAAGGCAGTTTGATAATCACCATAAATTGCTACCTTGGAGGATTTCACAATGGATGTCGGATGGCAGGGAACTTGAAAAATACCCATCTCAACAAACATCCACATTGAAGTGCAGCATTCATCCCTCGTTGAGCAACAGCGGCTGGGATCGAACTCGAGACCATTCGATCTGAAGATTGATTGTGCTTCAATGCGTTATTTAAGACATATACAGTATTTATATTTATGAAATTGTTCTTTTTTAAGTATCTTAAGTTTATACTTATTAAAGTATTTTAAATAGCATTTTTCTTAAATGCCAAATGTTGAAATTAATCAACATTCTTCTGTGTTAGAGGAGGGAGAGTTCGCCAGTGCTCCCCGCCAAATGTATACGAAGAAATCATAAAAAACAGCTTATTTATTAAAACATTTGATGTTATTAATATATATATTGTTTATTTATATTAAATCTCAGAATATATAATTTCATGATATTTTCCATATTTTGATCATTTTTAAGAGAATATTAAAAACTAACATTAGCCATTAAAACTAATGTATATATTTAACATTTCATATACAGAAGTTTTTTGTGATAAGCTAAGTATCAGATAGCACATTCCAACGAGTCGAATTATTGGAGCTCGACTATATAGAGCAACTACGATTGAAATATCCGATTAAGTGAGTCTAAAATTTATACAGCGAATACATAACGCGACAAGACAAGCTGGGAAAAGGAAAATAGTGAATGGAAAGAGAAGCTGTGGAAGAGACTCACAGGGTGACAGGTATTGAAGTGGTTTGATATATCTAAAATGAAAGCAACTGCAACTCCGTAAAACTCATTCAGCATCTGTATTCTTAATAATTGCAGTTTGCATTAATAATTGCGATTAAGACATACCTTCTTATGAGTTACCTGCAATTCTGTGATATGACGAATTCCGGTACATGGTGAATTTTATTATCTTGAATCTTGTAGAACAAGTCTGTCGAACAGCTAGGACCAATTTAAAAAAAAGGGGGTTGGGGAGCCTTATTATAAAATACTTCGTAGGCAATTTTATCAGTGAGTTGTAAGTTTTAGTATGAAAGGGGAAAACGCGTTTGTATATTATTTCATTCAAAAAATATCAAATTATATAGAGGAAAATTTATACATGTTTTTTATCAGTAATAATATAATCAGTATATTTACCAGAGAGGAAAACATTTATATTGATTTTATAAATTTCATCCTGGAAAAGAGCTTTTGCAAAGGTGCGTGCTTCCTAATAGTGAGCTTAGTGTAAGTCGCAATTTGGGTATCGTTCTTCTAGCAGCAACTTCTTAAGTCCAATTTCAATTGTTCTTTGGTAAAAATTATCAGATTGCAAATCACCCTTCCAGTTGAAGATTTCCTGTACTACATTCTTAACTGAAAATGTAATGGGTTGAGTAATCGAAGTATTTAAATTTTTTTAAATTGCGCTAATCGAACTCTTCTGCAAATTGTACCATTTTGTGCGAGGTAAATTTAAAACTTTCTCTAACTCCCCTCTTTAGAGCATTGTGTGTGTATTTTTTTCCAATGGACGGGGTATGTATTGTCCCTTTATGGATGGAGTTTTCAATGTAAACAAAAACTAACCTCAGTTGACCGGAAGCCATCTCATATACTTCCGGTTTTCTCTCTTCCCAATGAAAATGAATGCAATCTCAAAAATGTTTAAATATTTTTAGGTATTTATGTTTTCGAAAGTTTTTTTATTTTATTTTATCTGTTAAAATCATAATTTTTAATAAGAGTGCAATTAGTGGTGATCCCGTAAATTAATTTTTTTTTTTTTTTTTTAATTTTTACTTAAATAATCCTGATGGATTACCATATTTTGCGGGGAATCGCTTTGATTGGTGATATTAGGATCAATTGTTGATGAATGATTTATTGTAACCCACATTCTAACTCTTGTTATTATTATAAATCATTTTAAATATTAAGCTATGTATTATTTATCCTTTCATTTATGGTATTATAAATTTTATTAAAATTTTCTTGATCATGCTAGAATATATGAATTGGTATCAATAATGAGTAGAATGAATTGTTATGATGTGTTTATTTACTTGTTTGTTAATATTTTAAACAAATCTTGGTTTTTATTGCAATTAAAATTTAAGTCTTATTTTTAAAAGTTGATTTAATATATAGCTAATTAAATTAAGGATTGTAAATCGGGTTCCATAAGAATTGAAATTTTCACTAGCGAAAGTAAATTTGTTCCAGCTCGCATATTGCTACGCAACAACTACTACCTTTATTTGCTTCCTGCATTTCAAAAAATATAGGATAATTATTTTTAAATAAATATTTCTGAAAACCAATGGAAGTTACTGAAAACAAACAATGGTATAAGACAATAATGGAATAGAAAGCAGGAAGTCTCGTGCCGGAAGTTTTCTAGATCTCCACGGTAGTAGCGCCCCCTATTCTACGCTTTACAGAAACTTCCATCCATACCCAAGAAACCGGCCAGAAACAGCGATCTCTTTGCCGCCGAGGTATTGCCCCCGGTGCACCACAGGGGGTGGGCCACCATCGAATCCTTACACATGCCATAGGGACCCGTTTATAGGGTAGGCACCATTCATATCTCATTCACACACAAAGACAGGATAGAGAGAGAGAAAGTACACCCATGCCTGAACCGGGTTTCGAACCCAGGACCTCCCTATCCGTAGTCAGTCATGCTGACCACTAGACAAGTTGGCCGGCTTGTCTATATATATATATATATATATATATATATATATATATATATATATATATATATATATATATATATATATATATATATATATATATATATATATATATATATATATATATATACATACAAAAGAGAAAATTTTTCTCGTGGCTTTTATCCTTAAACTCATTTAGTATCCAAATAAGTCTGACAATAATTTACTGTTTTACCTGTATCTTTAAATTCAAGTTCTTAAGGTAAGATGTCAAGTCTGTTAAAATTGTGCATCTACTATTTGATTTTCCAGTTCCGAAGTGTATTTGGTTTCATTGATTGTTAAGAAAAATAGGAATCACCTTGTCTAGGATAAAGAATCGTTTCCGGCGCTTAATATACGAATACCGGCACGAAATAACAAGCCCCTATATTTAGAACTACTTTGGTTAAAAATTCACAAAACTTTCTGAGAATCAAAGTACGATTGACCCCCTAATATTACTTTAAAATTTTTCACAACATTCACTGAAATAAGGATTTTTGACATAGGTCCTCTTAGTGAACAATATAGTATATCGCAGGACCATTGATGTTTGATTTCAAGAGCCCTACAAATCCCATTTCCGCTCTTGTCATAGTTTTGGCCCCATCAGTGACAGTACAAAGTATTTATCGAATCCTTCATCGTCTAATACCCCTTCTTTACAGCTTCAAAAATATCCGTACATTTGGTTGTACTATGGAGAAGAATCAGATCAAGCATCTCTCCTGTTACACATTAAAGTCTTTTTAAATGGTTTGGATGAAACTTACAATCTGGCTAATATCACAGAAATCAATGTTTTCATCCAAGTATCGAGACAAATGTTTACATTTTTCAAGCGTGTCTTGTGTTTTTTAGATATATTAATTGATATAGATCACATATCTCGCAACTGCTTAATGCGACAAAGACTTTCGAATTTTCCGCCATTTTTTTTGTTTCATTGAATTGCTTTGCCATTTTGATTGCATAAATTTTAATGAAGACCATCACTAAATGACTTCGCTTTGTTAATTTCCAGCTGTACTTTGTAAGAGGCGATATCGCACTTGTTATCAGTGTCAGATTTCTTAAAAATGATTGTTTTAGTTTTTTCTTATAATCCGAAAGACTAAGCAAGATGTGTAGATCCGATATCCAAGAACTTTTCTGCGATCTTCTATCGGATAGAAGGGCGCATTGGACAGTCTACCTGTTATAAGTGGCATCATACGTTATTTTATTTGTATTTTATCGTTAAAAAAAGCTGCGCACATTTAGTATACGAGAATAATTTATACATTTAGATTTAGAGGCGCGGTCAACAAAAAATGAGATCGCAGGCCGCGTGCCTCATGTTAGACAGTCCTATTATAGAATATTCTTCGTTTTTAAAATTTGATACTGTTTTTTTTTTTTTTTTTTTTTTTTAAGAGAATCTTTTTAAAATTTTTTTGAGAATTCTATTTAGTTTAATGCTCAAAAGGAAATTTCATGGAAGTTTTAAATTCATGTGTATTTGGAAAAAATCGGTTTTACCTTTTCAGAAAAGAACTGTTTCAATTCATTATCTTTATGGATTATATAAAGACTTTAAATCCATAAATGTAACTTGCATTTAAACAAATAGGCTTAACTCAAGATGCGAGAGGCATCATTTTCCTTATGAAGTAATTATTTTTTTTAAAAAAAAGACATTGTTCGCAAATAAATCACCTCATTTTATCCATCTTCGGTCCCACAACTGTTCTTTCCCTCAATTACTTTAAATTCCCGAGCCTGTCTTACTGCGTTGTGTATATATACTCTGTGCCGACTTTAGAAATCACATCTCTAGAAAAGCTCGAAAACTGGGATGCCTCAGACTCACTAGCTCCACCAAAACTGGCTCCTAGAATATGGCCTTTGAAAATGTGAGAGGTCCAAAAGCTTATACTTTTAAAAAAATACAAGGCTTACAGAACTTCAATACAAGATAAATATCAAATTAAGTTTCAACTTATACAATATTCATATTATATATATAAGAAAAGGAATTATGCAAACACACGGTCAAGTCATATTAATGTGACCACCACATATTTTCGACGTTGACTTAAATAACCACTCACAGAAGGCAGGTGGCAGCATAGTGCAGTTGAGCGCAAATAAAAGGTGTGTGAGGGCTTCAGAAAGCATTGCTGTCGGTTTCAGAATGCAGAAACGGAATGATTTATCGGAAGTCTAAAAGGGTATGAACATGGACTTTCGGGCCAAAGGTGGAAGTTTTTCTGACACTGCTGTTTATGAACTGTTAAAGTGCCACCGTGGTAAGTATACTATGGATGGCAAAATTGGACGGTTCAAAATAAGCGCACCACGAGCCATAGATAACACAGGTGAACGATGACTGTGGAGATGTGTTCGGGCGATTAGAAGTGTTACTTTTGTGCAATTAACCGTCCAGGTGAACCGAGTGGCTACCAAACTACTGTGTGACTCCGAAGCAGACTGCTGTTCATCGACGACGAAGGTTGGAATTTGCACTCGAGTATCGCAACAGGAAGTCTATTGAGTGACAATAGGTAGCGTTTCCCGTTGAATCAGGTTATACAGCTGGCAGCGTACGTGCGCGGCTTGAAGAGAATCAGGATACTCCAGCCTGGCTAGCAAACTTACCCGACTTAAAGTCAATCGAGAATTTATGAAAACATCTCAATCGTGTTGGTGGGGATTGTCACCCACGTAATATACAGCAGATGGTCACGGCACTGGAGTCAGCGTGGCTAAACATCCCAGTGAACATCTTCAGAAACCCAAATGATTGTCTTCCTATACATCTGTCAGCTCTGGGAAATGTGGTTTTTCTGACTTTTGACAGGTGATAACATTAATGTGGCAGGCTTGTGTAGACATTAAAAAAACCGAGAAAAAACACGAATCCTTCAAAAAATTAACAATTGTGATTTACTGAATAGAAAGTTATAAATCTTGGATTGCTAGTTATGAGAAAACAAGATACCAAATTTAACTGGCCATGGAAAACCAATTAAAAAAAACATACGTTAAAAGTATTGCAGCATACTTATCATAAAAACCTAAATACCTTAAAATATCTTTTCATTTCCTGAAAAGAATATTTTTATATTTATTAAGATTGGAAAAAACAAATATTTTAAGAATGGGTAACAGCTTGGAAAATTAGGAAAACAGTATGTAGCATTAAGAAATGTCCATCATAAACAATTCATAGAACTACTTTTATTCTTCATGTTCCATTTCAACTCTTGAAAATTTTAAGGTTCAATTAAAATTTTTACATGGTTCGGATTTTAATAATCAGATAAATTAAGTAAATTGAAGGTATTCATCAAAAATTATATGTCATAGGTCATTGTATTTCAATGCAATGTTTGTATAAAATCTACAAAAATAAATAAAATATTTTTGAAATATCGCGAGGCAGTTGTGAAATAGGCTTTAAAAATATTTTCTTTCTAAGTAAATTTATAAAACTGAGAAAAGTTTTTACTAAAAATAATTTCATAAAAGAAACATTTTTGTAATCAAGTGCATTTGTAATTATTGAAAACATAAGATATATAAAAACTTAGTTAGAATATTTTTTGGATATATCTGAGAACGCCTTTAATCTGATATGAATTGCACAGATATCAGAACATCTCAGAAATATCCCAAAGGATTGGTACCGCCATCTTTCCAACGAATCTATATTCCTCACACAAAACGAATCGCAATGTAAACCGTCTCATCTGGGAGACTTATCCTGGAAACATTAGAAATAGCGATCGCTTTGGAAGTATTGGCATCCTCTCTCTTGTATGAGAAAGAATCATGTTGGACTGGCATACACCGCTATATATCTTCTCTGCATGTAGAGGGACTGCAGAACACGAGAGATGATTCTTGAACCATTATCTTCGACTTGCTCCAGAAGCTGTGGAAAACTCATTTTTATGAACAATAACGCTTAATCGCTCACTTATCGATGATTACAAAAACAGACGTATCACAGGGTGTAACCGGCAATGACTCCACAGTTAATTCTCATAGTACCTCTGTAAAAGCCTCTAGGAAGTCATTGCAAAATGACAAACCACTTTAGAACTTAACTACGACAAAAAGTGTCTAATCAATTTTTTTTTTTTTAACTTTATGGCATTAGAACACATTTTTATGGACTAAGTTACATTTTTTATTAATCAAAATATTTTCTTAGATATATATATATATATGTGGACATGAATATAATTTTGAAAAACTATGACACATTTTAATACAATATTTATCCCAAGAAGTTTCATTTTATGAGATTGTTTAAACATTTCATAACATTAATTTATACTAGGATGTCTTGAATTCCCCTTATTTTTTGAGAAATATTTCAAGTAGAGTCCTGAAGTCAAAATTTATAAATCAATATCTAATTTACCTTTGTATTAATCATTTTATAACTTAGTGAATAATTACAACACAAGAACAAAAAGTAAACAAATTTGAATACTTTATTTTCTTAGTTTTACCAATACAGACATCAACATCATGTAATAAACGATGATAAAATATGACAAATACTAAGCACTCTAATCTCCATTTAGCAAACCAGATGTAATGAATCCAAACAGTTCAAAGAAAATTTTGATTACAAGATTAACTATTAAATCACTATGCAATAATTATTACAGTATAAATTTTTTTTTAATTCGCAGTAACACAATTTCTTCAATAAATTTATAATATGCATAAACTAATAATTTTCTTAGGATTTAACACTGATATGCTACACAACATAAATTTTAATTAGTCACTTTGAGTTCATCCATTACACTTCAAATTTCAGCTCTGTACTAAACACAAATGTTCGTGAATGAAACTTGTAGTTGTTATAAATTAACATAATAATGATAAATGATTATAAACCCATATTTGAAATAGGAAAAAATATTCAATATTTTTCACATTCAAGATATACTATATAAGAAAATAGTTCATATTTAAAAATTTATACACATGGTACAGATTTGTCCTTAAAATAAAAATCTAATGATAATAAAACTGATTTTTAAGAACACCAATGTATTAACAAAGCATTCATGTTAATTTTGTATATAGTCATGGAACTCTAAGATTGTTACAATCTGTTATACAATAAATCACAATATTTAAAATTTTTGAAGTATCACCAAAGCACTAGAGGTAGTTTTAGAAATTAGAGGTACAGCAACATAATAAACATTTGACCAAATAATCGTGCAAAAATAAGGGTAATAAAGATAACATGATTTAATATCATTTTCCCACCTAAATGAATTTACTTCCTTGAAATTTTTTCAATTAGTTCTGGTATATCACAGTTAAATAAAACATTTTAAAGTGGTGTCAAATAAAAGTAGTATGAAACAAGTATAAGAAACCATGTTTTTATAAATTCAAATCTATTTCGAGCAATTTTGTAGTCTACACTGCCATGTTTTGCTCAGTTAAATTATTCAAGTACTTAAAATATTTTGAATTTCAATCATGAAAAATCTCCTTAAAAATAACAAATGCATATTAAGATTGTGTTCAATGAACATATCTGAAAATTTATTCTTCATTCACTTTCATGTTTAAAACAACTAATATCTTAATACAAAACAATGTTTAATGAAGGAAGAATAACTCAATTCTGTAAGAACTTTCAGATTAATATTCATGGAGTATTAAAAATAATTTTTTAGTAAATTTTGATTTAGATAATTTCTTTTTAATTGAGACAGTTACAGACATGAAACGTTTTAAAAACTATTCTAAGTAGATATGAAAATGCTTTTATAAAGACGTCTAAAAGTCTACAGTTAGCTTAAACCGGCAAGCTTTTAAGCAGCTAATCTAGTGTCATTTTTCTATTCTAAACTGCTTAGCTTCCATAAGAAATGTTTTGTACTGTTAACAAAGTCATCACAATTGTCAAACTTATTTATAACACATATAAGAAATCTTCAATTAAAGTTTCAGAAGCAATGACAGAATTTTTTAGAGGGAAATTCAAAATCTTCTATTGATAGTTGAAATGTTTTAGAACAGAATATTTAAAATTGATTTTAAATATACACTGTGAATTTTATTAATCTACGATTATTTTTAATGATGAGCATTAGCAAATTAATTGGACAGAGAAATTATATTGAAAAGACAACATGCTATGAGTAATTTCAGTATCATTATGTGCAAGTTAGGAATTTCTTAAAATTAATATAAGACAGTACAGTTAATAACTTCTATTAAATATTAAAAAATAACATATTCGATTGAAAAAGTCAGAAGTTAGTAAAAAAACACAGTATTCTTTTCAAAAATAAAGAGTCCTAACATGTTATACTTGAAATTATCAATTTATTATTTTAGTGTAAGCTAGAATTGAAGACTTTTAAAATGTTCGCATTATATAAATATGATCTTAAAGTGTATTACATTTCCATACCCTTCTTGAAGTTATTAATAAAATGCACTGAAAAATTAACAAACTGAGATAGTTATAGGCCAATGCTGGAAAATAAATAAGCAAAAAAAAAAAAAAAAAAAAAAAACAACTTTAGACTTACTAAGTTATGAATTTTCAAGCCGAAACAATAGTTTCATTTCTAATTAACAACTTCAAAGATAAAAAATTTTATAGTTAAAATATTTCCAAAGTTGAGTGAATTGATAACAAATTAAGTTTTATACACTATAAATCACTGTTTATAAATATAAAATCTTGAAAATCAGCTACATATATTTGAAGGAATTCTTGAAGTTATGATTAATCAATATATAGAAGTACCTCTTTTGATTTTTAAACTTTCAACAACTTGCATATTTACTACTCTCAAAGATGTAAAAAGTTATTACAGAGCTGAAATTAAGTTTAAGAAAATACTAGAAACATTATAGTATAAGAAAAAAGGAATTGTAAAAATCAGTGTAAACTAATATAATTAAACAAAAGTGTAATAGTAGAAAAAAAATTATTAAAATCATTTCACCTAAAAAAACAAAGGGAAATATTACAGCAGGATCAAAATTATCATCCTTGATTAAGTAATATACTTATAACAATTTTAAAAAACTCTTAAATTTTTTTTATCAAGAAAGCCCTACTCTTTTTTACAATATGTTTTATATACTTAAATAATTTTTAACATACATAGCAATATTAAATTAATGATACATCTATAAGACTAAAGTATAAGTAAACATTTATTAAGATAAAAAGAAAAATTAAATATATACAGAAAATATATACAAAATGCAAAAGAAGAAATGTGAAACTCAGATTGGAGAAAATAGAATATATGGAGGTTGATTACAAAACCTCACACTACAGTACTCATAATCATCATTTCGTTTGCAAACACCATAGTTTCTTTTATACATAACTTATAATTTTTAATATGTTTGACGATGCATCTGATATGAACTTTTATTTTTGATAGTGTTTAAACAGTTTATTCAAAAACACATAAAGCAGTTGCAATTAAGATCTTCCCATTATATCCATATGCAATTTTGTTAACAATACACATAACTGACGATTAGTATACACCTATAGAAGAATTAAACTTAACTCAAAATATGCAGCCATTTTTGAAGTCTTAGAAATTGTAATTGTACATAAAGCATTGCTTACACTTAATAATTTTAATTGGTTTTGTAATGCAACTTTCCCCATATACATTTTTTAAAATTAAATTTAGCTTGATTTCCAATAAACCATTATCTGAAATAGGCTAGACCTGTACCATCTGGGATAATTATGAGTCTACTGTATCTAAAGAAAAATAGGGATTGTAAATTCATAAATATTTTACTATCTAAAAAAACCAACTATTAAACTAACCAATAAAAATGCGTTATAAACAATATATATACAGGTAATTGAATACATATTTCTTTTTTCATAATTTTTATTATCAAAAAAAGGAATGCAAGAAATATTTGAATGAAATCTTATTCATTTAAAGCACCAAAATATATAAAATAGATACTTTTTTAAATGAATATATTTTTAAAATTTGATTTTATGAAATTCTAAGTGTAAATATTTCCCTTTGTGTGAGCTTGTGTAGCATATAATATATTTATATATATATTTACATACAATATATATCTGCAAAAAATATTTCCTGATATTTTTTAATCATTTATCACTAAATACTGACAGAATTTTTTCAAAAATATTATAAGACAATATATAATCAATAAAACCTATAGTAACTTAAACAGGATTTGAAAAAAAAAAATTGATTCTTAAATATCTTGAAATATTTTTTTAACAATACTGGAAGACTTGTAATATAATACTGCACAAAAATTTTGCATACTATTAAAATGTGTTAGCTATTATACTTACAATATTTAGAAACAAATATTGCATTTCTCATTAATCCAATAAAATTTTAATATGTGATAGACTATTATTAGAAGGAAGTCTATTTCATTAGTCTTTTTAATCAATGTTTAGCACTGATAATATTTTTTATAAAATTAAATTCATCAAATTATATAAATAGCTCATAAAATTTAGTATAAATAATAAAAATAACAGAATAATGAAATTTTAAGATATACTAAAATTTTGTATTTCTTAAAGATTGAATTGGTTTTTTTTATTTTTAAAATATAAATTTAACAACAATTTTAAACAATAACATTTTATAACTTTATCTGACATGATTAATAAAGAAAATCAAAGTGAATATTTTCAAGGCATAAAGTATTTTTTTAAACTTCCAATATTGTTTAATTGAATATTTCATAAATAAATGCAACCATTTTTAAATGAAAATACGGATTCTAATAGTTAGAAATATATTTATTAATTTTATAATTATATATAATTGTTATCTAAAATTAACAATAACCTACATATGTTATGTACCATAATGACACCTTTTAATTTTTTTGATATCCTGAAATAAATTGTATAATAAAAATATTATCTTTGTAATTAAAAGCACATAATACCATAATGCTTTCTATTAATTACTAAATTTCACTTACACAATATTTCAAAAGCTCATACATTTTATGAACTTAAGAGAATTTATCACTCAACTTTATCATGTAAGACATTAAATTGCACAGCTTGCAATTAAAATTTTCTAGAAAATCAAATTCTAAAATAATTTAGAATCACTTATGTGGACATAACATAAAAGTGACAACATTCAATATGGCACACACATGTGCAAATACAAAGATAAACATCAACATACATCTAAGGTTCAAACTACTAACAGGATTTCAAGAATACACTAGGAAAACTGTGGAGCCATGATAAGGTACACAAACAAAAATGTCCAGTCATTTAGAGATTTCCTTTGTAAGTGACCTTTCAAAATCGAATTCTTAAATTTCAAGATGAAAAATACAACACTACTTTAGTAACATATTTTAAATTTTTTTTTACTTATTTAATAAATTCCAATTATTTTCACACATACACAGAAAGAAAATACACTATAAGTTAATTTCTTGGGTAAATGAGCCCAAGCATAAGACTCATCAGAACATTTTATATTTTATTTTTGGACAACATATAACAACATTACATTTAAACCTATCATTCTAAACATTTCCAATAATGTTGAAGGTTTTTCACATTTTTAGTAAGTCTACCACTTTATTTTCAAGTGAAATATGGCAGACATTTACACCAACATATAGTGTCACATTCAATCATTTCAACATATTAAGAAAATACACAGTAATTTTTTATATAATTAAATTATGCATACTCAACACTTTAAGTTATAAAGTCATTCGAATACACCACTAAGCTTTATTTACATTATAACTGTTATCTTGGATCTCTTACTTAAACAGGCACAGAGTGTGGGGGCGATTACCAAGAAACAACAAAATATCTTTGAATATTTACCACATTTAAAAGTTTTTGAAATTTTAATTTTATAATTTTCATTTGCATATAAAGCACAAATGAAGAAAAAACACCTACCAAAGGGAAAAAATGGCTCATACAACTACTTTTGAATGGGATAAGTAAATTTATTATATTAAGATGGTGCAGACAATTTTCAAATAATGATTAAATTATTTAGTAATAGTAAAATTAAAGTAATTTAGAATACTGTAATGAAAAATAAATCAAAGTAAAATGACTTTGAATAAAAAAGGAAGCTATATTGTCAATACAACAACTCCATAAATTTAGAATTTATAAGCATATTTTTAGAACTAACCAAATACATTAAGATAAAGATTTTGAATATTAAAAATAATGAAAGTCTGAGACAGATTTTAAAATTTACATTTTGGAATTTCAGTTAGTCGATCCCACACTACAATGCGTTAACAATAAAACTATCAAAATAATTACCAGAAATAAATGTATACAACAAAAACTTAAGGAAGGAACATACATAGTAAATAACAATGTAACAAAAAAACATTTAAAATAAAACCTTGTTTCTAAAAGACACAACCTTTCATCACTGTACTTGTGACTACTTCCAATAAAATTGCAATAAATACTAAAGAAATAATTAATTCAACATCAATGTAAAGAATACAGTTGCAAAAATTAGTAATAAAAATGCAAACTGCATAAAAAATAGCGGCTATAATATTAAGTTTCCTTAAAAAAAATAAGCATTTAAAAGAATAAATTCACTAAAAAAAATATATATATTTCCCCCTTATTATATATATAAAAAAACTATTTCACAGGCATTATTTTAAATAAGATTCAAAGGAAAAATATCACTGATAACTTGAAAAAGAATCTTAATAAAACTATATAAAACTTAGGAACAATTTTTTATTTTGCACTTTTTAACATTTTGCCAACTATTTTATGATTTACTTCTAGCAGATCTGAAGTCATTTTTATTTCAAAACCAAACAGTTACAATGAAAACTATATAATTGTTATAATTAAAGACATAAATTATGATTGTTATTCCCTTAGAAGGTAAAATTTATCACATGAATTTATTAACTACATACATAAAAAGTTTTGATAGTAAAAACATACTGAATAATATATGAATAGTTTTACAATAATTGAGACTCTTCCATAAACAATGTTTTGAGTTCACTTTCTTTAATAAATGCTAGTACCTACTTCAGTTCAAACTGGATTGGAATTTTAAATTTTGCCCAAATAAATAAAAAGGCCCTTTTAAAATTTTCATTTGACTGCCTGTCTTAAATTATTTCTTGGACGGGAATTTTTATTATGTAAGTAGTTCATTTAACATTCAAAAGAAATTTCTTTCATAATAGAAGAAAGTAAATAGATGGGCATCATTAATTTACTTTTAGGATGAGAATAATTGTTTCACTAAAAATAAAAAAAGGAAAAACAGAATCTTTGATAGACTAATATGGTTATGACAAAGCTTGAATAAACTTCATTAAAAATTTAGTATACTATAAAACTTAAAAATTTTTTTAATTCAGTTCAGGAAAAGGAATTTTTTTTAATTAATTAGATTTTAAATGTTATTGAAACTAGTCAAGAATATTGATTGATTTTCTAAAACAGAAAACCACAGTAAATAAAATGTAAGAAAAGCCTATTTACAAAAAAGGTAGAATACTAATGAAATTCAATTATTGATGAATATTCAATAGAATACTTCATTTGTATAGTAAGAAAAATACAGTAAATATTTTTGATATTTTTAGACCTAAATCAACTTATCTTTTGCTTTTTATTCCCCCCTAATTTTCACCAAAATATTTTTGTCTGAAATGCAAGATGGCTGCTATATTCAAAACTATGTATATTTTTTTAATAATTTGAATATTTAAAAATTAATCATGTTTACAAGTCAAAAGTAATCCTAATGTCAAGTATTGTATAGACATAAAAATATGAACTTTTACCTCATCACTATACAAAATTATGTACAACTTATTCATATAGGGCTACTTATATATTAGGATTGAATTAAAGCTAAAAATTTTTTCAGTGAATTGTTGACCTCTTTAGGTTTTTAAAAAGAGATCAATGAAATCCAGCTATTTTTTGAGCCAAAAATTAGAATGTCAGAAGTTAAAACAAAAATTAGTTTGATATATATATATATACATCAAATCAGAATGAAACTTTATTAAAACACTAGGAAATAACTTTTGATATGAAAAAAGAAAGAAATTAAGCTAATGTATTTTCATCTAAATGAAATCTGAGCAGAATATCATTTAGTTCTATTAATGTACATTATCAAATTCAATTTTAAAATCTTAATTCTACAATTATACCTCTCTGTGTAGTTGTAGAGAACTTCTGCCTCATTCAAATTAAATATATTAATAAATTTTCTTACTTTAATAAAAAAATTCTGTTTTATATATAAAAAGGAATAAATAAACATAACAGAATTTGTACAATGGAAATAAAAAAATAAAAGACTAGATATGTACTGCGAGAAAAAAACTTTAAACAAAATAATTTCCAATATAAAAGCAGATTTATAAATAAATTCATGCTTTTATAAATTGAAGGTAAGATTCTTTACTACTATGATAATTTTTTTCTTTTACTCGTGTGTGCATTCTACAAATAAACTAACTGCGTCATGAAAATATTGAGATATCTATAATAAAAATGGAACTTCAATAAAAAAACATAAATAATCATAAGCACAAAATATGCAACCACAAAAGAATGCTTTAATAGCTTGACATTTTACAGAAAATGAACAAAGTAGAAACATTCTTTTATAGCAGATTTTTATATTCAAATAAACATTTAAAAAAAAAGCTTATTTTCAGTAACAAAATGCATACTTTTAGTCATTTAATAACAAAAAATACCTTGTCAATATAATTTGAAATTTAAGTTTTTGACACTGAAGATATTTCTAGTTAACTCTTTAAGGGCAATTTTTTCATTATATAGGATATATTATTTAAATATATCCTCAAACAGCATATAATTTACAGATACCCATCTTTCAACTTCTAAAAGTCATAGGTGTCAAGAAATATGGATAAATTGGCATTAAGCAATAAATTCTATGAAAAATTAACCCTTAATAAATAAATGATTTTGGCTTGTCAATCTGTGGTCACTATTAACATACACAGGGTAATTTGACTGGCAATTTAAAGTATATCTCCAACTATTGCAAACTATTTACTAACCAGCTCTGCAGAAATGAATATTGCAATAGAGAACAAGACTAATATAACAATAAACACAGAAGATTATTGGTTGAATTGTTATTCTTAATAAATAGACTTTTCATAATCATCCTTACTTGAAACATTTGATACAGCTAGTATCTTTTAGGGTGTGTAGTTCAGAACTTTAAATTTATATTTTTCTTTAATGTAAAAAGCAATTTGAATAAAAATAATAAGTTGAAAAGATAGGAATTTTGTCACCTACACTTAGAGCAAATAAAATTATTATTATTAAATGATTCAATCCTCAGTAATTTTCCAAACAGAAGATAAATATAGAAATTCAGTTTTTTTCACTTAAACAATGACTAAAATTTTCAAGCTGTAAAACTGCATTCATATAAAAAGTAAAATGAATGATTTTGCTTTTAGTTTTAAAAAAATTATTTGTCTTAAATTTTATAAAGTTTTGAGCTCTTACTAAAAAGATATTAAATACAAAACAATAAAGTACAAGGAAAGAATGTCTAGTGCAAACATTTTTAAATTTTACTTCAAAATACAGAATATAGACAGCAGCAAACATTCAATAAAGATGGGAGAGTTATTATTCTGATGCATGCTTCTATCTATACTTCTAAGATAAAATTAATTTTTCTTGTAGAAATAAAAATCATGTAGAATGAAAAATAAGTTAATTCAAGGCAATAAACGAATCCATGAGATTTGAAACACATACAGTGATACTTTTAAATTTGAAATTATTATAATAAAGAGAATAAGATGTAAAGATTCTGTTTGTCTTTTTAATAATTTAATGAAGAAAAGCTACACAATATAAATAACAGAATTAAAAACTTCAAACTTCTCAATAGCTATTTCGAAAGCAATGGATCTGACTGAATCCTATTCCTTTACATAATTTTACACACTTAAAGTTTCTTAAGTGTCAGTAAACATATCAACTAGAACATGTAAAATACAAAAATAAATTAACAATTTGTTTCTGTGTATTTTACATGAATACAAAATTTATATATATATTTTAAACTTCATTATTATAAAATACATTTATAATAATGAACCTAATAATAATATTGATTATTTTAACCAACTTGGAAATAAATTAACTAGCCAATTTTTATTTGCACTTACCATGTAGGTTTTAAAGTCAAAAATTCTAACTTTTCAATAAGAGCTATCAATTCTATGAAATATTATAGGGTAAGTTAAAAATGTATTTTAGTAAGATAATATATTTTAAAATTTTCTTATCAGAAAAAGATCTACAAATAAAATGGGACCACCTGCATTTTCTTTATAAATTTTTACTGATATTACAATTATATGAAGAAACAAAATTTATACAATTATTTCTCACTTTAATTTTATATGTATCTTTCATCAAATTTTAATATTCACCTATATAATTTAAAAATTCTGTTCATAAATGGTATAACAATAACTTTAAAAATCCAATCCTTAGTTCTGCTCACTAACCAGTTTAAAATTTTAAGCGAGTAATGGTGAATTTATGTAACAATAAAAACATTGGACATATATAAGAAATTATTTTTTTTTAAAAAAATTAGCATATTGCCTTGATTAACTTATATTTTTCATCATTATATATATATATATATAGATACTTAAAACTCGGTAGTTTTCAAAAAACATCCTACCAAGATAATTTTCTTAAATAAAAATTTATTTGGGGAAATTATGCTTCTTTTAATTTTTAGTTTTAACAAAAAATATAAGTTAATAACACCAGCAATAAAAATGGAGCTAAACATGACAGATTGTATAATTCAAAATGAGATTAATTTTATGAAGACTGTCACAAATTTGAAACAAAAATCTCATTTTTTTAAATCACTTAATTTTTTGCATTTACTTATAACCTAACCTAGTATCGTTTTCTGAAAAAAAATTTATCAGATATTTTTTTTAATTAAGAGACTTAACTTCTACAGTATATCAACTAATTTTGTAGCACAAAATTTACAATGGGTACATTTGAGAATGGTATAATTTTCAATAAAAATTTTATCTATCCTAGTTGTGTTTACATATAATCCAAACATTTAGAAACTACTTCCTAGTAAGCTTGATTATTTGAAAATCTCTTCAAGATTCATTTGAGGAAATTGTCGCCAAAATATTTTTACTAAGCAGTTATTATTATTTTTTTAAAATAGATCTATTATTAATATAGTGCAACAAATATTTAAAATGTATTTGTGACAAAACTTACATTTTTATTAATCGCAACAGATACCAAGAATTGAAAACTAAAAAATGCAACAAATTCACATGTTTAAGTTTTTTCATTTAAAGAACAAAAGAAATAAATGAGGTGTTTATTTTTAAACTTGAGAACATACATTGATTCTTGCATTGAAAATTTAATTTGTTGTATTCAATAAATTTTTGTATTTTTAATTACATACTCTAATTATTTAAACCACAAGTGAATTTTAATAAGTTAAATAACGCTAACTAATACTATTTTCATTAAGAACTAATGATTTAATTAATATTTTTCCTTGTAATTTTAGACATTGTTTTAGATGCTTAACATAAATTGGCAATTAAACTCAAAATATTTACTATAATATTAAAAGTTTAATAGCCAGTTTATTAAAAAGTGCAACATAAATGGCTTATTAAACATGGGAGTCCAGTTTAATTAGGAATGTCCAATTTAACAAATTTTGCTAAATATAAAATACTAAAGAACAGATTAAAAAATGCACAACTTTTCCCTTACAACAGCGGTAGAAAATTTAATCCATTTTAAGTACTACATTCAATAAATGAAATGCTAGTAAAGTATATATTCTCAAAATTAGCTGTTATTTCATTTTTAAGAAACTGTACTATAACTGTATCATGCACACCATATAATATAAAAATCTAAACTTTTATATATACATTATTTTGCACTCATCAAAAAAATTTTTTATAAATGATTTATACAAATTAAACCTAGCAAGCTTACAAAATGTCTACGAAGGTAAATTGTTTACATTTTGATATGCAAGGATGTTTAGAAATAAGGTTTAGATCCTCTATATACAAGACTTCAAAATTACTTATATATACCATTTTTAAATTCAAAATATTATAGATAATATAAGAAAAATCCAATAACTAAAAAAATATTAACATTAAATAAACTTTAAAGTCAAAACAATATGATATTGAAATCCACATAAAATATTAATAAAAATGTGAACTTAATTTTAATGAAGACATTTCTATTCATTAAATGGATTATAATTATTGTTTAACAGTTAATTATACCTGCTATACAACTTTTTTCAAAAACCTAAGATATGCTTTCAGAGAAAAGCAGAATTAACTGAAAAGCTAAAGTTCAACAGATTTTTATTTTGCTTATAAATAAGATAATTTTTTTTCCTTTAACATTAGAGGTTGCTTAAATATTTTTTTATACAAAATGGTATTAACTATTAAAGCTTAGACAAAACTAAACAAAACACTGCTTTATGAAATATTCAATATTCAAAACATTCTTATTTATAATAAAAAATAAATCTCAATTTTGTCAAAATTGTTTTAATCAATGAAAGTATTTATGAACTAAAGTGTATAAAACAGAATTTGACTTAATAATTTGCTTCCTAATAACTACAGATAACAAATATATAATTTTAATATATTTGCTAAAATAACAGGGAAAATTAATTTTTCATGCTAGCAAAATAGGAATTTTTCCATAAAAATAAACCACTTAAACAGTATGAAAAAATAAAAGTGTTAATCTTTTTTTCTAAAACTTTTTATTATTTTTCTGCTATAAAGGTTTTGGAATAAACTTCACTTTCGTCATTTTTGAAAATTAATCTGATCAATATTTTACATTAAATATTTCAAAGAAACACATTTCTAATATGTAACTTTAATCTTATATTATTTATCAAATATAAAATATTTTATTATTTGATAATATGAAACAAAAAAAGTTTTTTTTATTTTCATTATTTTTTTTAAGTCTTTAAGGATGTTAAATAAGATTTTAATATATCTTATGAACATTAATTCCCAGTTTCTAATGACTTCTAGGAATTGCAAGAATATCCTGAATCTAATATTCATTCACTATATTCATGTGCAAAGATAGATTATATAGAAAAAAAATTAATGGTATAATCAACTTTTAAAGATATAAAAACATCTTTGACAATGATTGCAATACACTGATCAATTCCTATGACGCAAATTTCCAATATCAATCGGAACAAAAAATTATACAATTAAAAAATTTTTATTTTAATTATAAATAATAAAAATAATTTAATTCCATATTAAAATAATTAATATTCATGAAAATGATTTTGGAATATATATCTATTTTTTTCTGAAGGCATTTATCACCCACTTTGGAAAAATATTTCTGAATTTAATGTCTTTTGTTTCATTAAAGTTAAATTATATAATTAAATTAGCCATGTTAATATTTAAGTTGTATTAAATCAAGCTGTAAATTAAAAAAAATTAAATTTCTAATTGAAAAGTAACAATATAGCATATTTTCTGATTAACCAAGGAGAATAAAGTAAAATAGAAAGTTAAAAAAATTCTCGAAAACACATTAATGTCACTGATAAAAAAATCAAAATTTTTTATTTTAAATAACAAGCTGATAATAGTAACACTTGTAACATATTCCCTTAAATTATGGAATATATTGAATCAGTATATGAATAATCAATATTCTGAAATGCTGATTTTTTTTTTTTTTTTTTTTAAATTTTAAAGAACTATTTGGCTCATTAGAAACTGATTTTCATTGATCAATTTTAATTTTTCAGTAAACTTTTATAAGTAAAATTTCTTGAGAACTTACAAATTTGTATAAAATATCATATTTCAACTTTTTAATTAGATGATTAAATATGAGTTTTGGAAGTCATATATTGTATTTACTAATATTATACAAAGCTATTCATGAATTATACTCAAAATGTAAGTCATTTAAAACTATTTCTCACTCAAAGACTTAAGTTTCTTTCTAGATATCTCCAATGAACTTATTAAATATATGAACACTTATTTTCCAGGCACTGTGATGGAAACTTGTATACTTTTAAAACTTACTTTGTAAAAACACCAGATTTACATAAATATGGCACAAACAAATGAAATATTTTAGGTAACTGAAGTTCAAAAATTAATACTGAAATATATAAATTTAACTACATTAACAACAATGATTTCAAATGAAACCTTAAGAAGGTTTATTATACATAACAGATTTAAAGTGAAGACATTTACAACAATCAGTAAAAAAATTCTGGTAAGGAGCACAATTTCACTATTTACAGTTCCATACTTTAAGGATAACACTAATAAGAGACTAATTTCACTCAAGTCTTCAAAAGTAACTTATCTAATTTCTTCTTAAAAGTCTTGATATATCCGAAATTTACCAGATTGCTCAGATAAATCTGAAAAAGAAATTAAAAATAGTATTACTATTCAGTATTGATGGTTAATAAATGCAATTAAAAAAATTTTAAGACATTATTAAGACATTAATCTCAAGGCTAAGTAGATTAAGTTTACATTGGTTTTTAGTTTTGTTGTTTGAACAATTTGAACTATATGTCACAACAAAAATTTTAGCAAAAATAAAAAAAATCAGAGACACATATTTTTCATTTTTTTTAAAGAATATATATTTACTTCCAAACTTTAATTTAAAAGCAAAACAAACAGATTTTTAATTAAAATAAAATTAACATAAAACCAAATTAGTGCTTTTACGTTTTCCTTTTTATATATTCAAACATATATAAAATTTGAGCATTTATTTGTGAATATAAGAAATGCTTAAGGATGAGATACAGAAAATAAATAATTTTTTCATATTCTGAAAATCACATTTAAAAAGTTTAAAAATAACCAGATTTCAGCAATTTTCAAAGTACAGCAAACTACTGAATTTAGATGAAAAATAAATTAACATATTCAGAGAAATATTTCAGTAATTAAAAGCAACATTTTTTTAGCTTTTTAATGCAAAATTTAGAGCATAAAAATACTAAATTGTTTGGCAAGTTAAAAAATATAACATGAATGTTAATTTTTTTGCTAGGACTGAATTTGTCTTATGGTAAGATTGAATTTAATATTAAAAAGCCAGATTCTTAAATCTATTAAATATGAAAAAATATTAATTTGAATTCAACTGTTAACTATAAAGAATGAAATTTAAAAAAATAAATAAAAATTATATCTATTTTTAAATTTTAAAATATATCTATAGTTTTACAAAATGATCACATAAAATAATTAAAAAAGCAAATTTTCCCTTTAATGAGAAGTACAAAAGCCTCTTGCCACATTTCCTAAAAAGTTCCAAGTTTTATTATCATTAAGGTTAATCCATAAATGCAAATATATAGCAAGAAAATTTGCGCATAACTTTATGTAGATTGACTTGAATGCACTTTTAAAGTTTGGCAATCTTTTTATTTGAATACCTTAAATATGTGATGCATCATTGAGGTAATTTTCTTTATCTCAAAATCTATTTTCAATTATGTATGAAATAAATGGTTTACACACATCACAGATTTACTGATTAATTTTCCTTTTCACTTTAATTTAGTAAACACAAAATATTAAAATATTTCTTTAAAAAGTATATTGATCTCACAACAGAAAAAAAATTCATAGCACTTACAGTATTCAAATATACTTTTATTAATTCACCATTAAATTACAGTAGCATAAAGTTGTATTTTATTCCCTCATCAATTTTAATTAATTATTTAATACATATATTCAAAATTTTACTATATTTTCAAACCACTTACAAAATAAATTCACATTTCAGCACAAATACTATGCAACATTATAAATTAAAACAAAATCAATACAAAATTAAATATATAAAATACTGACATTGAAACTGTTATTGTAATAGATATATTTGTTTGTTAATATAAAAATCTATTTATGTCTTAAATAAGAGTAATAAAATTAAAAAGGAAAAAATTTAAATACAAAGAAATCAAAACTCTTAAAAGCTATATTATATAAGAGAATAGAAATTAAAGTAACAAGAAAAATTAATTTAGCAGGAACTAAACTTTAAACATCAAAGGTAACTGCTGATTAATTTAAGGAAAAGAGGAAATTTGAAAACTACTTTTTATTTTGTTATTAAAAAAATTAAAATAAAAATTATTTCAAAACACACAACACTTAAAATATTTTACAGAAAATATAAAATAATACAAGGGAAAAAAATGTCACTAGAAAAAGCATGAAAACTCAAAATTAATTTAAAAGAAATTTAAGAATTGTTGCTTTATAATGAAAGTAAGTTTCTTGCATAGTAAAATTTTTTTCATTGATTAGATTTTTAATTTCAATACAATTAAAATGCTATATTTAAAATACAGTTTCACAAAAAAAGAAAAAGAAAAAAAGTACACAAAAAAGTAATATTTTAAATAAAATACAAGTAACAAACCTTCATTAGGATCTCTTTCACATTCTTTCCAAACTAAGAAAAAAGAAGGAAAATAAGAATATAATTAAAACAACTTTTTTACAATTATTTTATTATATAAATCACAAGTTAATAAGCTTAAAACCTATTTAAATTATACAACTCATAATTCCATGAATATGAAAAAAAATTAATTAAAAAATTATTTTACTTTTGAGACTGATATTTCAGTTTTATCATTACTAGTAATTGATCTACACAATACCATTTTTAAAACAAAAATAAATACTAAACACTATATATAATAAAAATATTACCAAGTCATTATCATGAAAGAAAAATAGTGAGATTTTCAGTTAATGAAGGATTTTTTCAGAAGTTTGTTTGATAGATAAGATTCTAAATAATTAAAGGTAGTCAGTTTCTCAATAGGAATTCAAGGAAAGATCACTTAGATGACAAGATCTTGAAAAGTAAATATAACTAGAAGTTATTAAAAAATTTTTTCCCCTGAATTATAGGATCATAATAGGTGTTTTCAGATACAACCTTTTAGTAGAGTATGCCAGTATCAAATTTTTTTTCATGAAGGACCAGAATGTGCTCTTTACAAAAATTTGTCTGTCTTTATTAACTCTAGTTCCCAAATAGCAAAAAACAGCCACCACAGATGCCAAACTGGGTGCCAACTGAGCTTTTCATTTTAACAGTTTTATGTGCTTTATAATTAATCACTTATAGAAAGAAATAAGTGTATATTAAATTTTTTTTAAAACTAATACAATAATTTTATATGCAATGAAAATATCATGAAGTTCGAACCAGAGACTATTTATTAATAATGAATAGTTTTGTTTGATGCAAAAGAGTGTTTTCCTTCATTTGAGAAAATGTTTTAATTTTACATGTTTTTACAAAGTTTAAAATCAAACATGCAAAATATAACTAAAAATGAAATAATAAGAAAATTTTTTTAATTAATAAATTTGTTAATACATCATGATAAGATAAAAATACAGCAATTTTTGCATACAACAAATATAAGAGTAACATTTTTTATTTCAAAAATATACTTTAGAAGTACATATTTCCTCCACTGAAATGAATTTACTTCATGTGTGATTGCCTTGTTTTAAATACCAAAAATTCCCCCCCCCCTTGGGTGTTCTTATAAGATATATATATTTAAGAAAAATAAAATGCAATCAATTTATAATAAAGCAAATACACAAAACATTCAACATGTATTACTATTTCAAAAAAAATTGTTTTAGATATACAACCATCAAAATGAAAAAAATACATGCTAAACATGAAAAATGTATAAATCATTAATCAGAAATTTATGTAAACAGTATTTGTAACACATTCAAAGAAAAAAAAGAGAAGAAATTTATTTTTCACAAGTATATATATTTTTAATTAAAGTTGTTTCTCTATTAACTTTTTTGGTTTCATTTATTTTTACTAATTAAACTATGGTTTCATTGAAAAATGAAATAAGTTTAAAGCAATGTTAATGATATGACTAATTATTTACATTATATTATAAATAACCCATTTTTATAGGTTTAAAATAATTAATCAATATACATTTTCAGACAACATTAAATTATATGCAATGATGAAAAAGCATAGTTTTTAACTCTTAATGATCTTCTTAGATTAGCTTTTGAATATATTTCACACCAGTTTCCAGTAAAAAAATTTAATTAGATTTTGTTATTCTGAATACTAATTAGGATCTTATGTGTGTGTGTGTCCACCTATACTAATTCTTGACCATAAAATTTTCATCAGTGCAGTGATTTTTAATGAGTAAATATGGAATTATTTCAAGACTTTTCGCAATTTTAGAATATGCCAGATGTTACTTTCTAAACTTTCCAAGAAGCGAGGAACTGTAGTGAAGAATACATAGTTCCAATCATCTTGCATAAAATTTTTATGCTCAGCAATCCAGCTTTGACAGACAGCATGTAGGTTAAAGAAATTAGTTTTTCTGATCAATGTGCATTCAATGTAGGTTATATGTTTGGCAGCATATCACCTAATTTGTTGCCAAAATAGAATAAACAAGTAGTATGTTTTGTTTCCACAAACTATACAGTAATCAAGTTCAGAAATTGCTATAAGCTAGTATGATTTTTAGTACCTAGTGTGATTATTTACGATATTTGAACGCTTAACAAATGATTTTCCACAACTTTAAAAAACATTAATATTATCATAAAATGATGACTTCAGTAATGAACAAATTCCTACCACCCACTATGAAAACTGAAAGTTTGCAAAACAAGGTTGTCTACTACTGTTTTCATTCTATTTAATAATTTATTTCTAAACAGAGTTCATAAAAGTCCATGTATTTGGAAACTCCATAAACATAAAAAAAACAAGATTACACACTATAAAGAAAATCAAGACCAGTAGTCAACATTTGCTGTAAGTATATCCCCCACTAGGTGATTTCTCGTCAAATCTAGCGCCCTTTGTTTTGATTGTAGTAGTGCCAATTTGAGTTTTTGTTTTTATTATTGTTTGCTAAATTCAGATTTTGTTTTTCTTGTGTTTTACACCAGTTTTACGTCATATATATGCTTCTTTTCAGTGGCAAAAGCATTTTTTTTTGTATTTTTTTGCCTTGTTCGTTTTTTTATCGGATGTAAAGCGTAGCAATTTAAATCCTATTTTTCCATATTTATTTTTTTTCACTTTGAATGAAGCACAGAATATAAATATTGTATTTTATATTCACATTTTTTTATTTCGCTGTAAATATAGTGCCAGAATTTCAAGACTGTCCATTATATTCGTTTTGCTTTTCACTGTGGATATAGCACTGGAATTTTGATCGTGTCTTTTGTATTTCACTATGGATATAGTGCCAGAAATTAAACTGACTATTATATTCATTTCGCATTTTGCTCTGCAAGTAGAATGCCGTAAGAAAAATGAAAGAAAGTAAGAATTTTATTTTAATTATTTTCTGCAGGCATAGAATAGTATATTAAGTATTTAAATTTGAATAGTAAACGAAATTATAGAATCGTTCTATTTTTTGAATTATTCTAGATTTGCCTACTTTTATGTAGTAATAATTTGTAACATTCTATTTAAAATCACTGAAATTTATTAATAGATTTTTTTAATCAATTCTTATTAAAATTACTGTTTTCTTATATACTGTTAGGCTGAGCAATTTAAAATCGGGAGAGGGGGAAACACCCAGCTATATTTAAATGGTTATCATTGTTCATTATGTAGTATTACTACTAGTAATTCAAAATCGGGGAAAATCCTGTTTTCTTATGCCGATGGGAGCCCTTTCTGGGTTGCGACATTTTTTGCCGCCATTTGGAGATGAAAAAAGTCACAATTATCGCCAATAGAGAGGGATACCCAACTAGTTCCCAACATTTTGCTAACTTAAAATAAATAAACACTAAATATTTGAATTTATTAAAAGATAAAATGTATACTACTATAATATATATGCGAGTAAATGTTTATATGCCAAATTATAAGTAAACTTATTTCACTATATAAAAAAAATGTTTTAACTCATTTGCCTTAATTATAAAATGAAAAATAAGCATAATCAAACATTTTTGGATAATATACAATTGAGTAATATATTATGAAACTTAAAGTTATGAAAATGGAATCAAATATTAACATTAGGCTTTACATAAAACAGTTATAAACTTAATAACAGATTTTAACTTATATTTATTAAATTTGTGTCATTGGTATATAAACGTTTCTAAACATCATAAAATAAGGAAACTTAAGAAAATAAAGTTCCAGCAAAATTAAAAATGAATTAACACAAAAAGAGGATAATGAAATATAATACTTACGAGATGCAAAGTAGGTGGTCAACTGCTCATGATTATTCTGATTATAATTCACAGCAGATTCTTTAAAGAAAATTTCCTTCTCATTATATAAACTCACTTTAATAGCTTCTGTTCCATCTGATTTAGAATCTTGAATTAAATTTTTATCATCTAAGACCTGAACTTCAGAAGATTCTACATTACAATTAAGAGTTGGAACATTTTTCTTTGATAAGGAGAGCTCATCACCGCTATTCATAACTCTAGAGACATTTTCAGTAATAACATCACAGTTGTCAAAACACAATTTTACCATTTCTTCATATTCAATGCCAAAGGAAATTTCTGATAAACCTTCAGGAGGTGAACAATTGTTCATTATGATCACAGGAGGACCTTTATTTTGAAAATTATTTTTCTTACTCAAAGCCCTTTTATCAACAGGTTTAAATGCATTATTTGAGGAACTAACACTACTTGCACTGCTGTATACAGAATCTGCTTTTGAATTTGCGACCAGCGCATCATTAGCGTTGGCAACAGTATCAGAAGGTATACTACAACTATAAGTCGAGCTAGAAGATGACAATTTATCAGAACTTTCAAAGTTATAAACGTTGTTCAAGCTATCATCTCCTTTTCCACTTCGTTCACTAGCTGAAACACTTTTATTGTTTTGCAATGTAGAGTTATAAAAACTTGGCTTCTCTAAACTGACAACAATAGGATTAGGAGTGACAGAGTTTTGCACATTTTGGTTGTTGGTTGTTACAGCAATGGTAAGCGGATCTTGGGTCTTATGATCAAGTTGTGATAACCTAGAAATTACCCAATCAGAACTGTTAGGCTGAGGATTTTCCTCTTTTTCTGAATGAATAACTGAATTCTGCCCAGTTTCTGATATCTTATCCGATTCTATATTACTACACGTGCCTGACATACGTATTACATCAGCATAAGAAGCTTGAGGGATGATAGAGCTTCCAGTGGATCCTGTAGATATTGTATTATTTGTACCTTCAGATACTGAATTAGCACTTTGGAGATCAAAATGTTCTCCATATGATAGCATATTACGAGGATAACTTGAATTAGTTTTCATTTCTTGATTTTGTATATTAGAAGGTAAAGCTGGGAAAAGCATTTTATCATTATCTTTCAAATCTTTGGGGTTTTCAAATAACGAAGCTACTGAAATTTGTTCCCATTTCTGAAGAAAATATTCAGGTTTTTTGACTTCTTGTAATTGGCCTTCTGGATATTCAACTTGAAAAGCAAAACAAGCACTTGTAGGTAAACTTGACTGGGCAAACACAGGAAAATTGGTTACTTTTATATCAGCAGTTAATGGTTCATTAACTAATTCATTAGGTTTTATAAAACATTTTGGATTATACTTTTCTCTCATAACAGTAGCTTCTCCACATATTCTATTAGTTGATAACTTAAGATAAGGTACTGTATTTGAAATATTTCCAGGAGTATTTTTAGCACAATGATAGCTAATAGATGAATGAGGTACAGGTGAAAAGAACTTATTGGAGCTAAGCGCATTATTTGAGTTAGAAACTTTTGAGTTATAAGTTCTCTTTTCATGAAACCCAGCTCTTGATTTTTGTTTAGGTTTTTGTACTGATATTTCATAATGCCTATCAGATCGATAACTCAAGACTTTGTTGAAATTTGGAATTTCAGGCACGGTAGAAATATTACAAAATGAAGCATGCGGATTAAATGGTAAATTGCCATTTAAATCATGCCCACCTTCAATCTTTGTTAGTTGTGTTGGGGAACTAACAGAACTAGTATTGACAAGTAAATGTGAACTTGCACCTAGCCTACATTTATCACATGTTTGTTTCAAAAATGACTTTGTATCAGTATATAAATTATATTTTTTCTCAAATGGAATGGAAACATTTTTAGCTCGAGATATGTACGATACTTTATTTTTAGATGTACTAGATTTAATGTTTACATGACTGCTTTTTAAAATATTTGACTTGGTGTAACCTACTTTTTTATTATCAGAGGTACTCCGTTTATTCACCTCTTTATTATTTTTATCCATTTTAACAAATGAATCATCGTTTTTAAAACATATTCAGTTGTAAATAAATAAGAAACAGCAAAAAATACTAATGTACTCTAAATAAAATTCTGAATGAAGAAATTTTTTAATATAAACTTTGCTTTCAATTCTTTTTAATCTTCAAGAGTAAAAACACTCGTGCTTTGTTTTTATTTACAGATGTAACCTGCAAATAAAGAATTATAATATAGTGAATAGAAGCATAAAACAAGATTAAAAAACAATGTCAAAATTTAAAGTATTTTTTAGAGACCTAGAAAGCTTTTTAAAGATTTTGTTTAAATAAAAAAAATTTTAAATGACATGCTCTACTTTAAAAAAACAGCAAAATAATTTTAAAAATTACCTCATTAGTAAATTCAAAGAAATTTCTAACAAATATATTCAACTTTAAGCTTGTAAAAGAAATCTGAACACATCAATAACTTTAAAATTATTTTTTTCATTTTCTTCAATTATGAAAACAAAATTCAACAATTTAACAAACAAAAATTCTTATTCATATATATATATATATATTATGAAATACTAAAGAGTTCTGAATGAAAATATTAAAACTAGTAATAGCTTTCAAAATAATGAGTGTTAAGTACAAACACATACAAGAAAGTAAGGAAATAAATGAAAAAGAATGAGAAGACTTGTTTCAGAAATTTATTTTAAATTGAGTAATAAAGTACTTTAAATATATCTCAAATGGTGATTTGAAAACTGTATTTCTCAAAACAAAAATTTCTATATAATCCATGACACTAATGTTTTTATAACATTTGTTAAAAATTAAGTAACATGCTTTAATTTAATTTCTCCAATAACTTTAATACTAAAAAAAAATTAATTGAAAGTAAAGAGTGTAACAGTTATGAAGATTTAAACAAACTGTGAGTATTCACTGTTTTGGTAAGTGAACAGAAAGCAGCAAATACTTGCACATTTGTGAGAAAAATCTAAATTTAAAAATACATACATGAATATGAATATGCAGTAAAAACAAACTGCTCTCACTGCCTTTATTAATTTTCACTAAATTTTTCTAAGTAATATTACTTTTATTTATAGCATTAATGGCGTAGGAATGGGAAACTGGATTTCTAGTGAAAATGGTAGTTTTAATAGGCAGAAATTTAATTTAAAATTGTGATGTAAGAAATATTTTATCACAATATTTTCTTTTATATAAGATTTATCATCAATATTTGAAAGAAATTCATTTATAATAAGTGTCATATATAGCAATTTAAAATAACACTAATAATTGCTAAAAAATTAATCAAATGTGATTAAGGATAAGAAATATAGCTGTAAATCAATAATTAGGAAAGTAAAAAGCTTTTAAGCAATTACTAAATCCCCCCTTTTCTTTTTGGAAGAAAAAACTTAAAGAAAACATTATACAAGAAATAAAATATATAATATTTTTTTTAGGCAATTTTTTTAAAAAAAAGCAAATGAAAAATTTAACAACTAAGAAAAAAGTAAAAAATTATGCATGTTAAAAAAATGGCTTGTTTATAAAATTTGAGTGACAGCATCCTACATTTCTACGACATAAGAAATATAATTAATCTATAAAAATGTAAGTTATGTTTCAGTATACAATAACGTATTTTATAACAAGTACTATAAAAAAGTTACTAGTGTATTATTAAATAATCAAGTCAAAGGAAATAAAAGTTACTTTGTTAGAATATACCAACAAAATGAATCATTCATAAAATTAATTGTGACAATATTTTAATTATTACAAGAAAATGGCTTCTAAAATTTAAATTCAAATGTATTGTTGAAACTAAATGACTTTTTTAAGCAAATAAATCTTCAAGAAAAAAATTACTGGGAAAAAAGTAATATTCTAATGTTATTTCTAGGATAAGATAACTAAATAGCCAATAATATAAAAAAAATTAAGAACTAAAATTGCAGAAATATTTCAAACTTTTACCTAATTAATCAACACCACTATATCTGGTTGCATAATTTCAAAGTTTATTAAAAAAAAGCATATGTAATTCCTTTCCCAAATAATCTAATATGAACTGAAAATATATTTATATGCTCTACTAGGCAATAACTCACAGGGAAAATTGAAATTTTGTGCTAATGGGGATATTAAGTGTTAGCATTAAAACTTTATTACAACAATAATAAATGAGGTTCAGTAAAAAATATCAAACATTGCTCATTTTCATGTTTAATTACACTTATTTCAAGGTCGTATGAAAACGACAGTTCTAATTATTTAAATTAATGATTTTCGGAGAAACATAATTTGCCTTTTATACTTAAAAACTAACAAGCAAACAACCTAGTTTTATTATAACTTTAATAAGTGATTAATAATGTCTTCAACACTAAAGTGCTGAAATTTAATATTAAACTTTTAAATATTTTGAAAAATTTAAGTCAAACCTAAATTAGCACTACATAATATAAGCAGTTATATTTTCTTTTTATCATGTATTAAACAAAATATAAATATTTTAATGAATATTTTGATTCAAAATTTTTTACATTTTTAGAAAAATACAAAAGTTTCAAAACAAAATTTTAATTCAAACAAGTTAATGTACGAAAGAAATTGGTTGGAAGCAGAACCCACACCTTTGGAGTGAATGATTTTGAATTGTGGCTTAAGCTTATTTTGATAATCCTTCTTCAATACACTAGATATGGTAAACCAAACTATTTCTGGAATTTCGCTCCATCTTGGCACTTTTTTCAACTTTTCGCTAAGGGCGTGGGCTCTCCTAGGATTTTACAGAAATATCTTGTATACTCAATCTAAATACTAGTTTACTTTCAAGAAATGTCTGAATATCATTATATATTAGAAATCTTATTCAGATAGAGAATAAAATGACTTTTATAATGAAAAGCTTTTTATACTGATAAAAAATATATTTTGTGATCTACAGAGAAATTCATAAAGAATCAAAGTTGCAGTGTTGTGGAGAGAGATTTCAACAAAAACTACAAAATACTTAGGAAAGTTGTCAAGTATAAGCTTACTATATTCCATTGCTTATATAAGCTATACTTTTGATAATTAAATCTGAAAATGAAAGAAAATTTCTATGATACAGATGAATTTAGGTTATTTGAAAACTTATATACTATAGCCATAAAAAATTTAAAAATGGGATTATTAAATCAATTTACTTTTACTAATGAAGGGGGGAGGGAAGCAGAATTAAGGGTAAAAAAAGATAATACATAATTAAAAGACTGTTTTTATGTGAGATACAACATTTAATTTCCATATATTATTTGACAATGTTTATCAAAATTTCTCATAAAACTATTATATAATCATCCTTATTCTAATTAAATTTAAATTGAATATTTCAGGGTATGCTTCAAACTGCTTAATACACCTATAAATGTTAAATATACCAGTAGAATATAGTATAAATAGTCAGAAAGAGCATTTTCCATATTTAAATTATCAAAGTATGCACAATCTACATACTATAGAATACTTAAATAAATCAAGAATGATTACATAATGAAGAATGCTTTAATATCAGACAGTTAAGATTACAAATTTAATATCAATGCTATACTTCTGAATTCATTTCACCCAATAATATTATGAAAAGATATTGAGCGTAATCTATAAAATACTTACAAAATCAAAATTTATAATGCCGTTGTTCTTATAGATAAAAAAAAAAAATACAAATCATTAAAAATGTTTAAATTTCGGATTCAAAAGCAATGTTTAAACTTCCAGAAGCAAAAATGTTTCTCGTGACTGAATACAATTATAAATACTTAACGACGACAGATAGGTATAATATTCGACAAAAGTATTCCACTTAAATTCATAAGTAACTTAGCTCTAAAATTTTCGCTCAATATTGAAAATAGATTTACTGAAATCTGAAGAAATTTATAACAAAAATATTTTCTATTCTAAACAAAGTGATAAACATCTATAAGATAAAAATAAGGTGAATTAATTTTAAATGCAGTCTTTACAAGTACAATTAGATTATTGCAAATGGTGCATGCGAAAATCAAGTTTTCATTTTGTTTTTGGGCGCACCTGCAGAATCGGAAGTTGCTGAAAAATGTAGGCCTAGCTATTAGCAAATTTCAATGAACTTCAGTAAGTAACAATAGATTTTAAGAAAATACATCAAACACATTTTCCTTACTTCTTATTATAAGTGAGATACGCTTTGTAGAGTGAAATTCAGATCAAAATATTACTTTGATTACTGAAACAATTTTACACTAGAAAATTCAGAATATACGGTAACAGTATAAACAGAACACTACAAACTGGCTCGATTCGCTTAAGTTACACGGTTCCGTGAAGGAGAGAAATGAAGGTAACTTACAGAAGGCGCTAAATATATTTACTGAAGCCATCATCTCTATTTTTTTTTGTACATTAAATTTCAAGCTTCCAAATAAAATTTGCCAATCATCAGTTATTACAGGTTCACGGAAGTGAAAAAAATATAAATTTTTTTTCAGTAGAAAGTAGGTAACAATTAAAAAATGGTAATGAAAGATCAAACTAATAAATAAAACATGAGCAGAGGATGGCTCAGAAATTTTACTATTTATTAAAATGTATGTAACTTTAGGCCAGTACTTTAGGTAGATATTAAATTGCAACTGCAGATATTAAACAACACCACCGAAACTTCTAATATTATAGATTTTAACTAATAAATTAGGAAACGTTGGATTTATCTCACATATTGTTGATTACATTCATATTGAAATCTCATACGTTTGTTATGTATTCCATTGATTTTGTTGTAATTGAATACTCTATTTTAAGTCAGAGTTGAAATATTTCATTTACTGATCCAGTTATTCATTTCTTATCAAGAAATTTTAAAATTATTATGATATTCAATAAGATAATAATAAAATAAGTAACTCCAGCAAAATTTTTATTCCGTTCATATTCAGGGGAAGAAAATATTTGCAGTAAAAATAAATTACACAAATTAATAGTTGAAAATGTCATTCATTTTAAATAATTTTTATATATAGTAATTAAAATAATATAGTACCATTTGTATAATATAACTAGAGAAAACAAAAAAAAAATCCATCAAAGTCCTAAATAGGTTTCCTAGAATAAAAAATGAATGAAGAAATAATTCAGATATTGAGCATAGTAAACATAAGATCTCTACTGGAAGTTATTCTTAGATTAATTTAAAAACAAGATTCAGAAATGATCAAATTAATAAATAATATTCAATATTCTTATCTTTCATCCCACCATTCTTGATTTGAATTCTATTTAAAGGAGAAATACTATATTTTGATTTTTAATAGTATTTGAATGTTTTTTTTTTTTTAAAAATCAAATGAGAAGAGTATTTTTTTGAAGACTTAAATTATGAAATTAATCTCAAGTAATAAATTTGATATATTTAAATGTAAAAACTGATTAAATGTAAAACTGATTATAATGCCCATTAGATTTTTAGAAGTGTGGGACTTTCGAGGCTTGAATGTAATTCTTGAAAAAGATGGTAAGCAAAAAATATGTACCGAGCTGAGTTAATGAAAGACAAACAAAATTATTGAATAAAAAAACACTAGTTCTACATGTTATGGAGCTTGTAAAACATTAATCTAGATCCTTCATAACATTTATGCCAAATTTTAAGCAATCACGTAGTCAAAATAAAATTTAAAAAAATTCTTATACTTATGCCGGGCATTAATTAGAGACCGTTTCCAGAATAGTGCATTAATACAGGTTTAAATGGAAAAAATGCGTATTTATTGCACTAATTTAAAATAGCTTCCTTCTAATTTAGTAATTCAAAATGAAATCTTTTGTTATCATTATGAGCTACATATATTGTAGACACACCTATAAATAATCCAAGAGAAGGCCTATCTTGGTGTGTACTAATTTGTATGTCTAAAGTGTTCCAATTTCGGCAGCCAAGCTTGGTTCTATCTTGGCCACTCAGATAGGTCCAATGTAAGTTGCCAAGCTTGGACCTATCTTGGCAACTCACATTGGTCCTATATAACGAAATGTGGACCATCCAGGATTGGCCCAATATAGACTGCCAATACTGGACATAGAAAAAGCCACGATTAGCCAATATAGGGCTAAGCTATTTTGCTAATTGGGATAACCCATTAATGTGAGCATAGCATTGAAATTTATGTGGTTTTAAATTCAAGTGTGTGTGTGTGTGTGTAATTAAGAACTGAAAAATTTCAATTCCTTAAAAAGATTTTGTTGGAAATCTCGGCGATCATCAAAAAATTATGTAACCGTCTGCTTATTGAGCATTAATGACATAAGGGTGAAATCCCACGCTCCAACGCGAAAAATGTTAGCAGAATGTAACCGAAACAAAATCTTGTAATTATGTCTGTCCTCCTAATAATAAATATATAAATATAGATATTGGAGAATTTTTTTTATCATATACAAAATTTAAATGGGATGTTTCTGAATCTGAATCCCGGGACGAATAAGATAAGAGTAAATTTTCTCTTACAAATTGATTTCTTTAATAATTTGAATTATTACCAACAGATTTATAATTTAAAATATAAAATTAACAAAACATAAAAATAATTTTTAATGACCAATATGTATGTAAACTGCTTTAATGACAATAAATATCTATATAAACAAGATGTATGCAATTGTAACAAAACGTTTTCGTTAAATTGATATTTGTTTATTCAAAAACTTGATTTCTAATACATTCAGTTAGAGATGTGAAATTCCCAGGAATTTTCTCAGTAATTTAGGAAATAAATTGGAGATTTTGAGGGAATAAACTCAACCATTCATTTTTCGTTTAATGGATGGTTTTGCCTTACATATATGAAGAGAAGTGAAGTAACTACTTAAACTTGCAAAAAAAGTCTGTTCATTCATCTAGTACGAAAGTTAACTGGTTTTGTACACATAGCGATGGTCAACACCCTCACCGTCGCATCTGAAAAGAGCCAATAAAACCGCTCCTAAGATAAATTCCACCGTCCAACCAGCTCAGAGCCAATGCTACCGCTCTGGAAAACCGAAATTCATCGCCTCATCGAAAAAGAACCAATACCACCGCTCTGAGGATCAATTCAATCGTCTCTCCAGTCAAGAATCAATATCACCGCTCCGGAGATTAAACTTCATCGCTTCAACAAGATCCAATAAAACCTCTCCGAGGACAAATTCCACCGTTCCACCAGCAAGGAGTCAATAATACTACCCTGGAAAACCAAATTCCCCGCTTCAGCGGAAACAAACCCACATACAACCGCTTCGAGAACAATCCCACCGTCCCCCCATCATTGAGCCAACAATTTCAAATAGGCATCGCACATCCTCAAACCAGGTAGGGTCAAACCTTTTTTACTAAACATGTATCGAAACACGAAAAAAAAAGATCTAATTAAAACTGCCATAAAACTAGATATAACTGTACCTGATAATGCTACAATTATCTGCTTAAAAGAATTAATTGAGAAAACAGATACATTAAAAAATGAACCTGACGTCATCAAAGATATGATTTTGGTAATTGTCGAAGAAAGAACAGAAGTGAAACAGTTAAAAAAAGAAAAAAATATAAACTGATACAAATATAAAAAGAAATAGAGCTATCAACAATTAACTCTGGCATCAATCATCAACATCCCGATTCCAGGTACTCAGCATTTGAAACAAATCTCGAAAGTCTCATTAAATCCGTTAAAACACTTAGTATGCCCGACCCGAACAAACCCGAAAATTTCAATTTATTCTTTTATTCCCTTGGACGTGCTTTCACAACTAAAAATGTTCTACACGAATTAAAATCGGAGATATTAATTAATATTCTCGGTGAAAAAGCCAACAGCATATTACTTTTCATCTCAGAAAACGAATTTCAGGATTACGAAAAAGTTATATCCTGTTATTATTTTAAGTGAATTTCAACCAACCCACCAAGAATGCTTAATAAATTTCTGTAGAGCTCAACACCTGACAAATGAATCTCATGTGCAATTCTCGTCACGATTAACTAATGCTTTCGAATATTATTATAAACTTTGTAATGTTAGTGACTTTAAAACTTTATGCGAATTAATGATAGCGGACAAATTATTTTCCACCCTTAACCGTGAAACACAACAACATATTTGTATACATCAAAGCGAGAACTGGTTCAAACCAACTGAATTAGCAAATGAATGCGATTTATATTTTGTTTCGAAAACAAAATCTTTTACCAAAACTCACCAATCACCGTTTGAGAACAAACAAAAACCTTTTCATTTCAAAACCACAATCGCTACTCACGCGACAGAAATTTCCCAGACCACTCGCGAAATGCCGTAATAAACAACTCACATGGAGGATATCACCACATAGATAAAATTATCTCAAACAATCGGTCTAGTATTCATTCAAATAACCCCAATTGCAAAGTAGAAGGTAACTCATTCAGTGAATCGATAAGTGAATTACACTATGAAAATATTTTTGTTTATGGTAAAATCGTAAAAACACTTATAGATTCTGGAGCGAACTTTTTTTTGTATAAAATCTCATATATGTTCACCAAATACTAATTATTTAGGTACTGTGCAGCTCACATGCGCTTTTAACACAAAGTTCAATCGCCAGTAGATAAAATAAAATTAGCCCTTCCAAATTTTCGAGAAAGTCCAATAACGGTAATAGCAACCATGTGCCAAAATTTTTACTGTGATTTAATAATTCCCCCTAATATTTTTGATGATTTAGAAAATGCAAATTAAGAGTATATCAGAATCGAAAGAAATAATTCAACTTCCACTCACTCTAAAAATAAATTCCCCCTTCTATGCACTCCGCATAACAGGAAGCAGCGCTCCTGTGATTTAAAGAATTCGAATACAATCGGCAAAAATGAATGTGAAAATAGCCATTTCCCACATAGTGACCCTCACCTTTCGCGGCTAGATTCTAAAAATAGATCCAGTGAAAGTCTTACTCAACGGGCCTAAGGTCAGCGCATTCAAACTGATAAGAGCTCCCCTTATAAGAAAACAACAAGAGTGTTAGTGGAATGTCAAGTGAAAACATCTGCTCATAATTTAGTCCCCGTTCACGTAGGTGACTCCAAACCACCCTCACCAAAGAAAGAAGTGACGTCACTCAACACTTCACGTAGTCCCGAAAGTGAAACTGCCGATGTAAACACAGCCACTTGTTTTCAAAACGGGAACGATCATTTATATACCGAATGATCATTTTTTGAATATAAAGACTGTTATTTACCGAATTTCAATATTTACACCGAAGTTGATTTATCACATATTTTAAATGTTAATACGTGCAAACGTATAGAACAAATTATTAAATCTTATAAGCCGAGTAAAATTAAAGATATAAATTTATGTATTCCGATGACAAACCTATTGCATTTCTTCCTAGAAAATTAGGACAAATAGAAGAAAATTTAGTTGAAAAGCAGATTGAACAATGGCTAAAAGACGGTATCATTTGTGAATCTAATGCAGATTTCGCCGCACCTTTGGTCTTAGTTAAGGAAAAAGACAAATCAATAAGACTTTGTATCGATTACCGTGCTCTTAATACAAAGACTATTAAAGAAAGATTTCAGCTACCACTCATCGAAGATATTTTTGATAACCTACAAGGAGCAATTTTTTTTTCAAACTTCGATCTCAAGTCAAGTTTTTTCCATTTATCCATTGAACCTGATAGTTGTAAATACTACAGTTTCATAACACACAACGGACAATATGATCTCATAAAAGTTCCCTTTGGTCTATGCAATTCTCCCCAATTATTTCAAAAATACGTACAAACTGTCTTAAAAGAACTCATAAAAGATAATACTGTTATTATTTACATGGATGACTTCATAATTCCATCAAAAACTGAATCTGAAGGAATTTCAAAGCTTGAAAAAATGTTCCAAGTTGTTTCTAATTATGGATTAGAATTCAACTTTAAAAAGTGTAATTTTCTACAGCGTAAGATAAATTTTCTTGGTCATGTTATCAAGCAAGAAATCATTCGTCCCTCAACAGCTAAAACAAATGCAGTTGTGAATTTTCCTGAACCTAAAATAATTCAACACATTCAATCTTTCTTAGGACTTACTAGTTACTTCCGAAAATGTATTAAAGACTATGAATTAATCGCAAAACCTTTAAGTAACCTTTTACGAAAAAAAAAAAAAAAAACAATTTACATTTGGCCCTAAACAAAAACAAGCATTCCTCACTTTAAAACAAATCGTGTCAGCAGAACCTGTACTGCATCATTTTCAGAAAAATGCCCCGTTACAAATAGACTGTGATACCAGTTCGAAAGGATTCGGTGCCATACTCCTTCAAATGGATTCTGACAATAATTTCCATCCAATATGCTACATGAGCAGAAAAACATCTCTACAAGAAGAGAAATACATTAAAAAGTGTAATTTTCTACAGCGTATGATAAATTTTCTTGGTCATATTATCGAGCAAAAATCATTCGTCCCTATGAAGTTGAGTTATGAACTAGAAGTTTTAGCGATAATCACAGCTCTGAAAAAGTTTCGACACTACTTCGTAGGCACAACATCCCAAATTTACACAGATTGTCAAGCTTTCCAAAAAACAATGTCTAAAAAAGACTTACCACCCAAAATAGCATGGTGGGCTATCTTTTTGGAAGATTTTGATTACGAGATACTCCACAGACCAACACGACAAATGCAACATGTTGATACTCTCAGCCGTTACCCAATCATGGTCATACAATAAAACGAAATAACACAAAAATAAAAGAAGCACAAAGTAAAGATGAGTATACGTCAAGCATTAAACAAATACTTAAAATATCTACTTCAACTGATTTTACATTAAAAAATGATATTTTGTACAAAGGGGTGAACGATCAAGAACTTTTAATAGTCCCACTGGATATGCAAAAACAAATCGTACAACTTGAACATTCTTAAGGACATTTTGGCATAAACAAAACAGAAAATGTGTTCAAACAACAATTCAAATAGAATTGTTGTTATAATATGCGGAAGATTGTAGAAAATGTTATCACAAATTGCATCCAATGCATATTTTCATCAAAAAAACTTGGCAAACAAGAAGGATTTCTACATCCAATTCCAAAAGGAGACTTACCGCTTGACACATACCACATAGATTTTCTAGGACCACTCCCATCCACCAACAAAACTACAAACACATTTTTACAGTAGCAGATGCTTTTACAAAATTTGTTTGATCCAGTCAAATGCATTTCAACATATAATATCTTAGAAAAATTGAAACTACAACAAATAAATTTCGGAAAACCACGACGAATAATTTGTGATAAAGGACCAGCTTTTACTTCGACAGAATTTCAAAAATATTGCAAAGAAAAAGACATCGAAATTATTTTAATCACCACAGGAGTACCACGCGGCAATGGACAAGCTGAAAAAATTCAAGGAACATTAATTTCAGTTTTAACAAAACTAATACTTAAAAATCCTTATTATTGGTACAAGCACACATCATCACTACAACGAGTTATCAACTGCACCATATCAACAGCCACCAAATTTGCACCATTTGAGCTTTTAACAGGCATCAAAATGAAAAATAAAAATGACATCAAAATTAAAGAACTTCTGGAAAAAGAAAATTACCAATCGGTACTACACACTATGCAGCAAATGAGAGAAGATGCCAAATCAAACATTTTAAAGATACAAGAACAAAGTAGAAAACAATACAACAAACAGCGAAAAGAAGCAAAGAAATTTAACATAGGAGACAAAGTTGCCATAAAGAAAACCCAGTTTGGTGTAGGAATGAAACTGCGCCCAAATTTTTCGGCCCATACAAAATCGTGAAGGTTCGGTGTATTGATAGATATGATGTCAAGAAGATAGGCAGATATGAAGGCCCAAACCTGACTTCCACATCTGCAGATTTAAAGATTTAATGAAACCATGGGATAATTCCTAAGAACTTTAATTAAAAAACTATTGACTCTTTTATCTTTTAATTTTTCAGCCAAATAAGAACAACTGAACTTTAATTTTTGCATTTTTTCTTTAAATATTGTTTTTTCTTTATATTTAATTACTCTTTCTTTTTATATTTTAATCTAATAATTAGCAAATTGGTCGGGGTCCGACCCCATCAGTATCGACGAGTGCTGTATACTCCAGCGAGTGCAGCGCAGTCGATACTGCCCACTTGAGAACCACTCATCTACCGACATATTGCGCGGGGAGATGGATCAGCGAGGACGAACTAAAAACACTCCTGTAATCTAATCTTTTGTATTATTAAATACCTTTGTTAGTTATTATTCAATCCTTATTCAACAAACCCCTAGACATACCCACTACAACACACACACACACACACATATATATATATATATTTCTCAAAGCTTGTCAGAATAGTGACATTTCCACGGTTCTTTCTATATAAATTCTTAAATTCATGGTGAGAAGAAGAAAAAAATTTTCGATATTAATTTTTGAAGTTATTCTAAAGTGGTTCCTTACACAAAAATTGTTTTTCCTGAAAAACTTTCTGTTACCATAATTAGAAGAAGAAATCAGAAAATAAGTGGATTTTTATTTATTTAAAGAAATGTCTGATAAAAAATCTCCGAAAATTTCTAAATAATCTAAAAACTGTTAAAATCTTCGATGTTTTTCAAAATTTCCAGAAATTTTAAAATTTTTCAAGTGAATAAATCGGATTTATTGTCGGAAATATAAATCTGTGGTTTTTACCCTCCTTTACAACTTTACGTTCTGTTAGTAAGTAGTGAATTTCATTCATTCTCTGAAATATATATTTACTGTCATGAGATCATAATATATATTATGTTCCTCTTTACAGAGACACAATTAATGTTTCGATTTGCACATTATGTATAATTTGTTAATTAAATAATTTTTCTTCCATAATTAGGTTTATTAATATTTCCCATATACACACATATATGTATAACACGGAGTTATTTGGAAATAATGGTATATTTTAATTCCAATCAAAAATAGTATGGATATTCATTTAAAAAATAAATTTTAAACAAGCCAAATTCTAAAATGTAGAATCTATAAAGCGTAATTTTTCTATGTAAAAAAAATGTTGCATATTAAAGAAATATATCGACACTTATTTTCCAACGTATATACAGGGAATTCTAAATTGTATTTACAAATTGAGAGGGATGATTGTACTCATGCATACAAGTGATAATTACTTAGGAACATTGAGTCGCATTCTACTCTGAGAGAAGGGCACCACACAGTTTATTGCAGAAAAGAGGAAAGTAGAAGCGCATCAAAAATCTATCACACAAATTTACCGTTTGCAAATTTTCACTTAGAAGAAGCAGAATTTTGCTCATATTGGTTACTGGAGAAAGCCACAATTAGAATAGACGTTAACCTTTGAAAACGCAATGAACACGTTTAGTCTGACAACAATGCCCACTGTACAACCCCTAGTAGACGCTAGCAGATATTTTCCATGAACATCTGGGTAGGTATTCATGGTGATTATCTGGTTGGCCCTTACATCATGCCAGACCGTTTGACAGGCGTAACATACCGTATCTTCTCGGAACAAGTTCTCCCCAGTTTATTGCAGGCTGTTCCACTATACATCCTGAGAGACATATGCACATTTTTCCATCGTGGACTGTAACTTTTTGAATGTCCCGCACGATGGATTGGACATAACGGACCTGCGTCTTGGCTTCATCACTGACTGGATCTCAACTCACTGGATTTTTTTTTCTTCTGAGGGCACATGAAATCTTTAGTGTGCAAGACATCCGTTGATTCAACTGAAGATCTCGATTTATACCCGTTGTTGCCGGGGACAAAATTAATACGGCACCAGGAACCTTTGACAGGGTGCTTCAGTCGTTCATTTGACACACACACACACACACACACACACACACACACACACACACACACACACACACACACACACACACACACACACACACACACACACACACACACACACACACACATTTAAAGTATCTAACAATTATTTATTTGTTACACATATCTATGTTATGAACATTTGTAAGGAATTAGCACTATGGCCTTGATTAGTTCTTGTATTCGATTTCCAAATCTTGTGTAACTACTTGAAATTGTTCACAGTTCTTTTTAAAGTTGATTAGCCTCGAGTGCAAGATTTGACGATAAAGTGGAAAACAGAAAAAAAAAATATATATATATATACAGCATTTTAAGGATATTTCGTATTTTTTGGTATAAAAATATTTACCCTTAAAAAATATGGAAACTAGGAAAAGTATAATGACTTACTTTTTCTAGTTAAAACTTAAATTATTTAATTTGAGTTGATGATTTGCCCATCCGTATGCCATACAAGAAGTAAATATTTGTTCAGATGAAAACAAACACTTTATCATTTATGTAGCTAATACTTGGAAATAATTTAATTTAAGACACGTTTTCTTTTGGTTCGCTAAAAAAATGAAATGCAACCAAAGTACTTGGCATTGTTGAAATAAGATCTGTGACCAAACTTCTGGCAGCTGCCTATTCAAAAATTCTTCTTTGGAAAGATGATAATAAGGCTAACTATCGTAATGGAAAATAAATCCCTTCTTCTTGCTGAGTCTGTTTCCATGGCATGTGTTTTTTAAAGGTACGTTTAGTTTTCCTGGTTATAATAACAAAATTTTTATTATATACTACAATGCTTTGATAGTAGTGCGTATGAAATAAACTTTGCAAAATTTTTAAATCAAAAATTGCTAATGTTGATTGAAATGTCACAATCAGGATTTCTTCGTCTGAATTATTCATTACAACAACATTAATATTAAAATTTTATAACCAAAAATTTTTAATTTATTTGTAATAAGCAGAAGTTATGAAAATTCTCATTACAAAATTCTGTACCAGTAATGAACCCATTTGAGAAATAACTGCACATGAAGAATTTTGTCCATTTGCTAAAAATGTATACTATTTCAGTGATTTGGTGCCACATTCTTAATTGAAGTATGTTTGGTAATTCAATAGTTCATTTGACACATAGACTACTTTTTTTTGTCTTGTGTCAGCTAGGCTGACAATATGGGGCGCGCTGCTCCACTTTTTCATAGTGAACCATATTAGGTGGGGAGTCCGACTGCTTCAGTATACACATGCCAAAGGGACCCATTAATAGGGTAGGCAACCAATTACACCTCATTCATTCACAGAAAGGACAAAGACAGGATAGATAGAGAAAGTACATCCATGCCCGAACCAGGATTCGAACCCAGGACCTCCCTATCCGCAGTCAGGCACTCTGACCACTAGACAGGGCGGTCGGCACATAGACTACTTAACTGTAAATAACGGTCGTTCCTCTTACACGGTAAAAAACATTTGTGTACCTCTTACATTAATGATTTGTGGTGTATCATATTTTGTGAGGCATATATATTTTCACTTATTATTTTAATAATTAATAATAACGTTGCGCGAATAGTTGAAAACTGCAGTTTTTGACATATACGCTACTCCCATTGCAACAGTAAAGTATATCTACATATATACATACAATCGGGTCTTAATTTTCAATTGAAAACATATGCCTAATTTTTTTGTGAAAAATTGCAATTTAAAAAAAAATATTTATGTTTACGGTTTTTTAAAAAATATTTACTATTTATTTAGTCTTGTTTGAAACGCTATTTTCTAATAAGAAATCAGATAACACGTTTAGATAAGCTAGAAACAAATTGAAGTAGCTGTGGTAAGGTAAAATAATTCACTTTTGTTTTGTAGTAAATAAAGAAGAAGGCATCTTTTAAATGTGTTCTAATATATTTCTGTTCAGCGGCACAGTGAATAAAGATAAACGCGTTCAGTCTGTTAGGTAAAGCAATATCTTACAAAAATAAAAAAGTTGTAAATATTTTTTTAAGAAAAATTTCTCTTTAGGAATATGAAAAGAAGGAAATTCCAAAGCCATATTTTTCTACCCATAATAATTATGACTCGAGGACAGTTTTAAAAGGGAAAAAGAAATAACACACACTTTTATTCTTTAGCAGAATTTCTAGAATAGTATTGCATCGGTTAAATTAATTACATTACAGGAATTACAGGATAAGCAACTTTACAGTGAGTTCAAATAAATGTTATTTACCATTTAAATTACACTGCTTGAATTGAAAATGCAGCATTAAGAAGGATTTGCCAGAAAGTGATGAAGCACAACAAGCTGAGAGAAACAGCAACGAAGAATAAGTGATCAGTACTTCGAAATGATATGCATAATACGGAGAGAAAACAAGATCGGGTCAGTAGATTGTTGGACTATATTAGACGGCGATACACAAAGAAACACGTCTAGCCACAGAGTCAATGAGAGTATGGATGGCATTCTGAGAAATGGCTCTCCATTCCCAGTCAACCATTTGCCAAAGTACGTTTTCTCAAGTAGGCAGTGGCAGGGTCTGCAATTGGCGTCCAATCATATCACAAACGTATTCGATTGGTGAAAGATCTGGGTAGTACGGTTGTCAGGAAAGCAGCTGTACACCTTTCATGGCATTTTGGCTGATGCGAATAATGGACGGTCGTGCGTTATCTTGCTGATAAAGGGCATTCGGCACCTTATGAAGATGGGGGATTGTCATCGGCCACAGCACATCATCTACTCAATTTGGAGTGTTTTAGTGCCGTGAATACGAACAAGAGGTGACATGGACTTGTACGTAGTGGCCCATCAAACCATGATGACGCTTGCTACGTGGTGGGGCGTTCTTCAATTGCTTCATGATAGGACCTGTCTCCACGTCATAACAACACTTCGCAATCACTGAAGAAACAGATGCGCGACTCATATGAGAAGACAATCCTGTGCCACTCCGTTGTCCACATCGCTCTAATCCGGCACATTCCAGACGTTGGCATCTATGCCGTGTGGTCACTGGCTGTCTTCTTAACAGACGTTATGAGTGCAGGCCACTTGCAATCAATCGGCAGTAAATGGTTCTACTCGATATGGGAGCATTCAGGGTGTCTTGTACATGCTGCAGAATTTTGGTAGAAGTGCTTTGCGAGGCAGCCCCCCTCTCCTGTCGGATACGCGATCCGATCTACGCATGCTGACATTCTTCTGTCTGCACCGGCACTCCACAAACATCCTACAGTTCCTTGCTCCAACCATCTTTACCATAGCTGGTCCATTGTGAACCTTTCCAGGTGTCTGTCAGCTGCTATTTGCCGTAAGAATCAGCTTGCCCTTTTCAGTCCGATCACCATACCCTTAGAAAACTCGTCTGTCTGTTGGAACTGATTCCGTAAACTATGTGATCCGACATTCTCTGCAATTACAGACCTCCTTTGATATAAGAAAATTTTTCAATGATTATTTTTCAAGCAGTAATAATTTCGCGAATATTGCCCACTCTATCAGTTCTTCACCTTATATCTTATCCTACATGACCTGGAGAGCTGAGCATTTGACATCATTTGCATAACTCTCAGTAAGGTTCGTCCACCCTGAAATTTGCATAATTTTCTTGCCACTGCTTCTTGGTGTGTTTCATTTTCAATATCGGACAGTGTAATTACAAATTCAGAATTGAAAATTTCGAAAGGAAACATAGCCTGTGTTTTAAGATATAGTAAGATACTGACATCATGATAAAAATTTCCTCCCACTTTGTGAAGCTGTTCTCAATTCAATCTAGAACAAAATTTGACAGACAAACAGAACTAAAATTTTATTTATATTTACATATAACTTTTTAAAATAAAAATTGAATAATTTAAAATATTGAAATGAAAGACACCAAAATAATTTTAATCTTTGGTTTTATGTTTAGCTATTTTTATTACTTTCATATTATGGGAAATAATTATTCGTATATTTGCATAGAAACATATTATTCGTCTTATATTTTGTACTAAATACACCTTAGTTTTTCCTATAAAATTCTCTTTCATTGCAGTTAAATCAATCACGCCGAACTCTAGACATGGTACTGTGGACGAAGTATTACCTGATGATATTCGTTGTTTAAAAAGCCACAAATATTTTTTTTTTTAGCAGATATTAAGTAGAGTCTCAAGTGAGGCCAATCTTTAGAATGTCATACGAAAAATTTACTGTCAATGTTAAATATCTTTTTTTTATTTTTTATAAGATATGTATTTAGCAATTAATTAAAATCTTAAACAACAAAAGTACTCGCAGAGCTTGATTTTCATTTGTTAGCATAAATTATGAATGGTAAGTACATCCTTTAGTAACATACTATTTATTTTCCATTCATGAGGACACTTACTGGATATAATATATATCCTTGAAGAGAGAGAAAATCTGTACCCGAAATATCCTTTAATTACTAAAATGCTCTTGAAATTTAAAGTTTTCTTTGTAAATTTCATGATTAAGAATTAAAAAAGAAACAAGGATTCTAAATGTAATATGACCATTGTGTTCCCTTAAAACATTAAGAAATATGTATTTTTAATACAAATTATATAATTATCTTTAAAAAAAAAAAAAAAAAAAAAAAAAACATTGAAGTAATAAAATTTTTAAAAATAATTGGTTGTCAGAAACGTTTTCTAAATGTATCTTCATGGTGTAGTATAAGTTACTGGTCTGGCATTCATCGAAATAAAAACCTCTATCTGAGGGAACCTTTCCTTTGTAAAATAAAATATACTCATATTGTGTTAAAATAAAGTGTCAAAATTTTGTAATGGAAGCCTGTGATACTCCTATTTTACTTTTTAGCACAAGAGAATCATCTCGTTTGAAAGAGTTTGTCTAGGTTTCATAAAAGAAAATACCCAGAGAAACGATGTACGACTTTGTTCGACATGAAATGTAATATTGAAGAGTCGAATCTGCTTATGAAAGAAATCATGGAATTACATGTATCAAAAGAAATACAGAAGTTTTATAAGGTAAAAAAAATTATGTGTTGTTATAATCATTTACAAAAAAAGTTTAAATAATTGAAAAGAACAGAAAACGATACTAATACAGTATATGAGCAATTATCATCTGCATGAAAAGTTTACAATGTTTTTGTTACTTTGCTTTCTATGAGAATTCTCTCTTCTTTCATCAACCATTACAGAATGAATTGACATAATTCTTTTAAGGCCGTTTTAAAGTCAATGAGAGTAATTGAGTGAGAAATTTGTACACTGCACAATCGAAGATATTCCGATAGATTTTTATTAACATTAGGCAAATAGGTCAGCTACCACTTCATAGCGCGAATCCTCTTCTTTATATATAGTCGTAAACGACGATAGATCTAAGGGAATTCATACATCATTTATCAAGGAGAAAGCAGGACAAAATGTAGTAGCATGCAACATTACAGAGTGGTCTAATACTTCCTTTCAGTACCGTTTAGCTGTAGCAGGACCCAGTTGATGCAAGTGAAAATTTGTGAGATATTTCAAAGAAATTCTAGCTTATATAATGACTGTTTTGACTTTGGAATGAATGAAATTCTTGTGAAGAATCCGTGAGCTTATGTTTTCTTAATTCTTACAGGCTAGTCACCTGGTTGCTAAAGTTGGCTAATTTGTAAACATAAATTTGTCCCGATTTGACACAGTTCACATAACATGCTGGTGATAGCACTTTAATCATGCTTCTCTGGAATGGACGGATAGTAGATACAAAAGCATTGCTCCTGAACAAACAATCTCTATCAAAATATAGCCTTCAGCGCATGGCAGTAGAAGATCTCATTTTATCAAAGTCTTCTGCAACACACATGTACGGAGGTTTTTAGATTATTTTGGTTGGATACAAAATCTATTCTATCTTCTTTGATGTTATACTTCTAGTTCTAAGTACAGATTCTTGGGAAACCATTCCACATCGTTTCTATTGTAGTAAAATGACGAAAATTGAAGAATTGAGCAACACATGTAGGTCCCTCATTATCTTATCCGACAGCATGCCAGCACTTAGAATCTCTCTTTCTAATTCTGGAAAACACAGAAAAGCGTTTGTTTTGATGCAACTTCAAAGCACTTTTCTTACTTATATGTAATACCCTTAACACAGCAAATTATTAACTCACATTATAAACTACTTTTATTGTATATTTCTCGATACAAAAATGTGACTGGCTATTGTGTAACTTATTTGTATACTTTAATTTATTTCTGTAACGAAATGCAATATCTCCAACTCAAAGTGACTTCCGAAATTATCCATTTTTACTGCGTATTTAATTTTAACTTAATTAGAACGAGAAAAATTAGATGGTTATCATAAATTGAACTGATAAAATAAAAAAAACGAGCATATGAGAAAAAATATATTTAATAAACAATATTTTCTATCACTTTTACAAAAGCACTTTTTGAGACACACAAAATAGATTTATGTTTCTCATGCTACTCATTTTTTTTTCATTTTCTTCTATATGAAGAATAAATTTGAAAAATATATTAAATGTAAATGCACTAGCTTTCATATTAGTTCTTATTTACTATAAATTGTCAGTCGTTTCCATTTTTCACACAAGCTAGAAGTAGTATTGAATTTTCGTACTCGTATCTGAATAGGGATTCTTATATACTTTATTTATTTTATATATTTATTTATTTACTTTGCCTCAATGAATGAGGACTTCCTAGACACAAAGTAAATAAATAATTTAGTTATCTATACTATATGATTATTAAATTTCTTATTATGTAACATCTGACTACACACACACACAAGATATATATATTCTTTTTTTACCATTAAAGGCTAAACTGAGTATTACGGTCTCACCTCCTAAATCTCAGAAGGTCACCACGGTTTGAGCGAAAAGTCGCCAAATCGGTAAAATTGGTTATTTTTCATCGCCAAGTTTTTTTGCCATAAAATCACCAAAAGCGATTAGTCGCCAAATGTGTCACTATGCATATCGTCCGAATATCTCGGAAACGCTAGCCATTTTTATTTTGGATTTTTTTTACCGGCTGTAAAACGCGGTAATTTAAATCCTGTTTTTTCATATTTATATTTTATTTCACTTCGGATGTAGCGTGTAATATAAATATTATCTTTTATATACACATTTTTTTATTTCGGGTCGGATATAGTGCCGGAATTTCAATCCTATCTATTTGTTTTATTTCGCTGTGTGGATATAGTGCCGAAATTTCAATAATGTCTTTTATATTCGTTTTGTATTTCGCTGAGAATATAGCGAAGGAATTTCTATCCTGTCTTTTATATTCGTTTTGTTTTTTGCTGTGGATATAGCGCCGGATTTTCAATCCCGTATTTCATATTCAATTTTGATTTTGCTGTGCGTGTAGAGCGCCAGATGAAAAATGTAGGTAAGAATTTTATTTTATTTTCTGCAGGCATGCAGAATTCCTAGAAGTGTATGTATTTAAATTTCCAATAATAAACGAAACTATAAAATCTATGCTCTAAAATTATTCTAGATTTGTTTACTTCTATGTAGTAATGATTTGTAACATTCTGTGTTTAATAGCTGAAATTCTATTTTTTAATTTGTTTTTAACTAAATATTATTAAATGTAATTATTTTTAATTTTTACGAAAAAGAGAGTTAAAAAAAATAAATAAAAATAAATATATATTTGTAAATTTTTTTATCAAAAACTTCAATATTTTATTTTTTTATGGAATGAGTCAATTCCTTTAAAACACAGGTTTAATTTAGCCATTATTAAACTTATTCTTAGACTTCTAAAATTAATTACATTTCTTTCCATATGTAATTTTAAAATACTTAATTTTGTTTTCTAACTAGGAAGTAGATGGCAGCACTATGCTATGAATCACAGAATTCCATATGAAATGTATTCTAAGAAATTTTGCTAAATTATCTTAATGATTATAAATTTTTTTTATGGCCGAAAAATGAAATTTAACATTACATGAAGAGAGATAAAAAAAAGTCTCTCAAAAGAGAGGACTTTTCAGAAATAGAAACATTAGATTAGTAAGCAGATTTTAATGAATTTTTTTCATTTTAATTTAAAGAGCTGGTAAAATCATTTTCATTTTATATTAGGAAGGGAAATACGATTGTTGAATACAATGAAGACACACTTTCATTTCTAAAATGACCAACAGGAAAATTTCAGAGTTTGTGCAAACAGAATGGTCAATAAATCACAATAACAGTTAGGCAAACAATTTAAAAAAAAAAAAAAAAAAAAAAAAAGCTTGAAATAATACCTGTTAATCTCCTAATATAAAATAAAAACAGCATTGAGATTAAAAATTATTCACAGCTTGTACCGTAAATTAGAAGAAATCCCAATTTAAATAAATGAATGAGCAGATATTTAATCACTGTTGAAGTTTTCAAAACACACGTATGGAACATAAATTTATTTAAGCTTAAAACAATTCAGCTACCAAATGCATTAATTGTTATAAAATTACTTAACATAAATTTGTTTAAGAATAATTTATTGCTTTTATAATTTTCACTTTACCGTAGTAAAATTTAAAGTGTAAAATATAGCCTCCTATAAAATACTCCTGTAAAAAAGTAGAATAAATTTAATGTAGAAAGTAGCGCAAAATCTTATTTTAATACACCCAAAAATATATTCTTGGAAAGCTCGTCTAAAAATAAAGAATTTTATCATCTATTTAAGTTAATTACGAGGAAAAAACTGCTCTTTGTTGTATTATAGTAAAAAATGTATTGAATCATGCAAATGAAATGGAAATATTAAATTACGGGAGAGTTAAAAATTTTTCTAAACATGTTAAATTGATGCTTACAGTTTAAATACTATTATATATTTTTAAGGAGTTAGTAAAAAGGGATTTTATTAATTTTTATTTGTTTACTATAGCAAATGAAATTTTGTTGCCGAAAAATTAACTTTTTGGAAAACAATAAATATCATTAAACCGGAATGTTGGGCCATATTTCAATAAAGTAAAATAATTTTTTAAATTTGTAATTTAATCGACATTTTAGATAAAGATACTACATTTATGAAATCGTCAAAAAATAATTTAAAAGTAAAGATATTTAATTCATTAATCAAAAATATACAATCAAATTATTAAATAATTCTAAAAAATATTTAATATTTTCTCATTCTTGAAGTTTATTTATATTTAATATATATATTATATTAAATATAATAATAATTAATATATATTTAAACGTTTATATAGTAAGTGGTATCTCATACAAATGGTAAATGAAATTTTGTTTCGATATTTTTTAAAATTTGATTAAAAGATTAGGGGTAATTGCATTACGAACTCCAAAAATATTTGAATAACGTAAAAATGATAGAATCCAGGATGTTATTAATTGGATATGTGTGGTTAACTACACAACTAAACTCTTCTTCATCTTGAACCCCAAGCAAATCATGGGCTCGTCGGTTGAAATGACTGACTCAACTTCCTTAGCATTTCACAACCATTTTAACCAATATTCAAAAGGATTGATAACCAGGGATCGTAGACAATGAAAGTCTCACATTTTTAAGATGAATAAGCATTTCGTTTTCATTAAATGCATAGCTTTATAAATGTCACATTGAAACAGAACTGTGTCATAATGCAGATTTTCTCTTTTGTAGTATTCAAATAAAATACCATGAAATACATGCAGAAAGACCAAAAAAAAAGAATTTAATGATCTGAGTTTCAAAGTTTATATTTATTTTTGATAACCGTATGGATTAAAATTTTTTGTAAACATTCGAGGAAAACAAAGAGAAAGGTGATTTAAGAGTTTTTTTTAAATTTATTTGAAACGAAATTTTTATGAATTGTAATACATTAGTGGCTATTAAAAGTGCAATTCTAGGAAGAAATACAATTAACAGAATGATATTTATTGGATAAATATTTTATGTGAGAAATAGCAAGTGTTTAAATTTTCAAGAAATTTGTAAGCGTAGATCACGAGTAATCAATCAACATTTAATGCAACCACTTCTGGCAGAAATAACAGTACTTACACGCTTGTACATTCAATCAAACAGACTGAATGTCATGTACAGGTACAATTGTCTATTCAGCTTCAACGCGAGGCCACAGATCATAGAGCATAGGTTTGGTTTATTGTAGTTGAAAGGCCATTCTTTGCTCACTAGGGCTAATTTGGTTGGTACCTACAGCTTCGTAGGAGGAGCTGGTGTGTGGTGATGAATTATTCATACGGTAATCATTTTCTGTCGGTAAGAGGTCTAGAGAATGTGATGATTAGAACAGCACTTGATTTTGTGTGTTTAAAAAAAGCCAGTACAATGCAAACTACATGCGATCGTGCATTATCTTGTTCAAATACATTTTCGCAGAGTTCAAATTAAGGTTAGTCGCAGGCCTTAACCCAAAAGAAATGTAACAGCTATAGTTCTAATTATCGTCAATGCGAACAACAGATGATCGAGAAATATTTCTAATGGTACTCTATACTATAACTTCACACAATTGAATACAGCTTCATTCTTTACTATAACTTCAGGTAATAGGCCAGTATGATGATGTTAAATGCATACTAATAATGTGCGTTTTTCCAGATACAATCAAACATAAATTTGATCATTATGATGCTGCAAATAGAATTGAGATTATTCTGAAATCTTGACGTTCTTGTGTCAAGATTCATCGTTTATCATGCCACTGAGGTAAATTAAATCAATAGTCGTTGAGTTGATAATCCATACTGTTCACGCAAACACTTGTTATCTTGCAAATGATTCCATTTTTTGACTCAGTACTTATACTTAGCTACTCAAAGCTTTAAGAACATGCGGGTAACATGCATGTCTCCCCTGATGTTATTGTAGCGGCCAATTGAACAATTGAACTATCATGGAATCACTACTGATTTGAGGAACAATTCAAAAATATTATGAACTGCAATCCTTCAATATGATTTCTAGCAGAACCAGGAACGAGCTGATAAGCATTTTTCCTTTTTACACGAAGTATCACAGTAACTTTTCGTCGGGGAACAACGTTCAAAGATAATTTGTGTACGAGTAGTACAATTTATTAATATAAACACAATGTAGGTTTCAGTAATGCTGCCTATCTTATATAAATATGTTGAAAAGCAAATCTGTCTTTGCAAAATATAATATCTTTTAGCCAAGTAAATTCCAAGTGAGGTGTATTGCCTTCAATATATAACACTTTTAATGGTAAGCAGGATGAATCCGTATCATTAGATTATGCTCAAACTATTTCCCAGAGGGAGAGTTTGAAGGCTGTTTGCCTTTGCATTGGAGATCACAAAAGTTTAGTTATTTGGTTTATTTTATCTTTTTAACCCTTTTTTTTATGAAAGAATATAAAAAGTGAATTCAGACTAGTTTCAAAGAGGGAAGAAACAGATTTTGGCTGAGAAGATTCTGGACAAATGCGGGATCAAAGACGGAGTATAATTTCCTTTTTGATATGAACATTTATATTGTTAGCTTTACTTGCATTTAATAAAAATTTGTATTATTAAGCACTACAAACTTTTAAATGAAAACTTCAACCTTCGCATTACTTAATATTTTAACATTTTCCATTTGTGGGGGGAAAAAAAAAGAAAAAATAAAGAAACAGAATTATATTTTTAAATAGACTGGTAGACAAATTCCTGTAAAAATATTTCTTGCGTTTAAGTTGAGAAATTACGCATTTAATAATCATTTATTTCATATGAAATTTTAGAAACATTATTTTCTTTTATCCTGCGAACAAATTCAAGGAAAAATGTAGTCCGTAATGTAAAAATATCTTTTTTAGGGTTTTATTAACTTTTTTATAAATATAATTTTTATGGATCTTTTTCAGCTATTAAATAAATAAACTTTCCATGTTTTGTGAGAAGTCTTATTTTCTTATTTATAAAATTTGAGACTTAGGTTAAATTCGTGTGGTTAATAGGAAATGTGACGTGTGTCTCCACTTGAGGTAAATCTCTTCTTACTAATCATCATTTAATAATTTTTTTCTTCGAGTTATTTTTAATACGTAATTTGTAATATCCTTTTACAATAAACACTGTTTACATTTTTGGAAAACAGTAACTATGCACGTGTTTCATATGATTTCGAAAAATTTAATCAACACTTTTTAGCTGTTTTAAAAATGCACAAAAATACATTATGTACTGAGATACATAGTTTATTTCCATATACTGTAATTAACGTAAAATGTTTGGTCATGAAACTATTTTTCTTATTATTAATAATAGGAACAAATTTGTCATGTGTCATAAAATTCATAGGTCTCCTTTATGTATTGAATAATCAGGTGATTGAAATGTAAATGAGATTTTAGAATTTTATAGTAATTAGGAATTTCCGAGAAGTTAAAATTAAATATTAACAGAAGTTAAAATTAAATATTAACAGAAGTTAAAATTAAAGAATGTTCTTATTATGAAAAAATACCTTGGTGAGGGGAAGCTGAATTCACTTAATCTTTAATTCAATAATCTGTGGCTTCAAATATCTCCTCGAGCGTGGGTATTAAAGTTTATTAAAGTCTAATTTAAAGCGAATGTTCAGACTGAATAAGCCCTTTTTCAAGGTCCACTAGAATTATTTCATCCTTTGACATAAGAAATTGCAGAATAATGGCACTTACTATAATGGAGTACCCAATGGGTATGCCAACGCTATTACAAAAGTGGATGGGCTCCTGTAATTTAGAGCCAAGGATTAAGAAGGTCCGCAGATTTGGCTTTGTATCATTTTACATGGTAGACATTACAACCATGACTCTATTTTACGTGAGCTGTGTGACCGAAGCGTGTCGAATTCAACCAATCTATTAAAATAGAGAAGTGAGAAACAACACTTAAACTTTTATTAAGAGGTAGTATTATGTCTACACGTTATGGCTGTTTACTATGTACTAGGTGACCAATAGATTCGTAAATACTTTAAAAATTCATATAGTTGAAGGAATTGGAATATGTGAATGTGGTTGACGGAAAAATTAATTTTCAAGAAGGGAGTATTTTTTTCTGGAGAAAATCATGTTTAGTTCAAAATTTTGATGTTAGAGGGAGCTACACGCATTAAAATCTCAGTGAATATGTAAAATCAAAAATCTGAAATGGAGGGTGTACGACTGACAGCTCATATCCCAATACTCCTATTACTAGAGCATATGTAAATTTTGCACTGTGATGCTAATATTGGTGGATAAAGCCCTACTGAGTAAACTTTTTTACCTTAGCCATGAATCATTAAGTAACTTTGAACTGTAGCACTAAGCTCTTTGAACTGTAAACACACAGAAAAATATGAAGAAAAATAAAGGTGAAATGACTCCTATTGGAGTGCTCTGCTGCGTACGAAGTAGTGAAGAAACGGCGTTTGTGTGCAGGTGCCACACGTAAATCAGAGTCCCGTACCTCAGCTATGACTTCGTAAACGGTTATACTAAGAGAACAGTGCGTGAGTGAAGTATATAGCGTTCTGAGAAAGTGACCTGAGTAATTGACATTCTGAAAGCATCGGTATTTCATTTCTCCTATGGTGAGTTACATTTGTACCCCTACAAGTTGCCATTATCCCACCAGATCTTATCAACTAAGAGACAACACCAATAACAGTTCTAATAAATGACACAACTAAGAGAGAGTTCATAAAAATGGCAGCCGATTCACACTGGTTTCGTATCAACTTCTGAACTAATGAGCCTCAAATTTTCATTGCATGGCTCAGTCAATATCCATAACAGTTGCACCTGAGTAAAGAAAAATCTACATGCTTGCACTAAAGGGCCACTTTGTTTACTACGTGTGACAATTTGTGTGGCTTCACCTTGTCCATTATTGAGACTCTTATTTCTTTGAAGAGTCTTATGTAAAAAATAACCTGGATAATGTACTCAAGTTAATGCAGAATGTTCTTTGAAATGATTTAGATGGAAATGATACACTGCTTATTGGAACGTTTCACCTTCACACAGTAAAATTCTTTTAAGACCCTTTCATATTGCGTCGCTTGTAAAGCAATAGCTGACAAGTGGATTAAGGTGAGGAACGACTTACCAGATATTATTTTAAAACATGTACCAAATATTATTTTTTGTATGGCCTTCGGTCACCGAACCAGACATCAGTTGATTTGTGACTGTGGGGTAACATAAAACTCCGAGTGTATCGTTGTAGGCTATCTCTTTAAGTGAAGTTAATAGATGCCATTCACCACAAAATCTTCTGCATCCATCTAGATATTCTGCATGCTGCAATTAACAGTGTTCTCATTTGGTTGCAGAATGTAAATTTCCGTGCTGGTAGTTACATAGAACATATGATATTGCTGTAGATATTGGTCTAAATGTTAATAAATGTAAGTTAAATCAAAGTTCTGTTATTTTTGTGCGTGAAGCACCCTTAATTGACAAAATTTGAACTAAAGATATTTCCGTTAAAAAACACCTTTTAAATGCGATTTTGATTGTTTGTTATTCAAAGGTCGTATTTTTCACATGAGGGTTAATTAAACCGGTACAATTTAAAGTGAAAAGTGAATCACTACAAACATCCAAGCCAAAGGAGGGATTCGAACTCATGAAGGCCAAAGCGCTAACCATTCGGTTGCCAGCTCGGCTTCACATAGGCGAGAATCAGTTTGTTGCTAACCGCAATCATATTTTCCAATTTCTTCCACTTTTATACTTTTTTAAGGTATTTATGAATTGATGGAATAACCGGTGTTTCCCATATATGAAATATTATTATCATTTACTTTCATTCCATGAATTTTTTATTCCATTTATATGATCTAATGTTTCTATTTTGGCTCATATATGTGATTTTTTTCGTGAAAATTTAAGAAAAAGGGCTCTTTCTTCCACTGGATCAGACAGATTGTATAATTTACAGTATCACTTATAACCATATGAAATAATCAAGAAAATTAACGAAAGTTTACTGGAAATATGAATTTCAAGGGGGATTATGAGAGAAGGGAAATATTAGATGAATATATTTTTCCAAAGTTGTGATTTTCAGTATATTGTGGGTTAAGACATGAAGAATCGTCTTAAGCATATGCTTAGAAATTTATTACAAATAACAAAAATGGATACGAATGTAGTCTAGAATAGACAAACAACTTAAGCATAATTACATAGCCTACATTAGATACAGACAAAAAAAATTCTCTTATATATTTTATGCTAATAAACTTTTATTATTCAAGATAATTACATTCAACTTCCTCCATTTTTACTGTGTGAAGGTTTTTTTTATGTGAAAACTGAGTTATGAATGTGACTATATCATTCAAGCACACAAAATATAAATACCATCTATACCATGGGATTTCTTATATATGTAACTATTAACGTTTATCTTTCACGTAGAGGTTATCCAAAATTATATAAGCGATGCAGTATAAATAATATCTTAACATTCTCCTCAGAGATAACAATCAGGAATGACCTGAGCTTCAGGCCCAAATAACATCTCAGAACAAGACGGATTTATAAAAATAAGATGAACATTTAGTTTAAATTATGGTTGAGAAAAAGTTAGCTAGGAGACAACTAAAGAATAATACAAATGAAGCAATAATTAATCTTATTTATTGACTAATTTGTGTCGACGAAAAGTGTTTCTAATTATTGAATTCGAGTTAGGAATATTAATATGTTATAAATATGAGAGCCACACACAGGAGGTATTTGAATACATAATAATGATGATATATATGTTTTGAATTCACCTTTGGGTGAAGAAATGCTAAGTCCATGTTTTACTAACGTTAATGAGTCTGACAATATTCTCCGAATGCCAGTATTAATTTTCATATTATATTTTATCTTGAATGTATTTAAAAGTGGTTGCAGTGATATCTGGTCAAAGTATATCGACTCAATCTACTTCACGTGGATTTGATTCCTTTCATTTGGGGAAATTTAAAATTTAAAATACCATATTATATATATACATGTTATATGAATAACTGCAAATGTAAAAGATGCATTTCAAACTACTGAAACATAAAATTCCATTTGATAGTAACTGAGTTACAGGGAATAAAATGCTGAAATGTCGTGAAATACTTATAATTTTTTCAAAAGTATTAAGAAATATTCACATACATTAAATTAAAAACAAAATTTTTAAGTTAAGAGACATTTCACCCTAAAAATATTTTAAGGCCAAAAAGTATTTTAAATGTATCTGGCATATTTTAAAATATATACTTTGATGTTAAAAATTGTTTTTCTGTCTCTGTCATCAGACTTGACAAATTAGTATAGATTTTAAAAAGCAATACGGATTGAATTGAAAAATAAACTAAGATTAATAGAAAACTACTTGAAATTGAATATCAGCATGAAATGTTTCATGCATAGTTGTAAGAATCCATTTAAAAATAATAGTTTATCGATAAATACGATGAAGTTTTTAAAAATATACTCTGTAGTATATATAAGATCTATGGTTGCTTGCGTGTGTATGATGATAAATATATGTAGAACTTTACTACTCAGCAATATTAATTAAAAATATATATAATATAGTACAATACATACAGTACCATGTAGTGCACAATCCAATCAATAACAAAAGGTTTGGTCTTCAATAGTTTCTTTGGCAATCAAAGGTTATTTTACCATTCAGCTTAACGTGGATTCTGAACCACTACAACACCCGAACCTGAGGTGGGAATCGAACTGTTCGATGATAAGAAAAGAGCCAAGCCAATGAACATTTGAATCGAAGATCAGAGCAATAATCATTCGACTGCCAGTTGAGCACTACAAATTTCCTCATCCAAACTGATAATCGAAATCACCAGCTTATTGCACTGAAGGTCAGAGAAGAGAAAGTGACTATTTAAGTCATTTGAAAGTTCATTGTATATTGTTGCGTCATTAAATATGCAACATTTCAGTTAAATAGTGTTTCTTCTGCAAATAAACAGATTAAACAGCTTAAAGTTAGTTAGATGTGTACGAATTAATAATAATAATCTAAACATATTAACTGTAAAACATTTACTTTTGCAGCATTTATTTGTTTTTCGTATACTGTTTTGAAAATAAGGTTGTAAAAATTAAGAAACTTGCTGCAGAGAAACAATTTAAGTTATTTATTTTTTAGTATTTCGATCAATTCTAAAAGTTCAAGAATAAAATCATTGCTTAGTATGCTACATATTTACGTAAGAAGAATATATTTCATACCAACTAAACTAAGTTCAGTAGCCCGATATCCCCTTCCGGCTAAGGCCTACAGTGCTGATATCTGTTTTCGAGAATGAAGGCCCTGGGGTGCAAAGTATATGTTCCCATTAGATGCCCAACCTAACGCGTAACCTTCAGCGTTTAGTTCCCAAGCATGCTTGGTAGTCAGTTTTATCGACCCATTGAAAATATGAAAGGCTGAATTGACGTTGCTCAACCCTAGCACAAAACATCGGATTCGTTTCTTGGGAGCGTGAAGGGCTACCTCTACGTCACCGGGCTTGTTACATACATCAATACAAATTATCATAAAATAAATCTGGAAAAATACAAAATTTACTTTTTATTTTCTTATGAAGAAGCATTTTTCAGTTTGAAACTATTCGTAGAAAATACTGATATTTATCAAAATTTACAAAAAGTTGGTAATTAAATGTAATTAAACTGGAAAATACATTTTTTAATTGGAAGTGTATATCTGTAATTGACAAAAATTTGAAAATGATTTTTTAAGCATTAATTCATTATATAAATTCGATATCACATATTGTTTGCCAAATAAATATTCAGTTATCACGCAAAAAGTCCTTACTATAATGCAAAAAGGAGTGCTGTACAATGTTTTTCAAATCCTTATGATGAAACCAACTCTCTTGATATTGGGAGTCTATTTCAAAAATGAAAGCTTTTCAGTTTCAGCTTTATACCATTTATGGAATCATTGTAAGAAGATGTTTATTTAAGGAAAAGAGAACTAGAATAAAATAAATGAATGGCAATAAGAAAATGTTTCTCATACAATTCCCATTTGACATACAATACGATTATTCATACAGGTGGAAAAACTGCGGAAGACAGACTGCGTTATGCATGGCTAAAGTTATAGTACGTGACTATTCTTGGAACTTGATATATTGTTGTTTTTTTCGTTTTTCCTCCAATTATAATCCCAGAGATTCTAGTACAATATGTGTGTTTACATTTTTTCATAAAAAGCAAAAACAGATTTTTTTAAAAATTCAGTTTAATACTCATTCAAATCAGACAATTCCTCTACAGTTTCTGTTTACAGGTTATGTTAAACAACGCCTTGATTTTTACAACGTTGTGAAAAACCCATTTTTAATACAATTGTTGCTTCTGGAAAATATCCTTAGAATGATGGAGTTCACACTCACTCGAGCTGCCTTTTAAGACATATAAAAGCAAATTTTTCTTAGAACTAAAAAACTTTTACAAGTATTGCAAATCAGACATGAAGTAAAAATGCTCTATAAATATCTTGTGCCAAATATAGAATCTGAAATTAAAATGATAGTATTTTATGAAAGAATTGCACCAAACACTGCTATTTGGAAGTATTAAGAAGTATTTTACCAGAGAGCTTGTGCATGATATATAGCTGCTACAATTTCAATTTTTAGTGTACAGTCACAATGTCAATTACACAGTAAAATACTTTTTGAGAGGTATTAGTAAGAACATTATTATCGATGTTTATTTAAAGCGAACTCATTTGTTATCTGATTTAACTGCTATGGATTTTTTTACATGGCATATTCTAAAAATGAAAGTACATCAGATCAAATTTACAGATGCGAAAAATTTGTGATTGTGTTATAGATGCATTTTTAGCATTCTATTTTTCATACTGGATAATGTCTATGCTGATGTTTATCTTCTGTGAAAATGTGTATTGAGGCCATCAGTTAAAGATTTAATAATTTTTTGCCTTTACTCTGATACTTAATTGTTGAATTTTGGTTGCATTTTCAGTAGTATCTTTGTTAGTAGTCGGATGAATAAGACATTGGTTTTATTTTGTGAGTTCGATTCACTTCTCGATATTGGATATTTGTTGTTGTACAAAATTAGTTATATATTATAGATCCAGTTTGAATTGACCTTCAGATATTAATGACATTAGTGTAGAGATAAAAACCCTAAGAGTTTTTGTAATGGAGATAGCACAAAGTATAAAGACTTTACTTGCAATTATTAAAATTATTTCAATTATTTAATTTTAATTAAATTATCATACATTATTAAAATTTAAAATTTTTTAGTAAATTATAATTAATTCATAATTTATTAAGATTAATGAACTGAAAATGGAAATTTTTTTTGCAGGAAAAAAATCTAAAATGATATATATATATATATATATATATATATATATATATATATATACTTGCTCACACAAGTAAGTATGCAATTTATAGCTTAAGTGAAAAAGATCTAGTTCTAAAATAAAAATATAAGAAAAATAATTATTTTGGAGAGTGTTATTCATAGCTTCTGATTCAAGTCATAAAGTAATGAAAAATAAACCAAATCATTATATTTTAAAAAACTTTAAGAGTAATTTTGTTAACTATCAGTAGAAATTTAAATCACAAAAGTACATATGCACTCTGAATTTTTGACTTGTAAGTAGGTTGAATGATACTGTTCAAGAGTTTTTTCGTATTTCTGTGACAAGTTTATAAGTTCTGCTATAAAGCTTGTAAGTTTGAGCTTTATAGCAGAAGCACATCAACAATTCACCAATGGCTCCATGTGAAAAAGAATTATCAAAAGAGTTAAAGGATGCAATAATAAAGCTCTATAAGGAAAGCAAGTCTTAAAAATAAATCGGTAAAATCATAGGCAAAAGTCCTGCAACAGTGCAAAAAATCATTGAAAAGTTCCAGGCTAAGGGAAATACTCTAAGCAATCCCAGAACAAGCCGACCACCTATTTTCACGAATCGAGAAAAACGAATTATTGTTGGAAATGCGAAAAAAAATCCGAAGAGTAGCGCACCAAAATTGACAACTGGTGTGAAAAACTATTTTGCGAAGTCATACAATTCTGAAACAATTCGCTGTGTGTTATGGAAGGCTTCATGCTGTGTGTTACGGAGGATAAATATACGAAGAAAACCATTTGCTAGCAAAGTGAATCGCAAAAAGAGAATAGATTTTGCAAATTAAAATGTAAAGCAGGACAGAAATTTTCGGAATTCCGTGATTTTTTTCGGATAAAAGTAAATTTAACATCCACGGGTCAGATGGACACCAAAATGTTTGGAGGAAAGCAAATACAGCTCTAGAACCAAAGAACATGAGAGGAACTGTAAAACACGGTGGTGGTTCGATTATGGCTTAGGGTTGCATATGGCAGCATCTGGAGTAGGAAATGCCGAGCTGGCAGCCGAATGGTTAGCGCTCTTGCCTTTGGTTCAACAGTTCTTGGGTTCAAATCCCACCTTGGGCATGGTTGTTTGTAGTGATTCGGAATCCACTTTAAACCGTAGGTCACGGTCTAAATAGCCCTCGTGTGCAAAAAATGACTGTTGAGCGAGCGATAAAGAATCCACCCCTGGAATAGGAAATTTAGTTATAATCGACGGATTAATGAATTAATATAGCTTTTTGAATATTTTAAAGAATAATCTAAGCCAAAGTGCTTCTAAATTCGGTCTCGATGGATCCTTCACTTTCCAACAAGATAATAACCCCAAACATACTGCTCGGGTTGTTCGGAAATGGCTTCTATATAACGTGCGAAAACAGCTAAAAATCCCACCGCAGTCACCTGTTCTTAATCCCAGTGAACACTTTGGGATTATCTCGATTGCCAAATTAGAAAGCAAGACATCAAAACTAAGAATGATCTAAAACTAGCCCTTTTGCAAGAGTGACAGAAAATACTATCTTCTGTCACTCAAAATTTAATAAAATCAATGCCGTTTAGATTGAGAGCTGTTATAAAAACCAAAGGCTGTCCAACAAATTACTAATTTTCTTGAAAAATTGGTAAAATTTGCAATACTAATGTCTTTGTTTTTTTTTTGCATACTTTCTTTTATGATGTAAATTACACCCTATTGTGAGTTAAGTTCTCATCTCGCTAATTAAATATTTGTATTTTTTAAATATTTTTTTTGTAATGAAGCTCGATTTTGCTGTAATCGAAATAAATCGTTAATTTGAAAACTTTAATATCGTAGGTCTGTTTTTTTTCATAGGACATCATCACGTCCACTCTGCATATTAACTTTTGTGACTAAGTATATATATATATATATATATATATATATATATATATATATATATATATATATATATATATATATATATATATATAATATCTAAAATTTTTAAGTGTGACAAGCAAACTTTTGTGAAATAGTAATTAAAATGAGAAAAATTTAATAAATATAATTAAATAGAACAGGAATTGCATAAAGTTCAGATTTCACAATTCTTTCAACAGAATTTTTAATGTATCTCATAATATGATTCTTTATCTTATATTTTTGCAATTTCATAGATAAGTGCATAGTTTTATGGATATAAAAATATTTCTAAATACGCACCTGTGCGTGTGCTCTCAAAATTGATAAAAATAAAGGCCAACTACTGATTTTCCTTTATATATATTATATATTTTAATTACATTAAATAAAAATGAAAAGTATTTCATAAGATAATAATAAAATAAAAATTTTTCTTTTATTAATATTTAGACAATTTTTATTAATTTTTATGAATTCAAGTAATTTAGACAATATTTCAGAGTCTCAGGAATGTTTTGTACTCTCAAGATTAAATAATAGGTTCTAGGATTTACGGAAAAAAAAAAACAATCATTTGACAAAAAGTAGGTGGACAGTCCAATAGCTGGATATTCCTAGGCGTTTGATTTTAAAGAGGAATTTTTATAGACATTAGGTATTATTGAACGCTTAAAAGTGAAGAAATTTGAAAGACTTTTTCAAGCATTCACTCCAAGAAGTATATGTGCAAAAGATGGAAATAAAAAATCATGTTCTTTTATTTAAATGAGGCTATTTTTACCTCTAAGTTTAAAATAAAAATTATATTTAAGATAAACTAAATAAAGCAAACAGGAAAAATAAATCAAATATTCAAAATATATTCATAAATGTGTTTGTTAAACCATGAGAAATTCATTGAAAATATTTAAAAAAAAAAACCACGTTGAATAATGCAGATAGTAACTGACACATATTGTTGAGATGCATTGTTTTATATGTGAAGGTAATTTTATAGAACACATTTTAAAATTGTTGATTTACTCTTATTTAATCGAATGTCTTATGATACTCGGATTATTTATTTAACATTTTTTAATGTCAAAGAATTTAAAATATGTTCAATCTTATAAAATGCAGAAAAAACTCATCGTTTAAAATAATTATTTTATCAATTTTTTTTTTAAAAATATAACATCATCTAAGTCAATAAAGAGGTTATTAATATATATATATATATATATATATATATATATATATATATATATATAAGTTATTAAATAAATAAAATTATAGAAAGCAAAATTTAATTTACTAAAATTTTATTATTTAAAGTATTATTTCATAAAAGCTACAAGATAGCATTAAACATTCATTGATTTCATTTGAGTTTAAAGATGCAGTAAACAATTGTTAAATCTTCAATCGATTGAATAAAGCATTAAGCTAATTTTTGCTTTTAAAATATAGGATCCTTAAAGTCTATGAACTGTTTAAGAAAAACCACATTCCTGCTTTTAAACATATGTTAAAAAAGAAGAAAAAAAAGCTATCGACTTTATTAGAGTGTGAACAAAAATGTCTTGATAGAGTTCCCACTCGATTATAAAGACCATATATTATCAAATAGGAATAAAGAGTAAAACTAATTGGGAATCAAAGTATCTAATTTGGCATTTCTAAAGCATTAACAGCAAATGATCACAATCATTAAGTTATCATAGTTTAACATTGAAATAAGTACTTAGCTGAATGATTGGTTGAATGGTTAGCTCTCTGTCTGACCTTCAGTATAACAACTTGTGGTTTTCATTTCCACCACGACTGTGGATGTTAGGAATGTACCTCAATGTTAAATTTAAATGCCAGAACCCGGATGCATTAGCTCTCTATCCCAAAAAGTGGCCATAAAGCGACAAATAAATAAAGTAATTCTGATTGCTGAGCAACTTTTTAAATCACATTTTATATGAAATTTAATGACTAATATAATATTGAGAAAAACAGAAATCCAGAATTATTTCCTCAAGAGTATTCAGGTATTAAAAAGAGTTTTAATTCAGTGTTATTTCCGTAATTTTCTATATAATTATATTTGAGAAAATTTTTTTTGAAGTGTTGTTCTTTCAGTTCTAAAAAAGTAAATCTATTTTAATTGTATAAATCATAAGCTAGTATCACAACGAAGATTTTTTTTTTAAATTTAAAAGTAGATTAAGTTTTATTCATGTCTAAGAAAATTCGTTAAACTAAGTTTGTAATTTTGTTGGAGAGAATTCTTAAAATAAATAGTAATCAATGGATTTTAAATATTTATGATTTAGTTATTCTGCATAATAATATTTTGTACACTTAGATGTATTATAAGGATAAATACATTCAAATATTTTTGTCAGGATTGAAATTTTAGAAATATCTAAAAATTAATTGATATTTTTGAATTTATATGGACAAAGACAGATTTATTTTTAAATTAAGTTATATTTAATATTTGGAAGGTCTTTCTGAAAAATACATACATTAGGTCTTTTTTTTTTCTATACAGAATATTGGGACAAAAATTTTATGAATTAAAAAGAAAATCCCATCTGACCGAAGTTTTGTTTTAACTGCAAAGAAATAGCTTATATGTTATACATCACTTTTATTTGTATAATTTAACATATAAAAGTGTACACATTACAAAGCGTATGCTAAGTTATAATCTAGTCATAAGCTGAAAAGGCAAACATTAAACTGATGCAATGAAATCAAAACCAGAATTTTAGTTCTTTTTTTCTGTATGCCAAACCGAATTAAGCAAAAAATTAAAGAATTAGAAAATTATTTTTAACAGAAGTTTCAGTTTCAACGTGAAAATAGTAAAATCTACAGTTTGAAGCATAAAAGTTTACAGATTACAAAATAAGTTAACATTTCAAAACTTAGTTTTGCATAACGAAATGAAGTCTTAAGACGCATATTTTAACAAACGAAATTAACACAAGTTGAATGAGCGGCAGAAACACAACATCTTTGGTTAGGAAATTATTAAACATATAAGTCGCAACTTCTTTTCATTCGCATTCTCATGCATTTCGAACAGGCGATGTATTGAGAAAGATGGCAAAAATAATACTATTAAAAAATTAAATATCCTTATTTTTTTAAAAATACTCTGTGGGAATATAGAAGGTAAAGGATCTGATATCATAATTATTTTATCTCAGTAATGTATAGATGATAATTTTAAAAAGGAGAAAAAGAACTATATATCCTTTTTCCCTGAAGCGAGTTTTAGAACAATATTAATCATTTAAATTTATTACATCATTACATAAGCAACTTTACAGTGAATTTAAATAAGCATTAATTTATGTTTTAAATTAACTGCAAGCACTGTAATCAAAGTATCGAAGTGAAAAATAATTTTATTTTAAGTTAGCCAGAGAGAGAGAGAGAGAGAGAGAGAGAGAGAGAGAGAGAGAGAGAGAGAGAGAGAGAGAACGATACATTGATATAATTTTTATTCTATTCCATGCAACCATTCTCAATCCAACCTTGGACAAAAATAAGGCGGATAAACAGAATAAGTGTTATATTTTATTTAATAGATTAAATTTTATTATCTGGATAATATAAAAATAGATTAAAATATTTTCAACTGAATTGTTGTTTATCGCATAAGTGTTGTGTGTGTATGACTGTATTAAAAATGAAAAAATAACTAAATTTCACAAAATATTTGAACTTTACTTATGCATGCGTAATAATCACTTATGCATGCATGCATTAATTTGATTTTATATTTGTAGGATATTTTACCGCAAGTAAATTGTTAATGGATCTGATTTTTCTTATAAAAGGATTCTATTTAATTTAATCAGTAGAAGTTTGCAGGATTAAGCTCAAATAAAAATTCTACCTATATAGAAGGATTTGTAAATAATGCTATTCCTTTTATCGGCAGTAGCGGTTTAAACAATGTTTTTAGACATTTTCTACTTTTTTTAATATTTCATTATTAAGCTACTAAAAGTTGTATTTGTCATTTTTGTTGATTAAAAAAATGGAGCAATAATAAATAAATTTTTTTAATGATTTCAGTGTTTTATCTCTTTTGATTGGTATTTTACTAGGGTTTGTACATCAGAGAAACTGAAAGCTGTGCTTGGGAAAATAATATTTAATCTTTAGATTATAAATATAGTATGTTTCCGTCCATCTATTTTGTCTAAAAAAAAACCACGGAGTGCAACCAACCACCTCGAAATTTTGAGCCTACATCAAGTGATTAGTCTGACAGATGAAGCGGTACTCTTTTGTTTCTTCTCCAACACACCAGTAGAGAGTAGGAACATTATTAGATTCATAATCTTACTGAGAGCTGAGTTTACCCACTAATTTAAAGACACGTGAATAACTTCTGCTTTCATCTAGCTATATATATATATATATATATATATAAGAGAAATAAATGTCAAATTAGAGAGATCAAAATATTAATTTCTTATCATATTTATTATAAATACTGAACTTGAGAATACAATGGATAATAATCTCTCATTTCGCTTTGCAAGCAAAATAACTCACTGGATAGTGATATTTAACAATTACAAATTATACAAATTATATACTACTTTTATCTTGAATTGTTTATATCCCAAATTTTGAGTTATATCCAAAGCCGGAGAAAGGTATAATTTATTGAAAGTCGATTAAATATCAACAAATAAATTAATATAATCACTACTTCTTCAAAGAAAAAACATTTAGAATATAAACAAAAACTCATCACTCATTCTTCATGCTTCCTAAGGTTACATTCGATTAGTTGATTTCGGTAGAGATTTCATTTCTTGAACCATAATGGATTATGGTAGATTTTCAATATTATTCTATTCGCCTAAATAAAAAAGAAATTCGACAAATAATCTTAATGATAAATTTCATTCGAAATTAATAATATGTATTATTAAGCTGATGTTTTCTAATTTAATTATTAGTATAAGTAATTTAGTAATTTAATTCTCAGTATGAAATAAATTGAGTGTAGAATAAATTTGTTTAGCAAAAGGCAAAAAAAAAAAAAAAAAAAAGAAAAAGAAAAAGAAAAAGAAGGCTGTAGAAGATAAATTCGAACTCTTTTAATTCTACTCAGATTGTGGCTTAATCCAATAATCTATATTAAACATCTCTTCCACACTAAAAATTAATTAATGCATTCATACTTGAAAAAGTAAACGTGAATCACACCAACTTAAAACAAACAGAAATACATTTTTCATGTCATACATTTTCAAAAAAAAAAAAAAAAAAAAAAAAAAAATTCAAATCTTTGTTTACAAATTATATATTAATTTTATTGTTAAATATCAATATCCAGTGAGTTATTTTGTTTGCAAAGCGAAATGAGATTATTATCCATTTTATCCTCAAATTCAGTATTTCTAATAAATATGAGAATAAATTAATATTTTGATCTCTCTAATTTGACATTTATTTCTCTTATATATATATATATATATATATATATATATATATATATATATATATATATATATATATATATATATATATTATCCAGACAGGAAAGAGTTTTAACGCAAAGATAACTATAGTACTCGTAGAACTAAGGGTGTGGTTTAATAAGAAAAGTCGCTAGCTTTTCAAAAGTAATTATTAGTGAGATGCGGAATCATAGGTTAAGCGGGTTAACAGGGCAATCTCCGTGAAAGGTCTCTTTTTATACCTTTTAGTTTTGATATATTGGAACATCAAAATAAATCGCAAAAGACGTGAGTGGACTGGTAGATAAATTAGAGAGAATATTTATAACCTTATTATCATCTATATCCCACGATGTGAAATTGATTCTGAATAGTAAACGCTTTCTCATGAACGCATTTTGACAGCCAATATGGTAATTAATATACCCGTTTCTTAAAAAACAATGACTTAATAAGAGTCTTTCTTAAAAAGCCCGTACGATTATGTTCCTGCTTTAAGTTCTGTGGTTTTTTTATTTTTTCAAAAGGAAGGTAGCTGTGGCTTTTACGCGATAACTATAATGATAAATTTGATTTTAAAGAGGAATTTGTGATACAATCATTTAGATTGGTTTTCCTTGGATTATAATGACTATATAATTATTTAACTAAAATCTAATTAAAAATTGTTTTAATTGAGCTTTTATGTTTTTATAAAAATGCGAAATTACACGTTCGTTTGTATAATTTTATCATGATCTTTTTAAAACTAATATAAGGGACTTATTTTTTAAAAGAAGTACAAAATATTTGGAAGAAGAAATTATCAAATTTTACTATAAAAATTATAATGATTATAAAAATGATTGTAAAATGTGGTGGACTACGATTTTTGAGCATTGAAAGTAAAATAAGTTTAACAATTAGATGATTTTCTATATATAACTAAACTGTACATAAGTAAAACAGATATGTTAAACCAGGCATACAAATATATATATATATATATATATATATATATATATATATATATATATGTATATACATATATATATATATATATATATATATATATATATATATATATATATATATATATATATATATATATATATATATATATATATATATATATATATATATATATATATATATATATATATATATATATATATATATATATAAATTCTAAATATCTAGATTTACCTGATTTACCTAAATGAAATTTCAGTATTTAACTGAAAAATAAATCCTGAAATTTGATGCAATAATAATATCCTGATGATGTTCCTTATTAGTGCGTAAAGAATATTTGTATGCTTTGACGGATAGCAATACACTTGGTATAAAAAAGCAACGCTAACAGAAGATTATGAAACTACCCCAAAATTTTAAAATAATTTAATGTCCTTTAAAATGCCTGTTATTATCTATAATCAAAGTATTTTACTGTTTCTAACTGTTTAAAAAAGCGTATAGAATATTGTAAGATGCATTAATTGGTTTCCCAATTATGATTTCTTTATTTTGAAGTGTTCCGAGAGGAAATTCATTGATCCTGAATATGAGGAGGCTGAATTATGTGCAGTTCCTGCAGAATCATACGTATACTTATAATTGTGTGCTGTATTAAATTACGTAGTTAAATTTTGGGCGATGAGAATAATTCCTTAAAAAGAATTAAGATTAATTTATTTTGTGTCAATGGGAACCATGAATTTTTTCTGAAATGTAATCTGTTATTGGTATTCATTGACAAGACAAAATTTTCTTCGCGTGTTATGTGATTCAAACTTTTTAAACAACTGAGATTGATGATCCTCGTGTAAGAAAAAATTTGACCGGCAGCTATTTAATGAATATTATGCCATTCAATAAATTATGAGGATATTTTAAAACTAGATTTCATTAGAAATCTGTCTTCTCTCTTGAATTTCTCTTTTAAGTATTCTCTTTATTCCCTTTTGAATAAAGCCTCTTAATTTTCACTGCGATTTGACATAATCTTTATAATTTTGATGTATGACATTATGAAAATTGTTTATCGCAGATTTTAAAATATTTAATAACAAAGTTTGAACTTTTGATCGTAACTATTTTAGGATATTATGGTTTTAATGATGCATTTATGATTTTTCAGCAATTATACAATATGTACAATTGGAAATTCCTAAGAGCTGCCGATTTTTAAAATTTAATGTGAAATTTGTTACTAAATAATGTGGTTTTAAAAAAGTCTTTAATAATGATCCTGTATAATATGAAAAGTATTTTATTATATACAACATAGATTAGTCACAAAAACTGAAAAAAATGTTTATTAAATAAAATGAAAAACAGAAGTTGAGTATATATACAATACGTTTATGCACGATTATTGAGAATCAACATCAAATGTCGTTTATTATTTCATATTTTCCTTTTTTTTATCATAATTTCTTTTGTACATTTTTACATTTATCTTCATGTTTCAGATGCATTTTTCTTCACGATGAGAAAATTTCAGAAAGCTATATATATATTTATTTATAGTTTGAGGAAAATATTAGATTTTATTAAAAATATCAGCTTAACTTGCGAGAAAGGAAAAATTAAAATGTAGCATTATTAAAAAAAGTAATTATCTTTCTAAAACTATAGGATATATGCTATCGTATAAGATAATTTTATTAAAAGGACAATTTATAAAAATAAATACAATTATTAATTTTAAACTAATTTAGAGTAGCTGAAAAATGATGTGCACATTATTATACATACAGTATATTTTATAACCTTTTTTTGCAACTTAGTAATTTCTTAATGCTTTTAGAATCCCTATTAACATTTTTTAAATATTATACTAATTAGCGAATCATGCGAAACATTTCCCTTTCAATGTAACTAATCTACTTTTATTACTATAAAAGAAATTCGATAGTGTTTTTTATAAACTGCTTATTATATAAAATTGCTTATAAAACACAAATATTATTTAATTCAATAATTAATAAACATTTTTGAGTGTCTAGGACTCTTCAATTTTTTTTACATGAATTTGTAATTATTTCAAATGTGTAGGGACTAATTTTTCTGAATCCAATTTATATTTCTACAATTCCGTAGAATTTACAATACCATTTTTCATCACTTTTAAATTCATTACTTATGATAATTACTTATTAATAAATTCATATCCGAACCAACTAATTATTATGAATTGATGAATCTTATTATTATAGAAATTGGATTTGACTGCTATTGCTGGTTGATTTTACTAATCATTTAGGCAAGGGACTACTTGAATTTGCGAAAAACTAAATATCAGTGAATATCAATTGATGAAATTTTAATGGATGAAATTAATATAATCCGGTACATTTATTTCAGGTAAAACAAATACCATCTTTTATATAGTATGATTACAGCATAAATAAAATAACTACTGGTTAATTTATTAGTAAATACGTTATACGTAAAGACAACGCACCTTGAGTTTTTAGAATCAATGATATAAGTTCTATAATTATTTTTCCACCAATTCTTCAAACTTTTATTGTCTTGATTGTTTCTTAGAGTTTTCTTTTCTCCCTCAATAACAATTATTAAACTGATCATTAAAAAGTTCAAGAGCATTTCAGATTTTTTTCGCTGAGCTTTTAATGACAATGTTATTTTTTTTTCAGACTCTTTCTTTCGAAAAATGATCAATAGCATAATCGAAATCTCTTATCAATCGTCCAAATTAATTCTTGATACATATTTATATCGATTATTCCTAATCCATCAATTGCCTATCATCTTCCGCCGCAGGGGCCCTCAGGCAAGTGGAGCATCTGACGAAGCATGAAAGTGCTTGAAAGGAGTTCTTCATTTTCTATAGAAGTTCCTTTCTCCGGTCAGAACGTGGGAAATTGGAGTTGAACCGATCAGGTTGTTGAGCTGGCCACAACAGGGGCTTCAAAGGGTTGTTACACAAACAACAGGCTACCAAGCCAGGATGTTATTGCTAGCTGCTGGAGGGGCCTCAGGGCTTCATTTTTTTTTCTGATCCAAATGCCAACGGCCCATCAAGGCCAATTGCTCGTATGTGTTATCTGTCATAACGGTGTTGTGCTAACTTCGAGTGATGATGCCTTTTATTTTAATTTTTTTCCTCTCACCACTGTAGGGAAGTGTGGATAATTTAAGTGAATCCATTCACATAAATTAATGATGGATTTTGAAGTGATTATTTTATCTTTTAAGATTTTTTTTTATTAATAGTGTGCCTCCCCTAAGAGCAGCAGCTAGCAGGTGTTAATTCCACAGCATTTGTCAGGTATAAAATAAGCAAAACATTAAGAAGATTTCAACGTTTTTGATTTTTTATATTTTTGCATATTTAAAGTAAGCATTTGTAATAAAGATAAGAATAGGTATTTTTTTTAGAAAGACTCGCTGGAACATGGGTTTCTATAAAATTTTACATGATTATATTACAATCAACTTCTTTAAAGTTATGATGCATTTTATAATATTATGAGCTTCACAAAATAAAAATGCTCTAAAATATTCTTCCCTTTTAATTTTCAAATGTAGGTTCTGCTGTGTTCACTAACTACAAGTTTAATTTTAAAAATGTTTAAATTCGGTTTTTAGTTTAGCAATGAAATTTATGCTCTCCATATTTTTAATATTTCAAACACCTTGTTTTTATCCCATTTATGTAACTTTAAAATGATGTAGACTTGAGAAATCTTAAGTTGTTAATAATGTACATAATTATGCACCACAATCAAATAATGAATCCAGAGTTGTAAATTGTATGCACACATCCCTAAAATTAAGCATTTTCTCAGCATATGAGTGTTTAGGCCTATATCCTATATTAAATTTAATTTTTCATAATCTTGTTCTCGCTTTTTTATGATTATTCTTTAAAATAAAAATGTTTTACATCTACCAGTTGTTTTCCCTTTTAAATATAAGTTCTCATATACTCATTAACTTTAAATTTTTTAATGTAATTTATGGATTAAACACTCTTCTCAAGTAGCTTCCACTTTTTTACCGAGTTAATGGGTTGAATAATAGTAATTTTTTGAGGGATACATCCATAATTTTGAAGATTCCATTCGTAAAATATCAATTGATAGTATTTAAATTATCTCTGATTTTCATTTTTTGAAAGGAAATAATAATTGAAATCACTTTTTACATGATTTTAATATCATGAAAATTATTATAAATTAAAACAAATTTATTCGAAATATAAACAAATAATCGATTACGCTGAGTAAAAATTAAGATTATTTATCTTTGTGGCTGGCAGAAGGATTAACACTCGCATAATGGAGAGCTTGATTTGAATATATTTGTATGCATAATTAATCATTTATTGAAGTACATGATCATGGCTCACTCCATTCGAAAGATAATTAGTAAGTTCGATATTATTGGATCATCAATCAAATTGATAAGTGGATAAACGATAACAAGTATAACTTCTTCTGTTCTGCCTGCTTGGAATTTCTTTTATCTAAATTCTGTCTATTTAGAGTTGCCTCGTAAAACTTAGAATTATCTTTGTATACGTTTGGAATATAAAGATAATTCTAAGTTTTATGTAATGATATTATAGTAAGTTTTCAATAATGTTATTAATTAAGTATTATTCTATAGTTTTCCTTTATGAAAAAAAATCATTGAGTGAATCAAATGTTATTTTGATTCACTTAATGATTCAAAGCTCATATGCTCATGTTGTATAAAAGAGGTTCATAGTTGATCCTTTAAATTCAATTCTTGCTGTCTTATTAAATGAAAAGGACAGCATTTGTTTCTGTGTCAACTCAATTTGTTTGTTTTTTATAATAATATTGAGCTACGAAAATATTATATGGAGTTATTTATGGATTTTCGTAAAGTTAGGGATTAATGCACCAAATATTTTTCTTTGCATTCCACTCAAGACTAATTTTCAGAAAGAAAAGTATAAGGGTAATAATTTCTTCGATAAATTTATCTTTTAAAATTTACAATTTATTTTTCTTATAATTTTAGGAGTCAGTATCGTATTTTTAGAAAATAATGCTTCCAATGAATAAACATACAGAAGTTTTCACAGAATACAATAAGATATCACTTTTGGCAACGTGATTAGTAACAACTCTATCGATATTACGAACTTTGAAGTAAGTGCATTAGAATCGATTGTGGCAGTAACTCTACCATAAATAAGCATAATAAAGTAATTGAAAATATTATGTGTGTCAAGAAAGATTATGCGTGCAGTACATTAAGCAATTGACTTTATTATTGTAGGGAAGGTTAGACTTCTTGCCTAATAACTCCATTTTTTTCTGAGCGTACGTGCAGCTTCAGAATTTAAGTTCTCCATTCCATGAAACATTTCTCGTAGCAGCTTTGAATCGAATACGAGAGAAATGGTCTCTTTATTTTTCTCATATTCTCGATACCAACGGATAAATTTATTTCTTGGTATTAACGGTTGAATTGACCATGACGGTTGAATTATATCCATGACGAAGTCATGGATATAAAATTTTGACAACATGTTAGTGATATCCAATTAGTGATATCAATAGCTTTTACAGTAAAAATATGTAATTCTGTGTAATTGTTACATGCTTTAAGCAATGTTAAATTGCGGTATAGAAACATGTGCTGTGAAAAAAAGTAATATTTATCTAGAAAATTTATTCATTTTAATACCTTAAGTTTAAGGAAATTCGAATATGAAATTTATAAATATTATTAAATTGCTTTTTAAAGTTAAGTATTTACATTTTCAAAAGGTGTACTTAATATTAAACATCACAATCTTCTGTGGTAAGTATTGATGATGACTGGAAAACACAGAAAAACAATTTGGTTATTTGCAACTTGATATTAATGTGATAATTGTGTGCGTATGTCTACTTAATTTTCTTAATTAGTTAAAATAATCTAACACAATACTTATTTTACTATATACTTTATGTCTGGGTGATGATACGCATAAAAGTGAATTTATTTTTTCATGTATATATTTCTCAAATGGTCATTATGCATTTTGCATGTCTTGATAAGCCATTTAATTGGTTTAAAGCTATATTTTTATAATTTTTAAAGTAGAAATTAAGTAAACCTTACAAGCACAATTTCTGATAAGATCTTAAAATTTTAACATTCATTTCTCTGTGAACATTTAAATTTATATTTAAAATAGTATCATATTTATAAATGTAATTTTCAACTAAATTTGAAAGAGTTTTATTTAAATTTATAATATCTTTTTTTCAATTAAAAATTTAGAAATATTTATCAATTTATAACAATAATTATTTTTGTTATATTTGTTATACTGAATCATATTTAATATAAATATTAATTTTAATGAGCGTTCATTTTATCTTGGAAAATATATATTAAAATCGAATCTGCTTGAACATTGGAATAAAACAACGTTATTTATAAGATAAAATTTAAAAAAAAATACGTTTTATCCTTAAATTGTACAGGTTTATTCACAAACATTCTCAGCTAGTAAGGAATTGCCAAATTAAATTATTAGTCAAAACTTCAAGTAATTTTTATTTTTCCCAAACATATTGCACATATTTAGAAACTCTATATACTCCATATAACCGTGTTCTTTAAATACTTGATCATGTATATATTTTAAAATATACACTTGGCTTATTACTTAACTTTAAACTTATTTTTTATTGCTAATTTAAGTTTTAATTTATTCACCATTTATTTTATCTGACAAGGTTATCACGATCAACAGTTTTTGCATTTATTCTGCTTCCATTTGTGTTTGTTTCCTATATGAAGCATCTGCCACATATGTTTTACGGATGCGAACATTTGTTTATAAATGAATTGGATTTTTTCCATAATTATTAATATTATCATCATTAATACATTACTGTGACAATCGTACAAAAATACCCATTCTTGTCACAGTAATGTAAAATCATACAAAAATGCCATTGTAAAAATTGTGAATTGTTTAGAGATAATCTAAAGGTTGTTAGAGTTTACGTCAATAGAAAAATTATAAATCTCCTTCAACGCATTTTTTTAATCTTAAATGGTAAAAATTAAATCACAAAAGAATAAATTAAAATTACAGAAAGAAAATTTAACTGTAGGTCAAATTATTTACATTAAAATGAAGTTAATAATTAAAAAACTTTTAACTTAAATGATATTCTCCGAATCATTAAGCAGATCCAGTTTTAAAATTAAAAAATGGAGAATCTTCCTTTATTTCTTCATTATTTAAACTTTACATTTGATATCTAAAATTGAAAAAATTCATCATTAAGAGATTGAAACAAAATTTCGTTTACAATATTTCTTTTAAATTTTTACATGAAATGTTGATTAAAATTACAATAATATCATAAAAGTGAAGCATAACCATTAATTTCACGGATCACTTTTATTATTGCAATGTAGCGGAAAGATTTACCTTAAGTACCACTCAAATATTTTAATGTATAATTTTTTTCTCTTTCAGTATCTTATTAAAGGTTTGAAGAGAAGGTGAGACAAATGACTAAAGATGTAGCAAGAAAACAGTTTGGTGGCCCGAGGGAAAACTCCCCGATGCCATCTTGGTAGAATCCATCATGGCTTCATGGACTCATCTATTTCTTTAATTGATGCTCTCAGGAGAAGATCGACGACGCCACCAATCTTCTTCCAAAGGTCATTTCTCGGAAGGAGACCTCTTATAAATTAAACAGCTTATCATTGTCAACAACAAAGTTATTTTGCTGTTTTCTTATTGTATCTCTTTGCAAAAAAAAAAAAAAAAAAAAAAAAAGGACAGTTCAAATTTTTGATATTAGGTTAAATGTCAGAAATTTATTAAAATAATTTCAGTTATGTTAATTACACAATGAGAGTAAAATTGAATATATAATTAATATTGTATCTTATTGTATAATAAATATTTTGGTTACTTGAAAATTATACAATGAGAGTAAGAGATGGGTTGAATCATTCTGGTTATGTTAATTATACAATGAAAATTAGATGAGTGAAAATTATGAAAAGTTATATAGTGCTAAAATAATATAATTGTTAATTATATAGTGCAAAAAATATGAGTTAAATCAACTTAAATCTGTATCAATACAGTGTGGTTAGCTTTATCATGTATATAATAAACATTTTTTAAATGTTATTTGAGCGATAGAAATGAGAACAATATTTCCCCAACAGGACTGTTTTATTAGTTCAATTAGAGTCTATTGAAAAAATTGATACACTTTTCATATATATATATATATATATATATATATATATATATATATATATATATATATATATATATATATATATATATATATATATATATATATATATATATATATATAATAAAAATATTACAACAGTGCGACAAAAATTACATATGCATATAGAATATTTTATAGAACTATACCTGTTAATATGAAATGAAATTGAAAATATAAATAGGCATTAAAATATGGAAATACACAAATCGCCACTATCACAATTCATTAAAAATAAATAAATTTATATGATTATACATTTTTATTTACTTTCTTGAATTAGATTATTAACACCGAGAGAAATTTATAGTATTTATTTAATTTAATTATTTTTACTTTTAATAATTTATTCATTAATTTATGCATACATAGAAATTTATTTAGTATCACAATGAAATTTTATTTTATGAAATTGTTTTTAGATTGTACATACTATATGGGAACCATCATCTTGTAAGTATAATCTTAGAATTATGTTAATTAGATTTTACACAAATAATTATGACATTAATAAACTTTATGCACATAAGTTGTTTCCCCAATTGTGTGTGTTATACTCTTCGAAACACTATCATAAACTTCAAATTTTTATTATTATGAAGAAAGAGCAGAATAAGTGTACACTAGTTGCGAATATAGCATATATGCCACATACATGAAAAATTTTAACAATTAATTAATTTTTGTAGGTATTTTTAGTTACAAATGAAAATAAATTTTATTGAAATAAATAGAGGATAACAATTACAAGGATAGTGATAAAGGTTGAGAGATCTTTCTAAATGAATACTGAAACTGATATTTTATTTTAGTCTTTTGAAAAAAGTGTAAAAGGAGAAATTTTCCCTTTTAATATCGAGAACTGCTTGTTTCTCTTGATAACTTAAACGTGAAGTCACGTCTCTTTCTCTTCTGAACAAATAAAGATATATCTTGCAGGACATATTTTGAATAATAATTTAATTTACTCCTAAGATTTCTAGGAATTTCCGCGTTCGTATTTTTTAATAAACGGAATAAATTAATGTAGAATATAGTAAATATAGAATGTAGAATATATGGGAATGCAGTTGGGAATATTAAAATTTCACTTTAAAATAATCAAAAATAATTCTTTTTATAACTGGTTTGATGATATTTTAAAACTATGATCATATATTTTGAAATTTCACATTATTTAAAGAAAAAATAATTTTCTAATATCAAATTATTATGTATATGGAATATTTTTTTAATGTCTTCGTTTATTTTCTTTATGAGACTAATTAATTTTTGCAAAATATTTTGTATATTATAAGACGCTACTAATACGTGAAAAGTAATTTCTGTTATTATTGATTCTTTTTGCATTTTACAATGAAGTTACGATATTAATCTTTTTGGAGAGACTGATTCTTATTTATTTTGTAGAAGCAATCAATCAATCCAATTGAAAAAATAAAGTTTAAATTATTTCATAAATTTTTAGTATTGCTTCTGTTTCATCTCTTAGCATTTCATTATCATAAAATATGCATAACTTTGTTTCTTTGGAATCAGACTTTCTAATTTTGAATCTCAGTATTATTCCCGAATGTATTTCAAAGAAATACTTGCAAGCCAGGTATATTTAAAAATTAAAATCTTTATTTAAATTAACAATTATTTTTTCTTTATAATTCTAATTCTAATTGAAAATTAAAATTTTGATATAAAATTATTGATAATTTTTAAAAACTATTATCTTAACTTATTTCAATTAGTGCAGTTTTAAAATTTTAATTAATATAAAAAATTTAATGCTCGATAAATGTTATTTTTATTTATTTTATACTCATTTCATATAAATTATTGTAAAGATTACATAAATTATTGAAAAATATCCATAATTTATGAAATATGAGATTATGGTATCAAATTTTTATTTGAGAATTCACCATATTTTATGATTTATGTAAAAATTTAAATTTGTTTAGAATGCATAAATGCTAGAATTGCTGTTAATACTTTTAATCCAATTGGGTTAATGATAAATGCGTTTATCACAGTAAGACTTCTTTAAAACTATTAGTCAATATATGTTTAAAGATATCTTATCTTGGAATTCTCGATTTCCATTTTTTTTAAATTAAAGTGACTCAATGATTCAAAATTTTAAATCATATTTCTTCTAAAACCTGAGTTTTTTTTATCCCAATTTCATACAATTACAAAAATTTAAAAATTGTTAATTGTATAATAAAATAAAAAAAATCTATTTTATTTTACAATTTTCCATATCAATTTTTTATTTTAAAGTTGGAATACTTTTTTAATACTATAACATAAAAGTTTGAAATAATTATATCAAGAGATTTTAATGTTATTCTAAAAATTTCAGTTGATTACAATTTAGAAATTACACTAAAGGAAAGTCGTAAAATTCTTTTTTTTTTTCTCTTTTTTGTTTGTTAATGCATATATTTTTCACGCAACAAATAATAAGAAAATTATAAATACAAAAATCTCTTTCTCCCTTTTTTATAAAACCATAATTACTTTTGGGATATTTTATTTTACAATACGACTGAAATGTAAACGGAATATTACGGAATAAACTGAACTATAAATGGAAATTATAGGGAACTGTGTTATTAATATGAATCACGCCAAAATAAGATTAATTATTTTTTTACTGATTCTAATATACATATATAAAAGTCAATTATATATATGTATACAATTACCCACTTGTTGCTGTTCTCGTGTGCCAGCTAGGCTGGCAAATCGCAGTGCGCTGCTCTTTTTCCACTGAACCGTATTTGGTGTGGAATCCGACTTCTTCAGTACACACACATGCCACAGAGACCCGTTTATAAGGTAGGCAACCATTCACATCTCATTCACACAAGGAAAGGACAAAGACAGGATAGATAGAGAGAGAAAATAAATCCATTCCTGAACCGAGATTTGAACCCTGAACCACCCTATCCGTAGTCAGGCACTCTGACAACTAGACAAGTTGGCCGGCAACGACCCACTTATTTTTGTAAAAGAAATACACAAATGAATGTAGTTCAAATTAGTTTTACTAAATTTTTTAGTTTTATTTTATCATGCATCCACATTTGCTACATTCAATTTGTAATTAATTAATTATTTATTACATTATCAAAATTCTGTAATAATCAACTTTATATTCTAAATATTTTAAAAAAATATAGTGATTTTCGGAATTTAGCTCTACAATGGATACCGATGATTAGTTATCTTCAGTCTGAATCATTGCCATCATGTTGATATGTTTGCAGTTTTTTCTTAATTTCGTCCACAATATTACTTTTTATTTCTTAAAATCAATACTGGTACATTTCAAAATCAAACAAAGGGAACTTTAATTGTCTATGGTAGATTTTAAGTTAACAACATTTTCTTGAAAATTTTTATTGATTTTTACAAATTTAAATATTACACTGTCTCAAATTCTCGTTCAAAAGTATTATAAAATAAATTTGTATAGAAAGTAAACCACTAGAATAAGAAATAAAGCCTTAAAGCCTTAAATATTGAATATATATATATATATATATATATATATATATATATATATATATACACACACATACACTACTGGCCATTAAAATTGATACACAAAGAAGGCGACATGCTACAGACGTGAAATTTATACGAAAGGAAGAAGGTGCTGTGATATGCAAATGATTAGCTTTTCAGTGCATTCCGACAAAGCAGGCGCCAGTAGCGACACCTACATTGTGTTTAAATGAATAAATTGTTCAGCCGGTTTCTCATACAAAAATTTCCTTTGAACGTTGTTGCCTGATTAAACGTTGTTGTGATGCCTCGTGTAAGAAGGAGAAAGGCGTACCAGCACGTTTCTGACTTTGATAAAGGTCGAAGTGTAGCGTACCGGGATTGCGGTTTATCTTATCGCAGTATTGCTGCTCGCGTCGGTCGAGATCCAATGACTGTTAGCAGAATATGGAATCGATGGGTTCAGGACAGTAATACGGAACGCCATGCGGGATATCAACGGCCACCTTTCACTAGCAGCCGAAAAGACAGGCATATTATCCGCATGGCCATAATGGATCGTGCAAACACGTCACGAGCCGTGAGTCAAGAAACGGGGTCGTTTGGAAGACAACAAGTGTCTGCACGAACAGTTCGACGACGTTTGCAGCAGCATGGACTCTCAGCTCGGAGACCATGGCTGCGGCTTCCCTTGAAGCTGCGTCATAGACAAGAGCGCCTTCAATGGTGTGATCAACGACGAACCTGGGCGCACGAAAGGCGAGACGTCATCTTTTCAGATGAATCCAGGTTCTGTGTACAGCATCATGATGGTTGCATCCGTGTTTGGCGGCATTGTGGTGAACGCACACTGGCAGTGTGCATTCGTCATCGTCATACTAGCCCATCACCTGGCGTGATGGTATGGGGTGCCATTGGATACACGTCTCGGTCAACTCTTGTTCGCATTGACGGTGCTTTGAACAGTGCACGTTACATTTCTGGTGTGTTACGACCCGTGGCTCTACCCTTTATTCGAGCCCTGCGAAACCCTACGTTTCAGCAGGATAATGCCCGACCGCATGTTGTCGGTATTGTACGGACCTCCCTTGATACGGAACATGTTCGGCTGTTGCCCTGGCCAGAACGTTCTCCAGATCTTTCACCAATAGAAAACGTCTGGTCAATGGTTGCCAAGCGACTGGCTCGTCACCAAACGCCAGTGACTACGGTTGATGTAATCCAATCTCTGTTTGACTCAATGCCCAGGCGTATAACTGCTGTTATTATTGCCAGAGGTGGTTGTTCTGGGTACTGATTTCTCAGGATCTATCCAGCCAAATTTTTTGAAAATTTAATCACTTGTTATTTCTAGTATAATATATTTGTCCAAAAAATATCATTTTGTTATCTGCATTTCTTCCTGGTGTAGCAATTTTATTGAGTTCAATATTTTTAGGTAAGATTTTGACAGCTCGTAGTAGATTATGCCGTAGTTGTTGGTGAATATTTCTTTTGAATGCATGCTTAGGTCAGATCTTATATAGTTTTCATATACACGCCTAATGGAGAGCATACCTAAAGAGCTAAAATAATGTAATACATGGAGCAGCCAGTATGATCTTTAATTATAGCTTATGGGACTTGCGTAGAACAATCTCGAATGATATATTATTGCACGACCCATGTCTCTGTACTATTTGTGATGTGTAGATTGCCATTTATCAATATATACAAAACTCATACCTTAATTTCATAGGAAAAATAAGCTAGGTTATGAGTTCTTGTGACATTTGGTCCCACTGGTCGATAAATGTTTTAAGGACTTATATGATTCTTCGAGGAGAAGATTGCATCCTGTTCACAAAATCGTCCTTCTCAAAATTTCCCAGACAACTATATACGTTTGAGACCTGGAGGGTCAATCCATTTTAAAACCACATAGTGGGTAGCTTGACGGCAGTTGGCTAAGGCGTAAATTACCTTCAGAGAGTCTTTGTATAGATAGTAAAGAGTATTCACGTGTTGAAAAGGAGGAAATTAGGAAAAATACTAATCACTCCCTCAACAGATGTGCATGCAGAAGTTAGAAGTTCAACATCCATTTTCTTGTGTTCAACAATAAATGGAATTGAACTCAGGACCTCTTACTTTGAAGAGTGCTACTCTATTAACAGGCCATGGTGGAATCAAACTCTATCATGTGTCAAATATCTTCATTTTTCAGAAAAGCGAAGATCAGAATATGCGATCAGGGATTGTCTTTTATTGTAAAATAAAATCAGAGCTGATTGCACTCTGAACATAAGGATCAAAGATTTCATCAATGTATATCAGATCATCACAATGCCTTTTTCAAACTCATAGAGTTATGTGCGGCTATTCAACAAGATGATTGCTTTGTCTCAAACAATTCATAATAGTTGATTTCTTAGTAGACAAAGTCCTTGTAGTTGATTTTCTAGCCATTGTGGAAAGCAAGTAGTATGTCCTTGGTTCTTCACATATAAAAATATAGCCAGAATGAGTGGTTAGTAAGAGCCACGAATTATCAGAAAACAGAATGATTCTCATTAATCCATTGATATTACAAATAGTATTCTTTCATGAAGCATTTCAGAGACAGCATCTCTTGATGTTAGATGTCATGTGGATGCTTAAATGTCATGAGAGTCACGAAATTGTGATATGCCTATTAGTTGTCATTTTAGTGGACAAACTGGTATCTTCTTTGACTATCGGGGTTTTGTGACGGTCTTGCCCAGGATTTTTGTCGACAGATCTGGTGTTTTAAAACTGTTTTCATAAGTTGGATATGATTTGATGTGCATTACAATGAAGTCTCTGGACTTCAGACTGGCATACATCTAATTTCCTCATGTTATGACATTTAATTCCGTTCTATAAACGTCTTTGATAACACCTTTTCACTGTTTGAATTTGAAATGTAAAAAGTAGATGTGCGAGCAAGCAAAATGTGTATTTTACTAAACACACTTTTAAAGCTTGTATTTCTACGAGATTTCTACCTATATTCACATATATAAATTAAAGTACTCAACATACAAAATTTGAATCTTTGCTTCTAAACAGTAGTTTTACCTTATATATATATATATATATATATATATATATATATATATATATATATATATATATATATATATATATTGTGTTTCAAAATATTGCTCCATGATTTTACAGCAAATTTTTGTCAATTTCCCATTGTTTAGATTTAGTTTCTCGTAATTTTAAAATAACAATTACTGTAGATTTCTGTGTAAATTTTATTAACATTTTTTACAGTTGCCTTAAAATTATTCGATATCAATTAACAATATAATAAATTATCTAATCAGATATAAGAGGAACATATCAGGAAAGCTAAATCACGATAAATAGTGGCTACTGTTTGACCTTCCCATTCTTGCTATTCAAATCATATGCTAGGGATTGAGATTATTCTTTAGCATCTAGCGTGGAATATAATCTAAGTATATACACAGTTATAAGAGCAAATTATTATATATGAAGTTGTAACATTGATTATTTAGTTTATAACTGAATACCATTGCATCCAAAAGACACTTTGTATCCATGAAAATTAATTTATTGCGGCTTAATATTAATGGGATTTCTTGTGTATATATTAAATTAGCGAAATAAACAAAAATTACAGGTAACTTCAAAACTACGTCAATTATGTACTGTATAAATACATAATTTGCTTACTAATTGCAATGTTATTAGTCTTACTTAACGATATTTTAAAAAATTGCTAATAAAGTTGCATGTATTAATTAAATCAAAAAATACTGGCTGTACTTAAAGTTTGTGGACTCTGAATAGAAATGCAAAAATATCCTCAAGATGAATTATGTATTATGTTATTAATATTCATATGCTTAGGTACATTTATCATGCTTGCTTGCTATGATACATATGTTCTTCGAAAAGAATTCGGATATACAGGTATACTAAGACCTTTGTATGATTATACATACAAACATGTATTTGTACAAATGTCACGTGCCAAAGTGTGTATTTCAACTGAATTTAAAGCAATCCGGTTGCAATATTAAGTAAAAATCTTTTTTTTTAATATGGCTTGAGAAGTCTGATGAAGTTTACACTTTTAAGATTTACTGAAAATTTTTATTTTAGAAATAAATCAAGCTAGATTACATTTGCAAAACGAAGAAGTGGTAAAATGCTTTAAAAAAGATACATAAATCAGTTCAAAATTTATTTTTCTTTAAATGAATTCTATTTATATTCTTTACAGTTGTCTGGTTTTCTCAGAGTAAAAATAAAATTTGATTATTTTTTATTCAAATGCACTCTAATGTTAATAAATTTTTCAAAATTGAAATGTGTTGGAAGTTTAAATACAACCGATTGCATTTCCTTAGTGAAAAAGTGCGTAAGGATTTTCTGTAAGTTGATTTGACTAAATAAATTATAATTTAAATAAATTAGTTATGCAGATTAATTTATTTTCAAATTTTAGATATTGTTTTTGTAGTTTAATAATATTTGGAATTGATTCGACTTTGTAATGTATCCTTAAATACGTTTTTATATTTATTTGTGTAGAAATGTTTTCAAAATTATATTCATGATTTGAATTTTCTCACTAATACATTCTTAATTTTGCAAAATGAAGAAGTGGTAAAATGTACATTAATAAGAAAATTCAAATATACATTAAAATCCTTGAAGTTTCCATATTTTAGAGTTCTTTATAAGAAGACAAGTGGAAATCATATAGCCTATTACATTTATGTTCTTTGTTGCATAATTCCATTATAATCTTTCAGTGAAAATTAGCAAACATATTATTGTTAAATACGAAACTCGGTGGCTTAGTGGCAGAATTTCACCCTCCCAAAGCATAGGTCTGAAGTTCGATCCTCAGGCTGAGCAAGGTCAACTCAGTCTTTCATCCATTCAGTGGATCGATAAACTAAGTACCAGGCATGCTTGGGAACTAAACACTGGGGGTTTCACGTTAGGCTAACCCCCTAACTGGGACATATGCTTTGTACCCCAGAGACCTCGATCATGCAAATATTTATGGGCACTGTAGGCCTTAGCACCACACGGGCTGTCGTGCCACGGAGTTTAGTATTATTGTTAAATACCATTTTTTTTAAAAACATTATTGATAATTTTTCATATGAAATTTAATCATCAATGTGATTAATATTTTTAAGATAATAGCTAAGATAATTTCCTGAAAGAAACAGTATGCCAAAATTTATTCACACGTAAAATTATCTTTGTTACGAGAGCGTCGTTGCTAGAAAGAAAATTTAAATAATATTCAGCAAAGAGCTCAGAAAATTTTATTTCTCATTCGACCAGCTCACATTAGTAATTTTGACAATCTTTTACTGAGACAAATAATTCTATTGTTTGCAATGAAGAATATCTAGTCAATAGAGATATTTGTTTCGATGAGCCTAACAGGATTGATTGTGGGTAAGAATTTTACGAAACCAAACTATAGGAAAACGAAATGCGAAAGAAAGTTTGCATTTCATGTAACTTCAGTAAGACACTCTAATGAATTTATGGCATTGTAATGATATATTGAACAAATGGTAGAGGAAAGATATGGTAACGTATAGCGTTTATTGTAATAGTGTACATACATACATTAATGCACAATTAGCATTAAATGTTACTATATATTCCTTAGGTAAAAATTGCAAAATAACTTTCGATAAATAGAAAGTTGTTGTGTAGATAATTACCGTTATCATATAGTACTTACAAATAATATTTTGAATTGAAATAATGTATTATTATTTTAACATTGTGTTTTGTATTTATTATTCTTTTCTAACCAGATTCAAACCTGAAAATAGATGCAAAGTCTGGGTTTGTTTTTGTAATTAAAATTTGCTTTTAATTTAATCATAAATTACCAATTCATTTACACATATATACAAATTTATTTTACATTTATTATTCCAAAGATTTAAGCACTACTAACACACGATTAAGTACCCATGTGGTATTTATAATTTACACTAACTAATTAAAATAATAAAATAAGCGGTAACAGAAAAAAAAATTTACAGGTTGGAAAAATAATTTATATAAAAAAAACATGGACTTAAGAAAAAGAAAATACTATCACTAGGGCAGCCTACTTTGGGGACCATTAAAACCTGCTAGTTCATTCCATCAGTTTGACTTCCATAATCTGCTTGCATATAACATAATCTGGTTCCATAATCTGGTCCATAATCCGTGTTATAGGAGTATGCATAATCTTTTCCAGTCTGAGAGCTCAAAGGATTTGATTTCTTTAACTTTGTGAGTTTACAGCATCTATGATCCACTAGAAAGTCAGATTCGAATAAGAGAGTGTTTTTTTAATGGAATGGGATTCAATTTCTGACATTGGCTTTTTCTGTGTGTAACTGATTCTACCATGGCCCTCACTTCTCTATGGAACCAATTTTTCACAAGTCCTAGAGCAGTCAACTTCGTGGAAAGGGAAACGAGGAATAATGAGAAATGCAATCTTATGGGAGAGTCATACATAAAAAGGGAGTACTAGCCAGGAGAAAAAGGTAATTTTATTAATTTAAGAAAAATTATCCAGTGACAACAAAGTGACAAAGTAGTGACAAACAGAACTAACTTAGGTTGATTTGTAAATGAAAATAAAAAGTTGTCAATATAGAGTTAGAGTTCATTTTAGTTTTTTAGAATCAGTTGTATATTTATACTGTGATATTTAACACACACACACACACACACACACACACACACACACACACACACACACACACACACACACACACACACACACACACACACACACACACACACGCACGCACGCACGCACACACACACACACACACACACACATTTCTTGAATATTGAAGCAGATATCTCTCAGGCATATTTAATAATTTTATATTTTTGTATTCTTAATAAAAATTAGTTTAAACTGGAATTTATATGGCTAAACAGCTATATTAATTATAAAATATATAAACAGTAAACATACTCACCATCATATCTTATAATCAACATCACTCTCTACTGTTTATACTGAAACAATTTAATGAAAATTTGTACTAGCGATATTTAAGGGTGTATTTAAAGTAACCCTATCATCACTCAGGTTTAAAATAATAAATAAAATTTCCGTGATTAATACAAAAATTTCATATTCTTATTTGTCAGAACTGAATTTAAGAAACAAAGAATATTTTGATAATATTTTCGAGGTATGAATATATACAAAAAAGTATTTTAAAATATGTAAAGAAATACATTGTTGTTAATTAAAAATGCTTATAATTAAAAGATATGAAGCGCATGTATATAAAAATTAATTATGCTCATAATAGAGTATAAAAAGAAAATTAGAATAATTTAAGAAAAATGATCTTTTTGTTTCTCCTTTCATGGAAAGAATGTTGTCGCATCAAGTTTCGCATTAAAAGAAAAATGTATCTTGATGTCTAAACTCCATATATATTACTATCACATCTTAGAAAAGTTCAAGGATCTGTAGCTGCAGGTATTATCTGAAGTGTGAGAAATTATTAAAAATTAATGATAAAACGTGTTAGTTTTAGAATGAAGAAAAATATGATTTTTATCCGGAATAAATAAAAAACATGTCTATGGGAAATACTTATCTGGTAAACCACTGCGTGCTTACAGTGATTTAAAAAAGTAAAAAAAATATTTCTAACTAAACATAAAATATAACTAACTATTTGAAAGGATTTAATAGGTTCACAAGTGGCTGAGTGTCTGTCCAATGTACTAGTGATATGGGAAAGGCAGCTTTCACAGGAATTCTTAGATTAAATTTCTAGAGTCTAATTTGGATAAAACTGAGCACATTACAATATAAAAGGCATTAGTAAAGGAATTTTATTCCCGAAATACCCAACAACGGCTTCCAAAATTTAAAAAAAATCACAATTTGATTATTAAAAATATGTATTTAAAATGCAAAGGAATTGAGCTATTGAGCATGTAAAATTATATGAACTGAATATTATCTAACAATAGTAAAATATAAGATAACATGGAAAAATTACCAACTAATTCGTATTTTTTTAAAATAAATACGTGTGTAAAATTAGTAAGACGTAAGTTATATTTCTGCAAATAAGAAAATTACTTTGATGCAAATTATGATATTCCGGAGTGTATTCTGCTTTGATAAGTAACATACAATGTATTGCTTATCAACATACAATATGTTTCGTATACATGTGGTGATAATAAGTGTACCATTATATGATTTTGGTAAGAAACATGAGGCATTACCCTTAGAAAAATGTTGTGAGAGTAGTAAGCATGTGAAGAAGATTGAAAGCAAAACAACTGGTGCCTTAAAGATCACACAGCTGCAAATAATCTAAAAACAAGGTAAATATAATTTAGAGCGACTGACCGAAAAAGCAATTCCCTACCCTGAATCTACCATGATTCTGTTCAGAGAACTCTGGTGATGTACTGTTACTTATGAACGTTATTTACTGCAGCAACATAATGGCGCAAATATTCATCATACATGTAATTCCTATAGACGCCATCATCCATGGCTTTGTGTGGAAACCCATGATTATAGCTCAGACTATCATGTATTTCCACGTGGAACAGTCAATGGAGTTCAATACATCCAAAGTAATACTATTCTAAACGCAAACATAAACTTATTTAAAGAATTTTCTGTAGGCATTCTAAAACAATAATTCCTTGGATGCTAAATATGAAATTCCCTGTAAGAGTAACAGCTTTACGTTGACTAATCATTCAGTGGATATAATGATATACGATTATGAAAGCTTTTTCTTGTATTATGATGCGATTTGAAAATCTGTTGAGTGGCATAACCTTTGGGAATTTTTCTAGGTTCGGAAAATGTTGACGAACAACTTTGCATTGCACAAAGAGAGAATTCGAATTAAGTTGCTATTCTTCTCATTTTACGCATGATAATAAATATTGGTATCCTTCAATATTGTTGAATTTTGTTGATTGAAGCTTGTGGATGTTAATTAAATCTATGAAAAAGTTTTGTGAAAGTTGATGAACCATGCAAGTATGGTATGGCTCTTCAGTCTACGATAAATCTTATGAAACATACAAGTACATATAAAAGTCAAAATATTAGGCCACTTCTGAATAATTTTGATCTTCAGTTAAAAACTTCTCCATTGCATTTTTTTAAAAATGGATTCTCGAATTTATAAGTTTGAATTGAATATCTCAGTATCATATCAAAATTTGCTTCTTTGTTTTTAAAAATATTTTTACTATAGTTTTATATTTCCTGCAGAAGTATTCTAACTGTCAATAACGTTTTAACAATTCATTTAATACAGTTATACTTAAATACTTCAAATTTAACTCTTTGTGGTACATGATTTTAAAGAACATTAAAATTTTATCATAAGTATATTAAGTAGGTAATTCTAGTATATGTATATTGAGTCACATTGATTCATTAATACAATTTTAAACTTTATGACTATGAGTAAATTCAATTTTTTTAAGGAGGCTTAAAATATATCCCACCATGCATAAGCTAAGCTTAAAGGTAATGCAGTTTTTAACTTACCAAGCTCCAAAGAGTTAAAGCGTGTACATTTTATATGAATCGAGATATTTTTGAAAAACTATTGCCATTTTTGTGATCTTTTACTTATTTTTGGAAATTAATATTAATAAATAATCAATAGAAATACAATTTAATATATCAGTATAACATTTTTTAAACATCTTCAAATGCTAATTACATTAATTTCTAACATGACTTTCTTAAGATTCAATATAATCCATGATAAGCAAATTTCCGTAGAAACTTTGCATGAAATGTTCCTATATAGTTCATGACTGTATTTTCTGATGAAAATTTGATGTACTTGTACATATTTCCGTAAAATCCTCACCAAATGAAATTAAAATATAATTTCATTTTCTATCAATATGAATTCTTAGAAAGACAAACTGGAAAATAAGCCTACAGTTTAGTGCAATATATTTTTATTATTTAACACAGTCCACCCCATACTTGTTAAAAGGATGTAAGATAAAAATGTGCCAAAAATCAAGATTCTGTGTTCATGCCATGTCATGTGAGAAACTACTAACTTTCCTTTACAAGAAATAATCCTTGGATGCAAAGTTCTTTACCTCTATTGCCATGCAAAACCAAAGCAAATTTAAAATAGCATAAATATTTTATACTCTTACTATCAAGTTTCATTTTATGAGCTAACTGAGCTTTACTGCCTATTCATGGGTAATTCAAGCTTTTGTTGTAGATGGTGGTGGTTTGGCCCAATCGAAAACTGCAATTCAGTACAGCCAATATACTCTGAAACTTAGATAACCTGTTTTGTATATGAAGAACATAATATGCTGTAGTATAAAAAATCCGATATACTAATTTCATGTACATTGCTGCGCTGAACTAAATAATTTCAGAACTAATATTTTACTATTATTAGAATATTCTACAATCATCAAATATGCAATAGTGAATGTTAAATACAAAAAAGTTGAAAATCTTTAGTTAAATCATCAGATAGTAAAATTTTCTACTATTTGTTCATTTTTATTGGAAAAATAACTGTTGGGGATCATATGATGTTCTAAAATGATTGTGTGTGTCTTGCTTTCTAAATTATATATATATATATATATATATATATATATATATATATATATATATATATATATATATATATATATATATATATATATATATATATATATATATATATATATATATATATACATAATTTCGAAAACGAGGCAATATAAAATATGCATACGTAGATTTAAACACAGTATGTGATTATGTATTAAACTAAACTTAACAATTTTCTCAAAATATAACTATATATTTATCATTCCCTTTGTAATCATAAAAGTAATTAAAAATGATTCACTGTCTATATTAAATCAGAATTTTGTTCTCTTGTATAAGTTCATTAAAATGCGAAGAATTAAATGATTAACTTGGAATATATGTGTTAAAACTTAACTTTCTTAACTCTATTTATTATAGCAATATATGGTACTAGTTTGATTAAAGAAAACTTCAAATATTAATTCAGTTACATATATAAATGCAAAAAGAAATAGGGCTTTTACAACTCTTTATTCTACCAAATACGTTTAATAGCATGCTACAATTAGTATTAGACAAAAAATGTTAATTTCCTATAAACTAGTTAATTTCCCATAAAAGAGAAACTATGTATGTTCTAAATTTAAACTCGTATTTTTAAATTTTATTACTCATTTGATTAAAATATTTTTGTACATACATAATATATATATATATATATATATTATGTAAAAGATTTTAATTAAAGAATTAATTTAAAAATTACATACATAATATATATATACATACATATATATAATATATATATACATACATAATTACATACATAATATATATATATATATATATATATATATATATATATATATATATATTATTTAAAAGATTTTAATTAAAGAATTAATTTAAAAATTGCATTAAATGAAAATAAATAAGTTTAAATAGGGGAAAAATATTTAAAAAACAATTTAAATTACTAATAAAATTAATTTAAAAATATTTTGGGAAATAATGGAGGAGGTTAGAACTTTTTCTTTTTCATCGAGAAAATCATAGAACAAAAAGAAAAATTTCAAAATATCAGTCTAAAGATTTAAAGGATCAAACAAAGCTCAAGTGTAGTTCATTCCCAATACCCTCAACTAATAAGAGAAGATAAAATAAAAAAGACCAAGAAAACTAAAAGTGTTATGAAAAATACATAGAAGGAAATTATAAAATTAAAATATGTGTAATCTATAATCTTAATTAGCAACATTGTTTGAGAAAAAGCTTAAAAATAATACCTTGGAATATATATGAATATATTGAAATGAAAGATTAAGAAATTAAAGAAAATAAAGGTGTTTTATTAAAATAAAAGAGCAGATTAAAATAATGAACGTGTGAAAAATATTTTACTATAAAGAGAAAAGAAAAGTACGGGAAATGCTAAATAAAAACATAGATTTCATGTTTTTATACAGCATTTCTCGTATTTTCAGTTAAGGTTAAATGATGCAAATTGTGAAGTTTAACACTGGGAGAAAATATTGAGAACTTCCTCGAGATGTGGAGAAGAAAACAAAAGATGAATAATCTTAACAAGACAGAAAGAAATATTTCAAAAAATAAATAGAGAAGAAACTTAACAAATTAACAGCGAAAGCAAGACATGCATGATTCTTTAATTACGTGCTAGCTGAGCGTTAAAAAAGATAAAAGGTGGTTTCGAATAGAATAATCTCAAAATGGGGCTTTGGAATAAATTCATAAGATTCCTCTCTGGGCCCTAAAATATTACATAACAATAAGAAAGGGAAAGTAGATATAGTAACAATAATAAAAAAATAATTTTAAGTTTTTCGAAGTCTCACGATTAAAGTAGAAATTATAAAACTTAAAATATACAGTATTATTATATATAAGTAATTGAGTAAAATTAGTGAAATTATAATTTTTGTGTCTGAAATTTGATAAATTGGTTAATATTATGGAAAATTTTGTTCTTTAATATTAATTAATAGACATTTTTATAGTAATATCTTTACATACGCGTAGCAATGGTTTCAAAATAACAGTATCATTATTTTGAAGGTTTTTATATTTAAAAAATATTAATCGTATCTGAAATATATATTTTTATAACTTAAAACTTATTTTAAGAGATGTTATTTTTTCTGGAACTTTTTTGAGAATATTTTCAAAATATGTGTTAAATTTCTTACAGTAAGCAAACACTTTAAGTACATTAAAAGGATTTAAAGACCACAGGTAATAAATTTAAAAATATTTTTAGAAAATTCATAGGTAAAATATATAAAACGGATTAATAAAAGGATAAATGATTTTATTTTTAACTTTTCAAAAAAAAAAAAAAAAAAAACACTTTAATCTTAACGCGTTAACATATTTATTATTAATAACACTTAGTTTTATTAGCAACTGATTAACGTGGCAATGAAATCTCTCTTGCAGTTTTCTTAATATTATACATTGCTGCTTAGAGATTTACTGTTTCTTTATTTATATAAGATAATGCGTTCAATATTATCCATTTTAGGGCTAAATTTATTAATTAATAGGTCCGTCCTTTCAAACAATCCTCTTATGGCGTATTAAACTTGAATTAGTGTTAAATTTAAAATCCTTAATTTCATTTTTAAAAGAATTAATGTAAGTTGTACGTTGTTAAGCTTTTTGGGCAATTTAAAATTAGTACCCCAACTATAATTACTTTAAATTTGCAATTAGTAATACACTTTAACATATCATTAATTATATATGAAAAATGTGTGTTGTAAAACTTTCTTATCACATAACTAGTGTAATGCAAGTGAATGAGTTATTAGAATTTCGTGAAACTTAATAATTATAAATAACGCTTTTTGCTATTTAAAATAGATTTTAACAAATCAAATATTCTCAATTTGAAGTTGCAATATTTAAACAATTATTGAGTGGATTGGAAATAAAGTATATATATATATATATATATATATATATATATACATTACTAATTTTTCTCAAATGAAAACGGAGTTGAGTAAAAAGTTAAATCTTCTTAATTATATTTGAGAAACATTTATTTATGTTTGTTAAGCCTCCTTAGGGAGTTATAGAAAGAAGGTTTCCACCATCTTCTATGATGACAATTATAGAATATATATAATATTAGATGGTGAATATATATATTATATATATATATATATATATATATATATATATTAGAATATATATTAGACCTTCCACCATTTTCTAATGATGACAATTTAGCCCGAGAGTTATTGGTAATATGGCCAGAAATTCTGCACGACACCAGTTCACGACCATGGAAAGTCATCAATTAATTTTAAGTTACATATGCAAATTCCTCAATATTTACTATGTTTTTAATGTGAAAAAGTGTAAAGTTAAGAGTTTAATAATATATAATAATTAAGAAACTAATATAATGGTTTTCTGATCGAGTAAAAGCACAATCCTGAATCCAATTATACTACTGCATTTCTATCTTCTAAATGTAATTAAAAAATTTTATTTGAATTGAATTAAAAAATTTTATATGAAATTAGATCATAATTGAAAAGTTCGAAAGAAAAATAAATTTTATTTTATTGTTGTATTTTATATTTGTAAATAATTTATTGAAAAATGTGTGAAAAATACCTTAATATGCAGTTTCATACTGTCAGCAATTTTATTTGAATAAGTAACTTATTTCTTAAGGAAATTCATATAAATTAATGTTTATTGTTAAAATTTATTGGAATAGGCCTTTAATTTGCTTTTTAATAGATTATTTTTATTCGTAGATTTATGGTATCAGTTTTATGAATAACTGTAATAACTTCTAAAAGTCATTTTTATTTCCTTTCTAATAATTTTTGATTTTAAATAAAAGCTTATGTATTTATGTAGTCTCACTAAATTTTATCATAAACACTGAATTTTTAAATTGACACCATGATCATTACGAATTACACAAATTGCGCATTGAAATTGCTTAATATTTTATTTAGTGAAAATATTTTATCGAGGAATACTTTAGTCCACTTTTAGTGTCAAAAATTCATTAAAGTCTAAGATAACAATATGTTTTACTTCTTTTAATATTGTTAATAAAAAAGTTACTTAAGTTACTTGTTATGTATCTGCAATTAAATAAATGTTTACTAGGCTGAGCGGAAGAGAAAGAGATTAATAAAGTTGTATTTGTAAGAAAGTAATAACTTTGTCAAATTTATTTTAGTAAATATTTAAAACACTATTTCAATTATAGTTTACCACAAAACAATTCATTTAATAGGTTTAAGTTGTAGTTGAATATAGTTAAATTGAAGTGAATAAAAAAGTAAATTACATAATATTTTATTTGTTGTAGGCATATTAAGATAGTTCAAAAAATAATTGTGTATTTAATTCAATCATTATTGCTTTAATTTCGGTGTCATTTCATTGGAATTAGTTACATAAAAGTAGTAAATTAAAAAAAAAATTGAGTTTTTTTTCTCAATTAAATTTCACATTTATCGTTAACAATGTTATGTGGTTACTAATTTGAAGAGAATAGTATTATATCCTTTTGTGTTCTTTTTCTGGAATACTTATAAATTATTATCTCTAGAATATTGCACATAGAAAAACTGAAGCACTCTAATTCTGTAGTCACTTTTTATTACAAATTATGCTAGTATCTTTAAAAAACAACAAAACTGCACCAAACACAAGATAATCATAATTGGAATGAAACTGGTATGATACAAGATTGTTTTTTTCTTTTGATACCTCTCGAAAACACTGATTACCTAAGGATCACGAAATATTGTGCACTGTGAAGTAGAATTAACTCACAGTTCATTTTAAGTGTTAAGTATTTTCTCTTGGGAGTGGTATGTTAAGAATCTTAGATTTGAGAGCTGTTTGCCAGGGATAAACGATCATTCCCCCACTACAGTCTCGTCTTTAGTATCTGATACCACGACGTGCTATAAATATTAAGAAGTTGTTAGTGTGTCGTTTGGCAGATGACCCTGTATTGACCTCTTGAAGGTCATCTGAAGGCTGAACGTGCAGGAGCCAGCTGATTACGGGGTGGCGTGTTTATCAGGACACTCTTGTTTGAACTTTGTGACGTAACAGTATCGTTATAGGTGAAGAACAATGGAAAAACTTTGTAGCTCCTCCTATCCATTTCAGCGGGTTTAAAATGATATGCTTGTCTGAGTAAACCATGTTATAAAAATTTTACATTCTTCTTCTAGTTAATCATTGTAATTATTTTTTTATGTTTTTTTTTAAACCAGTTGAGTGTTTTTATTTATTTTCTAGCTCTTGAGATACGATTAATTTTTCGCGTGAATATTGGTGAATCCTGAGCATAATAATAATTTATTCTACTTAGTGTCATTAGTCAGCTAAAACCAATTTAATAAAAACTTTTAATGACTTAGTGATTATGTGTGTGAGAAAAAGTTGACAACAAACATTTTTGAGACATCTTCTTAAATAACAATTATAATAGTATGTCATTTGGTTAAAAGAAAATATTTTTTATACATAGTGAAAAAATGTATGTGATATAAAAACATATTATTGTATTTATTCATGTATAATACACTGGCTTACATCAAAATACAACCTTAATTCTTTCATTCTTTGAAATGTAATGGGATTAAAAAAAGAAACTGTCTTCAATGCGTCTTGAATTTTTTATTGATATTAATAACCTTTGATAACGTGTTGGTTTGGTTTATCTCGATATGATTACTTTATGCATGGAATTATTAATTCATCCGTGATATATTTCATGAAGTGGATTTCAAACAACCTTAATCAATTTGGGAATCAGATCCATGAAATTTTAAATGGAAGGTTAGAGCGTTATCCATTCAGTAACGGATTCGCAAATGCTTGGGTTGATTAAAACATGCACTGTACCATTACGTTCACATAATGTTCCTAAAACTTTCTTTATCAGGCGTTATATATATATATATATATATATATATATAATTGAAATACTTTTCAATAACTCAAAAATAAACATTTTGAATGCATTTATTGATTACATGAAGTTAAAATGATTGTGGTTTTTACTTGAACTAATGTGTACTTGCATTTGTAATTCAAGTACAATTTTTAAATTTGAAAATTTGAATCGTGCATTATTTAATGACACTTTTTATTAAAACCAAGAACATATATTAATTCTTATTTATTTTGCAAAAGTAATTAATATATTTCAAAATTTATAATCTTATAGAAACTAGGATAATCTTAGATTTGATGTTTTATTCAGACTCAAAAATCATTTCGTTTTGTAGAATATCCAGTTTTACACTGCACACACTTAGAATGCTTTCATAAAAATTAAAAAAAATAATTTTAGTAGTTTCCTCATACTTTTATAATATAATTAATAAATTCAGAGTTTAAATCATTTATAATTTTTATGTTTCATCTTTTGTTCTCAAATGCTGATAAGAAGAAAAATTATTTAAATTAAGAATACTTTTTTTGGTTATAAAATTTTTAAATTTCAAAAGAGAATAGTATTAAAACGTATGTAAACTTTAGTTTATTGTAATTTTTATTAAATTAATTTCCACTAAATTTTCCGATAATGGGTACATCCATAAAGCGGTTAAATTAACCAAAGATTATGTTAGAAGGTTATTTTTCTTAACAGAATTTCTTCACTCGGAGAACTCTTTCTTTCATTTTGGATTCCTAGATTTAAGGTTAGTAAGACAATAAGGGTTTTGTGTTGGAGTTCTTTTAAAAATAGTTTGATTTTGAATATCAAAGAAAAAACAGAGTTGCTAAATTTAAAATTGTATCAGTCCAGAGAGATAAAAAAACCAATATTTATATATTAAAAGTCGATACAAATATTTAATAGCGAAGCTTAAGTTGTGTTTTATGTTTTATATAGTAGTAAGAAATTTCACGGAAAATGCAGAAACTGAACAGTAAAAATGTCCTATTAATCTGACAGAACAGTCCTATTAATCTGAGAATAAACGCATTCCATCGTAATTATGAGGGAATATCCTTTTATGTTAAAAGAATCAACTATATACGACAACTATATCAACTATACATATCAACAAGTCATCTTGTTTTGACATGTTTTTTTTACTGTAGTCAATCAAAAAATTATAAAAGGAAGGTTAAGAAATACCTCAATATCTATTTTTTGTTTTAATTTAGTAGAAATGGCTCTACGAACATCTTAAAATGTATCCATAAATATTTTCAATATATATCATCATTTAACTCCCACATAATGTAAATTTGCAAGAAAATTTATTAAAGAATTTATAAACAAAAAAATTAAGCACATTATACCTAGTTTAGTTGAATGGTAGTTTCTCTTAACCTAAGCAAATCAACCATTTGTTAAAAGCTGAGTATTAAAAGATATTCATCAATGATGAGTTATGAAATTACTTAAGGATGAATTAGCTTCATGAGTTTATAATCCGGTGAACTAAAAGTATAAAGTTACTTTTAATAGTAAGTATCATTTAAGTTCAAATTTATGTTTAAGTGAATTTGATTAAGTAAATTCTATTTGGCCTAATTAATTTGCTTGAAATATGCTAAAAACACAAACGCATTTAGGTAAGCAATCTTTATTCTTGTAAATCTTTTAATTTCCGAACACTGTTTCAAACATTATTAGAATTATTATATTTGCATCTAATTATTCAAGGACTTCTTAACTAAATGAAAATTCAATAAAAAAAACTCTCTTTCTTTAAATAATTAAATTTCAGATATGAAGAAAACCTTCAATGTTTATGGCATGCAGTATATCAAAACATATCTAATTTAAATTATTTTCAAATAAATAAATGTCTATTAATAAACGACGAAAAATTATCATCTAATATATTTATTATATGTTTAAATCTATCAATTGTTTAATTTCATTTTATTCCTTACACCGTTAAGGATTAACTTTCCAAAGCTCTGAAGTTTCAACTCGCAAAAATAAATCCTAAAATAAATAACATATAGTCTGAAGGAGAAAAAGCTCAGTTATGAGTAGATAATTTATTTTTAAAAACTGATTTCAACATTCTTACGTGATGTGTAGTTATGATTTGAAATTAACTGAAAACCAATAATTGTTTAAACATAATTTTATTTATTTGATACTAGGTTCTAATTCATGAAACGAACTTAATTTGCCCGTAACTAAAAAAATTAAGCATATTATTGATAAAACTATTTTTTCTAATAATCAGAAGAAATAAATTATATTAACTTAATAATAAACTTTTAGTTAAAAGACAATAAATAAAATTTCGAATATTTTCTTTCCAAAATAGTTTCCTTATTCCTTAAATTGTTGCGTAGTTTGTTTTCATTAACTGTCATATTTTGCACACGAGGGTTAACTAGAGCAGAACCCATGGTTTAAAGTGAATTCCGAACCACTACAAACATCTATACCCCCTCGGTGGGATTCAAACTCACGAACTGTTGAACCGAGCCCAATAGCACTAATTATTCGGCCTCTAGCTCGGCGAATTGTAGTATGAGAAGCTTCCCTATGTTACTAATACAATTTTTAAACATTTTATATATATATATATATATATATATATATATATATATATATATATATATATATATATATATATATATATATATATATATATATATATCATATATATATTATATATATCATATACATATGTATATATATATATATTTTAAATCAATAATTGAAATTTTTTGTTCTAAAATTATTTAAATTAGTAATTTATACTTTATTCAAATAGCTTATAATTATGTGAATAAATTATGAAAGTACTTTGAATATACTAAAAAAAAACCCCTTTTAATTTCATAAAAAATTAAAACACGACCCTCTATTCAATAATTTTCAATTTCTGCATTTAATTGTAATAAATTATAGATTACCTTCTGGTGAACAAAACAATTTATTTCAGTTCACGCGATAGCCTTTTTGCAAGATTATTATGATACCTCGAGCACACATCAAGTGGTCGATAGTTTAATTTGAGTTTAATTTACTATCTGGAACGTAGAGCCTTCGGGCTTATAATTACCGACCAACAAAAGGACGTTCTCGTCGGACAGCTAGGATGCATGCACGTTATTGTTAAGACGTAAAAGGGGCCTCGGTGGCGAGACATGGCGTCTTCAACTGTGGAATGTCTTTCCAATACTCTTTTATGGTTTACCCAGAGAGGTCACGACAGGTTACAGAAGATCTTAAATCCATTCGCCATTGAAAGTTAGGAGAGTGAAACCACGCACGTGATGTGCCTACTGAAGGGGGAAAGTACCTAATGTAGAATCGAAATGGAATACGTAAACTGGCTTTGGGTTGGCGAGATGATTATGAACTGCTCTGCCTTCAACACTCTGGAGGATCATTAGAGGGGAGGGAGCATACGGATTCAAACTTTCGAAGATCAAAGGGTTGAGGGGCATTCGGATAGCTACCATTCTTTATTGAGACATTAGTAATGTGGAATTCGAGATACCATAGCAAACCGTTCTCAGTGATCCGCCTAATGGGGATGGGTAACTAAAAACAGGTTTGTTTCTTTTAGATAATAGATTGTCAAAATTTGTTGCTAGCATTAATTCCATAACAATTACCATGCTTTCATACAAAAAGTCATTTAGGGAGAATAATACATTGATAAATTCATTTTTGGAGTGGTAAATATTGATGATGGAAAAAAATAACACCATGAGAAGTAATATATGATTAATATATACTCGTATAAATAAAAAATATGGTTGTTGTATTGGAATTAAATGAAGTATTGGAGTAATGGCAAGCATATCGAATGTGATCTGAAGTAAGGTCTCAAAATTATAGTCTAGTGTAACTTCTATCACTCTAACATTATTCTTTTTGCTGAGGATTGGAGGTCATTGAAGGTCATTCACTGACCATATGAATTTGCCTTAGATGACTAAAAATTCCTAATTCCTGCACATGTATATCTAGTTTTATTGGAATTTGTGATGAAATTTCAAACACAGAAATTTTATCCATAAACACAAGTTACATCATTTAAAAATAAGTCACTACAATAACTTAAATTATTATATTCAAAATGTCAATAAATTTCAAAATATTTCCAATATGAAAATTAAAGATGCTAAAACTTAAAATTCCTAACTAAAATTTTGCTCTAAACTTTCAGTATAAGAATATGATGACTGAAATTTGTACTCTAAAATGATCAATAAATTTTTTATAAAATGAAATTTTATATTTGTTTTTTTCTATGATATATATATTATTGAACAAAGTTTATATGTATGTATGTAAACTTATGTTCAGTTTATCATAATTAACAAAATGCGAAGGAAACAATCGTATTTCAAGGATAATAATTCCGAGGTAATTATAGTAAGTATAAATAGAATCATAATAGTTAACGGAAAATGTGAGTCATAATGTTCAAAGAGGTTTTCCACAAACAGACAGTTGGCCTTTATCATCATTGCAACATAAAAAAATTATGTTAAGCATATGTTAATAATTTTATTTAATATATGTTATTAAAAAGGAAATATATTAAATGTCGTGAGAGTTAATATTAAATCTAATAGCTCCAATACTAAAGTTTTCTTTTGAAAAGTAAAAAATTTTAAAAGTAAATTTACTAGCCCTATAATATAAAATATAAGAATTTTTTTAGAACTAATATAAAAAGGAAATAAGATTAGAAAGAGTGAAATATTCTTTATAGTATGAGAAACTTCGTTTTAATACTATTTAAAAAATAAGAAATGATGTTATACAATTTATGATACTAGTTATAAGAGGCTTTGCGATATATTAATAAATCTGTGATGTTTGAGTATTAAACAACTACATAATTTTTTGGTTATGACAAAAATTGAATTATCGTGATAGAAATTAAAGAGTTCGACAGTGAACTTGTTAAATAAGAATAAATATCAGAATAACTTTTTTCGCATTTAAACGAATTCAAAATAACTAAACGACATTAATTCAACATATTTGACCATGAAATTTTTATTGTAAGATTATAAATATATCCTTTTAGGTAAAATAAGCCAATGAAATTTACTTATGTATTTGCATTATTAATATATATATATATATATATATATATATATATATATATATATTAATAATCTTGTATATATATATATATATATATTATATATATATATATTATATATATATATATATATATATATATATATATATTAATAATCTTATATATATATATATTATATATATATATATATATATATATATATATATATATATATATATATATATATATATATATATATATATATACATATATAGTAATATATAATATATACATAATAGTAAATAATATATACATAATAGTAAATAATATATACATAATAGTATCTACATAAACGTCAATTGAGTTTAGAATAAATCGTTTATTAAACTGAAAAATTTGTATAAAATGTAAATTTAATTTGTATTACATGCAAATCGTGAAAGTTTAACACAACATTTATTGATGAAGTTGACAATTTTTTTAACTTCATTAATTATTTTTAGCTTATTTTTTACATTATTTTTAAATCAATTGCATTTTTAGAACATCCTTAAAAATAATGCTTACTTACTGTAAGAGTTTAAAGAACATGAAAACCAAAGTTTGCTGGTACTAATGGCATACTGAGTTCATACTTCGATAAAAGAGATATGAATTTTTAATGATGTAAATGATTTAACAAAATGTTTTGCAATAAAAAGAATTGAATATAGAGATTTAAATGACAACAGATTAATTAAGGGTGCAATACAATACGTATTGTGCCACCAAATCTAAGAAATAACTGCAAATATTTAATACAAAGTTAATCTTAAAGCAATTTTTGTAGGTTGATACAGAAATTTGAAAGTGCAACATAAATTATTAAATATAATTTAGTATAAAAAATAGTTCAAAATAAATAATAAAAAATTTAAAACCAAAAATCAAAAAATTAAAATAATACATACGTGATAACTAAAAATACAGGTTAAGAAACCCTTAGCGAATAACCAGCCTACGAAAAGGTTAAATGAGTTCACTTTATGAATACTTAGTAATGAAAGTATTTAATATATCAAATAATAACAATATCAAGTTGATAAAGACCTCAAAAATAAAACTTCAGAGAAAAGTTATCTTCCATCAGCTTAATTGATATCCAGTGAAATCTACAATGAATTTGAATAGTATTTTAAGTGATAAACTAGTTTTGTCCTTCACAGACTACTGACCAACTGACAGTTCTATGTGGACGCCTACTGCGTTAACTTCGAATTCGGCATACACACCCCAGGGAGCTTTTCCACTCACCCAGACAAATTTTTTATGCAAAGAAAACAACCTTTCAATGAATGGCAAGAAGCGGAAGTAGCTATTATGTCTAGCGAAGTCTAGGAAATGGCTCAGCACATACGAAATATCATGCTTGATTAGTCGTTACTAATAGTCGATGAAAATCAACTATAAATACTAACTCGGCAATGAGGTTATGTAGTTTTTCTTTTGGATTTCTCTATTTTACAACTTTCTAATATTAAAAATCTTAATCTGGTTAAGTTAACAATCAATGGCTTGTCTAGTCTGGGAAGGTTCCTTACCTTTTGTATTAGCGAAAAGAGATGAGTTACATAAATTTTTATTTTATATATATAGATAAAAGACTAAAATCTACAATACTTCTTGAACTACATTTATGGTATTCACAGCGTATAAGCTTTATTTTTCTCATTAGGAATAAAAAAGCATATTTTTAAGCTAAAAATGATTAATAAAAGTGTATAGGAAATTTGTTTTACATATGTATAGCTCATATTAATTTCTGCATACAAAATAGTAATAAATTAATAATTAATTTTATTATCACGAAAAATACCCAAGTAACATCGGTAATAATTGGAAATTCGTAAAATAAGAAACGTATAAAAAGTATGTTATCCAAGATATGTAAATTTAATTTGTTGGATAGTAATTTTATTGTATTATTACTAAATAAAGTTTATTAATTAATGGAACGTTATTAAGTAATAAAAATGATTAACTTTAAACTTAGGTTAATATATATATATATATATCGCTGTGATTATAAAGTTCAGTAAATGATATGGTAATTGATAGCCAAAAAATATAATGCCCATAAAAGAAAGTGATTTGGTATACAAGAATAAATTTTAATATAACAATAGATTATGGCTCGAAATATAAATTATGACCAGTTCTTGTGAAGAGGAAAGGCGTATCTTGATTCTGTATGAGTTTAATTACAGTGCGAATAATATCTAAAGTAATAATACTTTCAATAATTCTTCGTAATTTGACCGTAAATACAGAATAGAGCAGGACAAAAAACGAGCATGAAATTTGTAGATGAAGAATTAAATGATATTACAAGCGTATGAAGCAGCTTCACATACCACAAGGTTCGGGAAGTAATGAATGTCATGTGCGGTTGGAACATAACCAATTAATTTCTGTTTTAGCCTTTAAATAGTCATACAGCATTAACTTTCATCTGTAGCAAAAAAATAATTAGGAAATGCGAAATACAAAGAGTTATTTTACCATTAATCTATTTAAGGCAGCAGAAGCAGATAATGCACATCTTGCAAATATCATCGTGCTTCTATGGTTTGTTATGCTCAGTAGATTTAATATTCCATCATGCCTAACTTACCTTAAACTAATACTTAATACTGAAGAACAGTATAACAATAAAAAAAAGTATTAACATTACCTTGTTACTGTTTGACCCAGTTACTGACAAATTTTTCACATTCCCATATATTAAGGTCTCAAATTAAGACACCATGAACTGTTGGAAAGATCATGCTCTTCAGAGTAGTAGGTCCTGGGTTCGATCTAAGCTACCATAAAGCGATGGATCGTGGATATTCATTTCTACTTTCTTTACACAATCTGTCAGAGTAAGTGCTCAGGAGACTTTTCTATTTCCATCCTTCCGATATGTAAATAGTGCCCACTATCTATTTAAAATTCTCTTGAAGAATTTTAAATAGTTAGTGGGCACTTGGAAGAATGTTCAACGGATTTATATTAGTTTAAGAAGTTAAGAGCTTATATTTTGGATTTAGTTGTTATGTCCTCACACAATACGTAAAATATTGTGAGTTGTTAATTGTAGGCTTGCTTCGGTAACTTTTTGAGCCATTAATCTTTGTTATCCATTGTGCTAGGAGAGGAGTCTGGTTATTTATTATTTTGTTCTTCGATATACTTGGTTGAAATTCAATATACATAGAACACATCTGCATTCATTTCATAAGCAAATAGGGGCAATACCTACTAGCTGTAAATAAGCTTTTAAAATATGCCCCGTATAAAATTGCCTAATAGTTAGATTTGTAATCGGTATCCTCGGCAAGGATATTTCTTATTTAAATTCAGAATGGAAATGTAAAACCTTTTAAATTTTTGAACTAATTTTTATAAATATTAAGTTTTTTATAACATATTTTTTAATTTGGATATTTTGTCGTGACAAGTTCCGTTGATCACTAGTTGCGCTGCTCTTTTGGCGTAGCTGGTTCAGATAGATATTCTGCAAAATGGTGTGCCTATATGGTAGAATGATCTTAGTGGTTAATTTTTAAATAATTTAATTTATGCAAAGATAAAAAGTTATACATAATATACTTACCTACACACACCCAAAGCAAAAATTAGTAATATATAAATAAACTTTTCATAGATTTTTATAGAAGATAAATAAAAATGAATACTGTTTTGGTTTGCCTTAACAATTTTTAATGCTTCTTATTAATTATTTTATCATTGCCTCTTGGCATAAGGAATGATAAATTTGAAATTGTTAGATAAAAATGAAATATTTGTTAATATAAGTGTTATCAAATTTCAATACGTTGTTATAGATATTTTATTTTCTTTGAATGTAACACTTAAAAATTTTTAGAATAAAGACTAAAAAAAGAACATCTCAGTTTTAATTACAAAACTTAATACTCATTGATACAAAAAATGTATGTTTTTTACAAGTGTTTAGAAAAAAAAGCCCAGTTTATTTTCAATGAAATGTATTTTGGCAACTCTTAAATACTGGAAATTTTTAAATAACTATATTTACTACACATATAGAATTTTTAAAATACTAACTCAAAATAATATTTTTGCTTTTGAAATAGAGCTAAATATATGTTTTTCTATAAATCCGTAATACGAAAAATTATTATTTATAATACATCTGAAATTCATATTGTTAGTGGGTTCTGATATGCGTTTAAATTTGTTTTCATTCTCAATATTCCAAATCTTCATGTAACTCTTCTCCATATATATATATAAATATAAATATAAATATATATATATATATATATATATATATATATATATATATATATATATATATATATATATATATATATATATATATATATATATATATATATATATATATATATATATATATATATATATATATATATGCATATAATTTGCTTCTGAAATTTTGCTTAAAATAATTTTGCCAAAAAATACAAAAATATTTAAACAAATATTTAAAACTTAAATTAAAAGGTATATTTTATAAAACCAGAGATTTTCAAATAATTGGTGACTTCAATTCTTCTTTGAAATAAAAATTTTATGTCATTAAATTATATGAACTTTGATATCAAGCTTAATATTTATTTGCGATATTTAAAAATATTATTGCTTTAAATATATTCAAGGAAACGTTACTACATCATTAATTTTCCAAAAAGTATAAATTTCAGTAATTTCAATTTATTAGGACTAAAATATAATACGAGCTTCTATATATGTTTACAATTATTTTTGATCATAATATTCTGTTTAGAAATAAATAAAGGTTAAGTCTTTTTAAATTATTTTATTCTAATTTTAGAGCTATCAATATTTCTATTATCTTCAGTAAAAAATCAGAATATATTTACTCACAGAAATAGTATTATAAATCATCAATTTAAAACATGAATGATATACGAACATAAAAAATTAATATTTATTGTATTTTTTAAATTTCTTATATTGTTAAGATTTCTATCATAAAATTTTAATAAAATTTACAAAAGAATTAATTTTATAACTATGCTTAAAAATAAATATAGCTACTTTTTATTGTGGTCTTAAATAAAGAATCTTTATACTTACTTTAATAGAAATCAGCAAAGTCTAGTAGTTGACAGCAAATGTCTCAAGAAAAAATTATTAAAAAAAACCGATAAATGAATAAATTTAAATGATGTAAATATTCCTCATAATTTACGATTCTTTTATGGCACCATAAAAATATCATTATTGTGTAAAATAATTAAATTTGCTAGTTGATTATATATTTTGTTTGTTTTTAAAAATATAGGCAAAATGTAAGGATTAATTTAAAAAAATTGGTTTGATTATGGTATTAAATAAACGAAAATATGTGTACAGTATTCATGCGAAAGGACTTATGGTATTGAACTTTTGAAATGTAAAGGTTTAATTTAAAGAATAATTATTATAGAAGTAACGAATACGAATGTGAGACAAGTCAATATTTATGGTTTTCCGAGTTCTTATCAAATTCCAACAAAACATTTCTCATCTTATAGTAAAACTAATAACCAAAAACTAGATAAACAAGACAAATAGCTGTCAAAAGAAATTATAACTAATGCTGTTAGATCAATAGAACTGATAAGCTTATAAATTAATAACTTACGGTTGGTATTTAGCTTAGGTCATTTAAAGCAATCTCAATTATATTGTTGTGCTTTTTATATTCAAATTACATACTTCATATATTTATCAAACATCTTACTCATTGAACTAGCAACATCTTTGATTAAGGACGTCTAGATATATTAAAATTATTTTGAAGTCGGTAAGTACAAAACAGATTGCAAGTAAGGGTAATTTAACAATGACAGATCCAATCTCATGGAAAAATGATTTAGCTCATGGGAAAGTTTGATTGAATGAAATTTAAATTATTTGAAGACGTTGCTGTCTGGTATTTTATTTTTTTTTCAGTTAATTTATTTGTTAATAAGCTTAATCAACTTACCAAACTAGAAACGGGTACCAGTTTTTAACAACTGAATTAAAATTCATTACATTTGTAAATAAGAAATAAAAACATTTTCTCTGGCAAGTTAAAATCTATAATTATTTCTAATGTAGTCGAAAATTGGAAATTATTTTAAGGATTATATTCTTAAGATTTTCTTCTGATGCTGATTGTACTTTTCATGTTTCAGGTAATAATTTTCACAATATATCTCAGATTGATAAATATTATTGACATTTTTAATTCCTATAATTCTTAGTCTCATTTTATCAATCACAATAACTTAACTGATGTGGAATTCAAGTACATTTCGAATACACTATTTGTTCCTAAGCAAAAACCGAATTAATTATATCTATGAAAGCGAATTGCTTAAGATTCTGGGGATTTTCATTTTAATTTGAAAGTACATTTTATTGCTAAAAAAAGCATAATTACAAGAAGAATTGTTATAAAAATGTGATTCCCTAATAATTAACGAATGAATTTTGATATTTTTAGATTTCTATCATAAAGTCTAAAACTGATTTTAATATAGTGTCAGTAAATATACTTAAATTAGTATTAAAAATAGACTCAGAGATCATAAACAAAAATTTGCATTAGTTGTAAATTAGTCGTAGATATATCATGATTGTAAAGAAATGAAGAAAAATATTTTTTTCAACACAGCAATATTCAATATTTTCTTTACGTTTAACAAATTCGATATAGATTGAAAAATATGCTATCTAAAATTAGCGTGGAAGTAAATCAAAGCAATTTTCAATATTTTTCAGGAAATTCTTATTTTTTTTTTAAAAAAAAAAAAAAAAAAAAAAAAACTAAGATTCAAAAGTATCATTGGAATGAAAAGCTCAGTTTTCTATAAAACATCATTAAATATGATAATGCTTGTGAATGCAATGGCATGAAAATAAATTACTGTTAATTTAACTAAATGTTCAGTTTAAGATTATAAAACTTTTTAATTATAATTTAAGATTTTAAAGTTTTATATTAGAATGAAAACATGCTTCATTTCACGGTTATAAAATCTGTTTTGCTTGAATTAAAATAGTTCTTAAAAATTTCTTATAAAATAGTAATGAGCAATATTAAAAATTTCTTATAAAATAGTAATGCGCAATGCACATATTATACTAATACTACATAAATATTTTGCTTAGGACAAGTAAGCCCCAAATAGTTATTATATATACATTTTTTTCAATGGCAGATTGTAGACAGTTACAATTGCAACAGAGTCTATTAATCTATTGTTCCCTGATACCCAAGGAACCGGCCAAAAATAGCGACCTCTTAGCCGCCGAGGCGTTGCCGCGGGTGCACCAAAGGGGGTGGGCCACCATCGCACACTCACACACATGCCATAGGGACCCGTTTATAGGGTAGGCATCATTCAAACTTCATTCCCACACACAAGGAAAGGACAAAGACAGGATAGAGAGAGAAAGTACATCCATGCCTGAACCGGGATTCGAACCCAGGACCTTCCTACCCGTAGTCAAGCACGCTGACCACTAGACAAGTTGGCCGGCATAGCTATTACAAATTAGTTAGCTTAAAATCAGATTACCATAATTTTTGAAGAAATACTAGAACCCTTATGTGTTTACAAATTAAAGTTTTATCAATGCGGCCTATCTTCTGGAGCAACGGGTACATGCACATAAAAATATTCTACCATAGTTTGCGAAATTGGTAAAAAATGTATCAAACCATTTTTAACCAATAATGCCAATAATAAAAAATTCATTGATCAGTGTAACAACAACTCAAAATTATGAGAAAGAATAAGGATATTTTACTGTAAGAAATATATATGACAGTTTGGAGCATTTATGCCATTTAGTTTCTAATTTAGTTCGGTATTTACTAAAAAATTTTAATTCAGATACTGAGGAAACACTCGTAAATTGCACTGTAATTATATTTGTTATTGAAAAGAAAATTTAAGGTGTTCTATTTTCATTAAATGCAATACATTTTTGTTACGATGCTCTAAATAACATTAAAATGAGTGTTATGCATACCGACGTTATTTTATTTTTGTGAGTAAATATAAGTACATTTGTAAAATTCAATACATTTTCAGAGTTTCTCTTGTATAATTTGGTTTGAGTAATGTTTTCATTTGACGCGCTCTTAGATAAAATATCTTACATTTCTATATAAATTAAAATTTCTTGACGATGGAGTTCATAGTGATAGCACTTGCAATTGTGAATAAGTATGGTATCTCTGTGCAATTTTTGATTATTGTAAGCTATTTTCGTTGAGTGTGTCGTTCATACTGATGCAACATTTCTTCCAAAAATGACGGTATTTTATTTCCATCGAACTTCCGCTTTTGTGAACATTTTAATTACGTTATAAATTTCAATGCACATCTGTTCAATTTAAAAAAAATAACTAGTAAAAATACAATTAAAATACTTTTTTCTCATTTCTAATATTTTCAGTTATATTTAAATAAGAACAATCTCTTAAAAAAAGAAAAATACACATTAAGCAAAACGCGATGCAATTTAAAAAAAAGGCAATTTTTTCCTGAAAAAAAAATTAAATGTTTTATATTTAAAGATTACAGAGATACATAGCATAAACATTTTTAATGTAAATCCTTCTGGGTATTAAAAAAGTCAGTTTGTAACATTTTTATTATTAAGTACTCAACATTATTATTTATTTGAAAAGGCTAAATGAAACTTTCGTTAAATGCTATAAAAATATTTTTCGTATTCAGTATATGGTATCAAATTAGATGAAAAAATAAAGTAATCATTTATTTTCTAGCCTAATTTGATGTTAATAAATTAGGATGTTAATAAGCCTAATAAGCCAATTATAAGAATGTTAATACATTTAAAGTCAAATAACTGATAATTTGACTACTTTTTTTTTTTTTTTTTTTTTTTTTTTGAAAAGAAAAAAAATATTTTTGGAGAAATTAAACCATAAAGTTTTCAATTTATGCAAGATTTACAAGTTGATAAATTTATATTTATATGTTCCTCTCTTTTCTTCTTTTTTAATTATTATATAATAATATTATAAATTATCGTAGTTAGTTGCATAGTTTATTTAAATTGTTTTTAAAACGTTAATAGCTTCTGATAAACTAATATCAAAATATTGGGAAAAGTACAGGTACTAAATTTTAATCTCCTATTTTCAACAAATTGAAATTTATGTGAAAGAGAAGATGGTTCGTGCAAAGAGATATAATTGTATATTGAGTTCAACTGAAGTATAATTTGCTTATAAACGAAGTCCTTTCAAAGAGTGAGGAAGAAAAAATTGAGAGCTCATTGCATTTGCATTTTAGAAAACAGGAATTACATACCGGGAATTCTTGACTTTCTAGCAATAAGACTTTGTCAGAGGGAAAACACTCTTTACAGATAAACGAAGATAAAAGATTGATCAGTTAGTTTAACGCATTATGAATTTAAATATTTGAAAAATTAAATTTTGCTACAGCAATTGCATGAAATTATTTAATTTATTTAATTATACTTATCACAAAATTAAATTTTGGTCATTACTTGAAGTATAAGCATTCATTGTTTTTGGTTTTATTTAAGTGTGTGTTTGTATCTCAGTGTCTGTACGTGTAAGTGCATGCTTGTATACTCTTATGAAGATAATGAATTTTTAAAGGGTTTTAATTTTTTACGCTATTATATTCCTTTGTATTTACTAATAAAGCATAAAATTTTATTCCAACATATATGCTCGTGCAAATGAACAAAAGTCTATAAAAATCCCAAACCACGAGGGCTTCCTCAAATATTTATCACCTGTGCATTTTCATAGCTATAAAAATATTTTAAATTAATTGTTGTGTATTGTATGAATTAATTTTGGAATTTGATCAATACTAATTACATATATAAATAATAATATTAATATAAAATAATAATTACTAAAGGAATATGATCAATATACTAAATGATTATTACTTTTTACTTAAGATATGGACAGAAATATAACATATTACTTATTTAGAATACATATTAGATTTAGCTATAAGTTTTCATTATTCCTTGTATGCGCTTGGACACACACACACACACACATGGTACTTTTCATACTTTGCTATAATTTGTTTAATATTTTTGAAGAAAAAGTTCTATTAATAACAAAACATATATATATATATATATATATATATATATATATATATATATATATATATATATATATATATATATATATATATATATATATATATATATATATATATGTTACAGGACAGAATGATCCAATGTAAGTGTTAAAATGATAAGTCCAGAAAATTTAAAATACATTGTGACTCAAAAAAGAGGATTTATTGGGACAACTATAAAATCTGAACAATTTGATTTGCACTTGATCAAAAAGAAGCTTTTTGATTTATTTTCCTATCATTTGGTACATTTCTGTTTTTATATGATAATGTTTTTACTTACTATATTTTTAATATATTTTTTGTATAAGTAAATATGAAATTTTCTGAGATTCACATTAATTAGAATTAAATATGTGATAAAAACTTTCATCAAAATATACAATAAGTATTGTAAAGTAATATTTTTTTAAGTTTTAATTAAAATAATTATAATTTTTAGAGAAAAATATGAAACAGTTTATTAATTTTTATGTATTTATGCATTTTCTATGTATTAAAATGATTCAAAACTTTATTATTTTAATACTTCATGCGCAATTTGAGATTTTAAAAAAAGCTGACTATTATTTCATAAAAACGAATTTTTTAATTATAGTCTTTCTACAAAATGTATTTCAATTCTGTAAAATATTTAACAAAATTGGTATTTTGAATATTAATTATTTATATCTGCAATATATTTTAAGATATTTTTCAGAAATTTTCTCTTAACTCAATATCAGATTATTGTTGTAACTAAGGAATTTATAAGAAATTATAGTAAACTTCAAGGCCTCACTTTAATATCAATATACACAAAAATGATTTAAAATAATTAATTTACAGTACATAGGTATCTAATGAAAAATAACTTTTACAGACACGCAATTGCTCAATACATTGAAAACACCAAATGGAGTATAGTAATATATTCATAAAGTTAGTCAAAAACTAAATTTATAAAATAAAATATTAGATGGAGAATAATACATTGACAATACCAAATGAAAAACAATACATTGAAAATACAAAATATAAAAAAATAGTTGGAAACATGTTCAATGTATATTTTAAAATTTCAAAGAAAATAGAAAATGGAACGGAGTGCCAACATGGTCAGCTTCGTCAGGGGGTGTTGACCACATTGGGACAAAGAATGACTTTTCTCCACTAATGTTTTAAAGAAGCCAGTACACCCCAAAGCCCCACCAAAAGTTCAAACCAAAATATCAAACCAGAATAAACGAAGTAAAAATTATTCTAAAATATATAAGAGCCAAAATCCAATGTTGCCAAAATATATTTAATTTAAAGTAATCAAAATTTAAATTAAATTCAGATCCAAATCCATATCCAAATATCTTTCAATTTTCGCTTTTGATACTTCTAATCTTACATATATATATATATATATATATATATATATATATATATATATATATATATATATATATATATATATATATATATATATATATATATATATATATATATATGTATGTATATGTTTGTTTATTTATATATTCCAGTATAATTTTTTAAATTCATCATTTGTAAATTTCTTTAATAAATAATTTGAATTAAACGGAAAAGATTTTTTCCGATATGAAAACAATTATTAGTTATTTAAAAAGAGTTAAATTTAGTAGATAATTAGTAACAACATATTTTGAAAAAATAATATGAACAGTAGAGAAAAATAATGTTCTCTGGTTGTATTATTTTGTACAATTTCGGGAAGCAAATGATTTGATATTTGGATTTATCATTTAATTTGACATATATAATTTACGTTAAAGTGTACTTTATAATATCATATTTTATTTAAACATAAATCCAATCTGGTGTAAATTTCTTTAGGTAGACCACAAATTGAAATCCGTGGTAAACTCTTCAAGGTATTTTAATTGATATAGTGTATTTTTCTAGATTTAATTGGTTAAATGCTTATTAATAACTCACCATTTAAGCCGGCATCTTTAACCACAAAATCATGTTGTATTACTGATTAATTATGAATATATATAAAAAAATCATAAATTTATCTAAAAAGATCAACTAAAAGTTTAATTTTGTGAAATCAATATATGAAATTTATTAATCCGAAAAATTAACCATTAAAAGTTAACAGTAATTGTAAGTAAATTAATGTAACTTGTACGGCATTCGATGCCTGTCACTTGAAACCTATAAATCACGTTTTCATTTATACATACTAAAACATGAATATCTATAGTTTATAACAAGAAAACCGAAGATGCCATAAGTAGTGAAGGTAACGTGATATTTACTTAAAATTACTAGCCTACCGAATTCGCGCGCGTGGTCTATCTTTATATCATTTTGTATCACCTTTTATAATCCGGTAACATTCCCACTCTATCCCTAAGTTTAAATGCAATGGAATTAAGGATATTTTAATTGTTTCTATTCAATTACAAATCACAAATTTATTTAAACATTGAGAAATTTAATCAATCAACATTTTAACGACTTTAAAATGTGTATAATAATAGTTTTATATAATGTTTTGATGTTATTTTTCAAATTCAGGTGATGGATAATAAATGCATTAACCATCACCAGAATATCGTTTAATACAAAAAGGCTATACCAAGATATCTTATATCTTTCTTAATTCGACAGCTAGAGTTTGAAAGCTTAAGAGAGTGATGTTAACTATTGTGTACACTTAAAGTTATATTGCATGTTTTTTTCTGTATTTTCTTAATTGTAAATCACAGTAATGTATTTCACAATGAAAAAATTTTTTATATAGTATAGAATTTCATACGAAACTATTAAAATGTTTTTAAGATTATGAAAAAACTTTTTTTATATAATTAAATATTATACATTAATTTAATTACTATTATTTTATGATTAAATATTATCCTACTATAAGTTTAATTTCTAATTACTAAATGAATTAGACATTCAAAGTCATATATATTATATTTAGTATTATTAGAGGAAGTTTAGCTGTGTAATAAATAATTTTAATTTCAAATATAAGGAGCACATTTCATATATAACAGTTATTATTTTCAAAAATGAGTTTATCCAAAAGTATATTTTTAGATTCGAAATATTCTTAGCTGATATTATCAAATTTTAAACATTTCTGACATTCATAAAAATTTCATATTCAATCGAATGAACATTGTTATATATGAAACTCTCTTCGTCTTTAAGCATGTTCAAAAATTATTCTTATGCTTGTAACATTACCAGCCGGAATACATTAAAATTTAAGGCTTTCAATACTGCAAAATTTAAAAAACAATGTTTTCAAATGTTTCATATATTACTTATTTATATTTTTAGTTATTCATCCATATTCTATAGTTTATTTTTAAAAAATGCAAATTTGTTTAAAGATATTTTCTCAAGCCCAACTCTCGATTATACTCCTTGACATAAATAAATTAAAATAGTTTCTTCCTATGAAACACCATTATGCTTGAAGACATTCTTATTTAGCTTTGCTGTATAAATTTCTTAGATTAATATATAGCTATTTCACATTTGCATAGCTGCAGCAATAGCTACAATTTTAATAATAACCTTACAGTTGAAATTTCAATCCATGAGTCTTAGCTACAATATTTCATAGCAGTAATTTTTAATTTATAAGTTAATATAAAAGTTCAAAATAGAAGAATACTTTGATTATATACATTTACAAATATTTTTTATTATCTTAAAATATGAGATTAGATTTTCATAAGATGTTTGAAAATTGAAAAATTTAAAATATATAATACGTAGATAAAAATGTCTTAAATCTCACATTTCAGGATATTTTATTAAAATTTGAACACATTTTCACAGACCAGTTAAATATCAAATAAGTCTTTAATTTCATTACTATCAAATAAGTCTTTAACTTTTTTACATTTGTGTCTATTATAATATCAATGATGTATGTTTCCAATTATAAATTGAAATAGGTAGCCATTAGTCGAGACACCAGGTCATTGCTTTTAGGAAACTCTGAAAAATTTATTGAAACATTTTTGTCCCCATACATTTGTCAAATTAATGATGAAAAATATTAAATAAAGCAGGGATTGTTTAGATAATTAATATTTACAGCGCCATTTCATAAATAATTCAAAGTAACTTGAAAACAACTCTCATAATAGCAAGTGTATCCCTATAATGAAAAAGTTGATGTTGTGGACTTAGAGATCATTATTCTTAAAAACAAATCCATTAAGATACCATGAGCAAATAACTGTAGCCGCTGTCTCTAACGAAATAGAAAAATGTTATAAAAAATAAATCTATGAGAAAGAGAGAGGGGGGGAGTATAGAAGAGGACAGTGTGTTGATCCACTACAGGTGTGATCTCCAATTAAACAGGCGCCTCGAAGTCCTTGCAAGGTCATTTGGCATCTTGACCTTCAGTTTTGTAAATGTTTCCTCGAATCATTTCACCTGAAGCACTTTCATTCAGAGGCTATGTGTTCGCATTACTTCATATTTCCGGAATTTTGACAATTAACACTCTTTTGGTCCATGTTTTGAGGAAGTGAGGTCATTTGGTCTTGGATGACCACTGTGGATGGAACAAAAGATTATTGCACCCTAGCGTGTGAGGCATTCCCTAACCTCTGCTGATGACAAGCGGTGGTAATGACCTTCTAAATATTTTTTTAGGTATTTTTCTCGAATGGGCGTAAGCAAAGGAAAACAGAATTACATGTTGGTGATATTTGCTATAATTGCCTTTCAAAGAGGAAAAAAAAAATAATAATCCTTCTTTTGATAAAACTTCTGAACATTGTTAAGAGAGATTTTAGAAATAGCTTCGTGTATTTCTGTGCCCTTTCATCATCTTGAGAGTCAGAAGCACATTTTGTTAGAACAAACTAAACTGTCGTATGATATAAAATGCATTGAATTAAAAATATTTTCTAAATAATACTACCCAAACGTTTCTACAGATTTAGTTTAACAATGAATAAAGTAACTTTAGGTAATTTAAACCATGATACCTGTTGGAATTTTTAAAATATAATTAAATTATTTATAAATGCTTTGTGTTTTTTTGTGATTTTAATGAGTAGCATTATATTGTCATCCAATTTTGATTTTCTATAAATTAACTCCTAATGAAAATTTGAATATAAAGATTTAAGGAAAAAATTACTTTCTTGGCACATTTTTTTTAAAGAATACCTTTAATAAACTGTAAACAAATAGTCATCAAGTTGTAATCAAACAGAAAAAATAATATAAAAAATTAGTATATTAAATTCTAAAGGTTCAACACACAAAAAATAAATTTACATAGTAATGTTGATAGAGCTGCAGTGAAAAAACAACAGAATAGGTCATCAAAAAAATTCTTTTTCAAGAACTAGTTGTGAATAAAATTTTTAAATGAATTCTTTTTCCTTTAGATTATATTTATTTAAATGTTATAAAAACGAATATTTGTAAACATCAATAATAAGTAATAATATATAACACCTGAATAGATGAAAAAATATAGACTTCATTTTGTTTTAAAAAAATAAATACAAAAGTGGACAGCATAATTTTGTTTTTGCATTTTTATATATTTACAATTTTTTATTTGAAAAAAAAATGAAAAACCATAAATAGTTTTACCAATATAAGAAGAAAGCATTCATATTGTTTTTTCAGAATGAATTAGTTTCAAGTTTTACTCTATTTTTCACTTCTGTTTTAACGCCAGTTAAATCTGTTTTTATGGGAAATACTATAAAAAATACTTTTAACAAATATTTTATTTAAAATATAAATAATTTATCTCAGATATTTTTGAAACATTCTTAGAATTCTTTGATAACAGCAGTTCAGACAAATGGAAAATATTAAATCATAGAGTAGTCTATCTAATGATACTTCTGAGTGGTTTCCAGTGTAAGGTCAGACAAATCGTGACTTTTAACAGTCGTCATAAAGTTGGAATTTTTATTTTTGTTATGAGTTCCCTTTTCACCAAAGACTTGCAATTTCATTTATTGCCGCTTAGATATAGCTTTAAAATGTAAGGGAATTGTGAAAACCATCTTCAGGATCTACTCTTCCCTAATAACTACTTACTGTTCACATTTTATCTAGGAAAGGTTAAGGTGAATTTAAGACTGTCACAAAACTTTGCGAATCGTTTTGAGCAGATAATTATAATTACCAGCTTCAGAATATTTGAAACTTTACTTTGTTTATTTGTCACTTTTACGAAAAGAAGAAACAACTGTATTAAAGTTTTTCATAAAAGAAAAGTTTTTGTTTGATTCACGTTTTCTTTTTAATTTGTTTTCCGCTCATCATTCTAGAAAAAAAACTCTTCATGTAGAAGGATCAAAATTAGAGTTAGCAGTCTTATATGAATTATAATTTTAATAAACATTCTATTGTTTTTATTATTTTCGTATTATTATTATTATTATCTGAAGTATGGTTTTAAAACAATGAAGAGATTTTAAACTGAAATCAGTGTTTCTTTTGTGAAATTAGTTTTAATAATTTCCTAATCATTTAAGAATTGCAATGATTCCTTATTGTTTAAATATTGTGTTATAATCTATTCTACAATTTTTAATGATTAAAGTAGGAAGGTGTTTAGTAATAGCTTGTAATCTGATTAACCGTTGTTATGAAATCACATGCAAACTAGAGAATATGATTTAATGTTCTAAATAACACATAAATGTATTTGCATTAAAGTCCTGTAATCAGAAAAAGAGATTGCAAAATACATAAATTATTTCTCAGTCTCGGGCACATATTCTCAAATTAATGAATAATCACACAATTAATGAAAAATTATTTAATCAAGATAAAATGAAATTCAATACTGTTAAGATAAAAAAATCTTTTTTTTAAATCGCACTAAACTGTTCAGTTGAACATTTACATATTAATGTTTTATGAATTTTCAGTAGTTCCTAACCATGTAGAACTGCCACAAGCTAGTTGATCATTGCGTTGAATAAGGCATTTGATGTTCTATGATATAAAGATATTAAATATTGCATAGTCACATCTAAGCAATGTACAGAGAAGGATGAATCATATCTACCACTTCTGCTGGATATGCTGATGCTTATTTAGTGACATACCCAGGGAATAGGCACGAAAAATTTTAACTTAAAAGAATAAGGTCTCACGCAATTTGAACATCTAAACTATAACTAAATCAATGTTATTCAATTGAAAAATTGGAATTGGACTATTCATAAAGAAATAAAAAAGCTTGTGTGAATGTAGAACTTCGGTATTTATCATAAAACATCCCCATGAACCTTTAATTTACTCTTTTAACCTTCTTAGTACTTTTGGAGTGGAACTCATATCCTCTATGGAAAAGCTGTAATATAATATTAAGGCAAAGACTGTACTCTGTACTAAAGTGCATCTATACCAGTACATACTGTATATTTGTCAACAAAATGCAGCAGCATTCGTCATTTAATTCCATAAATCCCTAATATTCGGTATTTCATGTCATTTCGAGTTGGCACTATTTCAATAAAAGCAATTAATACTTCAGTGAAAAAGACATTTAACATAAAAAAAAATATTTGGCACTAGGATAAGAGATTTAGGCTCATGATATTTTCAGAATTATTAACAAAAGCACTTGTACTTGCTTCTATAATTGAATGACTGACCGCAGGGGTTACTGTGTATACTTTAGGCATGAGATTTTTCAATCAACATCATTCAAGATCTGTCTAGTCACTCTGGACTTCATAAGCGATAAGTATATGATTTCTTGTGCTTACTGTTCACTAAGATATCTAACGGCACACAAAGAATGATCTTGTTATGCAACTCTTAGCTGCTACCAACATGCAACATCTTTAAATTTGAGACGATTTATAAATTCAGTTACTTGTAGAATTTTAGAATTTTTTCTACGTCTACTTGATATTTTACTGGTTAAGTGCGTATTCTTGAATATATATATACACACTGATAGAAAATGTAGCACGAAAATTTATTTTAGATTAAGGAATCATAAGTTTAAGTAGCACCTTTAATTTGTGTAATCAATATATACGCCTGACTAGCATTTTTAATAAATCAAGATTCAAGATCATGGTTTAATGTTAGGGCGAGAAATGCAAAATGCTCTGGTACATTAATAACCGTTGAAATCATCTCAATTTTGAATCAACTTTTAAGACTTGAAAGTATTATGTTGTACATACAACAGATGTCAATTTGCGGAATATAATTCCATGCCTATTGTATATGGTCTGTCAAAAATGGTCTATTAATGCTGATTAGGAGTCAAGATAGATTTATCTTCCAATGATAACTTATGCGCATTCGGTTTGAAAGATGATCTAACATGTAAGAAAATAAGATGATTCTCTAAAATCATGTTGAATTACAACAAAGGTATGAGGATAAGCGTTATTCGAATGAAAAATACCACCATGAATGCTATTCATGACTGACAATACAGTAGGTTGAGTCACAAGACTGAAGCGCAAATTTGCTGTTAAGGTAAATGATGTAACCATGAGAACACTCCTGCTGTCAGTGGAAATTGTTAGAAAAACCATAATTCTAAGTGTAGATCTAGTTTGTATTGGCCGTAGACCAGTTGTTTGCAGTTACTCACTTGGCCTTCTTCTAATCAACACAGGGTCGTCACTGGCGTCAAGGCTGAACCGAATTAAATCAAAAAAATCAACAGATATGCTTCAATAAGCTTCAGATTAATGCCATTCTCAAACGACAATGGTTTGTAGTTGATGAAGTGGTCTCTACATAGAATCTGGGCTGGAAGTTGACCTTAAGTTAACCGATGTGTAGCAATTTGTTGAGCCAATAAGGTATCAAATTTAGCACCACAGCAATATGTTGATAACGGCGGTGTTCCTTCTCAGTAATACCATGCTTTGTGAAACTAGTCTTCTTGATTCCTTTGATCATTGCAGCCAATAATCATGAACGATGTGGATGCATTCTGATTCTTTCAACAGTATCAAGGGAAAATATTTACTTTTTCGTTACTGATCTCACAATCTCGTTCAAAGTCAGTAAATAATGATTTCTTTATTTTTTTTAAAGACATTCATGAGTAACACCAACTCACTACATCATATCTGAAAAACAAACAATGACTTTTGGTTCTCCTAATTCGGTGTTAATGATAAATAACGACTTTTCATCGACTTTTTGGAGTGAATTTAAAGAAACATTAATTTGCATCGCCTCAATGTTGGTTTTAACAGTTTATTTAAGCTCATAGTCCGAAATTTGAACGCACATCATTTTTCAGATATAAAAACACACCTAACGAATTTCGCCTATCTAGCATAACTCGTTTTTGGTGTAAAGATTTTTTTTCTGTCAGCGTATAAGCACGTCAGTCTTTATTTCAGACAAAATTGAACAAACCCTTCCTATAAAAAGAACAATGTCTTTCTCACCCAAGTTAATGTATATCATAAGCGCTTTAATTTCTAAAATATGAAACTAATTATTTGCTAAAATATTGCATAAGTAAACATTTGTCCAGTTAAAATTTTTTATAAAATAAATAAATTCATAAGCTTATTATTAAAATAATATAAGAAAACTTACTTTGATATTTTAATCTAAAAAATCATTTCTTTTTACTAAAAATGGGAAAAAAAGAGGACTTCAATTATCTTTCAAGGATATAAAAACACACCTAGTGAATATTATATATATATATAATAAACACAAATATTAATATATTTTAAAACTAATTCTAACAAATTTCAGTGAAAATATTAATTTTATTCTATTACGCGACAAGTCGAACAATGGAGAATTTTTATTAATCAAACCTTTGCAATTTAATATAATGAGTATATTTTATGGACATATATATTTAAGAACGATGGCTGAATGGTTAGCGTTCCTGACTCCTGAGCTGTGGGTCCCAGGCTGGAATCCCGCTTCGGGCATAGACGTTACTTTCTTTCTCTGTTCTCTTTGTGTTTCTCTGTCCTTTCTTCTGCGATGATGTATGAATGTGGCATACTTTATGAACGGGTTTGTGGTAATATGATGCGCGCGAGCAACGCTACCACCTCCATGACTTGGTTCACAGGTACCCGCTGGGTAACGACAAATGAGTGGCAGTTTCTGGCCTTGTTGTGGCATAAGGTTGGTCACCCAAGTATCCACCGTTGGAAAAAAATATTTAAGAAAGGAATATGCGTATTAAAAAGTTAAAAACATGCTTGCAGAGTTTTTCTCACGTGTGAAAATTTTTAAGCATAAATATTGGAAATAAAATTTATTTAGTATTAAGTAAGATACTAGTAAATAAAGTTGCAAAGAAAATGATATCCTATTATAAGTACAATGAATTTGGTATAGATAGTTCCTTTATTTTAACTTTAATATTTAACTTTAAAAATTAATAACGAAATAAAAATAAAGTATTATGATAAAATAGAAATTAATATACACTTTAACAAATAAATGAATTTAAAGTGTTAATTCAAAGTTTCTATTAAGTATATTAAATATGACATTATGAACGTTTTAAAACTTAACCTTAGAATTTACTATTTTAATCTAATCCTTACACACATAAGTTATATGCGGTTAAACATTTTCTAATAAGAATTAATATGATATATATATATATATATATATATATATATATATATATATATATATATATATATATATATATATATATTGATTAGTTTACTAATTCAAGAAACTTTGAGTTATAGTTTTATATTACCATAAAATAATATTGTTTCATCGAAATCCAGAATTTCAAAAAGTAATATTTATTAAATTATAACATTTAAAATCTTAAATTTTTTAAAACATTTTAACTTAATACTTGCAATTTAAGTTTTCAATATTATTATTTATAAATTGTTAAAAATTTTATTTTATTAAAATAACTTTTAATTTACTTTTATCCAGAGATTTCTCAAGTCCTAGCAATAATGTCACTCATTTCTTTTTAAATTTAATAAAATAATTTACAAATAATCATATTCAAAAATATTCTTAAAATAATCAGGAAAGAGGGAATGTTATTTTCACTCCAAAAACCACTCTAACAAAAAAAAAAAAAACTTGGTGAAACATTTGAGAAAAAAAAAATCTTATTTATAAAATCTCTATTTGAAGATCACTGAAATGAATCTCTGCTTGTCAAGGCGTGCCATAAATTTGAAATGTGGTAATTATAGCTAGAAATTAAATATTACGACATTTTTCTCAGAAAAAAAATTGGAAACTAAAAAAGTATGAAGTCAGAATAGGGATGAAGATTACAGTTTATTTTTAAACACGTGTGGAGAAACTGAAAAGGATGAGAGGGAAGGGAATGGAAGGTGATTTGGAGTGGCCAGTCACCTGTGGCTGAATCCTCGCCCGTAGATTCCAGTCCGGCTGGGTTACTTTTTTCCCCTTTTCTTAGGATGAAGATGATGGGCTCTTCTGCCCACCAATCGTAGCCCAACTCAGCCGATGGGCTTTTTGCTAGGTATTTAAGCACACTGAAGCCCAGTGCTAAACTTTGGTCACATCTATGGGTTCCAGATATCAGTCAACACTTCATTTTTAGGACTTACACCTGCAGGCAGGCAAGTGTTACTCAAAAATTTCACCATTTCATATTATTATGTGTGGTCAATTTGTTAAAATTCTTATATTATTCATGCGAAATAAATATCATTTTTATGTATTTAGAAATATATATTCAGCCTTAAATTAATAAATAACAATAATGTTTTCTTATTATTTTTCGATTAAAAAAGTTATACAAATATTGAATGGTTAAGAAGATCCTTTTACTATTAATTAACTATTGACGACAAATTTTATTAAATTATTTTATTTTTCACTCTTAAATTAAATTTTTGCTTAAACTTTTTTTAATTTTATTTCAGATATGTACCGATATAAAGACATTTATTTTGAAATATTAAAAAATACTTCCCAATTCATTTCATTTACTCAATAAATATTTATTTAAAAATGTATTTTTTGAGTTAACTTCTGTAAAAGGAATTGTAACATGTAGGAAGATATTTTTTATAATAACCAAAAATTAAATTCAACTTTGTATTTTAATGACGTAATTTGGCTTATTTTTAAACTTGATGAAATAAAAGGCAAAAATATAAGCAATAATTGTATTATTGGATCTTCTTTTTTACGTCTGATTTTCAAATTTTAAGTCAAACACATCAGTTTTAAATACATTTAATCAACAACTATTTTTCTTATAATTGGCATGCTTCTAATGAAATTTAAATACATCATTTTAAATACTCCCATTTAACTAAAATTATTAAACTTTTACTTGTAAGAAGAATATTCATTTTAGTATTTTCAATTTCTTTTATTAAAAGATTTCTCACTTACTTTTAATAATATATTAATAATGTTTTTAATATTGATTTTTAACTAAGCTGAATCTGCCGAGTGATTTAATAGTACAGTCATAAATTTTTCTAGAGGAATCACTGGTATTCTTTTTAAGAAGCACTTTTAATACCATGGTTTTCCTTAATTTTTATATGCGATACATTTTTATATAACAGATACATTTTCGGTTAAAGATATAACTGGAATATTATGGTAAGATAAATGAAAGTCAACAAAATAAACACATTTTGCCAAAATTTTTATTCATGCCTGCTGTAGTTTGATATCAATTTCATCACTTTTAAGAAATAATAACCTTTCGTGTCCATCAACCAATCAGAATGGAAACAAATATAACAGCTCATCATAGTTGAATAATAAAAATTGAGATTCTTATTTAAGAAACAGAGAAAAGACAACACCTTCATTATCTTTCATTTATCTTTTAAGGTCATAGCTTTCGCTACTGCCTTCTTGAAAGAGTTACCTTGAAACTTTCCTAAATCGAAAGTGAATAAGGCTGTTTTACTTTTTTATTCTCGTAACTTTCATTGATAGAAAAAGAAAATGAGTAAAAGTAGGTTACTTTCCTTTCTACGGAAAGCGACTTCTCGCGTAATTACATTTTTCTGTTTCAAAAATTTTACGTTAATGTTCTTTATCATTCTCAACATGTAAAAAATAAAATTTTGGTACATTAATTTAGAAAAATTCAAGAACAGAGTTTATGTGTAACTTTTTTTTATGAAATAATGTAAATATATAGAATAGTAAATATTTTTATTTTACATATAATAATATTTTACAAAGAATAGTGAATATTTGAAATGTATAATCATAATAAAAATATGAATAATATAAAATGAAATGTAAAATGCTCCATTTATGAAATTTGCAGATATTAATTATACGAATACAGTAACAAATGAAAAACTACCAAACTTATTTAAAAAACTGCTGAAACATTAAATAAAATAAATGATTGCATAATATAATGATAATGCTTTTTAACAAAAAAAAAAAACTTTATCAATATATCTTGCTTAGCTCTACTTTATTTTAAAATTCATATTCAAATTAATTTTATCTGAAATTTAGTTACAGTTTATTTTATTAGCTATTAATTAGTTATTAAAACAAATTGTTATTAGCCTGGAATCAAATTTTGTGTAAAATGTCAATAAATAATAACCTATTTTAGTAAATATTTTGTAACTAATATTTGATAAAAAATAAATTAGCTAATATTAAAAATCTCAATCATTACATCAAATTTAATTCTATTTTATTAAAATTCATATTAAAATAACTTTCCTTGAGTTAGTTACAATTGGTTTTAGTTACAATAAATGTTCTTTAACAACTAGTATTTAACTAATTATTAGCTTTATTAGTATTAACTCTTTAAGAAAAACAGCAAATGAAAGTATTTTCTACATCAAACGGTCAAATTCTATGCAATTTCTATAATTCTAATGCAAAAATGCTCTTTTAAGCAATTTTTTGCATAATAAAAGCGCATTCTTGACAAAACATTATTGTATATAGAGAACAATTTGTAAAAAAATATATACAAGAATATTCAATATTCTATGTCAATAGTGAAACTTAATGAAAGAAAGTCAATAATTGATGAAAAAATGTTCGTCTCAAATCCTCTACATTATTTCATATGCAACAATACTATAAATTAAAAATGCTATGAGAAAAACGAAAATTCTTAAAGTTGTCTGTGCAAGAACACTTAAATTTGTAAAAGAAATTTATCGTGTAAAAATATTTTAGTTTAGTTAAAAAATTATCATTTCAGCGATAAAAACTAGTTAATTTTGGAATAGTTTTATCAACAACCAAGTTGTTATAAAAATTCCTATTGCATATGATTACAATCATTAAAAAGTTTAATTTCGTCTATATTTCTCTAAATATTTTACCTTCAACATTCTGATATATGAATACCTATTAACTAATAAGAAGCAAAATTTCGTACACAATAGTTTTCAATTTTTTGCTCTTTTAGTAACATGAGATAATAACTTTAAATTATATTAAATACTTATTGAAAACATGAATATAAATATTGAATTTTTTTCACAGATGAACAACACTCAAAACTATTTTTGATAAATAAGTAAAAAGCCATTATTAACAAAACATAATGCTTAATAACTGTTACTTTTTTTTCTTACAAATATGTTCTGGTATTTTTCTTTTAATTTCTTTTAATGATTCTGTTGTAGATTTGTCAAAAATATCAATAAATGCAATGTGCGAGAAATCTTGAACTCAACCTTGACTCCTGATCGTGATCGTAAATAAAGTGTCAAAGACATTAAATGTTTTTCTTTTTTTTTTCTGTTGAAGAAATACTGTGCAATTTTCTTTTTTTAGTGGCTTATTTTTTCATCAACCCCTTTCTTTCATTTTTGTTTTCTTCTAAAAACAGCTCGCGGGTTTGCTACGAAGTAGCGGGAAAGAATCAAGATCGTAATCATGTTGAGTTTTTTTTTTTTTTTTTTTTTTTTTTTTTTTTTACGATGGTTTGAAGGATGGATGAAAATTGTTCAATTTATTTTTTCTTCTTTCTTGCTTTTTTGCTGTTCACGAGATTGTGATGAGAGAACCTGATTCAGGTGGTGAATGAATTTGAGAAAAACATTATACTTGGTAATTCATATAGGAGAGAAAGAATTGTTTAAATGATGATCTGCCATGACTTTATAAGTATGTGTTCTCATCTAAGAGTTGATGGGCATACACAAGCTTACTTTCAAAGAGCTTTACAAAATAATAATTGGAATAAGAAGAATTTTGCCCTTTTCTCATCAAGGTCTTTGATCGATAAACCTTAGTTCATCGTTGACAGCTGTCAAATTTTTTGATCCTAATCCATGTAATATGGATGAATAATAAAAATATTTGACAGACTATGCTTTTGGGAGAGTACATTTTAAATATAAAGAGGATTATGATAATTATATAGGCGATCGATTTATTTCACTTAGATTCAATCTATTGACTTATTACGTGCCTTATAACCATTTATAAGCCAATGAATATGTATTTTTTAACAATATGAATGAATAATAAATTTCAAAATAGTCGTAATTTAATTATCTATATTCTAATAAGTAACTTTCCTTTTTCTGCTTATAAATGCATATACATAAATATAAATCAATCATCTGATATTTTTAATTAGATATTATTCACTATGACCGACAGTTTTCATCGATTACTTGTTATTATATTTACCATTTAATCACATCTACCATAATACGATTACACACATACATACACTAAGTTGACATTTATATTACGTTTTGCTTTTTTTGTTTTAGACAATTGTTATGATTCAAACATTTTTAATAAATTTACTAACATATTATAAATATATTTTAACAAACGTATAAAAATAATTCATAATCAGTTTTATTAAAAATTAGAGTATGTCATGTTCTATGTTTACATGACTGTATTCGATGTAGCAAAGAAAATCAAAACATCGTAAATCAAACAAATATTTACATTTGTCATTCATTAGTTTCATAATTATTTGATAAAAATCCCATTAAAATATTTGGAAAAAGCAAGAAAGGAAGATTAAATGTAATAATTCTTTCAGAACATTTAAAAAAATTCATCAACTCAACATATTAAATAAATTTAAAAAATTTCAATAGTTTAAGAATTCTGAAATTTTTATGTTTTATTTCTTTTAAAATTCTTTGAGAGTTTTCAAGAAATAACAACGATGCTTTAAAGCGAATTTAAAACTTTTATTTCATGAAATCATTAGTTAAAGGACTAAAATTTAAAAATAACGCGTATCAGAGCATATCAATATATTAAACAACTCTTAAAACTGATATATACTGAGCTCGATTGATAATTGTCCATTCACCTAAAAAATAATTATGTTCAGTATTAGTTAAAATAAAGTTAAATTTACCAAATTAGGATTATATTAAATTAGAATAAAATTCAATTCAAAAATTGTAATGATTCAATTTTAAGTCTTTTTCAATTGAAATCAAAATTAAAATAATGATTATACTTAAAAAATATTTTAATACATTTAGAAAAGAATTAATTTTTGTATACGTTTAGAAAAGAATATCAAATAAAATCTGCAAATATAAAATTAATTGTTCATAAAGTACTTTTTTGTAAAGATTTCTAAAAGCAAAAAATATTAAAAATACTTCGGGATAGATAATAAAATTTTTTTAAAAATTAGCAAAGTAATAGTTCTAAGTACTATTACTTTAAAAAATTGTTCATACTAACAATTCTTTGTACAGTTTTTTAAATACTTGAAAACTCATTTCTTTAAGAAGTTGAAACACTTCTAAATTCAGATTTCTGGAATTTTTACACTTCACCTCAATCCTTAAGAAAATTAGCCATAAGGCTGATAAAAGTATGTTACTAATAATATAAAAACAATTTGAAAGAATTAAAAGATTATATATTTTGAAATTTTCGTAACAGTTCTCAAAATACGCAGAGAACTACAGTTGGAAATGAAGTACTTCCATTAACTTTCAAAAAATTATGGTTGCCATATTCTGTATGTTTTGTAACATGTGAAAGAAACAACACAAAAAAGTTGAAATGTATCTTATTTTGTTTCATCTTATATACATAACCGATTAAATTGGGGGTAACTTATTTTTTAATTTGTTTTCCATTTTTTGTGGATGTAAATATAATATCAAATAAGTTATGTAATATTTAATAACCTTACAAGAGTAATGTAAGAATCTATATCTTTGTCAAGGAATATGATTTTATTTGTTATAAGATTTTTATGAGATTACATTTCTTTTAGTAAGCCTATGTAAGCTTTTGAAAAAATTGATAACATTTTGTCCAAAGCTTTTCCTTTAGTCATAAACGCATTATGCAAAAAATATTTATATTTTACTTTCGGAGTAAAATATGAAGACAATTGAAGAAATGTTCAGAAAAATATGAAAAGTACTTCTAATTGTATTATTCAAATTATGTATCCATTATATTCAATATGTTTTGTTCTTAGTGTCATATTATTCAAATTATAAGCTTTCGTATATGATAATCAGAACAATTTTACAGCTAAAGAAAATAGATGTATGTTGTAATGATTCTCAAATTATTGAAATGTATTAAGTGACACACCTATAGACACTGGGTGTGGATAAGTTTTTCTCAAACAGAATTTATTTTTCAGTTCATTTTATTGAATTTCAAATTAGAACAAAGATACCTAAAAATTGCAATGAAACAGCTCAAATTAAGATTAAAAGCTTAATATATCAAAGTTTAGTAATAAAATTTGCATTTTCAAATCAATTACTCGATGCATTTTGTGTCAATAATTTGATTCTCATCGTTCCAAGTTTAGATAACAAAATGTTATGAGTGTCTTATAGTTTTTTTTTTTATCCGAAATATGAAGAGTCCTTGGGAACATCCAACCAAATCCGGATGAAAATAGCTTTGTTGTCAAGAGATTTTATGCATTTGCTTTATTGCAATTTAATAGTATGTACCGGTTTTACTGAAGGAACAGTCGTTTCAGCTATTAAAAACACTTATGATGCGAGACGATGCCACTTCGTCATTTACAGAAGAACTTAGGAGCGTTGACACACGGATGAGATGTCAACGAACAGAGCATGAGATAGTAATCCATTTTCGCTTTACCTGTTTCTTTTAGTTTCTTTTTCTTTTCTTTTTGATCGTGTAATATGCAGATAAATGAGGCGCCGTGATACAAAATTCTCACAGATGTTTCCTTCCTTCATCCTGCCCAGCGGCTTTTTTGAACTGCTTTTTTTTAGCCAAGAAAAGAATTGTTTCTTTTATGTAATGAGAAAGAATGATTTAAGGACTGAAGATAGTTTTTGCATGAAGAGTTTCTTTTTATTGAGGCATTTACAAACCTTTACACACACATTCTGCATTGTACTTTCTTTTTAAAAAAAAGGCTTTTCTTTAATGGATGCAATTACTTAGAATTCATGACAACTTCAGTATAAGCTGCTAAAAGATTGTTTTTTATTTTCTTCTTTCCAACTAGCTTCCTTTGTTAGGTGATCAGTTAAAATTTAGCGATGCAAATAATGATAATTTTATTCTTCGAGCATCATGTGATTTTTATAAGAAAATGTATTAATTACTGTTTAAGGTACGTCTAATTATTCAAAATGTCATTTAAAATACCTCATTTTTAAAATTGCTTCAGGATTAAGTAAATTCCTTTGAATTGCAAATTTTATTGCTTATTATAATATTTTTTTTCTAAGAATTGATGTTCAAAAGTTAGTAAAAATGATCACGAGCATTTTCCATAAAATCCACACTGAAGTTTTCATCTCTCCTAAATTGTTATTTGAAACATTTATTCTTAAAATAATTGATTATAAATTAAATTCTTTTGAAACACAAATTTTATTGCTCCTCTCTTAAACGTTTTTAAAAACGTTGCATAAAAGTTAGATCATACTTAAAGAGCACACATAAAAGTTTTCATGAGTGTATTTTCTAAATATTCACACTAAATTTAAATTGAATTTGAAAGTTATCCAATAAGTTTAAGCTTAATGAAGATATACAAACTAACAATTACATTAATCTTTCTCTCTCTCATTAATTTATTAAACAAATAAAAATATTTTGAGGGTAAAATGTTTAAACTCCAAATGTAATTAAATACTATATTTTATAAAAAAGCACATTAAACAAAATGCAGCTGTGGTGCATTTAATTATAAGTTTAGGAAATATGTGCATAATCTCTTATGAAAGTTTACCTACTTAATTCGTTATAAAACTGTGCACAGGAATATTAAAATCATTTCTGAAAATAAAGCCCCAGGCTGTGCAATCTTGAATAGTAATTTCACATTTTAAACAGATTCTAAGATGATGCATTATGATAACTAGTTAAGTATCCATATAATAAAATAGGCAAAAGTGGTAGATGAATGATTTGCACTTTAGACTTCAGTTCAATTCTTCGGGGATTCACTTTCCACCTTGAGAGAGCATGTTTGTATTTGTTTGGTGTTAACGTTAAAAAGTAGCATTAGCTTTTCAGTGCAAAATGGGATTATAGAGCAACACAAACGAATTCAAACCAAAACCTTATCCAATAAATAGCCATGAATATACAATTGCCATGATTCATGCATTCACACATCATGATTCTATTGCTTTTTTTACCAAGGTTGCAAGCAAAACTCATGAACATTCAATTAATTAGATAGCTCACTTTTAAAACGGAAGAACTACCATGTTTTATTCTAACAAGTTAAAAATTTAATAACTTTTGTCTGTAAATAATGTCATTCTGAGATAAAATATAAAAAAACATTTTATTATGAATTTACAAAACTATCGTAAGAATTTCACGCAATATTTAATAACTATTTTTCTTACTTTAATATGGAACACAGATAAAAATTTAAATATTCGGATAAGGAAAAATAAAATTTTGTTGTTTCTTAAAGTTCAAATTGATTGTTAAAAATCAATCCCTGATTAGAAAGCGTAATTAATATCCAAATTAGTTTATCAATCAATACATTATGGGACAGTTCGAGATTTATTTCAAGAATGTGAGTGAATCGGGATTAATTCGAAATTTAATGAATATTTTGCATCCGATTGATTATTTTTTGTATTATTGACAATTGTTCAAATATGAAATACGAAATTAGGAACTTCTGACACACATTAAGCAAATTAATTTCATTGCCATTTTAAATGGAATGAATTCGTACATTTTCCACTGAAACCATTTCCGTTTTAAAATTTTCTCATCCGAAAGTGAAAATCTAGATCCATTCCTGGCGTACATATGCCATAATAAAATTCATAAAATTATAGTATTTTTATTACAGAATTAAAGTACCACTTCGTTAATATGGAATTCATTACTAATTTACTTGTAAATAAAGTATGATAATCTGTCAGGGAAAATAAATTTATTTTTTGAAAGTGAAGTAACCTGTATACATATATATATATATATATATATATATATATATAAACATATATATATATATATATATATATATATATATATATATATTACTTTAAAATTTCTCTGTAACTGATTACATAAATAAAATATATAAATTATTTTGATTCTTCCACTGTGCACAATAATATCTTATAATTGTTCACTTTATTTCGCAGCCATGTTTTACTCTCGGGTTTTCCGAGTTCTCTTTGCTCTCTCTGCATTCCTTCTGTTAGCTCAATGTGGTAAGTATTTTATTAATATTTTTAATTCAAAATTTATGGCTAAATTTCATGAGAATATATTAGTTACTTTGTCTTTTTATGTTGAAAATATTAATTGAAAACATAAATTCAGTTTCATTAGGAGATTAAAAAATTAGAAAGAGGGTCACACTAATTGTTAAATACTTAGATAAGGTAGACTATTAAGCCAAACGGCAAATATTGTGAAAAAATAAATTTGAGAAATTAGACAATGATACCCCGGAATTCGAAACACTGTTTAAGGCATCAGTTATCTTTTGCGTTAGAAGTGTTTCAAAATTAACAGTGATTAATGGAAGAAACTTGAATCATGGAGGTGAAAAAGTAAATTCATGTTAAACTTTGCATATTTTTTAAATTTAATAAAAATAAATTTTTAACAAATAAACTATTGTCTCATTCATATTTAAGGTGCTTCCTAATATATTTATTTTTATGTGTGTGAGATAGATTTATTTATAAAAAGTATATATATAACTCACTTTTCAATCTTTATTTACTGTATTGGTAAGTTCAAGTAAATCAAAATTACATAAATTTGTAAAATAAATTTAAAGCCATGAACTTTTAAACTTATATAAACTGAATGCAGACTTGAGGTTTCAAGAAATACTCGTTTCCTCAGGGAAATTTGAAAAATAAAACGTATTGGCACTTCCGTAATAAGACGGTGAATGATAGTTTCACTAATGGTGATAATTGCGACATTTTGTATCGTGTCTAGAATACGTAATCACTTTTGGCCACGTTAATTATGCTGAGAAAATGTCAGTTAACTTGCGTATTCGATGTAGGTGTCTGCTGAAAAATATAAGTTGACAATGATTAATCAACTTTTACAAACCAAAGAAAATCTTAATTGAAAACATTAAAATATACTGAAGTATGACTTTTTATAAAAGTAAAACTCCCCAGATATGTTTTTATCAATAGAAATATATTTTCAAATTAACTCTAATAATATACAACTATTGGGAAAGCATTCTTTTTAAATACATTCAACGTAGAGCATCAGAATCATACGTCTGAGTTAGTAAAACATTTTATGAGCATTTTTAGTTGATATTTTTTACCCTTCAGCGGTTCTCGATCGTTTTGGCGATTGACGATCGCGCACTGAATAAAAATTTAAAGTCATAAAATAAATTTATCAACTCTTCACTCGGAGACATAAATGAAATGATAACGCAAATCGTAAAGCATTTATTACCATGAAACGACCGACGAGACTGTTACAAACCATTAATTCATACCTTTTGAAAAGGAATGGTATTATTACTGGAGTACAAGGCCCTGATAATTTGGCTCTTTGCAATCATTATTTTCTTTGTTTGGACATAAAAATAACTATAAAAATGATGTAATTTTGAGGTATATCAAGGTAAATTGATTTGTTTGCTTCACGTCCACACGCGCAAATATATAAATGTAATATATATATGAATACAGATTTTTTTAATCATATGTAATTTATTTTAATTCCTTTATCTCTTTAATTATTCACCAAATTTTTCTGTAGCTTTTTAATTTATCTCTATCCATACATTTTTCTCGATTTCTATTTTGATTTAGTAATTAATAAAAATTTTATATACAAATACAATTTATATTAAATTAAAAATAAAAATTATATTCATTTGTAAAATAAGTAATCTAATGCGGTTTAATTAACAAAGAAAAAATATGGGAGTTATATCAATTATTGGCCACCACATTTTTAATTCGAATTGAAGAGTTTAGAAATTTTAGAAATTATGAATACATACGAAAACATCCCTTTGAAACAGAAACTAAAATTTAATCATTAAATAGTTCTACTATATTTAAATTACTGATATATAAGCATTATATTGTACAATATATTTAATAGATTAATAGCAAGCATAATCAAATAACGACATACGGATGAATGGAGAAATCATTTATATGAAAACAAAATATAAGAAAATGGCCATGGTAGAAAATACTCAAAAATTATTTTCTACTCTTTGAAGGCGTTCCATGCGTTAAGTGTTTATATGAAAACTAAATTATATATATATATATATATATAATGTCTACACAGATAGATACATTAAACGTGAGTAAAACTCACAGTGAAGATGTGTTAGAAGATTTAAAAAGAATTATAAGTGAAATCCAAAATTTAGTATTCATTTTATGTTTTTTCCTATAAAATTTTATGAGAGAAAGAAAAACCTTTTTATATGATAATTAATTATTAATACGTAATCAAAATTATATATTAATACATTAAATTTCGAACTGTAAGCATTTTCTTGAAAATATTAAAAAATAGAATTATATCGGATAAAAATTGTAATTTTTAAAGTAGCTAAATTTGATGGAAAATAATATATTCAGGTATATGAAATCTAAATAAGCAATGATTCTAATATAATAAATATTCATTATGAAATAACAGCATATAATTAAAATGAAAATTTATTTTGAAACCGTATGAAACTTTTATGCTGTACATTATAAAATTAAATATACTGAAAAAAGTATCAGGAAATCTAATGAAATTTTAAAGTTATGGGTATGAATCTTATTAGTGTCTTACTTATCAATACTTTAAGTAGAAATGAGGTGTAACATCAGTCTTAACTTATGTGTTTTAATGGTATTAATAACACATTTCTAGGATATGTGCTATGTATAGGTTGTTTAAAAAGTAATTCTTTAAGAATTAGAGGTAATTCTTATAATATACAGAAAATAATGTAAGGTTTCGAAGAATTCATGCAAATATTTGTATGAAAAAAGTACTTAAAATGAAAGGATCAAAGATCTTTTGAAGAGACTCGTTGACTTAAAGTATATTTCAGCTATTTTTTTCATTTCTCATGAAAACGTAATAATAATTATTTTGACAATTTTTAAGACATAAAGGGTAAATTAATAACAATGGGTTATGGGTATGAATCTTATTAGTGTCTTACTTATCAATACTTTAAGTATAAATGAGGTGTAACATCAGTCTAAACTTATGTGTTTTATAGTACTTAATAACGCATTTCTAGGCTATGTGCTATGTATAGGTTGTTTAAAAAGTAATTCTTTAGCAATTAGAGATAATTCTTATAATATACAGAAAATAATGTAAGGGCTCGAAGAACTCAAGCAAATATTTGTATGAAAAAAGTACTTAAAATGAAAGGATCAAAGATCTTTTGAAGAGACTCGTTGACTGTAAGTATATTTCAGCTATTTCTTTCATTTCTCATGAAAACGTAATAATAGTTATTTTGACAATTTTTTTAAGACATAAAGGGTAAATTAATAAAAAATAAAAAAAATTTGAAATCAACCGCATCGTAAAAGAGGGTTAATGACACTATCAGCAAGACTAACGCTTTCAATTTTTTTTATGGGCAATCAAATACGATTTGATAGTTTATAAGAGGTTGAGGGACAAAAAGGATATTTTTCAAAAATACAATGTGTGATAAGCAGCTGCCCCACAAAAAAAAAAAAAAAAAAGATTGAAATGGGGAAGAGGGGGTGTCCGATTTCCGCAATAAGCGTGAGGAATTACCTCCCTCCTACCCGATAGAAAAAATGGCAAAGAATCACTTTCTGATGGGTCTGAAAGGCAAGAAAAAGAAGAAAAAAAGTAACTCTTAAAGCAATAAGTGTCTGACCTATGTGAAACAATAACGTGAGACATGAACAAAATAGGAAAAAAATATATAGAATAAGAAAGGAAGTCAAAGAACAGAGAAGTATTTCAAGGACAGGGTGAAAGACCTAACAGTAATAAAAATCTATAATTTCTTTTCACACAGATGTTGATGGCTGGTGAGGACTACTACAAGATATTGGCTGTTAAAGCAGCATTTGCTGCAGTGCAAAAATTATAGATATAAAAGTATTCGAGTAAGTTTCATAACTCTCGGCACTTCTTAATTAAGAACATACAAATTCATGTACTTCTTTATCATGAGTGGTTCAGTCACGTGTGACTGGTTTGCCCTAAACATGCTTAATCGCTGATTTATTTTCCGATTTAGAGTGCCGGTGTTGTATAATTTACTCATTTAATGAACTTGTCAAAGACACTATTATCTGGCATCAAGAACGTGCGAAGAAAACATTGCCGTAATTTACCTTCTTTTTTCTGCGTGATTAGATCTTTTAGAAAAAAGAAAGCAGGTAAGGAAAAAAGAGGTATGGGAAAATGATCCAGGCGTTTTATTTATGGTCAAGAGAGAAATAAAACCTCTTAGTTATTTAAGTGGATGTTACGGTCCTGGAATTCGAATACTGTAAGTGCTCGATTAAGACCTTCGAGATACTGTTTACAAATTCTTAGGTATGTATCCGCATCTAATTAAGGCCTCAAGCGAACGAGATTCGGTGAATATTTTAACCAGTATTCGAAAATGACTCATTAGATTGCAGTCCAGATTAGAGATCACTAGACACATGCAGAATTCCGAGTCTGGATAGGTTGATTATTTAACAATTGCTACTATTTGAATAGTGTCTTCAGGAAAATTTTATCCTCGTAAATTATGTTAAAAAAGTTTAAAATTTTTAAAATGTTTGTATTAAATAAAGAACTTGTTGTATTTAAATAACTAAGACTTGTATAAAGTGAATGATTAAAGATTTTCAAGTTATGTTTTATTTTATGTCTAGTGATAATTGATTATGGAGACACAATTTTTTTCATAAAATAATTGAATAGCAATTTCAATTAATATTAAAACCATCATAATGCTTATTGATTTAAATATTTCCTTATTATGTATTTAAAAATTGAATATTCTATAAGAATCTAAAGCTAAACGATCAGCAAAGGATTTTAAATAAAAATATAACCTGTTGTACCCATAACTTCATTGTCTAGATTTTACATGGACAATTTTTATTCTAAATAATTTTAAATCACAAAAAAATTAAAATATGTGTATATTTGTATTTCAGATACAATAAAATTATTTGAACTTTATCTAGATAATATCAAACTGCTTCGATAATTTATTACTAGGTTCAACACTGAAAATGTAATGCTAAGAAATTATAAGAATTGATTGAAAATTTATGTATATTGTTTGCATCGTTAAACATAAATGATTATGATTATTTGTGAGGGAGATATGAATTCTTTGATTAGAAAGTAGCTTTAGAGAACTCTACTATGAGAGGCAACACAAGTGACCACAGGATGTTATGAATGAATTGCTGGTTTATAGTGTCCCATGAATAATAACCAGAAAATCATCGAAAATAAAAAGAAATGGTGATTCTAACACATGGGAGAGCACATATCTATGTCATAAGAAAAATGACATTACTTTAACTGGATTTAGATATTTCTTTATACGTGATTACATTTGATTCAATGGATGTATTTACCATTAGCGGGGATTATGTTCATGTTTTAAAAGCTCTGTTATATGGTAGTTTCAATTTTGATTTTCATACGTTGAGATGCACTTTTTAATTTGTTAGAGCATTAATTTTATGTTATATTAGTTAATATTTTTGGTCCATAATATACTATGCTTTTGATTATTATACACTGTTGATAATAATCAAAAACATAATATTTTTGGTTTTTGATTATTATCAACAGTGTGATTTAAGCTAAAATATATATAACTCAACAATATGAGTAATACATATACCTGTCATTTGTATTATTACTCATGGTACTGTTCACAAGAATGCATTTTCCATAGACTGCGCTACTGTACCAAGAAAGTGTGTCACAATAATGGTTTCGATATGTGGCCATGACATGTACTATTCTTAGATTAAGACCTAATCGATTGGTTAAAGATTATTTGAGACATTAACTTTATTAATCTTTCTGGTTGTTTTAAAGATCCTCTAGTAACTTTTGTCGTCAAAAATGCCTCAAGATTTTAAAGAATACATATGCTACCGTCATACCATTTATTGCATACTATAGTTATATTAAAAGCGAGGTAACAATGATGTAGAGTAACCAATTCATTTGTGAATTTTTCAGCAAAAAATTATTCTTTTCATCTATGATTTTAATCTGGGATTTAATTTAATAACACCAACAAACACATGAATTTCCACTGAATTTTTACAAAAGAGTTTTTAAAATCTCCACATTGAAAAGTATTTGTGAAATTCTGTTATGCACGAAATTCATAGAAATTATTAAATATTAGCCTATTTTTATGCAGAATAAAAACTTGCTGAAATAAACATAAAACAAAAATAAATAAATAAATTTTTAATCACACTCAACCAAAATAGATGATACTCTTTTAAAGGGAAAACTAATTTTTTCTTGTTCTTTAAATTAATTTCTTTCTTTTGAGAATATTTTTTTCAGATTATTATAATTCACATATTTATTCTTTCTATTTTAGCACCATTTCAAAATACTAGCCGAACTGCTCGAGAAAAAGGTAATAATATTGTATGACAATAGTTTATTTTTTAAAAACTTTTCAAATTTAACTAGGAAAAGTTAATTTTTTTTTTTACATCTTTCATTAGGTTGTTATTACTTAAGTAATCACTATGAAAATGGAGAAAGAATTGATACTAATGAGCCTTGTTTGAATTGTACTTGTCTAAATAGTATGTTAATGTGTTATCTTCGTATCTGTCCTTTTGTTAAACCTATGGGTGAGGAATGCATCATAGAAAAGGAAGAAGGTGATTGCTGTCCAAAGATCTGGTGCCCTGAAGGTAAATAGTATTTCAACATTTCTTGTTTAACATTTTTATATATTCAAAAACTTTTTATAAATCATGTCGGTCTAAGATAAAAATGAGATTTTCTATCGAAGATGAAAAAAAGGGAATGCTCATTATTTTGACCTTTTATCTGAGTAAAAAATTTTTAGATGAGAAAAGATTTGCAGTACTTGAACTTGTTAATCACAATCAACTTTTAAAATTATCTCGCTCTTAGAATCTCAATATATGCATTTATAATTTTAGGTAAACTTTCAGGAAAATAAATAAACTTTCAGAGAACATCTTTAAGCAAATTTTCTCAGAAGATAAATACTATATTTTAAATTTATTGAACAATGTTTCAGCCTAAAACTTACAACACGACAGTCAAAAAAGAGCTTAATAATTATTAATTAAAAAAATTGTTTTTCTTAAAACATTTTTAACAAGCAATTAGAAAATTCAAAAGCTAAAAATATTGGTAAATAGACATTTTTTATGTAATTTTATATTCAACACATTGATTTAAAATTTCACTAAAAATAAAGAAAATGTATTTATCTAATGTGTAAAGACAAATAAAAGTTATTTAGTTTTGAATAAAAGTCATTATTATAGAAACGTTTTACATTACTTATACTGTAATATCAGGAATTTAATTTAGCTAAAATATTTAAATTCTATGTCAGTAGCTAATTTCTACAAAAGCTTATTGTGAAAATTAATTATTTTACTTTGTTTAGTTGTAAGAATAACAATTATCATGTGCAAGTTAGTTTAATATAGAGAAGTTAAGTCAAAATTATTAAAATAGCACCTCTGAGTTAGCACATTAAAGTATATCTGAGTTATTAATTTAAATTAGAATGTTAAATAAATATTAATTCAGAAAATTATATTTATTTTCAAACTTATATAACAGTTAAAAATTTGTTTTGTATTTGTGTGATATCTATTGTTCATAATATGTGAATAATATTTTTAACAGTTATAAAGGACAAAGAAAGTGATAATTCAAAACAAGAAAGAATTCCAAGTCAACCAGGTAAGAGATGATTTGGTTTATATAAAAATATTTTTAATTTCGTGTTAAATATTAATTTTAATAAACTGAAAAACTTTAAAATCTAGAATTTAAAACTGCTGATATTAGTTTTAAAAAATATGAATATTAAAAGAAAATCACATTTTAACGATGTTAAAATTTTGAAATCAAATTATTAGCTACAATTTACTCAAACAACAGAAGCTCAAAAGTAGTTACTTTTTATAATTTAATTTTAACCTAACACGATATTTTAACTTAAAAGTTATTTCTTTTATTATTTTTCAAGAGATTTATTTAAGATAGTTTTTTAGAAAAATGAGAGACTTTGAAACTGCTTTTAAAACGCTAAACAATAAATCTATTCGTAAATTTAGTTTTATAACAAAACATCGTAACTAACTATGATTTATCACAAACGCTATTTTTCTCCGCTTTATATTTTCTATTAATAGGCATGATAATACATCAATATTTACATTTTAGGTTGTGTAAAAATTTTATACTACTAACCTAATTTTAATACTATTAAAATTAAATTTAAAAATACATAATAAAATATAATGCCTCAACTATATATAAACATTATGAGACTTAGGAAAGCAATTTATGTAAACTTATTTTACTTTTGAAAGATGCGCAAATTATTTTTTTTAATTCTGATTTTATTAAAATGTACGGAATTTCATTTTAATTATTCTATAGTTTTTAAAATTTTAGAAAATTCTTGAAAAGCTATTTTTTACATTAAACTATAATTTTATTGAATTCATTTTGTTGAAATTAATTTTGTCCTACCATTGTTAGATTAACAAATATTTTACGAGCTTTAATTAAAAATATATTTCGAGTGTTAAATCTCTTCTGTTCATATGAAAGTGAAGGCAGTTCAATACATTATGATCGCAGAAAACTATTGTAATCCCTCATTTAATCTATTTAAATTAATAGTGTTCCAAATGTATTGAAATAACATAACAGGAATGAGGTATATTTTTAAGGTATATATATATATATATATATGTATGTATGTATGTATGCATGTATTTATTTAGAAACTAATGAAATACATATATCATTACGCAACTAGAATATAACATTAGAAATCATTAATTTTCCAAAACCAAAAAGTTTATGAAAAGTTAAAAATCAATAGCATAATAAATAATAACAGACATTCCTTACACTTGTTTCTTTTGCTGAGCTAATTTCTTTTCCTTTCTGTTCTAATAATGGATGAAGTCACAAAGGAGACATCAATCATTCCGAAGAAAAAAACGAGCAAGGTTAGGGGTCTTTAAATATGAAATGTCAGTACCAAATCGTCCGATCATGCAATATTAAATTAGAAAGTAGCGAATGCCTTGAATGGAAATGCAAATTATAGACAAATGGAGCTGGGAGATTGAATTTGAAGCAATTAAATCGTGATTACTCTTAAAAGTAAGCATTAAATTGGGCTCTTAAATTTTCAAAAAAGCATGCGATAGAAGGTCATTGAAATAAAAAACAATTAAAACTAGTTTACTTTTTATTACTTTCTTATCGCGCCTGAAGTATGTTTCTTTATTTTATTCCAATTGATGTAGCACTGCTGCATCTAAGATGTTTCGGTATCCTTTGATGATTCGAATTTCAAAACTTGTTTAACTAATTTTTCTTGTTAGTAAAGGAAAACAAATAATTTTTGGAGTTCATGCCAAGGGAATTTTCCCTGAAGGGAAAATTACTTAACACGGACGCAATAATTTAAAATTTTATGTTTCAAATTTTTCTTTGTCGTTTCTATTTCTTTCTCGGAATCAAATTTTTCTCTTTAATTTTGATGTGAAAACTATTGATTGTAATCGTTCTTATGATAAAATATAAAAAAATTCAATGGAACTATATTATTTTGAAAAACATTGGAAACCACATTTGATCAAATTAAACCAACATTGATTTGATAGAAGCACTGTACGTCTTATTTCATTTCTATTTAATTCTGTGAATTTCCTAGTCATTGTTCCATTTCTACATATTCCGTGAATTATATGGATGTAAAACTAGGATTTCAGGAGAAGGATGCATTCCTGTTTAATGGCAACATGCAGTTATGGATAACACAGTTTTTTGAAAAATTAGCTCATTTTTATGAAAATTAATCAATGTTAATTGGAAAATAACTGTTTTAATGGGTGAAAATGCATTGAACTGACTCAAAAACTTGGGTAACTTTACAATTTGGGTAACAACTAAGTTCAAACTTTGTAAAATGAAAATGTTTAATTGTTTGTTAGAATATTTCACATGAAAACTCATTCAACGAATATATATATATATAACCAACAAATACTGCTTTGATTGACACAAATTTCAGCAGGAAAGTAGCATATATATTTATGCATAAAATAAAATTAATAATTTTATAAAGAAAGGAAAACAATATTAAATTTTTGTATGTTATCAGGTAATGACATACTGGACAGGAATTTAAATAGAATTATGTATAAATTGGAAATAAACAGAATAAAATGAAAAAAGACATTAATAGGGTATTTGATCTCCCCCTCATCTGTGTACAAAGTTTACACCTTGTGACCATGCTTTCTATTAGGTGATCAACCACCACAGGATTAAGAAATATCCATTCTTCTTGTAGAGCAGTTTCCAGCTCAATAAGAATGGCTGGAGGTAGGAAAAGTGAAGAGACAGAGCACGGCCGAGAGCATCCCAAAGATTTTCAATGGGAGTAAGGTTGGGCGAATATGCTGGCCACGCCATACATGCAATCCCTTCACTCTCCAGGTAGTCATCGACGATATCAGCTCTATGGGGACGTGCGTTATAATCCATTAAAACAAAAGAAGTGCCAACTACTGCAGGTTACAATCACACAATGAGTTCTAGGACTTCATCTGCATACCGGACAACAGTCACAGAACCTCGTTTAAAGTTGTGCAGGTCGGTGCCGTATCCTAATGATATTCCTGCTCACACCATAATCCTTCCACCTCGGAATGCGTGATATTCGGTGATGTTTTGGGGCTGATTGCGTGTTTCTTGTTCACGCCATATCCTTATACGCTTGTCATCTGGCTCCAGAGCAACTCTTGACTCATTAGTAAACATAAAACTACCCCAGTCAGACACAGTCCCATTGACATGTTCTCGGCACCACTTTAATTGTGCCCCTATTGATTGAACTGATAGACAAACACAAACTCGAGGTACCCGGGTGAACATTCCATTCATATGTAATCTTCAGCGTACAGTAGCTGCAAATATCACTTTACCAAGGGAAACTGTAACCACAGATATCACACGTGTGGAGGTCACTCTGAGATTCCACTTGGCTAAAATAACAATATAGCGATCTTCCACGGGGTTTGTAATCCTTGAGCGACTGGCTACGGGCCTTCGGACAACACTCTGTGTGGTTTGAAATTGTTCCCATAAATGTGAAATTACAGAATGATGAACACCGAAGAAAAAAGTAACATCTGAGATCGACTGTCCTGCTTTAATACGTCCCTCAGCACACCAGCGCTTAGAATCCTCCATTCGTCTTCTGAAAGTCATTGATATACGCATTGATATATGTCATTGATATATGTCTTGAAAACAAATTGTGTGAAAGTTTTAAACACCTTCTATCGGCAATTACAATCATTTTCTCTAAGCCTTCATAAAGCTGGTATCTTATAAGACTTCCCTTTTTGCATGTTTCTTGACATGAAAGCGTGATTGGCTCTTACCTAACATATTTGCATACTTCCATTTACCTCTGCAGTGGTTTGCATCCTCTTCAATTCTGATTTGCTTCCGGAAATTAGCATTTTCCTCTCCATGCTTAACTTTTGGAAGTGAATGTATGTATGTATATATATATGTGTGTGTGTGTAAACGAAAGACCTCAGTAAAGCATGTCTCATCACTTTGATTTAAAAATTTCACAGGTATAACCATTAATGAAGTATCGAGATATAAGAAAATAAACGTGTGCAATATGATGAGATAACCTGGAGTATCTCTAGTAGTTAAATTATAAAAATTGTAAGTTCTGTTTTGAAAACCAAACAAGATTACAAAGCTGAGGAACAATAGTAAATCAATACTAAGGGATATCTTAGGCAGAGACATGAAAAGAGCATATTTTATGTGCATTAGTTTGTGCGTGAGTTCAAGAACTTTTACGAGATCCAATGTGACAGAAAGAAGATATTTTTATCACCTTTTTAGAAACACTGAGATGTCTCGTGACCTTGAGGAAATGTAAGTTCCATGAAAGTGATAGAATCTGTTTCTTCGATCGGTTAGTAGCCGTTATCGGAGACTTATAGGTGCGTGTCCTAAAGACGCGCTTAATTTCGCATACTTTTTAGTTGCTTTCTTTAGGGCTATCTTAAAGGTTAGCCCTAAAGGAAGCACTTGAGATTCCTCTGACAAAATTGCCGGATCATGGAAATTCACGTAAACCAACGTGTTTTATGAGATCTTTTTCTTATATCATTGTGCCAAAGTGTCATTTGATATAAAATCTGAGTCTTGCATGCAATATAAAACTTTCTTCTTATATTTTCTCTAGTTTTCGAAATATGGCCTAACGAACGTAACGACGAAACGTTATAGTTTAAATCATTGCAAGACAAGATCTAGTAGAGCTATAGTAATGATATTTTTATACGACATATTTGAGTTTTATTACAATATTTTTGTGATGGAACTTAGTATTGTTTGCGGTGTACACTGTCCAATATTGAAAATACAACACCAAAAAGGAGTTGTCAGAAAGTGACGAAACTTGGAAAACAGAGAGAGACATCAACAAACAATAAGTGATTTGTATTTCGAAATGATATGCATAATACAGAGCGAGAAATAGGTTGGGTTAGTTGGTTGTAATGCCACCGTTGATAGTGATGTACGAAGCAACACGTCTAGGCACAGAGACAATGAGAGTACTGATGGCGCCCTGAAGAACGTCACAATGTCAACCATTTGCCAAAGTGCGTCTTCTGAAGGACGCACAGTGTCAGGTTCTGCAAATAACGTCCAGTCATATCTCAAATGCGTTTGATTTGTGAGAGATCTGGCAAGCACGGTGACCATGGAAGCAACTGTACATCTTGCAGGGCTTTTGGCTGATGTGAGCTATGTGCAATCGGTCGTTATCTTGCTGATAAAGGGCATTGGGAATCACCTGAAGGTAGGAGAGTGTCACCCTTCTAGGATTGTTACAGGATTGGACCAGTCTCACAGTCGACGCCACACTCGTACGCGGCGACTATCACTGAAGAAACAGAAGCGTAACTCATCTGAGAATACGATCCTGTGCCACTCTGTTGTCCACATCGTTCTAATGCAGTACTACTCCCAATGTTGGAGTTTATGCTGTACGGTCAATGGCAGTCTTCTTAACGGACGACATGAGGGCAAGTCATAAGCAATCAACGGCATACGGTTTTACACGATATGCAAACATCCAGGGTGTATTGCACAGTTGTAGAATTTCAGTAGACATGATTTGTGGAGCAGCCACTGCCTACCGTCGGAAGAGTTCATCCAATAGTGGTGACGTTACTCTAGCTGTTCCGGCACCCCGTAAACGTTCCACAGTTTCTTGTTCCAACTAATCTTTACGGCAGTCGGTACACTGTGGATGCGTTCAGGAGTCTGTCACCTGCATCTTTGCCATAAGGACCAACCTGCTCTTCTCAACCCAATCACCATGCCCCTCGTAAACTCGTCTGTCTGTTGGAATTGACTGCGTCGACGATGGCCTGGCATTCTCTGAAATTACAGATGCTCTTTACGACAAGAACAAATTTCCAACGATTATTTTCCAAATAGCAATAATGGCGCAAATATTGCCCACTCTGCCGATTCCTCATCTTATATCTTATCCTACGTAAGCTGGAGAGCGGCTTATTTCACATCATTTATATAACTCGGTAAGGTGCGTCTACCTTGAGATTTTTTTAATTTTCTGGCCACTTTTTTTTGGTGTTGCATTTTCAATGTATTGTAGTGTATGTTATCTTTTAAATGATATGTTCTCTTCATAAAAATGAAAAAACGTCATGAAATGTTGCTCCTCAACTCAAATCTAACTTATAAAAGGAAATAGTTCAACTAGAAATAAATTCGCAAAGTAACTGCATCCTTATTCATATATTTTTTTATTTTATAATTAGACATTGTATAAGATAAAATCTAATCTGTGACACGAAAACTTAGATAAGGAATCAGGACATAGAAATTTCTCTGGACAACATGAGATTGTTTTTTCTGAATTATAACTTCAGTATGTGGGATATATAAATATATTTTTTCATATTCAGTTCAATACATTTTTCATAGAAATATGAAATTAGTTATGGATAAATTTATTTAGTGTTTCATTATCTTTATTTGGTGGTGTGAAAATACGTCATTTCTTCTTATGAATTCTGAACAAAATCACCTTAGTTTATGGTTTTCTATAAGCTGCGTAAAATAATGTAAGAACTTTAAAACTTTTATTATGTGGCTTTTCCTTTAAAATATTTGTATATAACTGTAAGTAAAAAGCACTGAAACAATTTCATAATTGAACTATCACAAAAATATGCAGCAAATGATATCTCCCCATCACCATTTTAAACACAACCGTTCAAGCTTACCGAACAGGTGTTACAGTTGTTGAATTATCTAGTAAATTCGATCCAACAATTTTTGAATATTGGCCTACAATAAACCACAATTAATTTCTAATTAAGGGAAAATTTAACTTTTCAGTAATTTGTTCTTCGATGCTAACGAACATGCAACAAACAAAACATTTTATTGATAAACAAAAGGTACGTAAATATGTTACTTATATTCTCAACAATTCTTTCCATAAGCGGGATGCCTGCCCAGACTATATTCGTATCCCGTTTCCGAGCACTAAACATGAATCAATCTTCTTAATGGCGCATTAGGTCTTTAAACTTTTTTTCTAATTATATATGTGGAAAAGTTTTCTGAAATTTGAGTTATTTCATCTCATTTGTTTCATGCTATTTTGGTTTCTGTTTATTTTTTGTACGTTCTTTGCACATTTGTGATTCTAATTTTAATTAATTTAATTTAATTTTAAAAGTTCAAGATAACTATTTGTATTTTATGATAAACAATTTTATTTTTCAATTGAATATACTGTTTCTAAAAATGGATGACCCATGATTGCTTAAGAAAAGTTTTAATGTATTTTTTAATCATTATTCTTATATAATTTCTTGTATTCTAAATTAATTTTTGGATTTACAGGATGCTATTTGGATGGTATTTACTATTCGGATGGTGCTCAGTTACCTCACGATCCCAAAAAGCCTTGCGAAGTTTGTTATTGCATTCGCAATAGTACAGCCTGCGTTGTACAAGAATGTGAACTGAAAGTAGTAGGGTGCTCACCAGTTTACAAAAGTGGCCAATGTTGTCCTTGCCGCTATAACTGCAGTATGTGTGATATATAAATATATATTTTTCTTATTCAATTCAAAACATTTTTCATAGAAATATAATAGTTATGGATAAATTTATTTAGTGTTTCATTATCTTTATTGTTTTTCCCTTTTTATCCCTTTTAGCATACGAAGAATCAACTACCGCACCACCAGGCGTCACAATTGCTGAACTATCTGGTAAGCTTAATTCACTCTTTGAATTTGCAAATTTTCATAACTTTGCGTATTATTAATAGATAAAACTTAATAGAAGGATCAATTAGAAGACAAAAATATGTCTATAAAAAATAATTTATATTTCTAGATATTCATTTAAGAATTTATGGATTCAAATATTTCTTCTCACGTTATCAGTTTTTGACACTTGCAAAAATGAGTTCATCTTCAAGTTATAGAAGTAAACGTACTCAAGTTACATATTTAAGGAGTTATTTATTTTAATTTTTAATTTTAACCCTTTTAATACAAATAAATTATACAATAAAATATGCTATAAAATAAATATACATAGTATAAAAATAAATATGCATGTTAGTTTTTGTGATTGCAACTGATTTTTAATAATTTCTACTGAAAGTTTAATGATTTTTACAAATTTACGCAGATGGCTGTACATTGGAAGATGGAACTTTCATTGAAGATGGGGAAGCAGTAAATTCTAGCAATCCTTGTGAGCATTGTTATTGCATGAGGAATGAATTAGTTTGCGCAATTCAAGAATGCCAAGCTCCTGGTCCACACTGTGTACCATTACCATCAACATCAAACCAGTGTTGTCCAGATAGATATGAATGTAACAAAGGTAAGTATTTATTGAAAGTTTTTAAATTATTGTTATTACTTACATATATTAATAATAAAAATACTACTCGTTAAGCAAACTATGATGCTGATATTAAAATATGTTATTAATAACTACAATTAATTATACACTCGGGTATAATTCATATTTAAACAACATGATACTATCGATTATAAGTTACTAAAAATAAAACACTTTAAAATTTCAATTAACAAACAGATGGAAAAAGTTAGAATTTTGTTAGCAATCGTTTGTTAATATCCCATCATGCCAGAGATGACTCGCATATTATAAAATAATTTACAGCAAAATTTTTTACTGTTTGAACTAAATATAAATAATTCTAGTTTTTATCTATTACATATTCAATATTTGTTTTCTCTAGTGAGTCTTCAAATTTTTTAAACTTAAAGTAGGCATCTCAGAAACGCATTTGTTCCCTTACTAATAACTCGAAATTTTAAAACTTCATGTTTGATAGTAATATATAATGTTTCTTAATGTATAGTGTTTTAAAATTATGGAACAATCAAGTTTTAATATGAATAAAATTTTTTTTCTTTTGTTTTCAAACTCATATTTTAAAAAGCATTTGAATTTAACTCTGCTTAAATGTAATGTTTCATAAATTTCCTTATATGAGGTTGTATAATTAATCTATAATGAAATATATTTCGTTAGCAGCTGCCCCTTCTGAGTCACTTGAAACCTTTGATGAGCTTACAACACCAACTCTGAAATTCTCTTCTGTTTTTGATTCAGTCGACATTACAGTAATATCAGATAACGATGCTGAGCAGATATATGATGTCGAAAGTTCTAAGGACTCTTCGCCAAAATTAACACCCCATGAAATTTCAGGAATAAAAGGCTTGCCAAAGAAGGATATTTTATCTGAAAGTTCTGATTTTATTCCTGATCAAGGACACATATTGACAGTTGAAAAAATAGTTCCGGGTGAATTCCATGAGGATGAAAAATACTTTTCAACATCTGAATCAACTTATGTTGATGAATATGAAACCTCAACAGAACAAATAAAATTAACTGTAAAAGATAAGACAAAAATTCCTCCCATAGAAACTTCAAATGCGTATCTCCCAAAACGGAAGTTTGGAATTAAAGGAGCAACTAGAATACAAAAACCATCTTTTCATACCACTACTAATTTACCCCCAAGTGAGTCTCCTTCAATAAAGAAATCTGACGGTTCTCATTCAGTTGAAGAAGAAATTGCTATCCAAAGTGATAACTTTATAATTCATGGACATTCAACTATGTTAAAGGATGATAAAGTAGACACTGCTCATTCCGTTTCAAAAATTCAAGGAGTGAAAGGAGGAAAACCAATAACAGATGATAAACCTGAAAGTTCTCATGGACTATTAGATACTAAAGACAAAAAAGATCCAAATGAGTCAAATATAGTTTCCAGCCCAAGACCTGATAACGATAATATCGATTTAGGAAACAATTATAATGAAGAAAATCTTTCAATCACGACAGCACAGACAGTTTCTCCTGAAAATTTAGAAGACTCACCTCCAAAACCCGTTCCATTTGAAACATCTCTTGAAATATTATTTGCAGAAGAAACAAGTGGCACCCACACTGATCACAAATTAAAAACAAAAGAAACAGAAACAAAACAAGAGGGTCAATGGGAAGAACTATTAACTCAGCCACATAGTATTGCTGAAATTTCTTCTAATCCAACAACAGAATTTGAAGCAGGTCTTGTTACAGAACTAAAAACTAATGTTGATGCTATTCATGAAAAAGAAAATACGAGTGAAATATTCACAGAGGCATCTTTAGAAATATCAAAGTTAACTGATTTTACACAAAGAGAGGATTTGAAGGTGACAGTTTCTGCCATGAATATTCCCACAACTAAGCCTGACTTTGACCTTACCAGCAGGCATGAAGAATATGGTATTAGTACCTCTGAAAAAGACATGAATAAGAAAGAGGATGAAGTAAAGATAAAACCTTTTGTTGCTACCGGAGAAAAAGAATCTGTAGATTTACTTACTAAAAACATTCAAAAGACTGCCAATGTTTCTAATAACTATCTTGACGGCAAAGAAAAACCTAAATTAAAACCAGTTGGAGGTACACATCAAAAAGTATCTTGGCCACATGTTAAAGGAAAAAGACCTTCAAGTCACAGTTCTCATTTCGGTGGAAAGCCAAATTTTCAAGTAGGCGGAATTCCTGGAGAGAGATCCCCAACTCCTGAAAGCACAGAGAACATTCCAACTTCTCAATCTGGAATCAAAAGACGACCAATAGTAATGCCAATTCCAGGTGAAGGTGAGAATTTTTAATTGTTTTACATAGTGGTTTTGGATGATGAAAGTTTATAAATATAACGGATTACTATATTATAATATCATACTAAGTCAAAACTGCATTACATATAAAAGTTAATTACAGTGTACACAAGAAAATTTAAGGTTTAACATCAATTTCAGAAAAATTAAATATTAGTATTATTTGACTGTCAGACTAAATATTAGTATTATAGACTGTTGACCATTCTGTAATGAGATTATTCAAATAAGAAATTCAAAGTTAAATGTCTAATAGAATTTTCATATAATTTTAATGTAATGAGATTATTCTTTCTGTAGGAAAATCTCACTAAAAGGAACACCATACTTAGTTAAAAAAAAAAACAACACATTTTTAACTTTATTTCTCTGATCAATGAAACAATTTTTACCTAATTTTCATAATATCAAAATCTTATTCGATGCACATTTCTTTGAAAATCCTAACCAGAATTTTTTCTTCTGATCTTAACTTTTTTTTCTGTTTGAATTTGTCCTTCTTATTTACTATTAATGGCATTTAATAAATTCACAGGAAACTCTTAGAACTTGATGTAAATATATGTAAGAAAATTATCTCAAAAAGCTTATTTAATCCGGATCTTTTGCAGGTATTTGCCGAATTGGTAATCGTGTTTATCAAAATGGAGAAACAATTGAATCAACAGATATTTGTGAGAAAAATTGTCAGTGCATTAACAGCAGAATATTTTGTGACCGTACAATTTGTGAAGAGCTTCCCGAGAAACTTGATCCAGGATGCAGAATAATTAAGAAACAAAATGAATGCTGTCCTCAATATAATTGTGGTAAGTAAATACCTCTGATTAAAATGTTTGCTTAGATATTTAAATAATAAAAATTAAATGAAATAATAATTAATAATAATAGGATAATAAATCAGAAATAACCGATATGATACAGAAAACTAAAAAAACTATTAACTGTAGATATTCTATATGCAATTAGTTTATGAATATTTTTTAAAACTGCACAGAAACAGTGTCCAGCTAATTTTTGTAAATGTGTTTCTCATTAAAAGAAATATTCCATGAATATTCAACGATCAATCTTTAGATTGCGAGAAAATGATTTTAATATACTGCAGAAAAGAAATAATATATACTAATGTTATAGGTAAGTAAATTTAGTCGATAATCATGAAAACGTAAAATGGTAAGTCATTACATTTTATTTCCTAATTAGTTCAGTGAAGTAACTTAGAAAGGAAGATTAGCGTATAAAGGTAAAACAATTTTATTTTATATTTTCAATGTATTTAATTATTACTTTTTTTCTTGTAAATAGAATCTAAAACATATTTTATCGCACTCGCCAGTAAATATGACTTTTTCCTATCTTATACAGATTTATATTAAAGAAATGTTTAACATTTATTCAAGTACACTGGTGTGCAAAACTTAAGCATCGGTTTTTTCCTAACTCCTGAAAAATTAACTGAGAGACACGGAATTCTGAAATGAGAAACAGCACTTTGTACTAAACAATGACGAAAGCATAGTTACACAAAAATGAATACAATCATACTATCAAACATGAAAGTTTTTATTGAATTCATTATCCTTACACATAACTGTCTGCAAGAAAGGAAAAATAGCAGTCAACATGTTGTTTAATGCCTTAATAAGATTAACACCCCCTGTCCTTGCTGCCATGCTTTCCTCCGACCTACTTCTCAGTAGTCAGCCCTAGTTGTCTATCTGTTATCGAGGTAAGAGTGCTAATTCCTTAATTAGCATCTGTTTTAGTTGTATGTACACAGCAGCATTTAATCGTATCGCAAGGCATCTCCACATTCTCTTTGGGATTAAGGTCAGGAGATTATGCTGTTCAATGCAGCCAAGTGAAATTCAATGCAGCCCTTTTCAGAATCTGCTGCACAGAAGTTCGGTATGGCCGTGCATTGTCATCCATAAAAATGAAGTCTCCTCCACTGGCACCTTGAAACAGACACACATAAGGAATCGTCAACACTTTATAACGGCGATTTCCTACTACAGAACCTCTATCAAAAATGTGTAGCTGAAACCTCCTATTCAGCATAATGCCTCCCCAGATGACAACTCCAGGAAAACCGTACTGGTCTCTTTTCATGATGTTACAAGGATGAAACCATGCATCGAACTCTCTCCAAATCAACTGTTATTAAGAACCACTCGTCACATTGAAACAACTCTAATCAGTAAAAAAAATGACTTTATTAATGAGATGTTTAGTTTCTGTGCGCCTTTCTGTATTTTAAGTGGTGACACCGAGGGATAACTTTTAAAAGGAGGCATCGTTCAGGAAACGGGTAAATATACTATCTTTGTAAAAGCGTCTGGACACACTATAATGCGACACTTGTCACCCCTTTAGTGTATGCAGCTGTTGACCATTGGAACTTTGTGACTGGTTTCGGTGTCTTTTCACCAGGAGAATCACCACCAACATTTCTAACAGTTTAACTCTTGGTTTAGAAGGCTTTCCAAGGGCACGGAATGACACTTTTGTTGATTCTGAACTCTTCAGCAACCCGATTTCATTACGCCCCTCCTCCAGCTTTCCGCTCATTCTTCCATGTGAGAAGTCCAAGTGCCACATTTCACGAATGTACTCACTTGAAGCGAATGTCTTTGATAGCATCTCCTTTCCTTGTTAATTTTGAGCTGCTCGTGCTGAGCATACACGTTTTGCTCACGCTCACGTCACCTGCGACTTTTGTTCTTGACATTTGCATACGCATGATCTTTCTACTGGTTGCGTATTCAATTTACTGATGGAAAGAACCCTTTTTCTCCAGTTCCATGCTTATCTATTTCCAATTTATATTGAGCTGAGCATACACGTTTTGCTCACGCTCACATCACCTGCGACTTTTGTTCTTGACATTTGCATACGCATGATCTTTCTACTGATTGCGTATTCAATTTACTGATGGGAAGAACCCTTTTTCTCCAGTTCCATGCTTATCTATTTCCAATTTATATTTTTGCTTATATTTTGCACATCATTGCACATTCATAAGTATAATGCTCATTTAAAGTAAAAATTCTTACAGATTATTTTAAATGCATCAAAAATCACTTTTGTGATTTTTGATGCATGCAAAACTAAAACTACAATAGAACTTTATTAACTAAGCAAATAAACTAGCTGAGGATTAAACTGCATGTAAATACATGGATATATATATATATATACATATATGCATATGTATTTTAACAAATGTTTTTATATATACACACACAGTTTTCATATTCATATTTTCCTTTTCATTTAATGTTTTAACTTATTTAAATTTTTTATATATTAAATAAGTTAAAACATTAAAAATTATTAATTAAATAAGTTAAACATTAATGAGTTTATTTTTCATTAATTTTTATTTATGAGTCATTGATTCTTACGATTTTTTTTTACATTAGTATTTAATTATATTTCATTTACACGCATTCTTTCTTATTCATTCTCTCTTTGTTTCTTATTTCTATTTAAATGGATTTATTTTTTGCACAGAATTTTTTTTAATTATATAGTTTTATATAAACTTCTTATTGAAAACATTTCCTAAATTATTAAAAATATTTTATATTATGTATATTATTCATGCTTGAATTAAATTAAAAAAACTTTTTGGTTGTAAAAAATAATTTCTTAAATTATAATTTACTTAAAAGGTAAGAAATTTTTCATGTACTTGATATTTGATAGTTTTGATGGATTCAAGAAGCATTTAGAGTAATCAAGAATTTGATTCAGTCTTTATAAATCTAATGTTCAGTATACGAAAATACTGCACTTATATAACAGGATATAACATTTTTATATATCCTACTTATCTTCATTGAGATAATGAATTCCGTTATTTTCTAACAGAAAAGATGGATTAAGGTTTTTACATTCTTTAGGATTGTTCTGTGAAGAAAGTAAAATAAATCATATTTTTATAACTCTAATATATATATATATATATATATATATATATATATATATATATATATATATATATATAAAATATTTAAAGTGCGTTTTTTAAAGTAAAAAATCGAAAGAATCAATTTTTGACATCTTAATCACACGCTTTGAAATATAGAAAGAAAAGTGCAATTAGTTTGAATACTGTAAAATAATTTAAAAACTTAATTTACTCTTATATATTTACATAACTACCCCATAATATAAAAATAAATATTTCTAAAGGTACTTGTGACTCAGAAAATACATTCATAGTTATATAATTTTTTATACTTTTTAGTTAAATAATTATTATAAAATATTTTTTCGGCACTATGAAAAGAAATAAAATTAGTTTAAACAATCATTTGAAAACTAAAATCAGTATTATACATACTATGTAAACAAGAAAGCTCTTGCCATTTTTCACGACCCAAAAGAACATGATCTACAGACAATGTAGTACAATGATAGTCCGCGAAGTAATCACCATCGGCATCCCGCAACTTCTGCCAACGTGTTTCCAGTTGTGTTATGCCCTTGCAGTAAAACTCGGGGGTTTTGGAGGCAAAGAAGCCCGAGAGTGCTTGGCGCATGTCTGCTTCGTTGGTGAAGGAGTTTTCAAGAAGATGATTGCCTAGGGAATGGAAGAGGTGATAATCGTGTGGTGATAAGTCAGCTAAATAAGAAGGATGATGCAAAATCTTCCAACGAAGTTGCTGTTGGGTAATTCTGGCCACTCGCAAATCATGTGGTCTCACGTTATCGACCAACAACAGTACACCCTTGTGATTAACTAGTAACGGCTCCTTCTGTTCCAATGCCTGTTGCACACGTTCCAATTATTGCGAATATAGGTTCGCAGTGACTATTTGGCCCGTTGGTAATAGCTCATAGTGAATCACTTGATGACTATTCCACCAGAGACCAGCCTCACCACAGAAGGACACATCTCATAAGCTGAATCCATGAAACCGATGCATTGCCGTACGTTCATTCAAAGCACTATTCCCAAATGCTTAACATATTCGGCGACTTGATGCAGCAGTTGATGAGCCCACATTTAAGTCGTAAAGCAAACAACATTAACCAAGCTCCTTAGAAACGTACATTTCTTTTCGCTACTGTACGAGTTACGATTGATGAATGTGCGTGGTGGATTTGCTGTCCGGTGTCTCAATCACGTCATACACTGATTTGCAGGCGTATTCTTAATTCATTGAGAATGGCAACATAAAAATGGCAAGAATTTTCTTATAATATTCGATACATTAATTGTAAATAAAATTTGAGCAAATAAATAAAATCTAACTTTGAGCAAAATTTCAGGATAAATTATATCCTTCTCAATAAATAAGTCACTTGTAGTTTAACTTTATATGCATTTTAAAACACATATTTATTTGTTTTAAAGGTAAATGTTCTCAATTTTATTCTTCAAGAATTTTATTTATAGTAAATTTCTCTCTCATTCTCGCGCTGAAGAAGTTAACTAAAAGTAATTGACATGCTTTGAGTGTTTTGTAACAGTAAATGTGATATCTCAAAAACAAAAAAAATCTATAATTTAAAGAGTCATGGGCCGTTAGTAGCTAATCAAACGATATTCATTGAAGCGAAAGTGTTATAAGTTTCTCAACGTAATATTTCTAGACTATGGAGGTGAATTTTGAAAAATGGAAATGTTCCCCAAAGAAAGAGATAAGGTCGTACGCTGCTAAAATGAGGACTGGTATTCTTCTCTAAAGCTCAGCAAAAACAGCGCAAAGAATATCCTTTTATTGTAACGTCACATTCAGAGAGCTTTTGGTATCAAAGTTTCAGCTTAAAGTGTTTGAAACTACTTTTCTGGTGTAGGTTTGTATGCCCGCCAGAAATATGGATTGCATTTCGTTGATAATAGACCAATGTGATTCAAGCAGAAGGTAAGAGTGGGAGTATCCTCAGATAGGTTTGAGAAGAGTGGATATATTTACTTGTCCATCACACACATTAGTCCATGTGGTTTATTATACAAACTGAATACAGTCAGATTCTCATTTAGTAAGTGCTTGCAACTCGAAATAATTGCATTTGTACATAAAAGTGCCAGATGAAATGGAAGTCAAGTAACACTCTAAGCTTATATTTCTATCAGTCATCTCTACCGATCAGTAAATCATCCGGATTAAAGCACTAATGGTTCAGCAATATAAGGATATGAATTTTAGATCTATTTTGAATGTTTACGCTACTGAATTCGGAGAGAAATTCATTCTCATGAATAATAACGCCGGTAGATATCCAGCCCAGCAAGTGGATAATTACCTTTTCAACGAAGGAATCTTAGGGTTGGCAAAACTACTTCATAGAGGGGAACAAAATATAGCATGTTTAAAATACTCTAGGAGAACGACATAGTCGCTTGTCACATCCGGAAATAATCCACCAGTTAGAAAGCTCTCAGCTAAAGAAATAAGAAACAATATCTAAATCCCTTACTGATAAATTTATTGATTTTATGCAAAATAAATTTGCTACATTTTTTTTGGTCAAGATAAACCATATCCCACGCTGAAACACATTTACATTCGAGGAATAAAAACTTTGGCTTGTATAATATTGTGCACTGTACGCAGTTTAAGTTTTACCCAATCAAAGTTTATAAATATCAACAAAATTTGATTACTTCTTTTATCTTCAGTTTTTTTCTCATATTTAACAAAACTTATACGTGATACTCAAAAATTTAATTTCGTAAATGCATCACTTCATGTAGGAGTTTTTTAGAAATTAAATACTAAAGCTTATTTTTCTACTCGTGTAATTCTAAAGTATTATTTATTTACACATTAAAAATATCTTGTCTCAGACTTATTTTCCTTTTTTTATTTCAGAAATACCTACAGCCATAGATATCAGTAATGTAACTGCCATTTCTGTAGAGTCACATGAAATCTCAACATCAGATACTGAATCGCCCATCAAAACTGTAACTACTTCAGACAGTGAAACTTCAGTTGAGGTTACAGCATTAAAAGATGAATACCAAAGTTCTGTTACTTCGTTAGATGTTGCAACTGAATCACCAGGTACTTTATCTACGCGTCCTGATGATTTAGGTAATAATTTTGAATTAAAATCCATTGAGTAGAATTAGTGTACATATATACAAAAATGTGTGTCAAAACTAAGAGTTTTCAACATATAAATAACTATTTGCTACCCGGACGGAATTATTTAGCAAATGAAAAAAGTTATCATTTGATACACAAAAAATAAATAAATAAAAATACCTAATTTTATTATTATAATAATTTTCATGAGATCTCTTAAGATTCCATGTATTTACTACAGATGAATTTGTTTTTAGCTGACAAATTGTGATGAATAATAATGGAAATTTTTCTTTTTCTTTCATACGAGTCCGTGTAATAGATGTGGACTGCTTAAAATTTTCCCAAATTTGTATAGCGATAAAAATAAAAAATAATAATCAAATTTATTGTACGAGATAATTTTAAGAGTATAAACTTACTTTATGCAAATTAATTGAGTTTCTCTTAATCTGAATAATTTTGGGTTAGCAGTTTCAAATTTATCTATAAGTCTATAAGAGAGATAACACAAGTTTTTAATATTTTAAATTTTATATTTTTATTTTTTAAAAATATAAAATATTTAATTCAGTTCACCACATTATTAGTTTATTTTAAATATTTAAATAAATTTTAAAATAAACTAATAATGGTAAAATGATTATAAATGCATTAAGAAGCCAAAAATATTTCTTGAACCTTGTTATATTGATTTATAAGATCATTTTTTTCTACATTTTATTTCAATATAAAGTTAATTCTGTATATTCTTAAACAGACAAAAATAGGTAGATAAATATTTAGTAATTGAACTATAATGTAAAAGGATTAAGATTTTTTTTAAAATATGAAATAATATATGCATTAAGTATAAGCGTAATCATGATTACTAGAATGAAATCAGATGTGATGTAAGATGAATGCAAATAATTGCTATAAATTGTTGCGGATGTAAATTTATAGAGTAAATACAGTAATCTTGATTAAACTATAGTTCTTATTTTTATTCAGAATAAATGGCATAATTTTTCAAGCTATTGGTTAATCATATTATTGTATTTGGTCAAGTAATGAGATGATGTTTGAAATTTGGGTCCAAGACGGAAAAAAGAAATTCATGAATATATATATATATATATATATATATATATATATATATATATATATATATATATATATATATATATATATATATATATATATATATATATATATATATATATATATATATATATATATAATATAGGGGACAAGTAATATATATTAATATAGGGGACAAGTTATATATATATATATATATACAGAGAGAGAGAGAGATTTATCTAGCTGTCTATTTATTAATTCTTTTTACTATAATTCAGCTTATTCATAAGTGAATACTTTTAACCACTTTTTCACGGGAAAGCAGTTAAATTATTCTCTAATAATTTATTCAGTTAAAAAAATCAATTGAATAAAAAGTGTCACAAGTATTCAATTTTTAAATTTTTTGTCTTTTATCGCATATATGCGTGTGCGTAAATTGACAGTATTGTCTCCGCAAACGAAATAATGTGCACATAATTTTACTTATCCCTAATTATGTTTTACTTGATCTGATTATTTATGTTAATATAGGGGACAAGTTGAATATATAAAAAACTCTTCATTTCCTTTTAGGTGATGTATCCACTTCAAGGTTTACTATTTCATTGGATGAAGGTACAGTAAAAACAACATCTTCGGCTGTAGAAGAGATTGTAGCATTTAGTACCCAAAGTACTACAATTTCCTCTGAAGAGTCAACAATAATTTATACCAGTACAAGTTCCCCTATTGAAGAAAAAATACAAATATTTAATACTGAAAGTATTAAAATTGGCTCCTTAGACCCAATTTCAACTACATCTTCTGTTGAAAGCGAAGAAATTAAGACATCTACATCAAAAATTATTTCGATTGATTCCACGCAATCAACTCCTGCACAAGAGTACAGTCCCTCACCTAGTGCATTGAATATTTTAGCTGATAATACAAAATCAACTACTATTAATGAACCCTTTGATGAGAAAATTGAAACATATTCAACTATAAAAAATGAAATCGTAGGAGAAATTTCAACTGAATATAGTTATGAAGATAAAAACGATTCATTAACTCCCATGAAAACAGCTGAATTTCATCCATCAGCACTGACAACTTTAAATGTGGAGAACAATAATCGAATCATTACAACAACAATTAGTCCAATTAAATTTGTACAAACTACAGTAACTGCTTCCTCTGTTAAAGAAGACAGCAATTTATTCACTGAAAAGAATACTCCAACAGAAAATATTCAACATTCAACTTCAACTATTTCATCTGTTCCTGAAAAAGTTTCCTTATCTACAACTCTAAGTACTATGGATGCTTCTGGCCAAACAGGTAAAACTGAATTTCCGGCTGAATTAGATATACATCCATCAAACATTGTGATCACAACAATAAAATCTGGTCAAGCAACTGAGTCTGTTTCTACCGATGACACACTTGATCAGAAATCAACACCTGCAAATATACAAACTAATTTTGTAGATACAGCTGTCTTTTCTTCTTCTGAAGAAAGTGTTCTACCAGAAACTAAAATTACTCATTTTGATTCCGCGCAAACAGTTTCTACAACTCTACATATTGATAGAACTAGTCAATCCCCTATTACGACGAAAACTGTAACTGATTCTCCCCAAACAACTATTTATCATGATGAAGATGATGATTCTGTATTAAGCACTAAAAGTGTTTCATATACATCTACACATTCTGTCGCTAGTGATGAAGGAGATATTCATTTAAAAAGCACGGAAACTGTTCAAGCTGATAACGCACAAACAATTTCATCTTATGATGAAGGAGATATTCATTCATTCAAAGACGTAATCACCACAGTTGATTCAACGCAAACTACTCATGTTGAAGAAGATAATCAGTCTTATGGCACCACAATATCACAAGATTCTATAAGAAAAATTACCACTCACATGGGTGAAACTGTTAGTTTGTTAGAAACTGAGATTACTCCATTCAATTCTGTCCATACAACCATTTCTCATGTTGCGGAAGATATTAATTCATTCAAAACTGGAATTCCTACTGCTGATTCTGTTGGAATTGTCACAGGGGTTGAAGACGATAACCATTCGTTCAGCTCTATAATAACTTCATCTGATTCTGATTTTGCAGAAACAACTGTCTCTCATACAGTAGAAAATGTTCAGCCATTAAGCATTGAAACTTCAACATCTGATTTAGATCAAATGTTCACCTCTCATGCTTCAGAAGATAGTTCTTTCAGTGATACGATTTTTTCAACTGATTCGACACAAACATCCGTCTCTCGTATTGAAGAAGAGAGCAATAAATTCAATGGTGTAACTTCTACATTTGATTTACCAAAAATAACTCAAGAATCAATTAAACTTGTGACTTTATTAGACGTATCAACTGATGAAATAGAAAAAAATGCTAATGTTGAATTCGTTAAAAAGGAACATGGTAAGACACCATTTTATTAAATATATATTGATTTAAAATAGCTAGATAATTTTGATATATTTTCATTTGATTATGCCAATTCTTTAAGAGTTTACAAAAATTTTTTTAAAAATAAATAATAAATGAAATTGTAAAATAAGTGGCATTTTATAATAAGAAATATTGTATAAATTTTAAAATATATTCATTTTAAATTTACGAAAGAAAATTGTTCAGGAATAATTTCCAAATAAAAACAAAAACTCGAAAATTTTGTTAAAAGTTAAGAAATTCATTTAAAAAAGTTCTTTATATTACTTTGAATAAACATTCTCCGTGAAATCTGACAAATTTATCACTTTGAAAACAGAAAATGAATTTCCTATTCAATTAAAAAAAAAATAGTCAAAATTTTTTGTTTCTCCCAATAGAAAAATTGATTACCCTTTTAGCAACTTTTCCTGAGTTTTTAAATTTAATATTTCATTAAAAGGTCAAATATAAAAAAATCACGCTTTCACTATCACTATTTTCTTTAATGCAACATGTATTTCTAAATTTACATACTTACGTATGAATGGTGTATTATTTTCATAGTCAAAGTAAATTAAGCAAACATTAAGGAAGCACAGAGTTTGGTATATTAGTGGGATGAATAGACAGAAAGAAGACCGAAAGAGAGAAAGACGAAGATATTAACTCGGATAAAGAAAATGGTTACATATGTAGTATGACATCGTGAGCAAGTGTTAGAAGAGTATAAAGCATACTAATGCTGTAAACTGTATTTCTGTGAAATCTTTATCGAATGGTGTATATTAATTTGAATAACGTCTAGTAACTGTGATATCTAAAACTGTGCTTCAGTGTGATATCTAAAACAAACAAACTGGTATATGACATACATATGATATAACTTGAGGTTGAATGACAGGGAAAACAGAGGATGGTTGAAGAGGGACTAGTGTATCTACAATGGTTGTTAACAAATAGAATCCCTCAATCATCGTTTCACGAGAGTGGAGAGCATTTCAAAGGGTAGGGACAGACAACTAGTAAACCTCACGCAATGATAAAGGTAGGTGATTGATATATCATCATACATGCAAAAAGAATCAGATAACTGGCAGTAGGAGAAATCGTAAGGCTACTGGATGATCGATATCATGATTTATTGCGATAAGGTGACTGCACGATGTTGTCTTATTTATCAGACGACAAGTATGGGTGTATCTTTAACACCTGCTCAAAAAGATGGTTGGAGTCAGAATAGGAGAAATAAGCAATGGAACCGATAACTTTTCAGAAAATTTAATTCAGGTATAATCTAACCACCAATTCTAGATGCCTGTTTGTTTTCAGAGGGCAGGGAATATGTAATAAAATTCTTCTTTTTAGAAAGGCAATTATGATACCAAAGTGTTTGATAGAATTTTTATACTGGGAGATATGCCTGATACCTGCTCGACCTTCAAATATTCCGAAGTGGTTAAGTCACTAATACATGCAACTTTACCAAAGGTAACCTTCCTTACGTGTGATTATTTATATGGGCTATGGGTTTTCATTTTCTTTTCATGGACGGCAACATTACACCTAATCATACAGTAGCGGTCACCAGTTGTTGGTAATAAAGATATTCAATACATGAAGAAAAAAGAAAATCACTGTACTTAAATCTTACAGAATATGTGGAGGGCACTGCAGAGGGTACAGCTTAATAGGACATCTACAGCCACCCCCAACGGAACTGCGATTGGTGTTGAAACACAACATGATTCAACAGGAATGTTTTAATGATTTAAAATTTCAACACATTGTAGACAATCTTCTATTTAGAATGAACAGACGGTATAAATCATGCATAGCAGCAGAGATGATAATCATAACATAGATAAATTGTGACTTTCAGTCATTGGTTAAATGGAGGTTTCGGGTTTCTCGAATTTATTTTTCCATAAAGTTCTTCTTAATCTTTAGAATTTTTTGTTATTTACACCGAGTTCTTACATATTGGGAATATTATATAATTATCTTTGTACATTTATAGAGATCTTTTGCACGATTTTACTTGTGAAAAACCAATGTCTAGAACAGGAGTTATACAAGAATATTAATAACAATATTCATATGTGTTAAATTAATTTTTAAAATAAAATTTTTTGTGCATAAAATGTACAATGTATTATTAACTACGTCCACCAACTATAAATTTATCTTGAAAAATTAATGGTGCCCGTTATTCAATCGATATTCTGGAATGTGTTCTTAAATACAAAAAATTAGGGATCTCTGGTCTAGAAAAAAAGCTAGTTTCGTCTACTCATTAAGCATTAGTAAGTTACTTATTTCTAAAATAATTTTATTTAAGTAAACATAGGGAGCAGAGATACAATTATACAGTGCGCGTTAAAGTGACATTTGTCATTTTTTATTACCTTGTGATTAGTCATTTCAAAGTTTATTCTATTTGCTTGCTGCCTTATATTTGCCAATGCTAAAAGTTTAGTAATTGACTTTAGCAACATACCGCATTTTTCAGCCATTATATAACACACGCACACAATTCTTACTTAATATTTTTGTATGCATTGTATTAAAAAATCTTTTATTCAGAAACATAGATACGGTGGGAACGTTTATATTTCTGTCATCATTTTTAATAGAATGAAATAAAATGATATACATCTCCTTGATTTATATTTTATATTTAAATAATGCACTACAATTTTCTTTTTATATTGAAAATTTGATTATTTGAATAACAAAATAACATTTTTCAGATGCGGAAACATTAATATCTGAACCCACCATTTCTGTGGAAGGTATTCCTCATACAGAAGAGGATAGTATCTCTTCGACTGTGAAAGTATCTGCGATTGATTCTGCTGAAACAACTCAGCCAACAACTGAAAAAACTGAAAGTGACCATGACCATCAGGGTGACTTAATAATTAAAACCGTTGAAAAAGAAAATCATGGTAAGCAAATAAAGAAAATACACAAATTAAGGATTTACTATTTTTGCATACAGTAGACGCTCATTTTTACGAACGCCAAGAAAGCAATAAAATAGTATTAAAATATTTTAAAATCGAAAGTTAGTAAAGTAGAAAAATATAAGCAGAAGTCAGTTTGTTTTTGTATATTATTTGTATTATATATATATATATATATATATATATATATATATATATATATATATATGACGTTAATTTTTTATAAAACCACTTTCTATTTTTCTATTACGAAAAAAAAAAACATCATGAACCATAAGAAAAATATGCAAAATAAAATATATAATTAAAAACAAATTTTATTTTCATTTTATTAATGAAAAATCAGATAAAGTAATTGCTTACTTTTTTTCTATTTCAAAAGTGCATTTTTCAGTTTTTTTTTCAATGATGGAAATTGCTTTGTTGTTATTTTCTTTGAAAAGTATTTAAGTCATGAGCTGTTCAGCTACTAGTTTTGCAGAAGATCGTTGCATTATCACATTTCCTTCTAGTTCCATGCCTAAAAGTTCTTTTCCATTCTTATTCAATATGTTCTCAATAATTTCATAAATTGATATTAGTTCCATGAAAATATACTTCTCAGGTTACATTAAAACACTGTGGAAATAAAGTTTCCATTCTTTATTAACAACTGTTTTTTTTTCTTTTGCCGAAGTTCATAAATGAATAACTTATCTTTACTGAAGTCGTAATGTAGAAATTCTTTGCTTATTTCAGTAAAGGTGATATTTTTTAATTAAGTCTCAATGTCAAAATGTTCTAGAAATCTTCTTGTATTTAACATCATTCCAAGCATAGATTGGTAGGTACATTGTTTCTAGAGTGTCAGCTTCCTAAGCCTAACAGAATTCTACCCCCATGATCACTCTTTGCAAGAGTTTACAGTCACATTTGCGCTTGAAGCTGTTGATTATGTTCTAATTCATGGGCTGTGAGGTAAAAGTTACGGGGAGAAATTCTACATTAATTGCTTAAAAGGTCTTCACAGTGAGTATAGTCCAGCTATCCATAATTAGAAGAGCTAATAAAAAGGTTGAATTCAAGTTTCTAAGCCATAAAATTTAAAATAATCAAACACAAATATCAAACATCAGGTGATAAAACTACAAACGAAAGATGTATAAAATTAAATTTCCGAAAACAGCATTTTCAAAATTTTTATTCGTAAATGGGAATTAAAATCATCAGTCTGTTAATGAACATCTTCTATAATCAAACACCAGCTCATAAAATTTTGAGTTTTCGTAAATTTGAAGCTCATTAAAACCAGTATCTACTGTACTTTTTATTAACTAGTTTATTACTTTCATATGTATTTCGACATCAATTCTGTTACTAATGGAAATATATGTATAAATATATGATTTCTATCTTTTGTACATAAGGAGATTTCTCTAGAAAATAATATTTGAGTGCTTCTTATAGAGAATATTTCATCATAAGCTTTCGAAAATATAGAACTTCTTAAGTTTTCCCAATTATACAACTGTCAACAATACCTATCTAAATCATATATGAAATTTTCCATGACTCACAAATCCTCAATATTTTAAATTTTTATTAAACTGCGTATTCAGGAGAAGTAGGTTTGAATTGAGAAATTCATTGTACACTTTTAACAAATACGAGGTACAACAAAACGTCCTTATCTTAAATATGCGTATTTTTAATTAAGACCTAAATATTTAGCTACTGTAATTCAGAACAGTTCAGACCAAAAGGTCTCGGATATGATTCCAGTTACTTTTAAATAACGAGAGATACATATTTTATTTCCGCCCTCTATATGCACAACTGTCAGCATGATTGCAAATGTGTGTTCCATTTCTTCACCCTTGTGACACTCATGGATAGTGGGCCCTATTCCTATAGGGCCCACTATCCATGAAAACTTACGAAATGCATATTAAAGTGCCTTACAAAAGTTATAGGGCTTAATTACAAGGCAATGTCCAAGATTAAAATATTAATAAAAAGCTTTTGTAATACTTATATAGGATATAGTTTTATACAGGATACACAGTAATACTTATATGTAGACTTTCAATTCATGTGTGTTATAAAAATTTCATATTTTACAATACAAATCTATGTTAATGAGGCAAAATGTTTATCACTACACAATAATATGGCAATTCCTGATAAAACAAATGTTTTCTTCAAATTCAAGTACATTCCTAGAGTTGAAAAATTATTTCATTGTAAGATGCAATTCAAGATTTTTTAGGTTTAGAATATAAAAACACTATCATTCATGAAGTGTTATAAAAATATCAGCTAGAGAAATGTTAAAATTAAAAAATATATAGATGCTAAAGCGCTTCGTATACGCTTAGACTGGCAAATTCATAGCTCGAATAAAATAGAGAAAAAGTAAGCCTTTCACATTGATTTTTCTTCCACAGCCTGAAACTGTCTTGTTTGCACGCGGTTGCTCATTGTATGAAATAGCTAATAATCATATGTTCACTCTTTGCTCAATCATTAAATAAAATACAAATGATTATTATAATACTGCTCTTTAATATGTTCCAAGAATTTCTTTTAAAAAACATTTTACGATAGATTTAAATTTTGTGTCATTTTCACGCATTTAAATTTATCTATACTCTAATATAATGATTTGTCATTGCTTTCTTAGATGTCTCGTCTTCTGAGACACCTTTGGATGATTCTATTGAAAAGGTTCATGTCTCAGAAATGCCATCATCTATTCCTGAAGCAGAAACTTACTCGGAAGAATCTACTCATCTTTCGTCAGAATATCATTCTAAGCCAGAATTTGTACCGGAAATTTCAGAGCAAGGTAAGTCTAATATCTATTACTTTTCTTAAAAATTAATTTTTAAGAAAAGAGAGATTAATAGGTATCAGTATTGTAACGATGCAATTCTAAATAATTGCATAGTTTTTTTAATAACCGAAGTAACTCTTCTAATAAATAAGGCTTAAAAAGTGAATAGTTTTACAGAATATTTGAGTAATTTTGAATTTAGTGGTTCAGAAATATAAGATATATTGGCAGGAAATATCACATTTTATTTGGTATTTGTCTCATATAGAGTGTGGTTTGTCAATGAAAATAATGGTTTATGTAAATTTTTTACAGTTGTTTTTATTTTCTATACTGAGCATTAAGAATTTGAGAGTTGCTGATCAATTAATTTTACATTTACTGGTTCATATATGCAATTAAATAATTTTAATTTTTAAGTTCATATTCCTAATTTAAGTCGATAATTCTAATATAAAGGTTAGGGGGGTTTCTTAAACCGTTTGGTAATCTGTTTTGTCTTAGTTTGGTTTCATTTGATATCGCAACGTATATCTTTTCGGCTTGTCATATCATACCTAGTGTTAAAATTCCAAAAGTCACAAACATTTTGAAGAGAAGATTGGGAACATTGTGATAAGAATCAGAATCACATTATAAAAAGCATGGTTATTAATGAATACTGTATGAGAGTGTTTAGGTTGAGACATGAGAAGTTTTCATAAAGAGGTTTCTCTAATAAGAATATAATTTCGAATTTCCATTTGTGCAGTGACTCTTTCTTATTCGTTACCGTTTCGATAGTGACAGACAAAAAGTTTGGTTAATTTGACTCTTCGCCATATTTTATTTCTTATCTTATGAACAGATTTGTCGGGAAGACTGCTTTTCTAACAATCATTAGAGAACCAATAAGAGTTTCCCAATGTATAAACAATACACCATAATCACAAAAGGACAATTTTTTCTTTGGTGGTTTTCATATCGTGAAGTGAAAGATGTATTTTCTGAGATAAGAAAATATTATCCATTTAACAACTCTAACCAAATTAATTTAATTTATTTAATTTTTTATAAAATATATAAAACAAGAGAGAAAGTTATATTATTCACAAATAAGGAAAATTAATTTAAAGCGCTAAAAGTCACATTTTAGACAAAAATTAATTTTTAGCATATCTTCTAAAAATTAGACTCATTATTGGGAAAAAATAATAAATCTACATGTGAATAAATTTATTCATAAATTTATAAATAGCAGAATTTTCAATAAAATCAAAACTTCTCATAATTTTTGCTTGAAAATCGGATATTTTATTCGTAGCACATTAATAAAAAAATGTAAAAAGAGGTTGGAGATAATTAATAAAACCATTTATGCAAAAGTTTATACGAGAAAATTTTTAACTCTGTTCAAATTCTCACTATAAATATTTCTTTACGGCAATTTAACTCATCAGAAAAGCCAATTTTACTAATTAAAACAGGATGCTACAAATGTTTACTGAATATCTTAAATAATTTTTTAATCACATTAAAATAATTTCCCAAATTAAAATTGCTACTCTGAACAATTCTGTTTTATACTTTGGAACATATACAACATAAAAAATTAAAGCTTGTTTTGTAATTAATAAAACTGTGATTTCTCTGTGTAGAGAAATTCTATACTTTTATAGAAATTCTATACTTTTATAGACTGAAATAGTACTGTCTTCAGAATAAGTTTAAACTAAACGTTTCTGTACCATATTTAATTTCCAAAGTCAAACCTTCATGTTATGAATTATATAAATCATAGGATTATAAATTAAGTGATATTTCTTAACAAATCATTTCCTAACAATAAAATGAATATATATCTTTTGCTGCATTTTTTATTTATTTTTTTTATTTATTTATTTTATTTTATTTATTTTTTTTATCTTTTTGTATTTTTATATTCAAACCATTTTACAGTATTAATAAAATATCGCTACAGTTGCAAGTCAAATTATTTATATCCGTCTCATTAAATTATTGGACTGAACACAGTTCCATAAGTAATTTGCCAAAATACAAGAATGGTTACAAATTATAATTATTGTCAAGCTAAAATGATCTAACGTAAAGTAATAATTTTTTTCTTAAGAAATAATTTTTTATAGCATTTTAGTTTCTTTACAAAATAAAACGATTTCTATAAATTTATTACGATTCAATAAATAATATTTAGAATATTAAGTTGATTATTACAGAATTTTGATAATGTAATAAATAATTAATTACAAATCAAATGTAGCAAATGTGGAAGCATGATTAAATAAAACTAAAAAATTTAGTAAAACTAATTTGAACTACATTCATTTGTGAATTTCTTTTACAAAAATAAGTGGGTAGTTGCCAGCCAACTTGTCTACTGTTCATCGTGCCTGACTGCGGATAAGGAGTTCCTGGGTTCGAATGCCGGTTCGGGCATGGATGTACTTTCTCTCTCTATCTATCCTGTCTTTTTTTTCCTTGTATGAATGGTTTGTTAATGGTTGCCTACCCTATAAACGGGAACCTATGGCTTATGTATACTGAAGAAGTTGGACTCCACACCTAAATATGGTTCAGTTGGAAAAGTGGAGCAGGTTATCCCATAATGTCAGCCCATCTGGCATATGACAACAACCTGTGTCTCATTAATAAAAAATAAATTATAACTTTAGAAGCATATATCTAAAATCCTTTTATGTTTCCTTATTTTTAATTGTGTCACACCAATTTATAAGTATAATATTAATAGATATTATTAAGACTTATAGAATAGCCTCGCGCCAGTCTTGTCTCAGAACGGTAAACCGGATGCATTACACATTCAGAGGCTTCTCAATTGAATGCTAAATGGTTATCTCTCTGACTTTCAATTCTAGAAATGGAGGCCTCAATTCCCACCTTGGGTGTGTTTATTTGCAGATGTTCGGAATTCTCTTTAAGCTATAGATCCCTAATGAGTGAATCGTTGTATACAAAATATGACTGTATACCGAAAACAAAGAAACCGAAAATCATCTTTATGAAATGTGATATATATGCATAAAAAATTGGTATATTCTACAATCACATCACTGGTATGGTGTAGAAGTTTGGTGAACAGATTACTAAGTTTAGGTGTTAACTTAATCAAGTTCCTGTCATTTAAAAATGCAAGGTGGTTGATTGCTTAGGGACTTTAGCTTAGAAAACTATACTTATAACAAGTTTTCCTTTTTTTATTTTATTTTTTTCATGACTTTTCTTTTCCATTATTTTTATCATGCTTAAGGGCCTCGAATTGTCACTAACCATGCATGTTAAGGATTAATAATCTTTGATCAGAAACACAATGAAAATAGAAATTTAATTATTTATTTTTTAGTTTGCTTTCGAAAGTGTATTCTTTATGAACCTGTTGTTACTATCTAAGGAGGGTTGGATACCTTCGAAATTTTTCTTTCCCAGCTGATGAGGCAGATGTTATAAAAGAATTTTTACCATTGAGCAAAATTTTTCTGATTTGACATTTCCTAAGATGACATTTTATATTATGTCTTAATATACCCCTTATTGTGTATTCTTTTTGCGTAAAACGTTTTAAACTACTATCAGTATTACACCAAGTTGTGTATTTGAAAAATATTAGTGAAGGTAGTTGACCCAATCTTTAATTTACCTCCAAATTTAAACGTGAAGTTAAGAAACATTCAAGATGTATTTAACATAATCAGGATGATCTGATTTTAGCAAAAGAATTAGTTTTGTATCATAAAGAAATAGGGTTGATCCTAAAACCAATCCCTCCAGTGTCCTTAAATTTATAATAACTATTTAAGTTGACAAAATAGGAAAGCATGCCTTTGTTTCAGTGAAAGTGATTTTTAATTTTTTTTAAAATTTTAATGTTTAATTATACAGTACGAATCAAACGTAAAGTATTAACTGCTTAAGAAAAGGCACATTACATTTATAAATATAAAACTTACCTACATAAGTGACATTAAAGATAGGCATTATATACAACTGTATATAGTAACGGTTTAGTTACAAATTAAACCCTTTATCAAAATACAAAAAATCGCAACCAGTTTAAGTGTGATTTTATTTTTGTGTAAAGTGGCAAGTGTCATTTTACGGTGAACTATCAAAACCTAATCAAATCGCATCCATCAAAAAAACCAAATAATATCTTGTTAGATTTTGATGGGTGAGATTGTTATTAATATGAGCTGAAAAATAATCCAAAAATATTTTCTGCGGATACTAATGTTAGAAATTAGAGGTAGAAAGAATTCATTTGGTTTTATTAACCAATGTTGTATTTTTTTCAAGAAAACATAAAATTGAGAATCATGCCAAATTATTATAGGAATAATTTGCAATTATTTCAATATTTTATAGCTCTCAGGAGTTTTGTTTTCAACAAGGCACTGCACCCATTCATATTCATAAATAAACAAAATATGATATTTGATATGAGCAGTCTTGTATTAAGTTTTGATTTCCACTCTATTGAAAAGTTTTGAAAATACTCAAGTGTCAAAGGTGAGCAAATAAAGAAGAATCAAATCACGCCATAGCTAAAAAAAGCCACACAGAAATCTTGTAATAAAATAATACCTGAAATCAGTCGAGAAACTTTATTTTGTAGGAACGTAAACTTATTTCTAAAAAATTGAATTTATTACTTTATTTATTATTTAAAGTAGAAATTGAGAAATAAATTAATGAAAGCGCTATAAAATGATGATTTGCTATATAATTCAAAAATATTATCCATAGATGGACATATATATCCTATTGGGATATGTTCTATTTCAGTATTTAATAAAAAACACAATTCCTGGATAATGAGAAAATTGGAAAAATTGGATTATTTTTCCATACTTCAAATGAATTTCATAGAACGATATATATATATATATATATATACGAGGTCACTCTGAAATTTTTGAGATACAACTAGATTTTTAAAGTTAAACTTACAAAATTTCAGGTGTGTTAGAAGTAGTCTCCTCCAACATCAATGAACTTTTGTAAACGAATTTTCTACAGATTAAATGCCTCAAGCCATTCATTTCTTGGAATATATGAAAAAATGCATTTATAGCCTCATTAATCTCTTCCTCTGAATGAAAACAACGTCTACGTAAGTTCGTTTTTAGATTAAAGAACAACCAAAAGTCGCACATAGCTAGATCAGGTGAATACGGCGGATGTTCGATCACTTTAATTTGTTTTTGTTTAAGAAACTCAACTGTTAATCAGGCTGTATGTGAAGATGCATTGTCAATGTGAAGCATTAGTCCCCTAACATTCAGTTCTTGTAGAATTTCTGGAAGACATTTAGTGGTATACCAGTTAGCTGTTACTGTCTTCTGTCCTTCCAACTTGATGGATTTGACCAATCTCGTACTTCTGAAGAAAACGACACACATCACTTTCTTCAGTGCGCGTTGGTTTTTCACCATTGTCGGCGTGGGATCATCTTCAAAGAACCATACTTTGCTTTCTTGACATGTTGGAACGTCGAAAAACGGTATATACGTTTCATCACCTGTTACAATTTTAGAAGTGATGCGGTGGCCACCATCATTTTAGAATTTAAGAATTTCTTTAATGATTCTGACATGTTCCTCTTTTTGGTGCTCAGTTAGATTATGGGGAATCTAACGGCAAACTACTTTTTTCATATGTAATTCTTCATGAATGATTTTGTGTATGGCTGCGGATCCAATGTTAAGTTCCTTCTGTATCATTTGATAGGTACAGCGATTATGACCCATTAACATTTTTCGTATGGCAGTCACATTATCCGGGATTACTGCCGATGGCGGCCTTCCTATGTGTTCTTCATCCTTAAGAAAATTGCGACCTCTTCTAAATTATCTAAACCATCTGAATACAGTAGCACGAGCTGTGGATTCATCACCAAATGCTAATTGCAACTGTTGAATGCATTCTTCTTGATTTAATCCTGCTTTAAATCGTAGAAAATCATAGCGCGAAAAGGTTCTCGTGTCAAACTCCATTTTCTCTTCTGTTTAAAATTTATTCTACGCTAAACAAGTTGAAGTAAGTCAGTAAAAAATCGTCTTCTGTGTTAAAATACTTTGTATTTTAAAATTAATCCGTTATTTTTATTTTGTAAATTCTCGTCTGCGCGTATCTCAAAAATTTCAGAGTAACCCTCGCATATATATATATATATATATGTGTGTGTGTGTGTATATATATATATGCATATACATAGTAATAAAACTATCCATAGCGAACATTCTTAAGCGAAATGTATTCTTTAGACTAGAACAAAATTTTTGTTTTTTCTTTTTAGATTCGTCAACACCAACCTCTGAAGATAGCTACTCAACAAAACAAACTCATTCCGTCATAACAGAAAACTTCTCACAACATCCATCGCATTTAGAAGCGCAATCTCTAGTTTCAGCAACAACTAGTTCAGAAGGTAAAATAACTTTATGAAAATTTCGTAATATTTTAAAATAGATAAATAAATATAATATAAAATATATATTAATAAATAAATAATGAAAATACTATATGAATTTTTAAATCAACGCATTTCTTTTTCTTGTACAGTTCCTTCCATGCCAGAACAAAAACTTACTACTTCAAAAAGTGAAATGACTGAAAACGAAAATTTATCAACTGTTGAGTTTGAAACATCTGCTTCTGATGAAGGCAAAGATGATCGAATCACAAAATATTTAACATCTTCACCTATCCTGAAACACGAAACTACTACATTTAGCGAAAGAACAACATTAGATTCCCAGAAGAAAGAAACTACGGCTGAAATAAAACTATCATCTTTAATTAATGAGGAAATTTCCACAACCAAGATGGATTCAACCATTATTTCGGAAGATCACGTAACATCAGTTATAAAATCAGAAGCCACTATTGAGCCGCAAGCGACTACCATTATCGATGAAAGTAGAAGCTCAACTGTTAAACATGAATTATCTTTTAACGAAGAAAAAGAAATTTTAACTACACAATTAGAGCATTCATCTTTCCCAGAAGAGAGTTCCAGTCAGGATGCAGATAAATCTTTAGCAGCAGGTAATTACCAAACACATAATTCAAGTTTGTACATTTTACCTTTTTAATTTTTAACAAATTTAACAAAATTAACAAATTTTCAAACATAATTTAATAAATTTTTGTTTGAGATCGAAACACCAACAAAATTCAAGTTTTTCAAATAAATTATATACATATAGATATTATCTTTATAAATTTCTCCGTTGTTAAAAAATGAAAATATTTTTGAATTACATTACTCAAAATGATTGTTTCAATTATACTTATGTTTAAATGTATTAATATTTGCAAGTTTATTATATATGCAGCCTTTTAAGATGACCTTGTAACCTAAAAACAAACTAATATTTTTAAGTTGCAGAATTCGAAAGCAAATTCGTCACTTTACCTCTTCTTGTTTGCGAATACATACATAATTTCCTTTCAGAAGAAGTACAATTTACTCAGTTCCCTGAAAGTGATGAACTAAGATATCCTCCAGGAACTCAGACTAACGTTCCTGTTAGTTCTAATGAAATGACGCAAGATTCTGAACAGTTTTCAGTCCAGGAAACGACGATATCTGGAGAGGCAGTTACAGTTACTTCTCATGACATTTCGTCAACCGAATCTAAGCCAGCTTCTGAAGGTTTCTCAACATTTATATCTTCTCAGGGTAAGAGATTACTTTGTTTTTTATGTATTTTGAGTATAAAATATTTTGATACTATTCACAGTTTTGTTTGAATTAGTAAAATATCAGTAAAATTATATATATATATATATATATATATATATATATATATATATATATACACCACAATGACGCTTGTAAATAATCGCTTAATTATAGTTTAAAAAAACACAAGGCTCATAATAAAAATTGCCAAGTTTAAAACAATAAAGATATGTAACTATGATTTCAACCACATTTTTTTCAAAGAAAGAGTTTGTATTGGGTGTGTTCTTTATAATTTAAACATGTTTTATTGCAAATATTTCTTTTTTAAGGAACTTATTTTTCAAAGTTTTCACTTGAATTTATAAGTTTATACTAAGAATTTTACATTAAATTTAATATATTTCTTAATTACAAAATGTAAAAAAATCTACATGCTTCATAAACGAAAGTTTTATTTCATAAAAAATAGTGATATTACAATCTAAGTTTATTGGCTTTTTTGGATTGTCTGCAGGGAAACTTGTATAAATTGATAATGGTTAAATAAATGATATATTATGTAATTAAAATATTAACATATTTGAGCATCAGCATCTAATTTATTTAACTATTATTGTTTTCTAAGATGCAATAAAAACTGGAAAAAATATTTGGGAATCATTTTAGCCAATTAATGGGATTATGATCTCCCAAATGGAATGTCTAAAGCTTGTAATTGTAGAACAAATTGAGTATATGCACGTATTTAAATAGTAGTATTTTATGACATTCTTAGTTGCCAAAACTAACTCTTTAATGTTTTATAAAATTAGACAGTCATTTTAATGGCCTGTTCAACATAAAGCAAATTATCGATTTGGATAAGAAAATTTACTAAGAAATAATAATTATTATTTTTTTTTCACAGAAAAATTTGTTGCTCAACCTACCAGAGTTATTCCAAAAGAAAAAGATTCAGTAAATGAAATCAGTATTTCTTCTGATCAGCACATTCTAATTGCGAAAGATTTTACTGAAATCAAATACACAACGAAGCAATTTGCGGATTTAACTGAAACTACACACTACGAGACACAAGATCGGGATGAAACTAAATTTTCAACAAATACAGATGTAAGTTTCGAAGGAACTCACCACACCATCACTACTGATCATGGTGAAAAATATTCCACAACTAAAACTGATGATTATGAGCTTGAATCAACAAAATTGGCCAAGTCTACACATAGTGACTTTTCTAAGGATCAGGAATTTACTACTGACAGCCATTTGACTACATCAGCTCACGAAAAGATAACTATTTCTACTAACAATAATTACCCAACAACTCCAGCAGTATCCCTAAAAGATGTAAGAGAGACAACCACAAATGAATTGGATCCAAAGGAACATTTCGCTATAACCACTAGCATTCCTACAGAACAGAAACAAATTGTCCAGTCTACAACTCAGATCTCCCAAAAACTTGGTGAAATATTTTCGGAAAGTACCAGTACTCATGTTCCAACAGTTACAGACTATCAATCAGAATCTGATTTTAAATACACTGAAAAAGTTCTAAATGAAACTCGACAGACCGATATTCCTACAACTACAATCGATTCTCATATTATTGAAGAATTCACTCATTCAAAGCCTTTAATAGAAAAACCACTAGCCCTCTTGGGATTTGAAAAAGGTAAGAAACTTAGGAAACATTTAGAGAAAATTATTTTTAAAATGCTAAAAATTGCACATTATAAAGATCCATCTTAAACTAAAAATAATGATAAAAGGGACATTTTTTTTAAACTTATTTATTTAATTTAACGTACGTATTTAATTCTAATACTTTCCTAAAAATGTTAAAGGATTTATATAATTTTAGGTTTTAAATAGAATATTCCATATAATGTGTTATATATTACATAGAACACATGATTATATTTCATGCAATTAAATAAAAATTTTAGCTTACTTGTATGTAATAAATAACGTGTTATAAAAATACTTAATGTTAAATATTTATTAATAGTGAATAATATTAATACTTATTATTAGTAGAGGAAATCGAGGAATCCAAAACTTTGCCGAGCAAAGGAGAAGAACATGAGCTCTATATCCACAGCATTTCTACATTTTCACCACATCAAGAACTTCATTCTTCACTAACAACTAACATAGACACATTATATAAAACTACATCAGAACGACCTGTTTCAGAAGGTAAGTCTAAAAGTTATTAAAAGTTATATTTTAAAAAATAAATATTTTAAATCTTGAAATAATAAGAATTCTATTTAGTACAGAAATTTTCGAATACAAGATAAATAAAACTTTATAGTATAAACATAAAAGAATAATACTTCATTGTATAAACATAAAGGAACAAAAACAGGGATGAATTTTCCAATTTTTTATAACAATAACTGTTTTTAAAAATAAAAAACAAAAGAAAAACTTATTTAAAAATTATTTTATCAAACATTTTAATTTTCTGTCTAAAAAAGTTTTTATTATTAAAAACATGACAAACTTGCCCGTGTATTTTATTGTTTTGCGTCTTTATAAAATTCTATTTCTGACTTAAGAGCACAATACTTAAGAAATATTTGCGTCTAAACTTCCGGATGTATGACACAAAAAAAAAATGCTCTTTGAGTAAAATATCTTCCACGTTAATCTTCATAGTGAAAGTAATATTCCTTTATTATATAGTAGGTCCATTTTTATAACTATTAAATCCATATTTGTCTACTGCTAAGCTAAAGAAAAGAAGTTGACTGGTATTAAACAGCATTGTACTCTTTTAAAAATTCGTGTTCGAATGATTCCCAGGATTTCACCAACGAGAAGTCACCAAAGATGCCACTCAAACTTGACGCCAATAAACACATGACAATTTACGTTTAAAGAAATACGATTTAACTTTAGAATAAAAACCAAAAACTATGCTTGTATCTATCGAGATTCACTTATACATCATTCATTATTGTCATTAAATGGTCAACAGATTGCATTCCAATAGGATGCCACTAAAACCTTTTATGCATATTTTACAGACTTTCATTAATGTGGTCCATTTAGGTAATTAAAATCCCAACAAAATGTTTCGTCAATGAATTTCTAATTATATTCTGCACATGGTTTTTAAGCTATTTAGTTAAATTTTCAGAAATTGTTTAAGTACATCAAGTTTGACAAGCATTCGTCATTTGCTTCAAATTAGACGTTTAATCCATTTTACTTCGGTAACAACTCAGATTAGATAAGATTATTAATCATTGAAATAGTTTGAATTTAAATGTTTTTTTAAATGTTTCAAATTTGAAAGGACCATAGAAAAAAATTTTTTTTTCATCGTTCCCTGAAAAAATTTTAAAAGAGATAATATTATTTCTTATCACTCTATGTTCCTTACACAGTACTGCACCAACTCAAAAATTTAGAATCTAAGCATCTCAACATTTTGAAACATGAGAAACAAGAAAAAAAACCTTAGCTACATTGTATGATCCAAAACTAAACTCCTGCTCTATTATTAAATATTATTAATTTGAGACAAAAAAAAAATCAAACAAAAATTTAAAGAACCATAAAAGTACATAGATAAACATTTTATGATATAGTGAAATAATGTTTGAAGTAGGTTTCAGTAAGCAAAAAGAAAATTATTTCGGTCTTCTTTGAAATCGGGGTATCATTTCATTGGAATTTGTGCAGATCGGTAAATTTTAATACAAAATATTATATTAGGAGTATAGATTGTTGAACGAAAGTGAAGAAGCGAAGAATATTCCGCAGATGTTAATGAATTTTTTCTATTCATTCAGAAGGGAATATTCCAAAGTATTGTTTAGCATTTATATATCTCAATGAAGGAAATAAATTTTAAAAATTGAAGTTATTTCTTAATAAAGGAAACCGCTGTTAAACATCTATGCGCAGACACAAGTTTCAAACACTTCTTTTTTAAAATATAGTTATATTCCTGAAAAAGCTATAAGAAACCTTAAAAAATTATATATATATATATATATATATATATATATATATATATATATATATATATATATATATATATATATATATATATATATATATAGTTTCATGATTGAAACAGGCAAATTGTTAGTAAAATAATTAACAGATTGCATTCATAGTAAAATGTAACTAAGTTTGTAAATTTTTGAAGATAAAAATGTTAAACAATAATATTCTTATTTTAATATGATATCAATATATAAAAATTTTGATTCAATTCAATACCAATTCACTCTCTTTGGTAAATGAAAAATAAGACTTGAAAACAAACCTATATGACATGAAATGTTTGTTTACATTAAAATTAATTGGATTTAGTTATTTCATTCAATGACAGAAAAATATTTGAAGGATGTGAATGGAATATTTGATGTCAAAGAATTTGTAGACATTTGCATTTTTATAAAATTTTATATATATTAATATAAAATACATAAGCTTTTAAAAAATTTTACTATTTCAGAGAGTTTTTCTATTCAAGAGGATGAACTTCCAACAATTTTAGATAAAAAAATTTCCACTGAAGTAACTGTCATCAGTAAAGAAACTACCTTAGCAGACAATGAAATTTCCTCGATCAACCAATCTAACGAAGAATCAAAAGATGCATTTCAACCAACTTTGACTGTTCATGAATTTGATTTTGGTACCACACTCTCAAATGAAAAAACCAATCATTCAATTGATAAAGGTATATATATTTCTTTAAAATGAGTTTAATATACTCATATATATATGATCTCTATTAAAATTGCAAAGTATTGTTTAAAATTCACTTACTTTTAAAGCACAAGAGTATACTAGAAATTGGGCTCTTCCCCTCAATTTTCTCACAACAAAATATGTGATAAGAAATTTAAAAATGTATTAATTCTCTTCAAATTGCATGATAATGAAAAACATCATTTTGATTCCTCTTTTTGAGATTAAAATCCTAATATCGTAATACTTAGTGTTTTTAAATGTATGATACACATTATACTTATCAGAGCATTGCGTGTTAATGTTAATATCAGTTATAGTACTGCTAGCTTAAACTTCCATTTATGTTCCAATTATGCATCTATCTTTTGGTCAGACATAGTTGTTAAATAATTTAAGAGATTTTATATTAATTTTAAAGCCTTATTACTATAACATAATACTAAAATTTCTGTAAGAACTTTCTTCTTTAAATTCCATGATTTTATATGACTTTGTTATGCTTGGAAGATGAAACAAATTCCTACTTTACATGAAATTCAATAAACTTAAAGTATGCTTTTACTAGCTATCAGAACTTTAATAAAATTCCCTTAATAAAATTAAATATTTGTTTTTTCAGTAATTCGTATATAAATATGAAAAGTAGCATATTGAAAAATGATTTATATCTCAAAATAAATATTATGGAAACTTTTTAATTTTAATTAATCTAATATATAAACAATCATATCATCAAATATTTAATAAAAATAATGCTTTTACAGATACGCTGGATTTAAAAGTTACTTCTTCAGATTTTGTGGATGAAATTCATGTTGCTGAGTCTGAACATATATCAGATCATAATGTTCAGATTTCATTGGGATTACAAACAACAATATCTCAAACAGAAGTCTCAAATCAAGAATTAGAGGACTCTTCTTTAATTAAAGATAAAGATTTTATACAGGACTTTAAAGAAATAGAGAAATCAAAACTTCATACTGAACCAGAAGGTTTGTATACTGTTCAAATAAATTAACTGCTTTAAATTTAACATTCGTTTATTCAGCTAATAAATATATTGGAATACTAATAAAAAATATTGAAATACTAATGAATAAAATATTTAGTGTATCGCTTTATGTACATGTTAATTTTTGTTCATTAATAATAAATAACTTATGATATTTTATTTCAGGTCACTTGACTGAAAATACTGAAAGTGTTACTTTTCCAATTTCTACGACTCTTACTTCTTATGATATTGAAACAGTTCATTTGCCAGAACATGCAAATGAGATTGCAGTTGAAGAAACTAGCGTATTACACCAGAAACCTGATACACTCAAGCCAACTAATATAGATATAACAACTGAAGGAACTACCTTATCGCCTCTGGGAACAAAACATGACGATGCAGAATCATTTGTAGATGATACAGATTACAAAACTAGCACAGGTCTTGCTATAGATCCTAAAAACGAGGCTACAACTATTTCTTCTCATAAAAATATTTATGAAATACAATTTGAATCCGACGGAACAACAATTAGAGAAATAGAGCCTCTCCCAGTTGAAGGACACGATGTCGTAAAAATTGAAACAATCATCTCTGAAAAACCTAATGCTAATGATGTAAATGATGAAAAAGATAATTATGATGCAGCGTATCATCAAAAAACTACAACTGATAAGGATGAGGAATACACAAAGACTGAATCAACTTTAACAAGTGTTACCGAAGGCATCAATATCCTCTCAAACCTGAACGCTGGACTTGAACAAGCAAATTTGAAAGATTCCATATCAGTATCTTTAGTTAAAGACCAATCCATTACTGTGTCAATTAGTTCAAAAGAGCCTCCAGAATTAATCGATACGGAAATATCAAATACATCTGAAATTGATTTATTGCAGACGACTACAGCTGACAAGGAAAGTACTTTTGCAGTCGAAACAACGCAATTTACAACCAATAAAGAACCAACGTTAAGACCAGCAAATATTGATATTGATACGAATATCATACAACAAGTCGAAGAAAACGAAGAAGGTTTTAAGCAGAATGGGGAAACTGCATTTGAAATTTCAATTAAAAATGAAGAATTTCAGTTCAGGAACACGAGTACATCTAAAAGTCCACTCGTTCCTCAAAAAGAAGAAAGACCTCTGGATTCTTTGCATGATATAAGTAAAATCGATTATGGCCATCACACTACAATATCTGACAAAATTATTTCTGTATCAGATAACGGTACTGACCTGCAGATTAAGGAAATTTTTGATACGACCTCAATAAATGAAGAAAATAAAACTTCCACCATTTCTTCCAATTCACAAACTAGTTCAACACTTGCATTACAAGGAGTTTCTGAATTTTACACACAAGAAACCATTGAGCCAAATTTCGTCTCTACAGAAGTTGACATAAAATCTCAAGATATTTTAGATACAACCAAAAGTCATGCATTTGAAGAAACTAAACAAGACACATCTTTTGTTTCAGTTGATGTAAAAAATCAGTTTGATGAAGAACAGTCACATATTAGTGAAACTACCGTTGATCATGAAAAACAGTCTCCGTTGTACACAACTTTAAGCACATTCAAAGAAAGCTTTAGCAGTGAAACTGAACAAGCTATCTTGGAAATTGAAACTTCCACAACTTCTGTTTTATTTGTAAAAGATTCAATGAAGGATTCAAGTTTGACAACAGAATTCCCTCAATTAAATAACAATACAGAGGATAGGAAAACCACTGATAATAAATTTAATGAAGAATACCATATAATGGATGATGCAAAAGTATCAGATTCTAACGAGAATGTGAAATCTAGTACATCATTACAAGAATCGCTTGTTACTGAAAAGTCTTCCACAGACATTAATACTTCTCCAAAATATGAACACGTAACTTCGTCTGAAACAAAATATGCATTTAAAACTACACCATTAAATGTAGAAACTAAAGATTTTACAACTGAAATTGAGAAAGATAGCACATCATTTACAATTGATCATCAATCTTCTTACAAAACTGAATATTTTACTACTTCTAGTTCAATATTATCAGAGGATACCAATAGCGCAGCTCAACTAGCTCCTGAAAATCTTCTAATACCATTAGAGCTACCATCGAAACAAGACGTCTTTCCTTCCCAAATATCAGATAAAAATGTGTTGAATACAGATATAATAGATAAAAAACCAATTATCTTTGATGTTTCATCAATGACATCTGCTCCAGTTTCATCTACATTTTATGAAGATGATAAAACTACACCTGATAGTGAAAAAGTCAAATCCACTGAATTTAATATTCAAAAGGAAACAATATTTGGTGCAGAACTTACGAAATCTGAAGAATTATACCACATTTCTTCAATACCTTCAGCTGCCCCTCATAACGTAGATCAAGATAATGAACATAGCACTTCCGATTTATATTTATCTACTGAGCCAAGCTTACATACAGAAGCTCATGAAGCAGCTAATGATTCAAAAATTGATTTGAAGGATGAACTAACTAAAACGACTACTTCAATTGATGAAACACGCGCTTCTTTAACCACTCTCACCAGTCAAGAAGATAACACGGTTTCTTATAATGAAAAACAAAGTATTGAATCTATAGATTCCAGTGAAGAATTCAGTGAAAGCATAGAAGAATCTTCAAAACAAGGTCTTAAATTAACATCAACTGGCATACCATTCCTTGCAACTAATGCGTATGAATCTCAAAACACAGATGCTGAACAAATGATTTCAGAAAAGGTAATAACAATCCAAGGTAATGAAATAAGTGATAATGAAATTAAAACAACTATAAGTGTGGAATCTCCAGTGACTGATGGTCAAATTTTATCTTCTGTAACTGAAACTGTGTTAAGTGGCAGTTCTATTGTTAAGGATCATAGTTTTTCTATCGATTTAATTACTACAAAACAACCTTATGTGGATTCCCATTTCTTAAATGACACTAATTCTGAACACATTTCCGTTACTGAAATTAATTTAGAAGAAAACAAAGTATCTCCAGTTTCTATTTCTGAGGAAAATGATATTTTAACTAAAAGTACAAAGGAAGAATTTACTCTAGGGACTATTTCAGAAAGTGGTGAAGCTGAAGTTATTAGCTCAACTCTTCTAAGCGATGAAAAAGATAATTCCTTAAAATTTGATTATCTGACGACACCAGATTTTCTGACAAAAACTCAAACTAATGAATCTTATGCATTTACCAGTACCTTTTTAGATAGTGAAATATCTGAAAACCCAGTTGTAAGCACTGAAATTTCTAAAAAGGAAACAAATTTTGCCACAGAATCAAATTCCTTAGAAGTAACAGAAAAGGACACCATATTCCCAGAGGAGTTTGAAATTTCTGATCACAAACGGCAACCAATGGACAATTTTACTTTCTCTCCACAAAGTGAATCAAGCACTGATGTTGAGGACAATAGTTATACTTTGTTTGTCGAAGATACCACACATTCGCATGATACAAGTCTTGATTTCCCTGCAGAAGAAATTTGGAATGTTGTCAAGCAACTTACATCTGAGGGTAATAAATCTCACATTCATGAGGTGAAAATTTCTGAATCTGAAAAAGAAGTAAACTTTACGTCATTTGCAGAGACAATAATATTTACAACAACACAAAAGCCTTCGATTCAACAAGCCGTCTTTGGTACAGATATTTTAAGCAGCCATGATGTCCCATCAAAAGAAACATTTACTAAAGAAGCTGAATCAACTGATTACACAGAATCAGACATTATTAGTAGTAAAATAACCTTAAGTACAAAAGACGTAGCTCATCCTACAGCTTTACCCAGTTTGAGCGGAGCCTCTGATAATTTAGATATAAGTGAAACATTTAATATTCAAGAAACACCAAAGCCTTTGATATATGATGTCATATTAGAAACAACTAAAGAGGATGATGCAAGTTCAGAAGATGTCAGTAAAGCATTTGAGACTTCTACTTCTGCTTCTGTTGAAGAAAAGTACAGTTCATTTTCTAATGCTTCTACTGAAACAGTACTTGATTTAAAAGATTCTCCTCATTTGGCCACTCAGGAAGACATTTTAGAAGCATTAACAACTCTTTACCCTACTTACACGCAAACTATAGAATCATATGACAAGCTACAAACCTCATCTCACGTTCTTAGTTCTACAGGTAAATATAAATTTTTTATTCAAGATATTGCTTTAATAACGAGATATAATAATGCATTAATATCCAATAATTTTTTTAGCTCATCAGAAATTCTTTTAAAAATAAGTGCTAAAACTAAATTTTTTCAATAGCTTTCTAGAGAATATTCATCTGTTTTCAACAGAACTGAAACAATATAAGATCACATTAGAAATTCTCTATAAGAAATTTACTAATGCTACAAAATTTGTAATTCTGCTTCATTTGTTTCTCAGTTAAACTCATTTTCATCGTTCAAGTATTAAATCTCTTGCGCTTGATTTTCAAGTAAAAACTTACATAAGAGGTTCAGCATTTGACATTCAAATTTGCTTATTCCACTCTCATAAAGATCTAATTATTTTTGCTCGCCTAATTATTCATCCGAAATTTAAGTGTAATATATGTTATCTATATATTTGATATCCCCTTCTCTTTTTAGCTGAGCTGTGAAAATTACATTTCGTTTTCTCAAAATTCTAAAGATTCTTAATCATTAAAATTCATAACTTCATGCTTTTTTTTTTACCCACTCATGCAATTGCTAGTAAACTTTGATAGTGAATGAAGACAAATTAACACTGGTATATATCTATTTTTGATTAATAAATTCATAAATACAAATATGAAATAAAAATTGAATAAAAATATTAAATTTGAGCATGAAATTCTTAAACATACTTATCTTTCTTTACAGATTTATTAAAATTACGAAAGTAAAATTATATAAATGTGTATAACATTTTTTATAGTTCATAAAGTTATGATGCAATTATCAAATTTCTTAAGAACTCGGAATTATTATTAGTTATCTGATAATGAAGAATTATATTCATATTCTGATACAAAAAATATCGTTCAACTATAGCTAAAAAATTTTTATTAATCATTTTAAAAATAAAAAAATACTCGTTATCCAAACATAATCTCTTCCTAAAAATGTTTTATTTTATTATAGCTAAGCCTTCTGTTGAAAGTCATCATCCTCATGCTGGAGATGGAAGTAAGTACTTTGAATGACTAAGTACTTATTTAAATGATTGATAAGTTTTTTTTTTTTTTTTTTTTTTTTTACAAAATACTGAATTTATGTTTTTTTGTACAGATTGTTATTACGAAGATGTTGTATATAATTCTGCTGAACAGATTCCTCGTAAAGATCCGTGTGAATTCTGCTTTTGCTTCCGTGGAGACATCATATGCTTACAGCAAACATGCCCACCGCCTATTCATGGATGTTACGCAACTCCAATCGAGGGATTCTGTTGTCCAAGATTCCACTGCCGTAAGTTTCCTGTTTTTATCATATTGCGTATCAACAAATAGAACGTTATGTAGCTCCAGACCAATCTTCTTGTGAGTGATCATCTAGTGTGTAATGAATATAATCTACTTAAAAATCTACACCTAATTTATATATATATATATATATATATATATATATATATATATATATATATATATATATATATATATATATACATTCCAGGTTTTAATAAAATGAACAGATCTTTCTTACTAGAATTTTAAACTCAAATCTTTGGCGAATAAACGCATGTTATTATGTTAATCAGAACTTTCTATATAGAATTTGAAAATTGTCTATTTAAAATTTTATTATTGTATTTTAATTTTCTTTTGCCAAAAATTATATCTGTTAGAATTATCTGTTATTCTCTGATCATAAAACTGAATGCAAGAAGAAAGTTTGGTATTAATATGCATCACATGTGTTTCATCAAAGCAAAAATGTGTTTATAAACTCCTGATTGTATATCAGATCATACGGAACGGCCCATAATTTAAAATTAATGAGATACACTTGCACACACATAAAATTCACAAGGAAACAAATTTATCGGCATCCATGTACATATTCCTTCTGTAATGTAAATGAAACTATCATCCCCATAAAGAGCCAAATAAATTTATATTGATGAAAAAGAAAATAAAGCTGTCTAGTCTCAAAATTTGTATATCCATTTTCTAAAATGTATGTATAATCATCGTGAAAACTATTTTCAATTGAAATTGATTCCAAATAAAAATCAGATGTACACAGAATCTGAAAAAAACTAATTAATCTTGATAGTAAAATATAAATTACAGAGAGAATTAAAATAATATGTAAAGCCTATTAGTTATATTTAATACAAATTTTGGTGTCATTTCAATAGAAAAGTTTTTATATATCATTGAAATATACTTGTAAACAACAATTCTGCCTCAAAAATACTTAAAATATTAATGACAGATTAGAAAATTAAACTTGTTTTTTATTTTTATTCAAATTTTTACAAAAGTCAGAATATTCTGCAAATGTATGTTTAATAATCTGTTTTAAATGAATAACAATTGACTTGTTAAAGCGTCAGTACACCCCGCTACGCTATGAAAGAGACATGTAATACATATCAAATCTCCATTAAAGGTCTTTTTGTTAGGAACTCTCCATTTGTTACGCCCTCAAATCAATATGAATAACGCTTTATATTTGACACCACGCAGTGGACAAGACTGTTATAAGGTATTTCAATATGCCCCGCATAAATTGTCTTCTAAGAGGACTTCTTATAGATGGTGGTCCGTATTTATATGTTTCATAGGAGAAAATTTTGAAAACTCATAGTCGACCACCTCCGACAGACAGACATGCATACAGAGAGACATTGAAGAGAGCAAATATTGTCAATTTCTACATGTCATCATTAAAAGGGTTCAGTAACCTTTTAATAATCATGTATTATAAAAAATAATTTAATGTAAGTAGATAAAGAAATTAATTAAAAAAATTATTTCATTTTTCAGCGGTTCACGAGATGCATTTCAACTTAACTAGACCAACTACCACAACACCTGATCCACGAGCTCCAAAGCAACTTGCTAGCAGTGTTTTAGCTACTGGTAAAATAGACCTTCATGTATTTCTTTTAGTTAATTTCTCAAAATATTAGAATTTGCTACAGTTCCATTATATTTTTTCAGGCTGCGAAATTGAAGGACATGTGTACAGAGTACAACAAGTTGTCCGTCCAGCTAGTGGACCGTGTATGCTGTGCCGTTGCGAATCTGGAGGTATGATGAAATGTGAACCAAGAGATTGTCAGCCACAAGCACCCCTCTTATTACGTCTCAATAGAGAGTTTTTTAGAAAAAGAAGATAATTTTTCTATCTTCAAGGAAGAGAATAATGGTTGTTGGTTTACTGCAGTGATAAATGGTCGTTTTCTTTGCTTTTTTCATTATGTGAAAACTTTTTCCTTGGTGCTGTCTGTCTACATAAATTATTTTATTACTTCAGTTAATCGAATGTGGCAATTTATATGGGAATCTGTTAATATTTGTTGATAAAACTAGTCGAGCTTGTGTGCTTCAAATGCATTCCGTACTTTTGTAATGAGTTTCATCAAATACCAATACAAGAGATTTTTTCTAATAAATGTTGATTTGAAGATTCATCACTATAAACACGTTTTTCATAGTTTCTTCACATGCTACCATTCACAAAAATGTCACACCGCATATTTCATTGACAAAATAATATAATTCACTAATTATATGCAACAGCTTGACTAGTTTTATCAATGACTGTTTTCAACAAAACTGCTTTATTTGCCATTTTTGATGACATGTAGAGCCTGTTCTGTTGTATGTTCGATTACTCCAAAACCTTTTCATATGAAAGATATTTTGTGACGTCCTTCCACTTTTGGGTGACAAGTGTAATTGTAGCTGGTGACTCCATTCATCAACCAATAACATCAGTCATGTTCAGTCAACAGCAGAAAACATGTTTTCTTGGTCATAAAATCGAAGAAAGAACAAAGAATTCCAAGAACATTTTATATTTAATAATAGTATTAATTCTCATTTGAGCTTATCGTAGCTCATAACTTAAGCAAAGTCTTAAGGTGTTTACTATTTATTTATTCTACTTTCATTTTCTTATTCTTTTTCATCCATCGAATAAGGAATTTTATGTTATTTGCTCATATCTCGCTCAATGTAGGTTGTGTTGTCGTCTTATTTATTTTTAATGCTTGTGCCATACCCAACAAGATTACTATGCTTGTTAATCTTTAATAAAAAAATTTTTTTTTATAAGGAACTTGTGCTTTTGAGCTCTATTCTTAATTTTCAGATATAGCTTACTGTAGATGTATCTCTCATAATTATATAACAGAAAAGTGTCGCTTACGAATATGCTCAAAAAATCTTTCGTAGATCTAAATTGCAAATGCAGAATTATCCAAATAGCTAGTTGAATTTTATATTTTATTTAAAAAAATCAAATGATCAAAACGCCAAACAATAACCTTCGAATGAAAGAAGGAATTTACTAAAATTATTATCCAAATTACTTTTTTTATCTCTATTTATATTTTCTAATCTCTTTCTTATTATTTCATTGGTAGTAAACCCCTACCAAGAAAACAATGAAAAAATTTAATTAACGAAGAATAAAAAAATGAAGTATACAATAGGTAATCTCGCAGTAAATTAATAAAAAAAAATTAATATATTTGAAAATGCGGCTTTTAATAATAGCTTTTAGGCTTATTTCTAGACCATTCTGCCTTTCTTTTTAATTTAGTAGATTAAGTAATGTAAGCAGATGAACAATCAATAATTTGAAACATTCGTGAAATGCGTGAATTCATTATTCAAAACTAAGCATAATTTATTCATATTTAAGTCCAAATAATAAAAATAATCACGCGAAAACTGCTTTTAATGTTTTGCTTTTTATTAAAATTTTTATCATATTAAAATCTATAGTACTATTTCCTCTGCCATTTTCCTACTTTTCAATAAATAAAATAATTAATGATAGTTTTATTTCTATTTCCTCTATTCTTAACTAAATACATGTAAATGAGAGACAGATATTAGGATTAAAGTGCAAGAGCTACATAATATTAATTTATCTAGTACACTTCATATACCTATGCTCTATTCAAAAATAATAATCAATAAAATGTGTTAATTCTTCATTTAAAAATTTGTCAGGCAACATTTACTTTTAGAAATTGTCTGAAGATGCTTGAATACCTTACTGCTGCAAATTGGCTTCTTATTTGCTTTGTTTAAAAAAAAAGTAATGCTCGTGATAATCCTTTAGTACAAGCTTGGCTTTGTTTACATTCATTAATTTTCTCTGATTGACCCACGTCGAACGTAGCTATCAAAGATGAAGAAGTGTTTTCTCTAATTTAAGAATAACTTCCATTAATTTATTGTCTTTTTTTAAGTATTTTTGAAATGAATTTTCAATGAAAATATGTGTAATTGTGTTCGATTGTTGGCTCTGGTATATGGCATGAATTAAGTTTGTTATACATTATAAATGTAATTTTACAATTTTTAATTTATATTTTTTATCATGTTACAATGTTTTTATCATTTGCCACTTTTTTGTAATTTTGAGTGTAATTTTTACTACATTTAAATAAAAATTTTAAAATATATTCTCAAAGACTTTATGAAATATAGTAATTATTATACTTTTTCCAACACAATACTCAAACAGAAAGTTACTGTTACTAATGTGAACAGTATTTATTATATTAATATAATTTTGTTTCTAAAGTTATTTCTATATATATCAAAAATGAATTCTAAATCCTACAATATTCATAAAAATTTATGTAAATAAATGAAAAAGTTAAAAAATCGTAGACAATGAAAAAAAGACGCTTACATATTTTTTCTACTTTATTATTAAATTCTAATTTCAAAGTATAAATATGTTCCTTTTCACTTTTTCATTAAGGAATATATTATCCATATTTTTAATACATATCAATGTTAATATATCACCAAAAATTATTTTGGTTTTCTCACACAAAATCTAATTCAATTTATTCATTCGTTGAGTAGGTTAGATTTAATTAGTTTCTGCTTTCTCACTTTTGTGTAAATTGTGTTTATTAACTATTTCTCTCACCATATATTTCTCTGTAATTAAACGTATATTATTTTAAGAATGTTTCAAGTCTTTTCAAAGAAAAAGCCACTACATTTAGTATAGTTCAAGAACCGTATTATATTACTTTGCTAAAAATGAATCAAATTGTCTAAAGTAGTATAAAATGAATAGTTTTAATATTGAAAAGTTAATTATATATTTACCCCCACCTCTCTCTCTCTGATAAACTTTTAATAACATCAATTTTCATCTAAATTATGTTAGAAATTTTAAAATTTCGCAAAGCGAATTGAATAAAAATTTTTACATGTTGTTTTAAATTTTTCTCAAAGTTAGAAATATATAACTATATTAATAGAACAAATTACAATTATCTTTAATAACATAGAACAAATACAATTATTTTTATGTATAATCTTTATTATATACATAATTTTAGTTATTTTATTTATTTTAAAATCTGATTTTGCCGAGGTAAATATTGACACCACTTAATAAAGAATAAAATAATCTGCTCAAAGCATATTGTAATGATTTTAAAATATATTTTACAGTTACAAATCTAGAAAAATGCCTCTAATATATGAAAAATTATTTTAAAAATATCTCTTAAAAACTGGATGTTCTTGGGGCTTACTATTGAAAAAGATCCCAAATATATTCTTTTTTCAGGTACATATTTTACACATGTTAAGACATAAAAATGGAACCAGAGTGTTTTATTAATTTATTCTTACACATAGTAAAAAATAAGATTCAGTATTCTTAAGTATTTTCAACTTTGTAAAATTGCTTATATCAGCATTGAGTAAAAAAAAAAAATTCAATCAAAAAAAATTAAATTTAAGAAAATACAATTATTTTTTTGTCAATTTTTTATTAAAAAAATTTTTTGTGGTTTTTTTATTACTAGATTTAAAAAAAATTAAAAACTAGTTTTATAAGTGAAGTTTAAAAGTATATTAAATGTAAAGCTGAAACAGGAAAGAAAAGAAAATAGCTACACTCATAAATATAATTTTCATCATTACATTAATTTCTGATTTAATAATTCAGTGTATTGAATTTTGCCATCTATCATACCTTTATGGATCAATCCTTTAAAAATATTCTTATAAATATATTGTATTTTAAATATAATATTTTATTCCCCCCCCCATACACTTATTACAGCGGTTAAAAACTGAAAACTAATGATAGCAACTCTAGACCATATCAGACAGAATGGGTTGGAAATTATGGAGAGTGTAATTTGTAATGAAAAACTTAACTCGTAGACAGAATATAAGAATAAGTTTTGAAAACTGGTATTTGAAACTTATCTCCAAAACAGACGGAGAAAGTGATTACTTTTTTCGAACATGAAAAGCAGAATCATTCATAAACCAGTGTTCAAAAACTTTCGATTCCAAAAAGCAATAACTACTCATTTTTAAGCAGCCTATTGAATTGTTGAACATTGGAAATTGCTTTCAAGAGGCGAATTTATAAAACAAATGTGTTTCTAAAATGCCATGCCACTTTACTTGCAGATTTTAAAGGAAAATATTTTATTATAAAGCACATAAATGAGCTGTGAATAAAATGACATACAATTAAAGATTAAGCAATAAAATTAGAAAAAAGCATATACTGTCAAACACATAATAATTTAAAGTATGCAGGAATGTATAATCAATTTCTTTAGATAAGAGTAATAATGTAAATACTTGTGCACAAAAAAACTAGCAATTTTTTCTACATATGAATTAAGTAATCTATTAGAAGGGCTAACAGAAGAAATAACTTGAATGGGGATTGTACCAGCCTTGATACTCTTAAGGAATTCGATATTACTGTAAAAGAATTCAACACTGACTTGCAAAAAACTGCATCTGCAATAAATGTAAATGGTATTCCTAATCTCGTAGTAGAAATAATGCTTTTATTCAGCCGCTAAAGCCAAAAATCGGATTTTTTTGATTGAATTTCATTGTATAATAAATACACTAGTAAATTTCATTGATTGGTTCAAAATACTCTCATATGCTTTTAGCTTGACTCAAAAATATTTTCCGAGAAATGACTTTTTTAATAATAATCATTCCTACTAAAAGTTAATTTGTCTTGAAAAGCAAGAATTCTGACCATATTGATTGCCAATTTTCTGGAAATTGACTTACAACATGCTCGACGTCTAAGCTATGATCAGTTCTTGATTGGTTTTTGTCAATTTATCAGAATAAATAGCTATATTTGGGTGAAAAAACGTATATAGTTAAAACGCATTTTTAAATACAGATGGCTTAAATGATTTAAATGTTCTTAAGTGGCATTATTCTGCATGTTGTTGTTGTGTTGTGGCTTATCCTCCAAATGCCTGACGAAGTCAGATAAGGTCCATCAGACCGTTGACCCTAAGGAAATCGAGGACCAGTAGGGAGGAAGAATATATATCTTCTCTGGAAAGTCCCAAACAGTCCGGGATGTGATTAGGAGAAGCCTGCTCAGTTTTACATTCAGAGCAGACCTCAAAGACCAGCATGAACTGAATAAAAAGATCCAGGAAAAATGGAAGAATTGCATCAATGATATTTGAATGTAGTAAAATAATTATATATAACAAAAACGGCCGTCTTCACCAAGGATTTGGAAAGGAAAATTCTCCTAAATTATAAAAAAGCTTTCGTTCAGTAATTTTTGGAAATGTGCTCAACTTTGAAAAAAAGCTATTAATAATAATTATATATGCAGGAAATTAAACGAAGTTGTCAAAAGACATTTAATGAAGTTAATTATGTGGAAAATGCATTTTATTTTATACCTATAAATATTTAATTTGAAACAAGGGTTAACTGAATTAATATATTTAAATATCCAATATGTAGAAATGGATTGAAAAATGTTTCTAATAATATCTTAAAAATATAACATTATATTTTCTATGTATTTAATAAAATAAAATTTATTGTTTATTAACGATCAACTAAACTAATGGATATTTTTAAAATATTATTACAGTATTAAAAATACAAAGGTTTTTAACTTAGATTAAATTAAAAAATCTTTTTTGCAGTTCATTAGTAATGTAAGTGAATACTATAACATTAAAGTTAATATTAATATTTAGTTAATATTAATATTTAGTTGTTCTCATTTTTTTAAGAATTCGCTGTATAAAACTAAATATTTTGGTAAATTATATCATTTTAATTTCGATTTTCACCAACTACTGATATCTTTGTTATTAACTTATTATTTTAGATTTAGATAGGATTTTAAATGATTTTGAAAAATTGTATTTTAAGGTAAAGTTGAGATTTTCATTTGTTTTATTATATTAACAAACTTTACCTATTTTTTTAAACATTAATTATATATTAAATTAATTTTTGTTGTAATTTAGAAGATTTTTTTAATACATCTACAAATTTGTGTGTGCGTAGATAACACAGAAATCTTATTCATATCAAATATAGATGTCGCCACTATATCTGTAGCGATTTTAATTATCTGTTATTAAAAAAAATTTATATCGTCTACAACATTATTTTTATTTTCTCTTCTAGCTTTTATGTAATTTACAAATGATAGAAAAGCAAAGATAAAATTTAATGTCCCCTCTTCTTAAAAATAAAACGTATGTAATGTTATATTCTAAAAAGGAACATTTTCAAGGTGTAAAGAAACTCAGATGTCATAAACATTCACGTTTTCGTAATTAAATTTAATAGTAAGCCATTAAAATAATAAGTTTTGAAATACGAGTCAAAAGTTTTTGATAATATATTTATTTTCTCATGGAATGGTTACAATAAGCATCTTCTTCTAAGTTTAAAGCAAAAATAATTATAATAGATATAACGGTTCAAATGTTAGCTGTGAATTTAAATTATCAATAGAAAATAACTGACATTTTGATAAATTAAAAATTTATATCTCAATAAAATTTGGAATTATTTTATGCAAAATTTCATAATATTCAGTTTCAAAATAATATTCTGATCTCATGAATTTTGTAACATTTCAACATTGAAATAAATAACTTCCGCATGTTCATATAAATTAACAAAAATCTATAATTGATTTCATCAAAATTAGTTTAGGATAAAAAAAAATTGCAGGATTAAAATAAAATCTTGTAATCCCTACAATATAAATATTGTCGGTAGCATTTCTATATTTAAGTAAATTAGTAATATATACATCAATTCTGGGGAATTTAATACAATAGCAGAATTATAGATAAGCCAATCATACATTCTGGTCATCAGAAGAATACTGAATCGATCCTTATAACATCCAAAGGCAGAATTTCAAAAATATATAAATAATACTAGGTAGATTAATGCTTCTACCTAGTTCTACTTTAGGTTCTTTGTTCATTTGTAATTATAAAGCTCTCTTTATTTATAATTACAAAGGTGCAGCCTGGTTGATGTCCTTATTTAAAAGCATAACCCACCAACTAAATTAAAACCATAATGTAAATGAAACGCTTACAGGTTTTGCCAAAAATTTCTAAAAATAGTGAACTTTTTCTCTTTAAAAGGTATATATATACCTGACGAAAGATGATAAGTATCAGTTTACTTTTAAGTTCTCTTTAAGATAAAAGTTTCGTAGAAATTTTGGAAAAATAGTTAATAGCACTTCTATAATAAATATAATGACTTCTATAGTATGTCTTCAAATATATAACTTCCGCATTCTTCGAGCTCTTAATTATATTTTTAACATAGTTCTTTGTGGACCTGAACTACACATAATTTTTAAAATTTTGCAAGGATTTTAAAAAAAGATTTATCAGCAGGAATAAATTTTAGTCACAAGTTTCAGTATTTTTAAAGAAAATAAGCATGTATATTAAGTAATTTTTTTTTCACTTCAACATTTCACAGACCGTATTAAGTAAATTCTGATATTTAAATTTAGTAGGAAATTACAAAAGTTAGTTTTTTCATCTTATAATAAAATCAAATTTCTTAATGAGAGTTTTTTTTTCCAGTGAAAATGATTTGAAGTACTAAGAGAAAATACTATCGTTAAATTGTCAGAATTGGGAAAATATTACATACATTAATATAAGATAATTTCAAATTAAAAATGTAATTAATGTTTTTATCTTACAGTTCTACTTAAAGTGAAACAATGCTTAATTTTCTAGATCAATATTTAGCGAATAGTATTCCACACATTCTCTAAAAATTGAAATAGTAAAAACTATCTTTCTCCTAATTTCAAGTAAAAAGATTAGTAAAACCTTGATGCCCATTCTTTCGTCCCTGCTGGCAACCGAATGGTTAGCGCTTTGGTTTTATATTCAATTGTCCATGAGTTTTGTCTTGAACAACCTTAAAACCCTAAAGGTCTGCAACAAGAAAATTAAAGTCAGAGACAGCTGTCTGGAGGGATATTGTGTTTCAGGCTAAGGACCACTCTGGGCTGTATATGAAGAGAAGAGTTTATGAGGTTGATTCTTACCTTGGGCACATGAATGTTTCTAGGGATTTGGACCCCACCTTAAATTAATGACCCTGATCTATTTACCCCTCACCTGTAAAATATGACCGTTGAATGAACAAAAAGCCACCAAACCTTTTCTTGTGATCAGCTAAATCTTTGAATACAATGAGAGCCAGGGTTTAACATTAATAATATTACGCTTTTTTATAGTTAAACTCTGGCTGTTAAACATATGGTGTTAAAACTTCTTTGACATAATCAATATCTAATAAAATTATCCACAAATTATTAAGGCTAAGTATTGCACAATATTAAAACCAAAAAATTTAAATCATACATAATCAATAAAGAGCAACAATTATCTTCAATTATATCAAGAGAAAATATTAATAATATAAAATTTTATATTTTAATGAGCATTTAAAAAAATAGCATTTTTATGAGCAGTCAGTAGTTTCTTTTGCATTATATTAAAATTATATTTTCAATTAAGGGCGAAATGATCATTAAAATTATTTTTTAAGCAGTGAGAGTCAATGAATCATCAGTCAAAATTTTGGTAGGTTTTCGAAAATGTAGGTAGAAGTTCTGTTGAATTATACGTTTTGATTAAAATTTTCTCTTTTCCCTGATAAACGTAGTTACAACTCATATTAATTGGATATATTGACAAGATTCATCTAATGAAGATGATCATATTCCAGGTCATAACAGCCCTGTCATTCATGTAGTTAAATATAAGCAAAACATCAATAAAAGTAGCTTATCATGAGTATTGATAGGTTCAATTCAGAGGAAGAATCCTAATAACTCACTGATGTCGAGTATTGTCGATCACTTTTACCAATTTATGACCTAAAATAGACATGTAGTCGATAATTGGCTTACAATTTTGTACCGTTTTCGTTCAGAGATTGTTTATTTGAAATGTTCATCGGAATATGATATTTTAAAATCTGATCAAATTCACACATTGTATTTCGTAACTATATCAGCTGAATAATAGTAAGTTAACTCCGATAAATAATTTTATTTCTGTGAGAAACTATGCTATGATCATACAGACTTGGTAATAAGAATACAGAATGTACCCAGATAAGATAAGTTTATGAGAGTATGCATCAGTTACTGTTCATTAAAAAGCCCATCAAGCGATGTAAAAAAAAAAACTCTTGCCTTTTACTTGACAAATGCCGTATTTTCAAAGATACATGCAGTATTTTCAACTTGAACAGAAAATGTGTCATGATTTTCAATGTATTTTCAAGTATATCTGAACTTCAACCACTAAACTCATAAATCATGAGTTATTAAAGAATGACGTAAAAGTTACTACTTTTGAGTAACAAAATTGCTCTATTCAAATAAATATGATTCAATATGACAGAAATTGCAGTTTTATGAGAGAGATATATTCCTTTATTATATTTACATAGATCTGTTTATTTTTCTACCAACAATTTAAATATTAAAAGAGCCTTTATGAATAAGGACACATAAATTAAAGCACTGAGTTTGATTCCTTTAACTATGGGATAAATTTTGAATCATTTTCTGTATTTGAAATAATGCTTCCATTTTTTAAATTACTTAATTTTAAAGCACTTTGTTTTGTTTATATTAAATATTAATTATCGATTTTTAAACTTAAGGATTGAAATAATTTTCAAACATTTAAATGTATGATCATTTGAATAAAATTTAAATACCTTGTTATAAAATCTTTATTAAAAAATCATAAATTTTTCAACCAACTATTTTTAAATATTTAATATTAACTTTTCATTAGTTTAAACAGGCTGTTTCTATATTATCACATAAATTCATGAATAAAACGATCAATTAGTAGTTGCTTTTATTGAGTAAGTTTATAGATATTTTACACATTTTGTGCATCAAAAATTAATGAGAAGAGTTTGATTAACAAATCACTTATCAAAAGCTCACAAATTTAAAAATTAAAATATTAAAATGTTTAATATGATTTGTTCTTTACTTCAACTTCATGTAAATCATTGCACTAAATATTCTTTTTTTATTTACCAAGAGTACATATGAAATAACGAAAAATTTTTATGGGAAAACCAAGATGAGGCATAGTTACAGAATGATAGAAACAGCAATAAGTTTGTCGAAATTTAGCATAAATATATACAAAAAATTATTTTTGTAGATGCATGAAATATAGAAAATCATTAAAAAGTTTTATCATTTACTTAAATAAAATTCTGTAATACCAGATAAAATTAATTTTGTCAAATTTCATTTGTTTTGAAAGTATAAACTCAACTTAGACCCAAAATTTGCAGTATCATTGATACGTTAAAAATAACATATTTGTATTTTAAATAGAAGATTATGATTTTAAAATATTGAACTATATTGTGATTTTTTTTTCTTCTGTTGTTCAAATACGTCACTATATTTTCATTACCAATATGCCCAGAAATTTAGAAACGAAATTGTGGTATTTGATAAATTTCAAAAATACTATTTAAAGTATATTTTAAGTCATAACTGTTATCTTTCTAAAGTTCAAAATAAATACTTAAATTTTGTCATAATAAATACTTAAATTATTTTAAATAATGAAGTTACTAGCTCTAGAAATAAATTATAATATTCAAATAAAAAGAGGTACACATCTTTATCAAAAGAATGTTCATTCACATTAGTTTTTAAGGGTTATCACAAACACATTGATTCAAAAATCACAAAAAATATTTCTTTTCATCTCATTAATAATTATCAACAACAACAATGTATCTTATTAAGCCTTAAAGTTATTTTTAATTTAAATTGATTAGTTTTCATCCATAAAATGATGTTAATCGACAAATAGAAATTTCTCACACTTGAACTTCAATTATATAATCGATAAAGTAAAATAATATTACTTTCTAGAACATATAAGAGAATCTATAAATTTCTTGTTTCTATTGTTGTATAGTGCCCGCCTACTATAATTTTCCCTTTTCAGAACTACAAAGAGCGGAAGAGACGGTACCTTACAAAATAAGGCGCCATGTAGGTGTGCCATCAAAGCCCCAAAAGTATGTTTTCATAATTTAGAAGCAGAGACCAAGAAAAGGGCCCCAGACTTGGCCTGCCACCTTAGAGGTATCATTTCACATGGAAAACATAGCGACCACCACGTATTTAACGTGCCCCAGCTGCAATTAGCGAACACGAAGGATCTTTGATTGGATTGTGATTCGAACGCACTAGCTTCTGATAACAAGAACGAACACCCTTGCAGAATAGGTAAACGCTTCTTGTTTTCTTTAAGATTTATTTTCGGAAAATACAAACCTTGTATACATTTTGCATCATATATTGATTGTTTGTCTTGTACTGCGTACACAAATAAAAGTACTTTTAATTAAATTTTCCCATTTTTTTGTGTGAGATGATTTTAATATTATATCTTTCATTTTTGATGATATTTTTATTTTTAAGAAAACATGAATGGAGCCATCCTTATATTATGAATTCAATTTATCTCTTAATCCAAAGAAGGGAGACTTTAATGTCGGTACTTATTGAAGTTTTATTACTTTTAAGAGTAACGCCTATGCAATTAGTGGAGTTGATTAATTTTAATCAATAAAATATTTTTTATATGTTTTTGTATGTAGAGAGAAATATTGATTAGAAAAAAATTTGGATAACTATTTAAAATCCAAAGTTTTGTTAAGCACATTTTTCATGACAATTTATTGTAAGAAATGCTTAAAATTCATTTTGTAATTTATTTTGACACGAAATATTGTAATTAAATTTATTAATACAAAAAAAATGGATTTATATTTCGGAAAATAAAAAGGTGGGATAAATATATAACTGTTTTTTTGTTTATGTAAATCTGAAGGAAGATTTCGAATATTTCAACTCAAATATTAATTTTAATATTGATTTAGAATTCCGATTTTTTTAATGTGTACTGAAATAACTATGTAACAATATACTAAAATATTATGAAATGTTTAATATTAATAACTGTTTTTCCTTATTTAGCGAAGATCTTATTGAAGTTATAATTTCGCTGAGGTTATTTTTTTAAACTTAAATGGTTGATAATGTAAAAAACGCGAATCATATGTCGTATGTATGAGACTACTTTATAATTATTATTCATTTTAGCTTTGTAAATTTTCCTTCCTTGGGTACATTAATGATTATGTATAGAATTTTGCTGAAAATTTGATAATGCAGTCTACCAAGGAAAATTAAAAGTTCACAAGACTTTCTATTCTTCTATATTTTCAAGGCTATTTCTGAATTTTACAGCGAGAATTGTCATATTTTGAATAAATTTAAGACTTGCGTTTGCAAAAATTTCGTAGAAAAGCAGAAATCTATATTTGGTTATTATAGATATAGACACAATAATTGAAAGAAATTTATATATGTATGCGTGTTTACTTTTAAATATTAAACTAACTATGATATAAACCAAAGAAAATCACTACTGTATGCAGTAATATCTGTTTCTTGTAAAAAAAATTAAACCCATATAAGAGTCAAAAGTTCATTATAAAAAAATGCAATATGAACCTATCTAATAATATATTCAAAATTGATCACTCTACTATATTCAACATAATATATATACTACTTTTAAATTATCAGTGAAATTTGCATTATTAAACAACTTATACCTTATTGTTTTTTAAGTAACGTTTCTTCAAGTTTCGTTTTGTTTGGTAAGCAATTTTTTTAGACTGTATTTTGCGAATTAAACATTAAAACTTATTTTTCTAATAAATAAATAAATCTTTCTTAGAGAGAATTGTGATTTTTAAAAAATAAATTATAATTTAAGCTCTTTTATGTGTGTGTGTGCCTAAATAAAACAATATGATATATAGTTTCTTCTGATTTAATAAACTTAATATTTGTTTCATAAATATTTCGATATTTTCGTTACCCAAAACTATTGAAAAACTACTGGAAATTAAAAATTTTAAATAGCAACCACCATGCAAATGCTGTAAAGCTAATCTAACCTCCTAGTAAATATAACTCCCAACATACTAAAATTGTTCTTGATGTTAAATAAGAAAAATAAAAATCATTAATTACTATTACACCTATTATTTAATATATTCCTTTCCCTAATTCTCCTCTACTTACTTACAATTACAATTTTATGAATTTCATGGCAGTTAGCAGTATTGTTTTCAAGCTTCATTAGAATTTTCTTTTTTAAGTAAATATATATATATATATATATATATATATATATATATATATATATATATATATATATATGCATAAAAAGTTTACAAGAAGAAATTAATTTTCTAAATAAGTATAAAATGATAAAGTATTAAATATTTAGGAAAGGTAATGAATGAATGTTGATAAAAAATGTGAATAAATGATTTACTAAGTTCTAACCCGTAAGTGCCAGAAAAATTGGTAACATAAAATAAGATGATTCATGTTAAGAAATAAGGGAGTACTTCTCCTGTGTTTAGAATAATTAAATGAGAGAGAATAATTTTTTAAAAATTCTTTCCTAAAGTCCTTCAGATGCTCTGTGAATGAGTTAATTATGTTTTATTCCATTCTTTCATAAGCAAATTCACTGAAGATCTATTGTACATACAACGGTTTAATATTTCACTGCGCTTGTCTGCTGAAGTTTATTTCAAACTAATCCAAGCCAGACGATGCAATCTGATAGAAAACTATTATTATTAGCAGGAAAGAGTTTTATACTTTACTATATAATACATTCTAATTAAGATAGCATTACTCTAAATGATTTTCATCCTGTCTTTCCAAGACATAAATTTTAAAAGAAGAAATTATTATGAGCAGAAAGCAATTGGATTCAATAAAAAAATCAGTAACTAAAGAGACAAACGGTCACGCGATCGTATTTTAAGACAAGCATCCTGCTTTTAACTGATGTCATCTTACGCGTGCAAGTAATGATTATGGAGTCATCATTGTTCTAAAAACTTGACACGCTATTCTTATGTCTATTTCTCATTATTTTTTTGAAAAGGGTTATAATTGCTTTTTTTTTTTTTTTTTTTAAAAATTATTGATTTCATTCCACTTTTGCAAATATTCTATCTTCGCGTTGCTTAGATGATTGAAATCTTTAAATTTTCTTTATGCAAATTAATTTTTCTCGTTGTGCATTGGGAATATTTGCTGTGCTGAATCTTCAGAATAAATATTTAGTGGAAAAAAAGATGTTACTTAATTTTATCAAACATACTTTTACTCATTAAAAAGTCTTTTTTGATAGAAGTACCTAGTTTTCTTAAATGTTGAATCATCAGGTAAAGTTTGAAACACTATTTTTATTTTTTCACAATAAAACCCAAAAAAAAGTTATTTTTTAGGCATATCAGGGCATAGTTTGTAAATAGAAAACAGCTTATGTAATTAAGTAATTTGCTAAAAATAACTCATAAGAATAACCCTACAGTTTCTAAAGTTTATTTACACGTTAAATACTGCTGAACACATTAACATGCACATTTCAATAATTTAGCCATATCTTCTTCAAAATATTGGCCCTGGTTTCTCTACAGAAAATATTTTTAAAATTTTTTTATTATGTATGTAAAAATGTGCAAAATATACTTTTTATAAAATCATATCAAATATTGTATTGAAATAATTACACTTGAAGTGAAAGTTTTATATTTCTTGTGAATAATAATCCCAGATAAGCATAAAAGGAGAAGCCAATATAAACTGTTCCGTTTTTTGTAATGTCGAATTTCTAAGAATTATCAATAAGGACATAATATTGACATATCAAATCATTTTTTATGGCAATTTATTCTACATTTAATCACAGAAAAATTTTTCTCCTAAGGCCCGACTAACCTTCACAATTTAATAAGACTGAGCGCTGCAAAGTGCGAAGTGGTAGCAATCTTTTATAAATGGGGACCCAGTGGGTATGCCATCTTCGCCCCGAAAGAGAAAGAATAGAAAAATAAAGAGAGAAAGAAAGGAACATCCACGCCTGAACCAGGATTCGAATCCTAGACCTAATGCTTCGAAGTTAGAAACGTTAACAACCCCGCTGTCGGTCGGCTAATCATAATAGTAAAATAGTAATTAAAATGCGATTTTTTCAAAAACACGTTACATCAAAATCTGAAGATGAATTTTAGCATAAATATTTCAATTTTTTTATTAATGGATCAAATATTTTATGTTTTTTTTTACCGATACAAACTTATGCTACATGGGTATTTCCAAGATGTTAAAAAAAAATTAGTCAGCAAAATTATGTGGTTATGTGTGAAAACTCATTTTTGCATTTCTTGTGTAGCTGATAGAAAAAAATAATAATTTATCAGATAATGCATCAAAAGAGCATATTTTTAAAACAATTTAGTATAAATTTATAAAATGAAAAACGATTAAGGATTATAAAAAAAGGTCTTAACGATAAAGGTACTTTTTCAATGAAAACCATTTCTGTAAATACACACACAGTGTAGCTTTCTTAAACTAGAGTTAAAAGAATACTTAATTTTTCTGAATCAGAACTTGAAATGTTTGGTGAACATTTTTTTTATCTATACACACGAATCTTCGCTGTTATCTAAAATGAAATCTTGTACTTAATTTTTCAATTTTCTACGAAAATCATGAGATTTGAGTACACCTATCAATTTTATTGAAATTCATTGTGATAAAATGCCTATATTCATTTCTTAAATAATGCAACAATTACTTTAAGTGACAAATAATAAAAGACCCATAAAATTTTCTAGGTATTTATTAATATCAGGAAACCTACTACAAAATTTAATATATTTCGCTGAATAATATTATCACATTTCTTATCTAAAATTGAATCCAAATGTTTTCTTTTACAAGTTAGAACAGAAATATAAAGCAACCCCAGTTTTAAATTTCAATAAAATCCTAAATCTGATGGGCATTAAAAAGTTTCTTTTCCAAAGTAACAAAAGTAAGCATTGCTATTACATGTAACACGAGATATAAAAATTTATTCTGCAAGCTATTTTTGCGCATACGCGAGTACACACAGTTCAATGTAACAAATTGTGTACTTTAATTACACATTTAAAAATTGATTTCAATTAATCTTACAGTAATGTATTTCATTAATATGATTATCTAATATCAATAATAAAACTAAGTGGAATGCTTTAAAATAGATTAAATGTATAAGATCAATATCTATATTCTGATATTTTAGGTTATTAACATCAGCATCACATTTATGTCTTAAAATAAGTTTTAAATTTTTAACGCCGAATAAAATTTTTAATATTCAATCGGTTTTCCGAAGCCATTTTCGGAACATTTAAACTAGAAAAAGTCTAACATATTATGGGGGTTAATGGTACAAAATGTATTCTTAATAGTAGAACTATATATAAGCTTTTGAAACTCTGAACTATTTATAAGTTTTTGAAGCTATTTTAAACTATTTAAAATTAAACGGCTTAGTTATAATTTTTCCCGTTTATCAAAAAATGATTTAATACAATTTTTTAACTCTTCTGAATACCTTTCAAAAATACTTTTTAATAATTATTAGCTTTTTTTTTTAAATCGAAGTTTTTATTTGGAAGTTCTGAATGACAAATTTTAAACTTAGAAATCTGTAAAAAATCATAAAAATTGCAACGCAAAGTAGTTAAATATAACCATATAATTTTTCTCAATTTCTAACGATGCTTACAATAATTCCATAAACTGAGCAACAACATTTTTTTTTTATTTTGTCACCAATTCCATAGCTTTTACACATTAAAGTGATTCACTATTTCCAGTGAAATGAAAATCCTTTTCTTGAAAAGTGCCATATAACTTACAGTTCAATAAATGTATCGCAAGTATTTTTTCCAGAAACAGTATCAGATCTATCACTTATAGACAATGAAACGACCTACTCAACCGTGTCGTAACCGTGCGATAAGGGCAACAACATTTTCTAAAATAGTTATGAAATGTATCGCAAGCACTTTTTATTCCAACATAGATTTAAATAATTCGAATACGAACCAGTAGGTAAAAAGAAAAAGTTCCGAATCCAATGTGTTTATCTCAGTTTTTTTGAATAATTCGGTAGACGGTGTCTCAATGGATGCATTATGAAGCCACATACTCGGGACACCCTCATCACAATGGGTCGTATTTCGCAGCCGACATTCTCTTTCAGGGAGCAGAAGGAAACCGTTGCCTTCCCCCGCTAGAATCGCTTATTGTTTTTCATACCTCACTTACCTGAGAGGGACCCGCAGGTAAAAGTTGCGTTAGGAAGGGGTGAGGAGAAGCAGCGCCCTCTGCCCCGACAACCGGCATGCGGATTTCTTCATCATTTGCCACCAGCCATCCAACCAAGTATGTCTCGGATCGGGCTGCTCTTCTTCATCTTCGCAACGGCCGGTGCCAGTAAGTGAAGAATGATGCTCTTTTACCTTTCTTCTGACAATTCACGAAAAGTTCGCTTTCATAAGCTCTTGTAGATAATTCTGTAAATCTAATCTGAAAATTCTGTTAAGATTAAAGTAACATATTACATATAATTAAGCGAAATAAGCGCAAATATTAATTTTTGAAAATGTGAAAACAAAAATATTTTGTGCATGATTAAGTTATATGCGATACAAAAATATTTGTATATTTCAACATACATTCAATTTAATTTTGCTTATCAAAATCTTTTAACTTAATTTTGCTTATTTAATTCATCACTTTACTTATTTGATAGTTACATGTATCAGACTTGACCAGCAAATTTCATTGCGAAATTTATATTCTATAATATGAATATCTCCCCCCCCCCCACCAAAATCTACTATATTGTAGTCTTTCATATTATATATTTTGAAAAAAATTTTAGATAGGTTTTAACATTGAAAAAATTATTTTAATAAATAAATCTGAATAACTGGAAATGAATATGTCATTTGAGATTGAATATAAGTGTCAATTTTTAGATTTCACAATTTTTCAACTCATGGCAATTTTTAAGATATATTTGCGCAATGCTTCAGCATATGAAATTCATTATATTTGTTAATTCATTTATTCTAAATATGTAATAAAGAAATTTAGTTTTTTTTTAATTCGTAATTTTTCTCGTATACTAAGAACTGATTGTTGTTTGTTACACACACAAACAAATGATTTTTAATCACCGGGATTGTAAATTATTTACATAGCTTTCAATATGTTTTGGTGAAATCACTGACAAAATAAAGTATTATCTTTCTTCAAAACTAATGTTTTACGAAACCCATCATTTTTAATTTAATATGATTGATTATATAGCATTATTAAATAATATAAAGCACTCTATTGGTTTTCAAAATATATAAATTGGACTATTTATTCCACGGTTATAAATTCCTTTACTTAACTTTGAATTCCTTCTTTTAGAATGCTTACAATACTTTTTACTCAATGTTCCTAAAACTCCAGATAAGCAAGTGATCTAATTTGAAACAGATTGATTAAGATTTTGATTAAATTTAACAGAACCTCAACAATTTTGTACGAATAGTTTTGTCTCTCAACATGATGTTTATAAAAATATTTTATAGATTTTATATATAAGAATTATATACTCTCGTATTTTATAAATAAGATATATCTCGCGATATAATTAAATTAATATTAAAAGCATAGAAGTAAAACATTTGGTACATTCTGTGTTCACATAATTATTACATATAAAGGAAACACTGTACTTTATAATTTTAATTTAATCATTTTATTAGGACAAAATAAATAAAACATAAAGAGTTTTTCAAATTTGCAATGTGTAATAAAGCTTTGTGTTGAACGGAGCAAAATTTCATTGATAAAAATAAACTTCTGCGTTGCTTTTCTGAAGAATAGTTTTATAGCTAATTTCAATGCATAAATAAGCAAATAATATTTATTTTTTAATTATTTGTTGCATTTAAAAAATACTGCAAAATATACATCAAGGAGAATTGTATAAGTAAATTTGTAAGACAATTTTGAAATAATTTTTAATTCTATTTTTTATTTTCAAAATGAGTTCAATAACTTTCAATGTTATTTTTTTGTCATTCATTTAGTCAATATAATTAGTATTGTAGTTACATATTCATTTATGTGTATCTTTACTGTTTAATGTTAAAGATAAGAATAAATTTAAAAAATCTAGAAGTAACTGATTTGAAAAGCAAAATGGAAAGTTGTGAACAGTTTAAAGAAACATTTATTTTTTTGCATCAGAAACTATTACAAGAAAAGAGCTTAAAGTTATAATTGTCATATTTATTGAAACTGATATTATTTATATCTAACGTGTTTTCGACATATTTGTAAAGGAACTTCATGAGAGAAGGTCATGAAGTTCCTTTACAAATATATCAAAAAAGTTTTCACCTGAAATATTTGCTTATATTAATTATAAATAAGAAAAAATAATTTAATTGTTATATTGAATAATTTTAGATAAAATTTCTATAATTTCTTTTTACAAAAGTATATAATCCGAAATGTTTTCATATTTTTGTACAGATGTGATCGGCGAAGCTATTTTTATGGGTTTGAAGTGATTTACCTGCCATCTGTTTATTAAATTAAAGATAAATTTCCCATCAATATTAGAGACATTAATAGGAAAATGTATTAATCTATAGTACTAGTTTTAGTTAATGTGTACATGAAACGCAGTTTTTGAAAGACCAATATTGATTTTAATGCTTTGAAAGGAAGACTGAAAAATAATATCTTTTCTGATGATCAAAAACATGTTATATTTTATATTCCTGTTTTCTGACACACAAACTACACATTTCTTCCCATACTATTCTAGTTTTTAAGAAAATATGCACAGAAAAACTTTGAAAGAGTCTTGATAATTCCTTCACTTGTATCAAAGGCAAGTTCATTTATATCCTTCACTGTCACTTTATTTTGACTGACTTGCGATTGAAGAGAAAGATTATTAATCGTAATTATTAGGCGTGACGGGCAATTATATTAAAAGCCATAGAAGTGAATTATAAGGAAAATTATTCTCTTTCTCTCTTCGTGAAGAATATCAATACATCTTAATTAACTATAATTGCTGCATTTAATGCATAAGCAATTTTATTATATACCGCATAAATTAATATGTTACAAAGGACTTTTACTAAAACATTAAAGAGAAAAAGATTATATATATATATATATATATATATATATATATATATATATATATATATATATATATATATATATATATACATACATATATATATATATATATATATATATATATATACATATACATATATATATATATATTATATATATATATATATATATATATATATATATATATATATATATATATATATATATATATATATATATATAATATATATACATATATATACATATACATATATATATATATATATATATATATATATATATATATATATATATATATATATATATATATATATATATATATATATATATATATATATATATATATATATATATATATATATATATATATATATATATATATATATATATATATATATATATATATATATATATATATATATTAAATAATAACTGTTAATGATCCTCATTACGTTTATTTTCATTTTCCATGTCACAGATATTTTTAAATTATTCCTGATTTTAAAATAATACAAATGAGAGAGAGAGAGAGAGAGTTACCTTTTAATTTCATATAATAATAACAGTAATTTTTTACATCGTTTGCAAATTTATTTTTCATATTGGTTTATCAAGCCCTGATGAACACTTTTTACAACCTGGAAATCGAAACGTACAATGTTCCAGCCGCTTGACAAAAAAGCAAAGAAAAAAATATTGTAATATAGAGTAATTGTAAATATTGCATAGAAAAGATATTGTAATATAGATCCGTACATGTGTAAAATTCCATAGACCAAGACTGTACAGGTGCAAAATCCGTAACCGGAGACCAATTCCCTCGATTAAGAAACTTAGCTGAAATTCTGCCAAACTGATACCAATTTGTTTCATGTTATTCCTTAGAGCATATTTAAAAGGAATTAAAATAAAAAATAAATATTTTTTTTTAATTATGTTAAAACTACTGTTTTAAAACATGAACAAAAATTCAAGGTTTAAACTATTTGCAAAAATAATTAAGCATATAACATTGCATTAAAGGTACTTTAACTGCAATATTTTACCAACAACAGAAAAGGTATTTCAATGAAAAATCTAAAACTTCTTCATTTGCGGTGCAAAGAATAAAAATAATTAGGACTAAATTTTTGCATAAAAAATGGTTTATTAAAATAACAACTATAAATTTGGAATTTAATTTTCTAATCTGGCGAAATTTTGTGCAGTTTGGCACCATTTTTTTTTTTTTTTTTTTTTTTTTTTTTTTTTTTTACTAGTCGATGGAATTTTATTCATGTACCCATAGCTCTATTAAACAATCTAGATAAAATTTCAGTCTTTGAATATATTAAGAAATATATCACATTTCCTCATGTAACATGCTTATGCAGTAATAATATGTAATATACTTCATATAACACTAGAACGAAGTACACCAAAATCCCGTTTAATTGCTCAAATGCTTGTTCCATTTCCTGCAATACAGTTTCCGGTGCGGCAGGTGTTCGTATTGTATGTTACCTAAAACGGGTGTGACTGCTTATAAGTAAAACACCTGGTTCTCTTAAATAAAATGTATAGGTTAAACTACTAACGACTTGGTAGACATCTTCTAGGTAAACATTCTGTATGCATCTTGCAATTTGCCCATTTTATCATGGGCATATTGGTCAACTGTTCAAAACTGAACTAATATTCTTCTCTTGAAACCCCCTCATCTTAAATGATCTGGTGCTCAACTTTTCAATTATCCAATAAATATCCCCATTTATTGGCGGCTTCTTACAATTTTGGACACAGTTTTCTTTGTGAAATTTGTTCGCCATGGAACCACTGTATTTACAAAATTCAAAATGCGCACTTACCATTAAATTTATGAAAAGTATGATGATGGTATTAATAGTTATGAACTGGAAATTACATTTAAATATTTATGGAAACGCCATACAAATTTTATTCCTTTATGCAACGCTGGAGAAATAAATATTCTTATTTGGTATATTAAATTCTGAATATAGCTTACAGCATTTAAACTGTTATATCATTCTCCCAACTATTTTAATTACATTATTACATATACGTATGCAGCATGTGAATACAATTTGTTATATATCATCAAAATTTTAAAACAAAAAAATGAAGATGTATACATCTTTCTGCTTCTCAGAAATAAGGTACTGTTCAATGTTTACAATTCTGGAAAGTTGTCTGCCTTTAAGAATGTTTTTAAAAAAAGTCGAATTAAACTCGTGTATTTTTCAAGCAATGTTATTTCGAAAACAGTTTCTATGGCTAATGTCTTCTGAATTAATATAGTTATTTACAAAAATCGTGAGGGCAAAAAACTTTTCTAATAACTTTCTTGAAATAAATGAAAGCTATACTTTATAGCTTTCCTATAACATCGAACGATCATTCTAAATATATTTATCATATCTATCCATTTATGTTTTCATTATTCTCTTCCTGGTGATTTTACCAGTCATAACACAAACATAAAACTAATAGAATGATTTTGAATTCTTTTTATAAATACTGAATTTTGCGTAAATACAACAGATTTAGTTTGTTTCAGCAAACTTTGTTGTTATATCTATACTTTTCATAAACAGAACCCCAAATTATAATCATTACCAGAGAATAATGTACAAAAGAATCGTCAATGGTAAATTTAATCACTAACTTTGTATATTTAACTGATGAAGGTTAAAAAAAAATAAATCTTTAATTGTAAAAAAATATTTTCATTTAAATTTTAGATTTTTCATGTGAAATTTAAAAAGAATTTCAAAATTTTTAATAAATTCTATTTATTGGATTGTTTGAGACTAAAAGGCACAATACAGAGTATTTCTTCTCATGTCTTCTAGTTATATTATTTCATATCTGTTTTATTTGCTGCCCTTTTTTCTATTTATTTTAGTCTCAGAGTTCTAAGGCAACCATATTCACAGCACGTCATTGCTCAGGATTAATACGTCACATTTAAATACGAAATAATATCAGAACAAAAGACGTGGACAATCCAGAAATTAAGTAATTCTATACGAAAATATTTAGAATAATTTCAATTTTAGAACAAGAATGGAATTGAGTTATTATATACTTAATTAATATTTCGAAATTTAATTTAAATACATATGAGAAGACACTTCTCCCATACAGTACAGCGACTTCAAAAGATAATTGTTGCATCATTTTTCCCTATTTAATGTAATAAATAATCATAAATAAACCAAATAATCAATTGGATAGTCAAACTTTTAAGACAGATTTTAATTAAAAATTAGTAAAATCCGCTAAAAATATAGTAATCACAATTTAGCTAAAATCATAAATTTGTGAATTCGATATAAATAAATTTTGCTATAGTTTAAACCTTCTTAAAAAGTAAAATAAACAGACTTTCTCTTATATGAATTTAAAATGTGTTTAAAATACTATTCTCGATAAATAAATATCGATAACTATATTTGCAAACATTCCGATTGATTTGAATTTTAGAATAAGAATGGAATTGAATAATAATATTCGAAATTTGAATATTTCTAATCTTTATTTGAAAAAATATGAGAAAAAATATCTTATACACATAATAAAATATTCAAAAAATTAAATTAGCTTTCTTTTTTAAATATTTTTTATTTCATTTCAATTCAATTTTTTCTTCTTCTAATTTTTTTATGAAACTTAGAAACGTTATGAGAAATTATAATTTCCTATTCACTTTTTCAGAGAATATACTCCTTATTCAATCAATTTTTACATTCTGAACTTTTTACTTGCACAAAATATTTACTTTATTTTAATTTCCTTTAACTTAATTTAATACATTTATTTTTGTTCTAACGCTTTATGTTTTTACTTTTCCGCGGTTACCGCTTTGCCTACCGAAATTACTACTTACCTTTCTTTTCTGTAAATTTTCTCATGTGTTTTACATAACTTTTCTCTTATGTTTTCTTTTCTTTTATTTTTTGGTTGAAGGAGCTCAGGAAAGATTATTTTTTTGTTTCACCCTTTGAATCTTTTACACAGATAACTCCGAAACGCTTTTCCCCTTGTTCCCTGCTCCCCTGGTGGGAGAGAACAAGTTTTTGGTCTACTCCATTTTAATAGTTTTTCATCATTTTTCTATTTTCTATTGTTTCTGGTTTCCCCTTTCAGTCATATATTTTTAAATTAAATCTTACATTTTCTTTTTATTATATTAAATTTGAGTTTAATTATATATCCATGGATGTATATGAAAAGAATTAATTTTCTTTTAGCTTGGATGTTAATAGAAAAGTGTGCACGCTATAAATTTCCAAGGCATTGCCGCTATTGACATTTCTTTATTTGAACTTTCATCTAATTGTTGTTTTTAATGCCAAAAAGCAATGATAATAAAACTTTGCATACCATTATTCGTTTGAAAGAATCTATCATTTCTTTTAAATTGTAAAATGTTTTTCAAGAAAAAGAAATATATTTTCTTCCAGTGATCAAACATGTATAATAGTACATGTGTTTTCGTCTTTTCGCTTTAATTGCATATTGTTGTTATTTTATTAAAAAAAAGAACTCAGCCATATCCAAGTGTAATAGAATACTGGTAAGTTTATGTGGATGCTGTCCGAAGTTATTCATCAAGGGGTCTGTAAATTCTGTTTAAAACCTTATCAGAATTTAGAATATGTGTAATGTCTTGGATCATTTGCATTTTCCATGACTGTTTAGTTATGCTACTTTTTGATAATTTTATTGTGAAGGTGTTTTCTTTTCTAAGAAAAATGATAATTTAGTGTTGTTATTGTTGCACGTCCCTTTTGGATAGCAGCGCTAGACTAGGTCCATAACGTTAAACACCTCCAAAAAATTTAGCATTATTAAAGAATCGTCGTATAAATCTTGCTTGGATTGCCCCAAGCAAGCAAATATATGTTCTGGCGTAGCTTGTTCTGCAAAACAGTTAAAGCAGTTCTCGAAAATTTTGGAGCTTTTAAAAATAAAAGCAGAAATGCATTTTATTACAAATCTAGTAACCTCTTGCTGTGAATATCATGAACAAGATAATTTTCTGGTATCACATCTATCCTCATCATCAGATAAATAACAATCTAAGCAACCGAGTCAAATACGTACTCTAGAAAATTTTACATATAAAATTAAACTTTGAAAACTGCATGTTTGACTAAGAAAAATTTTATACTCGTCAAATTTATTTGCAAAATTAGCAGTTCATTTAAATACATATGGCTATTATAAAAACAAACATATACTTGACCAAAATTTAAACAGTGCATTTTACATATCAATAAAATTAATTAATATGTAAAAAACATTTTCCTAACTACAAAGATTAAAAATTATCTTTTTTCTAACTAAAAAAAAATTGGAATATATTAATAATGCATTACTTTGAATTTAGACTGGTTCTTTATAGAAGAAGGAAGAACTCTAGAAATAGTTTTCAATGAAAGAATGTTATTTTTGAAGCATTATATAATGTGAATTAAACATTTCCAAATGGAGAAGTGTAAAAGTAGTATTCTTAGCATATGCCAATATAGAAAATTTAGCATAATTTCCCTAATCTTTTTAAAAATATCCAAACTATAATTTTTGAAAAAATCACAAATAAGAATTAAATATATAATAACAAGCTCCGAGTGTAAAAAACTAAATAAAAAGGAAGCATACTTCGAAAAAATACATCACAATAAAAACTTTTCTCTATTTTTAAAAAAGTTGCAGCATATAAAATTAGTCAATAATCTATGATATCTATTTCAAAGTTTTCGGTACCATCCATGCGCTATAATGGTTAATATTTCTTTTCTTTAAATAAGATTTCAGACTTTCAATGAAAAATATGAGTTAATTAGGAATGGCAGCTATTATTATCCAGTTAAATTTGACATCGTGTGCTAAGGAGTTTCTGTAACTGTTATCAATGATCTACTGAGCACTTAGTGTTTTGGGTGCAAGCTTTTGAACAACTTTTACAAACCTTTTTATAATTTTATTTAAAACTCAAAAATAAGTATAAGCCCATTCTAAATTGTCTCGCAGATTCATCAGTTGAATTATGAAAATAATTTAATTGCACGATGTACACGTATATTTACCAACCTAAAGTGTATTTTATTATTTTCATGTTAAATAATATTGATTATTTTATATAATTTCTATTAAAGTAAAAATAGTAATAATGTACGCTGAAGATGTTCCGAAAAACATAATTTAGCATTCTTAATTTATCTAGTATGCAACCGTTTCTGCTGACGTGATACTAAGCAAGATAATATGCACTGAAGATGTTCCGAAAAACATAATTTAGCATTCTTATATTATTTAATAAGCAACTGTTTCCGCTGACGTGATACTAAGCATAAGTTAATTGAAAATTCCAGTCCACGCTTTTGTATCTCTATCACTTATGGGACGACTGATAATTCGCTTACGGAGATTGTTATGACGCCTTCTAATGGCGCGAGTTTCAAGGTTAGGAAATATTTGAAAATCTATTTGTATTTATACAATTATCATTTAGGCAAGAAATATATAGCTAAATGTTAATTTTTAAATATTGTTATTATTATGGCTCCCATCTTCAGTGGAAGGTTGATAAATTAATAACTTGGTAGTAATTTATGTTAAACGAATGCATTCTACAACTGCAATTAATATGAAAAATATAGTATTTACATGATACAGAAATACTAAAAAAGCAAAAACCATCGTTTGTTAAAATTAATTCCTCAATTGAAATAATTATAACAGTTTTGTAGTTATTTTCAAATAGTGGATAGTAATTGTGGGCAGTCCCATACGATACGTAATACTCTAAAAATTATTCATGCATAAATTCTATGCATGAATAATGGACCAATTTTTATATAAAAACCGCAATTTTTTTCTCAATCAGAGTTAAAAGACTTAACACTTATTCTTCAACAAATTATTATTTAGAAATAAAAGTATCAGGGTAATCACAATTATTAGCATTTAAAACAACCCAATTTATTATTTAATGACAACCCAATCTAATATATTAGCTTCTAGACAGAAATCTTTCATCAAAGCAAACTGTAAAATTCACACAAGCCCACTTTTCAAAATTAAATTACAGTTGTTTTCAAAATAGTATTATAGTACAGTTATTTTCAAAATTCTATACAAACAGGACTAATACGATTAAATATAAATTTCAGATCATTATCATATTTACATTAACAAATCAATACTGAATGGTTTGTAAAAAATACCTAAATTAAATATATTGAGCACAAAAGCTATTTAAATGACATCCTAGCTTAAAAAGTACAAAAATTAATTCACATCAAATGGAACAACTCTTATACTATGAAATAAGAAATAGTAACTATCAGGATTTATGAACTGGAAAAAACACACAATTTTTTCTTTTACTATTCATAACAAAGTAATCAACAACTGAGTGTCTAGAATTAACTGGAAATAAGAAATAGTAACTTTCTTGATTCGTGAATCAGGGAAAGTACACATAATTTTTTTTACTATACGACCACTGAGTGACTAGAATAGTAAATCAATCAAATAAATAATACATTTTTATATTCAAAATTTATTAAAACCTAGAAATATCAGATACAAATTACGTTTTCTTCAGAAATTATTCTATAAAATTAGAAATTTTATACATTAAAAAGACTGAATTATATTTTACGAAAAAATTAACAGGAAACGTGTTTGCCTCTCATTTCTTTTAGGTTTTCCCTCAATCAGCATCTATTTAAACAAAATGCTATACACACATTTGTTGGTGAAATTAATGATCCGGAAAAGTTAATCCCATTTATGAGAATAAGCAATCCATTATTAGAGTAATCTACATGGTCAAAATAATTTTGCATTTCAATTCTTTGAATATAGTAAAAGACAATACGAACTATCAATATAGTAAGTGACTAAACAGAATCCCTGGAGAAAGTGATTAATAAGGAAGATAAGACCTTGCTGCTTTAAAAAAGACGATGACCTTCACAATCAAGATTGGTTAGAGAACCATTATTTTTACTTATTGCATCATTTGAACTTGAAATTATAAAAATTATGAAAAAAGATTCCGAAAAAAGTATTTAAATTCTTCCCTTTTTCATATAATAGTTTTTTTTTTTTGTGATACAATAATGCATTTTAAAACTGCAATATATATATATATATATAATGGGTTGTTCGGAAAGTCATTTTGTTTTTCATGAAATGAAAAACGTGCAACAAATAAATATTGTATTGCATTGTACACTGTTCATTCTAGTCCTTTTACCATCTTTCTGGTAGAAGCACGATTCTACAGTCATAAAGTGGTAGGGTTTTTACAAGTAAAAACCTATTCTATGTAGGAAAAATGAAATTACTTTCTGAACAACCCAATAAATATCTTGATTGATATATATAAGTAAAAAGTTAAAACTCAGCGTACTACAGTATTTTTTAAATTTTTCGTCCAAATTGTTATTTTTTTTATATTTTTAGAAATTTGCTATGTATGCCTGTACAAGTGCTTAAAATTACTAATAGTTTAAATATTTGCATTCAATGTACTGTTTTTAAATACCCGTCTCTAGCAGGAACATAAAACAAAAATTATAAAAATATGTTATGAATAACATTTACATTTAAAGTTTTGTAACTTTCATTTGGATTTAATTTCCATATCCATTTCATACAAAAATTATTTCATATAATTTTTCAATTGTTTAAGAATTTATTAAATTACATTTAATTTCATGTGTCAAGCATTGTAGAAATATACTTTAAAAGTGTTCAAATTGTCAAGCATTTACTAAACAAAGATAACTATATTAAAATATTGTCAGAAGCTGTCGTATATATCTATATAACTCGTGTTTTCATATCGATATTCTTGAAAAAGAATATCAGACATTTTTTCTTTCAGATGGAAATCTTAAATATCAAATTTTACTTTGAATATGTCAAACCAAATGTCAAAGCAAGTGATTTATTCAGACTGGTATTTGATGATTATTACGTAACGTGTCATGCCTCATAGTCATCACAGTTATATTTCAAAGTAGAACCACAAAAACACGTCTTTTATATCATTTAAACTGGTTTGGAAGTCAAGTAACTAATACTGAGACTTTAATATTTGTTGCCTAAGAAATAACTCAACAATATTAACAGAGAATAAATCATTGAAAGTTGAATGATCAAATGCGAAGAAGATTGTTTCTTAAATGGCGCAACACAATCGATAAAAAGTTTACTGATACACTGAAAACATTTATGAAACTTAGCATTATGATTATATCTTTACTGAGAATTGTTGCGTGTATAAAAGAGGGACAATTCTATTAACATCTCACATGATCCTAAAATAATATTTTAGACGCAGAAAATTTATCCTTTAGCATCTCATTCTGCTCGATGATTCAAACAAAATAATTTTAAGCAATATTTATTAATTGATGATCATTACTGAGCCGAATTTTTGTATCTCCAATTGAGTATTTTTAATACTGTCATCGCTAATTTATAGAAAAAAATATTGTCCCTCAATATACAGATGTTATAAAAGAGTTGAAAAAAAGAAAGTCAAAAAACACAAAACTATAGACATTGATCAGTTTCACTACAGATTTAAGCCAAAGTGAAAACATGAAGAACACATTAGAAGAGGGCTGATTGTATGTCAATAATTATTAGAAAGGAAACTAGAATTGAAAACAGCTCTAACAGAAACAGGGGGAAATAATATACCAAACATATCACGAATAACCTTGTATTTACCACAAACAGAATGTGTACAGCTCTAAAACATAGAAATAATCATAACTCCTGTTTAGAGCTGTAATTGTTTCACCTTTTCTTGTCAAATATATATATTTTTTTATTTGTCTGCTATGCTTGGAAGCTGCTCTTGAATGAAGCTTTTTAAGCGTTTGATATTAATCTGAATAACTGTCTATATATACCTCTTAAGTTACTTCATATTTCAGTCAACGTTAAATACGTTTTTTATTTAGAAAATGAATTGAATGAAATGAAATTCAGTATAAAATTCTAAGTATTCTTAATAATGGAAATCCAAGAACTTTGAATGGAAAAATTATACTTTTTAAGTGCTACATAAAATAAAGAACTATTTTTGAATAATAACTGAAGAAATTATAAAGTGCCGTAAAACGGAATGACTTGTTTTAAATTAAAGAAAGATTTGACAGTACCTGTATAACTTTGGTGGGTTAATATATCGTTTAATATTATACAGAATATTTAGGCTAATTACTTTTCATCATAAGCAGGCATAGAGAATTAATCATTCATTTAATTGCGGCATAAAATAAATGTAAAGACTAAAAAATTTTTTTTCAAAGAAATAAAAGTAAAAATATAAACGGTGCAATGCGAACCTTCATAGAAGTTAGAGCATTTTTCCATACTTTAAAATACAACTCTGTCTTAATTTATTTTTATTTTTCAAAAAATTAAGCAAATTTGGTCAGAGCTCATTTTACCTACTAATACACATTCTGATGTTGGAATTTTTTGAATTATTTTAAACTCTTATTTCAATTAATGTCCTTATATAATTTTCCCACAGACTTAATTTTTACAACATATATATCATAAGTGTGAGATCTTTTTTGATCCAAAATGATCGTTATTATATATTGCTATTTTAAATTTTTCTTTTTAAAATTAGGGAAGATTCATACATAGTAATGATCATTTTGGAATATCTTGAAACCTGCAGGAATAATCACCAAACAAAATATCACCATGGCATGCCTTAAATCATAAGCAAAATATACTTTTGTGATATTTCTAATCATTGTGGCAAAAAATGAATTTTAAACGCATGTAAAGAATATATAAAATTTATGCCCATATAAGAAATTAGATAAAAACATTTGGAGATAAATATAGATGAACAATATTGAAAAATGGAATGACAAATAATTTCATTTTACGGTAATAAAAAGGACAAATTGGAATCAGGAAATATTTATTGCTTTAGTTCAATTCTGTTTTAAATATTATAACGAAAGAGCTTTATTTTTATTAGTTTTTTTACACAAACACTTTTAGCTATAAGGAATGATTTAGAATATAATTCTGAACATTACTTGGCAGAACACAGAAATTCGTATGAGATGATAATAAGTTTTGTATAGATCATACATAAATTTTGAAAATTCATTTTAAATCTGAATTTTATATTAAGAAAAAGTACGCTAAGCAACCAATAATTTAAAAGAAATGAAACAATAGTAGAAACACTAACTGTACAAGTGATAATAAAATGGATAATATTAATGTTACAATGCAGAAACATGTTTGGTGGCACAAGATATAGATAGTGTAAGAAAGTGCCAAATAATTTTGGTTTTAATATTTAAACCACGATAATTTGAAAAGGTATGCTTGTGACATGTGTAGCATTTCATTACTATAAATTTCCACCCTATAGCAGACGAATGTAACTAAATTTTTGGTTTAGTAACGATAAATAGGCCTTATATAAGCAAGATTATGTTTAGTTAGAATGTAAAAAAAATCTCACCGAATTTCCATGTCACAAGATTCGTTTCTTTATTGATAGCGATGCAAAACTACCATTAATGAAGTCACCAAGATAAAGCAAATGCAAGATTTTATTCGTATAAAGATAAGAAAATTATAATATCATAACTCTAAGCAAATATCGGACGTCAAGAAAGAACAATTCATCAAAATGGAAAAAAAAGCTTCTTCAAATAACCGAATTCTTTTCTTAGTATTTTAAGTAAGAATGTAATCGGCATGCGAATATTTCTTTGAATATGTTCTTTTGTTTCGAATTTTATTTTTTGGCATGAATAAGAAAACACTTAAGAGGTTCTTCAGTATCTATAAGCGATTCCCAAACTCCCGCAAGACGGAATAATTTGGAATCAACGAAATGAAACAGCATCCTTTCCGAGATAACGTTGACGCAAGTGAGTACATAAAATAACAATGAGCGATGGTTCACGAATGTATACGTTATCCTCGTGACAAGTCGAAAACTTTCCAAAAAACGAAATGCTAAGAACGAGACCAGAATCCATGCTGTATATAACAAGGCATGGACGTCCCAACCTTGCTCGGCCTTTTGATGCCTCTTTCCGGGTCCACTTTCGAGTAATCTCAAGGTCGTTCATCACAATTTCATATACAGTAAATATTTTTTAATGATTTACTTTTTTTTAACTGCGAAAGGAATGGATGATGGGAAGATGGGTGGGAGATATCCTGTTGTGTTGAGATATTTTTATTTTATTTTTATAATCCTCTCTTTCCTCTTATTTTTAGAAAATGTCATTTTTAAGGGGAAGTGCAAAACGTGTTTCTTAGGAGTCAGGTTCATCTACAAACTGAGAGAAGCAAGAACACGAGACTTCTCATTGGGTCTGAACTAGTGCCTATTTTGTTTATTATTTTTTCTCCCTTCTATTCTGAACTCATTAAATGGTGTGTTAATTCCACCTCGAACCGCTTTGCTTAGTCATACCATACTTATTACTTGGGTCTTTGATCGAGAGAATCATTTTGATGAGGGCCCTTCGCCCCCTGGGGGTTAAAAATGAGAGTAATGCAGTGCTGGTGCAAGGACCCCAGATAGGCTGACTGGTTTAGCCTGTGCCTTCTTTCTCAATGATTTCACTTTTAATACAGTTTCCTGTCGGACCGAAACCATTCAAGTGGAACGAAGCAACTTTTTCCATTAAAACACCGTTGCTATTATGGGACAATAAATTAAACTTGTTGTTCTTTAACGGTTTTTCGCCCTTTAATTTATTCTTCCTTTATTTGAACTTACAAAACCAGCGATTTATTTGCTAGCGTCTTGAACAAGAATGCAAATCAATCAGAGAAAAGTAAAAAGTTCTGAAAAAACTTTAATAGATATGCGGTTATACAGGAAATATCAAAGCAGCCATATGCAAAACTATTCCTTAAAATGGTAATATTTCACAATGTTTCAGTCAAATGTTTCATATTCCTTCATTCTTGAATAAAATTGTATTTTTTGTTTTGTTTTTTTCATTTTAACAAACATTTCAAAGCATTTTTAAAATATTTTTCTTTTTGTGTTTTGAATTGTAATTTATATTGTACTATCAATTCACAAGATACAAAATTTATTATATTCAGAAACTGTTTCCAACAAGATGAAAACTAATTGTAGTGAATGTTTCTAAAAAATAAAATTTGTAAAAAAAACACTTTTTTTTTCATGCAAGGGACTAAAATCGGTGATTTCCAATTATGATAAAATTGGTTATGTTTAGTTATGGCGATTATAACATGTTTTCAAAAACTTTTGGCACATTAATATGATCAGTTGAATCAATTAAATTATTCCTTGGATACGTTTAAAATAAGACATTTTAGCAAAATTTAATTAGTATGTATTCACAACTAGTATTCATTTTAATGTTAAAGATATTTCCCTTTTTTACAACACATTAAACATATTTTGTTATTAATTATAATTAAAGACATTCCAAAATATTTTTCTTTATAGAAGAATAGATTAATGCAACTAAGAAATTTTTACTGAGTTATATATATATATAAGATTTAAACACTGCACAACCAATTTATTAGGTATAACTAAATAAAGCACATTAAAAAGAAAAAATTAAATAAAACTGGAAAATTTGTTTGAAAAAATAATTGCATTCTTAGAATTCTAGGCTGTTCATATCATAATCAAAGGGGTTTCTGATCATTCTAAATGTATGCTCACAATTCAGCTCTAATTTAAAATCTTCCATAAATATATGCTGTCATCAAGCAAACAAAAAAATCTGATGTTCGTTAAAAGCGTTTTTTTATTAGTATAATTTCTTTAGCATGGATTAAAATAGGATATATGTAATGATTTCATGTGTGACTATGCAAAATCAGAGAACTATTGAAAATGTTTTTCTTTATATATAACTGTATAATTTTATTATAATTTCTAAAAGGTAACAAATGGATTCGTTAAAACTAAAAAGATATTACAATATTAAGAATAAAAGAAGGCTTTTGACGAGAAAAGTAATATAAAAATTTCTTTAATGATTGCTGAAAAAACACTTATAAATAAGCATTTTCTGAAATTTTATTTCATTTTTACAACAAATGGATTCCAAAATTCAGAAATGAATATATGCTGTTATAATTTTTAAATTCTCTACAATTATTTTATTTCAATTTGTAAAAAAAGTATAAATAGACTTTAAGTCTTACATGCACAATATACTTTTTATATTATGCCAAAGAGGCATATGCTTGTATAACTTACAAATTGGCATGCTGTTGCACTATTTTTCATTTATTAACGTGTATAAAAACATTTTGAGTTTATTGCATTTCAGTTTTTTAGTAAAATTTATAAAAAACTTATAAGAGTACAAAATTATAGTATTTTGCTATAATCGTTATATATGAAATATATTATATTCATTATTTTACATTGATACTGCTTTTTATGTTACAAGCAACACATTGTATATTATGGTAGATTATTATTAGAATCAAACAGAAGCTAATAATGACCATAAATACAGCTTTGAATTAAAACACGTAATAGTTATTTTTTGCTATACAAATGACAGCTACTCATATCAAGAAATTGTTTCGGAACGTAGAATCAATGAGATTTACTGAAATTGACTTTAAAAAAGTGGCGATAAATGTCAAAATCAACTGAAAAATTTTTTGACATTTTAACAAATAAAATAACAACTGAAAGCCATTGTAGGGTAATTGTACATCCACCACGAACACCTTCTTAGAAGACCTTTCATAGATTTTGCGAAATGTCCTCTCAAGAAAGAATATGGCCTTCAGGCGTGGAATTCATGTGTTGCAAGCAAGAAAATCTGGTAAAACAACAAGCACCCAATCCGAAGGATTGCATACAGAAAACAAAAGCACAACACTCATCCCCTTTTGTTCAATAAGGGCAGGGATCGAACATAGGTTTCAAATGTTTCCTGCTGACCCAAACGCAGTTATCTTTTCTTCGTTTGTCATGAATTGGAATTCCGAAGTCTTGATAGTTTAGAAAAAAATTGGGAATGCAAAATAATTTGATTATTCATTTTCATTTAAGGATTCCAATTAGTCGAAGGAACTGCTAATACATTTATTATTCACATGGAACTCATGAAAACTATTCATAATAATAAAATTAATTTTCCATTTATTATGAAAAACAAATTTGATTTTATTTATTATCTTTCCCACATTCTGTTCATGAGACATAAGTTCACTCTTCACGCGTTAGAATATAAGATAGTCAATAATATAAATTTTGTTTTTGTCTTCACTCATTTCTTAATGTAAAATGCTTTTGAATTGTATTTCTTAAATTTATTGATATATATTATGTAAATTAGAGAATGTATCTAAAATCAGAGATAGTAATTTTTATTAAATCTTGAATAGTGTAAAAATATTTCCCATGTACCTTTAAAAAAATATTCAGTTTTTCTGCTTATTTCCTTCTTTTTATATTCTCCTTAAGATTTCCATTGAAAAATTCTAATTTATGATAGAAATCTAATATTCTATTTCCCTTTTAAATTGCATATCGATGATTGTATTCAAAAAGTGTAACTAAATTTAGACCAAATTTTCCAATCCCATGGTATTTCCAAAATAGTGAAAAGTAATTGTATAGAATTTCATTTTTGCAATTTGTTTCTAGATTAGTTTTTAAAATAAAAAAGGGAATGAAAAAATCACATTTTTGATGCGGTGGAGCATATTAAAGTATGTATCATTATAAATATTTGATTCTACATTTGAATGATATTTTAATTGAATCCTTGAACTGAATTTAACTAGAAAACTTTGCAATTATTTATTTAATAAGCAATGCATTATGACGAAAAACAGAATTAAATACAAGAATTAACTTTTAGAATAAAATTAACTCTTAATAACTGATTACTTACTTTTTCAAAAGAAACACGATTATCTTGTGGATCATTTCAACCCCTAAAATTATAATTTCAATTTATATTCATTTAGATATATATATATTCATAAATACTTTATCACACATTATTGAAAGCGTACTTAATAATGGATAAGCAATTAATGTGGTTAGTAGTTATCTCAATGGAAATTGTTATCAATTTTTAACTGCTTATAATTTTTTCTTTTCGACATACCTATATGTTCGAAAGTATGAATTTAAATTTTATCAAAGACTAACTTGCTTATTTTAAAATTACAAAAATAACTGAAACTAACAATCAGTGAATGTTATAAAGGAAGAACATACCAGAGCTATCTGTCAATAAGATATTATATATACAAGAATAAAAAATTGTGGTATTTCTATCAATATATTCTTATAATGGCTTTTAAATTTAATGTAACTATTGATACAAAAATACCAAATATATAGACCTGAAAGAAATTCTGCAGTATTTCTTTTACTATAGCAGTCTATTAACAAAAAAATAAAGTTAATAAAAAGCCTTCATTCATAATGTATTTGAAAACTATTTCAGCATCGATATCGTCATAAAAAGAATTGCGAACATAATGTAACAGCTTTACAAGAAAATTGTAAGTCACACTAGAGTAACCCCAAATGGAAATCAAGAATCATTTTTAAAAGTAAAATGGCATTCTCAAACCATGTTTTCTACTCGAATGATTCTTCTATCCTATCATCCCGACAACTTTCTGCGCCAAACTACAGAAAACCATCTTGATAGGTTATGATTACCTCTGTGATCAACGATCGTGGAAATCGTTGGTGATTCGAAATGTGTTTTCTCTCGTATTCTTTAATGTACATCAAGTACGATAGCTGAAGCATTTCGCGCCATTGAAGCAGACAAGACATAAACAAAACCATAGGCTATCAACATTATTTCACTTAAAACAAAGTTTTCTTTCATTCACGAAAATACTTCAATGGAATAGGAAAAGATTTTCAATCAAGAGAATGGGGGAAAAAATCTGCTTTGTGTTGTAGAGATTAATATTCACTCTGAATTAAATTGTCTTTAAAATTGGAACATTTTCATGTTTCATTATGTAGTCTCAGAATTAAATTAAAGATAATAAATTTCGCATACTCATTATTCAAAAAATAACCAATTCGCAGAATGAAATAAATATGTGGATATATTCTATGAAATGAAATGATATTTTAAAAAAAAATTGGAAAATTCAATAAATTTATGGACCGAATTAAATTTCTAATTCTTATAACTGGAAATACTAATATTAACATTGCGTTTTTATTACCAGTTCATATTTCTTATTTTGAGTTCTTTTTTTATCAATTAAATTTAAATAGCAAGCAAATTACTTGTAAATGCAAATATATTAGAATCTTCTGTATCTAATCTGTATGGTACTTCTTTGTTGCATGGGCGTAATAGATTCTCTAAATAATTCTTCTAAACAGTTTTTACAATTTTTAATTAATTATATATAAATTTAAAACCTTTTGCTTATATATTGATTATATTTTAAGAATATTCGTTATGCCACGTATTTGAATTCTTAAGGATGAAAAGCCTTGCGAAGACTTTACCACTCATAATAAATAATATTATTTCATTCTAAAATACGACATTATAAAACAGAAGTATAATACTTTATTTTGATTATCTTTCTTATGGTTTTACATAATCACGTTTTGAATTCGTTTCTTAAATGTTTTAGGGACAAAAAAATTTAATGCGTTCTCATTATCTAATCAAGCATTTTCGGTAGGATTAGAAACTACAGTATGTTCCGGTAGGATAGTAAACTACAGGATTAGAAACTACAGTAGTGCCATTTATGGATGTATAATACTAAATACTCCTAGATTAGATCTGTTACTAATTTTAAAATTAGGAACACAAACGTTTAAACTAAGCTCGTTTAAATTTTCGAAATCATATTTATCAATATATTCAACCTAACTATATTATCATATTCAAACAAAACTTAAAATTTTTTTTCAAATTTTCTTAAGGAACTAAATGCATTCCACAACGTGATTTGCGGATTGAGACATTCATATGAACTGAGAAAACCATCTAAGATCCAAGAGCAATCAAAAAATTAAATAACTGTAAAATGGATCTACTAAGGCAAATATCAATCAAGTAACATCCAAAACTATCAATTCAAGCATTTATGAATGATCTAAAAACATGTTATTATAATTCTTAATTTGTTTCTAAATTTTTTATCGTAAAAACCTAAGAAATTCATTTATCAACTCCCGAAAATGTTTACATATAAGACTGTTTTTATCCTGGAAAAAGTACTTTCTAAATTCCGCTATAATATGGGTATCATTATTTAATCCTACTTTTTGTGATGAAGTTCAGTTTTAGATAGAAAAATTATTTCCATTTATATTTTTAATTCCACATATAAATTTGAACTACTCTGGCGATAATATTCTTTTTCTACAATAATATTTTCACGTAGATAACTTACTCAAAACTATCTATATTCATGATTAACAAGCTATTATTTACTGCTGATGAATAATCATTTAAGTTTATTCGATTAACTACTTAATAGTTCGTATAGAACAAATGATCGAAAATATTATTCGATTCAATTTCAAACATTATTTCATTTGAAATATTATTAAGATATAGAATTTTATTAATTCAATTATTTTAATTTCCTAAATCAATCCTCCAACTATATGTTTATTTTTACATTGATTTGTAAATTTTTATTTCTCAACAATCAATGTCAAAATTATAAAAATTTATGTAAAATTCTTTAACTATAGAAATGATAATATTATTCAAATAATAAATAGTAAATTTCATAGTTAAATAGTAAAAATTGCTCTAAAATCCATAATGATTATGGAATTTATAAATGAATGAAATTTTTCGATACAATTAAATACATTTTTCTATGTTTTTTAACTCACAAAACTAATCTTGAATTCTTTAGTTTAGATTTTAAAATCACTATATTAATCACTAGTCTAGGTTTCTATTTTAAAAAAATGAATAAATTTTAATCTACTATTGAATCCAAAGTTTTAGATCTTTATGCACTATTGACTAGGAAAAAAACCTGTAGTTAATTTACTTGTAGAAAGAAAATTATAAAGTTTAGATAAAGGTATTTTATAAAGTTTTTTTTTATTATTAAAATAGTGTTTTTACTTTCAGGATTAGTGAATTAAATTACTTATGGAAAATAACATAATATCATAATATAACACAAATTACAATTATAGTAGAATAAATGTATATAAAATACGTATTTCATTATTATTTAAATTAAATTTTCCAGACAAAACAAGTGTTTCTTTATCTATAACACTCCAAACAACTTCGACAATGATTGGTCTAAAATTGTTTAATTATTTATTATTAGTATAGTGATGAATTTGAAAAATTATCGTAAAACTTTCTACTCTTTCAAATGTCAAACGGGTCTTGATTTCCAGATAATGATTACATTCTTCAAAAATAATTTAATCATTTATTTTATCAGTAGAGTAACGAATTTGAAAAATATCGATAAACCTTTCTACTCTTTCAATATTCAAACGCATCTTGTGTGTGTGTGTGTGTGTGGTTTCCAGATTATGATTAACTTTATCTAAAATAATTTAATCTTTTTTTTTTTTTTTTTTTTTTTTTTTAGAATAGTGGCGGTTTTGAAAAATTATCGACAAGCTTTTCTACTCTTTCAAGAGTCAAAAGGATTTTGGTTTCCAGATTATGATTAACTTTATCCAAAATAATTGAATCATTTATTTTGTTAGAATAGTGGCGGTTTTGAAAAATTATCGCGACAAGCCTTTCTACTCTTTCAAGATTCAAACGGATCTTGGTTTCCAGATTATGATTACATGCTTGAGAAATCACTTTCCCAGAGGCAACTCTCATTTAGCGGCAGTCAACGGAATTCCGGAAAAAGACAATCATTTGGGAAGAATTTTCGAATCAAGTTGCGTGAAGTAAAAATAAAATTACGCGCCAGAACCGAGCCGAATAGGCGACTGCATTTTATCGCGTTTTCAGCAGAAGCATCTCTACCAGAAATGAAGGTCAATAACATTGACACCTTATAACGACAGCCTTCGTTTAAATTGCTGCTACCTGCTTAATATTCCGGATTAACCGAAGTTAAATGATTTACGAGCTTTTACTCTGCAATATAGATTTCGCGTTTATTTAAGTAGAGCACAATTGAAAATTACCGTGTGAACGAAATTCCTTTTTTTTTATTACCTTTTCTGCGTTACATCCTCTTTTCATTTCTTTAAAAAAAAAAAAAAAAAAAAAAAAAAAAAAAAAACTCCTGTGAACAATAAGCTATGAAAATTCTATTAACGTCAACTTTAAGAAATTGTTTCCTTCGCAAATTATTTTTCGGAACAAGTTTTTTTTTTTTCTCAGAAATTTTAATTTAAAATTACCTTTACAGAAAAGTCATTGTACTTAGAAAATATTCTTACTTTTTCATGATGCGATCTGATTGGCTTACTCTGCCAATGAAATATCCCCAGATTCTACTAATGTAGTTTGTGATAGGAAAAAAAAAAGAAAAATTTTAAAATTATTTAGCCATATTAGCATATTTTTCCATACTCTTGAATATAAATACTCAAATGATTAACAGTTTATGGTAAATTTAAAAAAATATTCCTGAAATTATTTTTATTATAGGGAAATCTATACTTTTTTCCTTATAAAAACTATTTTATTATTATTGAATTATTTAAACATTATTAATAAAATAATTATTTGAAAAAAATGGCTAACATAACAGCATAAATATTTTTACGATACTCTTTCGTTTAAATAGAATTATGTTAACATTCAAAGAAAATCCACTTTTGGATTATTATTTTATAACAAATAATATTCTACGTCATTTAATAAAATACTGGAGGACTAATGTGAACCCTGTGGTATAGGCTCTGTATTTGGGATTGCAATGTTAAGTATTTGAACTTGGATTTAATTTACAGCATGCAAGCTAATTTATCGGAACTTACTGTCCATCGTATCCCATGTTCTCAATGCTATGCTAGAAGCCAATCAAAATTAAGATATGATGTTCATTACATAATTTAAAATCAAAATAAATAGTTAATATATATCTCTAGATGTATATACTTTCAGGTCTTAAATCATCGTATTTAACTTGACATTTACTTCTAGGGAAGACCAAATAATAAACACAATTTAATTAATAATTACTACTATGTGTATATACTTGGCGTTGCGATTATTTTAATGGAAAAGCAGAGAGTAAATATATATTAGTTATAAAACGAAAAAAAATGTGTGAAATCCTTATAGATCATTCTTTAAGCACACACAATGACTGCTCTACTAAAATAAACAATGAATTATAGTGGTTTCTTAGTTTATGTATTAGGACGCTTGGATCATTTTGACATAATAGTATGACAGCAGTTTTTGGAGAGAATGATCCCGGGTTCGATCTCAGCTATTAATAAACAACAGGAAACAGATGTTGCACTTTTGCATACAGGACTGTAGGGGTGACTGCTTCGGAGGTTTGCTCCTTTGCGACACAAGAATAAAACCCACTGTCTATGAAAACTCCTCGCGTTAAATAACTATTCACAGTGAATGCTTAAAAAAACATTACAACAGTTTCCGTCCTTTAGGCTGTTCATTATACGGAGTCTAAGTAATGGGCTGCAAAAGATCGTTGTGGTCTTGCGATAGGATAGCACTCTTCAAAGTTAAAATTCTTGGGTTCAATACAAGCTACAGCTTAACTCATATAGATAATCTTGCGTTACTCGATGTGCGTCTGCCGGAATGAAGACTCAAAAGTTTTCCGGATTACTAGTCCTGCGAATATGATCCACTATCTATGAAAAAGTCTGGCAGGAAAGTAATCTAAGCAATAATTATTAAAATATCCTATAACAATCCTAGGTTGTTAGGTTATCCATTACGTAATATCAAAATAGTGAACCACAAGGTTCGCCCTGATCTAGTGGTACGATTTTTATTTTATTTATTTTTATTTTTTGGGAATGGAAATCACCGAGTTCGATTCCAACTACTTTTAAACAACAATAGATGGATATAAGACTTTTGTATACTGCATGCATACCTGACGTGCCGGGAGATTCCTATTTTCCCATCAATGAGAAATGTAAATAAGTTTTTCTAGTCGTTGAAATTCCTCCCAAAAAGCATACTACGGCACATGTTAAAATGCCAAGTAATAGTTTTTATCTTTGAAGCTGCTGTGTCAAAGCTCAAAGTCATAATCTGTTAGAGTTAATACATTAAAGGTGTTTTGACGTAATCAAACGCATGTATCTATTAAAAATTCATAATTACACATTTATGACTTAAACTGGACCACAACGAATCTTTCTTCATATGGTGTAACATTTTTATAGAGGAGGAAGTCAAATGAGTTGACGACAGCTTTATATGATTAAGATTTAGAATTATAAAACATATTTTGGTGTATCTCAGAATGTATTTCATTCCATCATAAGTAATTCATTGAACAGTTTTAATGCGATACAAGCATACAAACGCTTATACACCATCAGATTAGATTTTAAGCATTAATTATGATTTGATGGAAATATACTTCACGGTTGAAAAATTACACGGTAGTAAGAATTACTTCAAATATTGAAGAATAGACCTGAGAACTATAAACTTTAAATATATTTTAAATACATGTCAGTAATACTCATTCTAATAATTTTATCATTTATAGAATTCATGTAAGCGATAAAATATTTTAACACTTTAAATTGAATGTATGTAAAAAACACATTTCAGGATTAAGCGTGGGAAAATTTTGTTTTTAATTGCTAGTTTTATATAGCTATTTGAATGCTACCTTGAGTTCACGTAAACTACGGTTACAATAATCCCTTTCGCTCTTTCCTTCATTTCAATATTTACTTTTTACAGGTAAAACATACATCCTCATTACATTATATCGTGAGACATTTCCTGTTTTCCTAGGTCAGAAAATTTACTCGTTTGTTCACCTTTTTGCAACCTCGCCCACTAAGGTCACAATTAAGTCGATCATTTAATGAAATTTTTAAATCATTTAAGAAAATTGAAAGGTAAAGGAAAATCATTTAAGAAAATTGAAAGGTATAAATAAAAAATGAATTAATGTGGTTTTATGAAACAAGCTAGATTTTGAATTACATTGGAAAATCTAAATCTATGATTTTTGTAGATAAATTTTAGATTTTGTAGATTAGTTTTAATTTGTGCTTAGCATCAAATTATTTGCAAAAAGGCTAGGAATGAAATTAGGAATGCATTAGAATATCTTGTTTAAAAATTAATAATCACTGCCAAATAATTGACATTAAAAATAGCACTTTGGTTTTAAAATAGCACTGATACTGTGATTAACTTTTATATGCCTATTTCTAAAAGTATTTAGGATGATTAAAAACCAATCTAATTATACCCCTACCAACTGTACTACAACAATCCTTACATTTTCTTTGCGTGCTAAATTTTATGTTTTTGAAGGACAAATCCCATGGAAAATCCCGTCGTACTAAATGTAGGCACCAAATAATTCAATTTCTCTCCAACAATAGAAAACTTCATTCCAAATACATGTTTGTTATGCTTTGATAAAAAAGTATTTGTTTCTTTAAACAAGAGTTCAGTTCTAATATTATTTCTCGGAATTTTCACCACAAAAATGATAAAAATTTGGGATCTAGCTACTTGTAAGCAGAAAAGATTTAACTTTTTCAAAGTTGTAGGGTTCTGGCATCTAAAAAACTGCGAACATAGCATAGCATAGAACTTTACTTGGTATAAGACAAGTAATGGCGCTAATTTGTTACAAATTGCGACAACGTAGAATCCATTTGAAATGGAACTTGGTTGGATGTTTTCATTATTGCGATAATGTACTCACTCTCATTTACTGTTGATGAAGAGTTCATACCTGTTGCATAGATATAATGCTACTCCTTGTATGTTATTCTTTTCAGGTTTTTCACTTAAATTGTTTTTCATTTGCTGTTGTAAAAGTGAGATGATTTAAAAGTACCTTTTTATGTGTTCAGCTATTTTGCAAATGAACTGTGCGACAAATTTTTTTTATCATGTATTCTAAAACATTAATGCAAACATTTTTGAAAAATTAAATTTTTGTCTCTCAATTCATATCAAATATACATTGAGGAATAATACGAAATAATTTGGTTCCAATTTGGCGGCATTTGATACACCTTTCATAATCGAATAAAATTGACACATGTGTCGACAATGAATTAGATTACAAAAGTCCTAATTAATTAATTTCTATCATAAAACTTTAATTCTACATGGCTAAATAAAGCAGTATTATTTGTCTTGAATTGTGAAGTACAAAAATATACGCATCAGTGGAAAAGGCAAAGGAAAAGTTGTAAAACACAATTACAAAAAATGTACGTGAAGTTTGTTGAAGCGAAAAAGATACTTATTTTTAGGGAAAAAAAATATTTATTTGCATTGGTTGTTTTAAACATTTATCTCTTTTTTTATTAAAACACTATTCAGTTAGTATTACGTTTAGGATCATTTTACCTTCATAAGCTCATATATTGAATTTTGATTAGAAAAATTAATTTTTTAATAATTTTGGTTATAATTAGTTTTTTATACTTGTATTAGAGAGTGTGTCTTATTTTTCTACCTATATTTTCAGATACATTTTTCACTGATGTTGAGTGTAAGTAGAAATACCACGTACTTTATAAAACCATATGAAACTTCACGCAATTTTACACATTGCTATTTGTGCAGAATAACATATATTACTTTGAGTTTCTAAACCATAATACAATAACCACTACAAATATACCTTAAAAGCTTATTACTCACAAGAGGCCAAACATGTCCGATTTTACTATAAATTTTTTTCAAATTAAATTGTGCGAGAAATTTTGAGAAAAAAAAAAGCAGTAGATTAATTCTAACTTGCTTATTGAAAATAAGAAAACAGTTTCTACTTCACACATGGTAGAGCTCGTTAGGCGATTATTTTCTCAGTTTGCTAAACACAATACTTACTTGATTTTCACGTAATAAACATATATCTCAAACTAATATCATTTAATACATGCAAATAGTTTTAAAAAATTTCTGTCATGTTATGAATGTAATTATCATGAAACTATTTTTAAAATTAAAAAGTAATTCTAAGATTTTTCATTTTGAGCAGTTATAATCACAAAAGTTTTTTTCACAGATCGTATAAAGATATGCTATTCCTGTCTTGTTTTGTATTATCACTTTTATAATTACCAGTTAAACTCAACTTAACAGTAAAACCAGTAAAACAACACTTTATAAGATTCCTAGAAAATTTATTAGTAATTTTAAAAACCTCGCGCATGTCCGCTCGTTTGTGAAAAAGAGCTCTTTGATTAGAAAAATATGTGTGTAAGAGATACTCATCTAAAAATATTTTTAAAATATTATGATTTATAACATTAATGCATGAAATCAATTTTGAAGAACTGTAACATTTTTAAGAATTTTATAATATCAATTCTATAAGAAATACTTAATTAAATATTCCTAAAATGACTTATATATATATAATATATGACTTTTATATTATTATAATTTATTTTTATTTATTCTGCTTTTACATTTATTTTTAACAATGGACATTTTTTAAAATACGAATTCCAACTAACTTTTATTATCGGATTGTGTCTTTATGTAGGAAATCCAATAAAAATTTCAGAGCGCAAATATTTTCGATAGAATATAAAGAGTAAACAGTTTTTAACGGAACAATTATAAAGTAGTTTAAAATTGAGAATTATTTTATTAAAAGTAATAAGGATTATAAAGTATTATTGTCCTATTGAAGTCACTAAATAAACTAAAATAATTATTATATCACCTAGTTACTATTACGCACAAAAAGATGTCCCCAATTTTAACTCTCACTACAATTTTTAAATGAATTTATTGATTTCTCTAAGTGCATACCATTAAGTACATACATACATAGCGGTACAGGCGAGCCCCAGACTGGTTCAGTTGAGTATAAGAAAATAACTGTGTGTGTGAAACCGTTATTTCATATTTGAAAATTTTTTAGTTTATTTCTTTAGAATTATTGGTTGTTTAATGGCATGTGACCTTTCTCTTTCAAGGTACCTTTTTTAATTTTCCTGACCTCAGCCGAAGGATCCCGGAACGCACAACTTCACCTGGTAAGAACTTTTTCTGCAACCGTAACCTTTTTTACTTTTACAATAAGTACTAACCCTCAATGAAAGAAAGCAACGGGAATTTCAATTCAAAGAATGTCTGCCTCAAAAGAATAACATATCATTTTATCAATCCAACACAGTGATGAGTTAAGTTGCCTTCTGAACTTTAAACTCAGTACAAAAAGTCTCATTTCGTATTCACAAAAAGAAAAATCTTAATATTTTAGCAAAATGATGCATATTTTAAATTTGATTTCTTTCTTTTCTAACACGTACAAAGATAAAAACCTTCAACTCATTTATTTTGTAGCAAGTATTTCATTTTATTTCCTAGTCACTTTTTAGGCTTTAGATAACCATGTTTTTATGAATTTATTTTTCACTCTCGTAAATATAAGAACTTTAAAGAAAGTATACTCAAATATCCTGAATGATTAATAGTTTTGTGAAAACCACGATTCTTATATTCGAAGCAAATGGGGAGGTGACCTTAGAGATATTTCGATGAGAAATGTTGGCCTTCACGGGTCATCAATAAGTTCTTAATGGGCGATGCTCCGGGATCACAAGAACACGTTTCAATGGCAAAAAAAGGTAAAATAAATGCTTTCTTTTACTTTTGCGTTACATTTTGCGAACAGTTAACTTCAGATAATAGATAGGACAACAACTTCGCATAGTTTATTGACGTCTATTCACAAAATAAGAATATTTGCAAATAGTAAATTTTTTTTTATGGTTAAAGTTAAATTTCATTTTTATATCCTTCAAAATGAATTTTTATGGTTCATACTTTAATGATTTGTTTGAAGTTTTTGAGTGTTTTTAGTTTTAATTTCGAAATATAGTATAATTAAAATAGTTATCCATTACAGTTTTTTATACTCGTTTGTTATACATTTGAATGTAAAACAATATATATATATATATATTGTTTTACATTTAAATATGTATAACACAAACGAGTATAAAATATATACAATTTCTTTATAAAGATTGCTGTACAGAAATATTTGTAAACATACGTTATTTTACAAGATATTCTTGGTAAGTTTTTCAAAAATATTTATTTATTTAATTACGTGGCTTTATAATTTTAATATTTATTAGTGTCTCTACTTACTCTTGCAAAATAGATAAATAAACATGTATTTAAGCAACGATTTGCATATCAATATGTTTTTATTGTTATTTTCCCGAGGAAGAAGTACATGTCTGATTCAAAAAATGTTTCACAATACGTTTACTTAAGAGCGCTGCAGGGCAAAATTACATGCTATATTTTAATTAATATAGCATTTAAAATGTGAATGGTAACTATGAAGAAAATAATTTATTTTTAACCATCAACAATAATAACAAATGGCTATAGTTATATATATATATAACATTTCTTCACTAATTTTTTTCCAGCTTTAAATTAAATAAAGTACTTACGTCTTTGGATTTTAAAATCCATTCACATTATCCCATACTTGGAGAATCACTGATTTATGTTATTTATGCTGAAATCCACGCAATTAAAAAGTATTAAATTACAATACATTGTGTATTTAAAAACATCATCTAAATGCTTTTACCGTTAGATTGGTAATGAAGATTTTAAAACTAAATAGAGTAAATACTTATCAACTGAAATATATCAATTATTTGTAATGATGGTTAAAATATATTTACGATCTCAAATTTTCGTTAATATAAATTAAGGTTTCCGTAAAATATAAAACTGATTTGATATTCGTGGTCGGAAATCCATTACAATAGCACTTAAATTTATTTTGGCAACACTAAGAAAGATTGCGTAAGCAAAATGGAAAGTTTTGCTTAAAAAAGTGGTAATCAGGCTTTTGTGCTTACTGTGCATTTTTAGGAATCGAATGTTACTCAAAATGTCACTTTGTTATGTAAATAACATATTGATTCATCATTTTTTTAATACCGATTTTTTTTCTTTAATTTTGATCTAATTTCAAATATTTTTAAGGAAGGCACCTTTTTCTTAACTCCAAAATAAACTCTATAAAGATGCAGATAGTATTAGATAATATAATTAGAAAGATATTTATCTTGTAATCCTATCACTAAAATGTTATGGGGGGTATTAAAATTATAATTAATAATTTATTACACACTGAAAAAAAGTCTCATTTCCTTACTAACTGAAATTAATACTAAAAGTTAATAAAGACAAATTAAAATTGTACGCATATAGAATTACAAAAGAACTGTGTGGATTACATATTGAATTACAAATTACTTTAATTCATAACATTATTATCTCCAAATATGTGGGAGACGACAATGTACTCTATTCTTGTACTCTTTTCGTTTATTACAACATAGTATAAAAAATACCAACTTCTTCTCTTTCCTAAATTTTATAAAATATAAACTAAAATATATGAAAATTATGTATCTACATCATAAATTTCATAAATAAATTAAACTTGGTTGCAAAGCTCTTATCCTTTCTCTATAGCTGAAAGATTCCTATCTTAAAAAAGCATACATTAAATATTCTGTTCAAAATTACTTTACACATGGAGAATAATTAGTAACGCCGTTGATAAAAAAGGAAAAGAAAAAAATTACACTGATAGCCTATGGTACTACTTTTGGATAAAATTCATTTGGACTGCATCGTAATGACAAACTGGAACTCTAAAATAAAAATAACAATAAATAAAATTTTATTATGTAATTATAATTACAATACAAACTGAAAACTTCATTCATAGATTCAACATATTTGATTGAGTCTCTCCGAATGTTGAGGAAAATGTGTGTCACTTTTAACTAAATAATTGGCTGAAATCGCATAAAATAATAATTACAAAAGGAACCAATACTAAAACTATATTATTGAAAATATGTTCTAAGCTACATGAAAATTATCGAGGCTGTCACGAGCACGATCTTCGTCAAAAGAGAACTTTCTTTAATCACCTAATTTGTATTGAGAAGTAGCATGTACACTGGATAACGACAAAGTTAAGAAATGCTCTATCTAGGAATCTATCTGGGCATAAAAATGTTTATTACATAAAATTATAGTTCTTAAAAGCTTCTAGATGACTTACTAAAGGTATTAAATGTTAGTTAATGGCCAGCACAAAATATCTAAATAGAACTGAGCTAAATTGTTTTTAAGATTTATTTTTTAGAAGAAACAATAGCATATGTAAAGGTATTTGAACTGCAAAAAAATAAGTCCAAAAAATAAAAATGCACAGTGCTTAGACAGGAAAATACTACCAAATGGTAATTCCATATCATCACTGCAATACCATTAAAATGTATGCTAATTAAAATGTCATATAACCACAGATGCAATCGAAGAAAGTACTGAGATTACTCTCGTGACATACATTTTGCAGAAAATAAAATCAAAATGCAATGCAAATCGATTTTTTTATGTTAGTTACAAAAAATTGTGTTAATACAAAATCGCACCTATCATTTCAAAAACATTCTTTAAACAATGTTGGTGAGGAAGAGGGAACATATTAACAGTACTAGTTTTTCAGATGAAAAATACTGATACTTCAATTTTGATTTTGAAGAGTATATGGAATATACTTTTATAACTCATGAAAAAGTGATGAATATAATTGCATTATCATTTAACTCATCATTATTGTTTCTATGAAAATTATGTAACCAACAATTACTATTTGATTTTAATTAACTTAACTATTATTACTAATTAACTTTATTAACTTAAACTTTAACCGTTCCACAATGGATTGGAATTCTCAAATTGAATTTGCTATGAAGAAAAATGCAATTTCTAAAGAAGCAAAAATTGTACTACAAAAATGCTATTTTAAGGTTAAATTTATAAAAAAAGAACTTAAATTTAAAAACTTTAAAACTTTTTCATCAAAAAAATGTCATATGACAGTATGACCAATTTATTGTCTAGATATCAGGGACAATATTTTTTAAATATCTAGCATACTCGGAATGAAGCAGAATAATGTAGTGATAAAAATATGTAACAGCACAATATAAGTTACGATTTCGCATAATGTATGGGTATGAAACAAGAGTATGTGTATTTCAGTTATATTAAATAATTAGAGGAAAAATCATTCAAACTCTAATATTTCATTGATAGCTATTTTTTTTTCTATTTAGGTTGCGCCTATAAAGGAGAAAAATATGACCATGGACAACAAGTAGAAACGTTGGAACCATGCTTAAACTGCACATGTGTCCGTGCGGTCGTTGTTTGCTATTTAAGGGTATGTCCAACTGCGACAGCGCCATCACCGGGTTGTTTTTTGGCCAGAGAGATGGGGCAGTGCTGCCCAACCCTTGTTTGTGGTAAGCATTTCATGTATTACTATGCAATTTGATTTTTTAAATCTCATTGACAAGTACTCTTTTAAATTTTGAATTTTAGAAAATACGAGTTAGAATAAATCTAAATAACAGAAATATATGTTTAATTCCTGAACAGTAAGTCATAAACATCACACACACACACACGCACACACACACACGCACACACACAATATTTTAACATACCAGTTATTCATTCACTAATATAAATATCATATAACAGTAAAACTGTGTATTATCTATATATATATATATATATATATATATATATATATATATATATATAAGAAATTTTACACGTATGTCAAGCATTTATAATTGATTTTAATGTTAAAACTTTCTAAAATCAATATCAGAATTTGAGAAAAGTATAGCTAATAAAAGATAGAATTATTTACTGCTTACTTATTTTCGAATTTTACTGCATAAAAATATTTCAACATTTAAATTTAAAATAATTATATTTCATATACGCTCATCATAATTTGGGAGCACTTACGTATATTTGTCAAAAATCAGAGTTTAATTCTATCAGAATCCAACACCTAACGATATAAATCATAAGCACTAAAATCCAAATTATCTACTATACAATTTCCGTATTTCATTAAATAAAAGTATATTTAAACCTTTCAATTCATAAATTATGTAAAATGTTAATTGAAATTTAAATTCAAAATAATATTTACAGTAAATTTGAAAACTGCTGTTCACACTCAAGTGTGCGTGTTCGTTGGTTTCATATATACACTTAGTCACAAAAGTAAGTATGCAGATTGTATGTGATGATGACCTATAAAAAAAACAGACCTACAATATTAGAGTTTTCAAATTAACAATTTATTTCAATTACAGCAAAATGAAGTTTAATTACAAAATGAAAAATAGTTAAAAAATACTAATATTTATTTAGCAAGATGAGCATAATTTAAAATAGGATGTAATTTACAACATAAAAGTAAGTATGCAAAAACAAGAGCATTAATATTCCAAATTTTACAATATTTGAAAAAAATTAGTCATTTGTTAGATAGTTATTGCTAATAGATTGAGATGAGTGCCATATAGATTGAGAGCTTTGGCCTTTATAACAGCTCTCAATCTATATGGCACTGATTTTACTAATTTTTGAGTGATAGAAGATATTTCCTGCCACTCCTCTAAAAGGACTTTTAAGATCATTCTTAGATTTGATCTCTTGCTTTCTAATTTGGCGATCGAGATAATCCCACAAGAGTTCAATGGGATTACGATCAGGTGACTAAAGTGGGGTTTTCAGCTGTTTTCGCATGTTAATAACAGCCATTCCCGAACAATCTAAGCAGTATCTTTGGGATCATTATTTTGTTGGAAAGTGAAGGATCCATCGAGTCCAAATTAAAAAGCATTTTGGCTAAGATTATTCTTTAAAACATTCAAATAGTTATACTGATTCATTATTCCGTCGATTATAGCTAAATTTCCTACTCCAGTTGCTGCCATGCAACCCTAAACCATAATCGAACCACCACCGTGTTTTACAGTTCCTCTCATGTTCTTTGGTTTTAGAGCTGCATTTGCTTTTTCCAAACATTTTGGTGTCTATCTGACCAGTGGATGTCAAATTTACTTTCGTCCGAACAAATCACGGTATTCTAAAAATTTCTGTCCTGCTTTACATTTTCTTTTACAAAATCTATTTTCTTTTTGCTATTCACTTTGCTAACAAATGATTTTCTTCGCAAGTTTTGACCGTGGTATCCTGCCTTCCATAACACATGGCGAATTGTTTCAGGATTGCATGACTTAGCAAAATTGTTTTTCCCATCAGTTGTCAATTTTGCTGCGCTAATATTCGGATTTTTTTTTTTTTTTTACACACATTTTCTACAATAATTCGCCTTTCTTGATTCGTAAAAATGGGTGGTCTTCTTGTTCTTGTCTTGTTTAAAGTATTTTTCTCATCCTGAAACTTTTCAATGGTTATTTTTTGCACTGTCGCCGGACTTTTGCCTATGATATTACCTATTTGTCTTTGTATGTGACTTGCTTTTCTTATAGAGTTTTATTATTGCATCCTTTAGATCTTTTGATAATTCCTTTACACGTGGAGGCATTGGGGAATTGTTGATGCACCTAAAGCTCAAACATACAAGCTTTGTAGCAGAACTTCTAAACTTAGCACTGGAATACGAAAAATTACTCGAAAAACTTCATTCAGCCTATTTAAAAGTTAAAAATTTAGAATGCATACATACTTTTGTGATTTAAATTTCTACTGGTTGTTAACAAAATTACCCTTAAAGTTTTTTTTAAATATAATGATTTGTTGTTTATATATTCTCCATTACTTTATGACTTAAATCAGAATCTATAAACAACATTCTCCAAAATAATATTTTTTTTTATATTTATTTGAGGACTAGATCTTTTTCACTTAAGCTATGAGTTGCATATTTACTTTTGTGATCCCTTTCTCACACGATATGTAATGATTTTAATGAGTTGTAAATTATATTTTTTCATCATTTTTAACACTATTCATTCGCATAATGGGTTACACAGAACAATAGTTCGGATAGTTTACTAATTTAACAATTAAATTCCCTACATACCATGTACATACCATTTTCTCAAATTTTTCAGGAGGTAGGTCAACTGTAGTATTTATCCACTAAAGTTGCAGCGATAATATATAAAACAATTTTTATAAGGTTTTTTATACGTTTGTACTAAAATTTCGTTTCAAGGGAGGTTTTCCTGGGTAGTAAGTCGTATTCATAAATCATTTGAAAAGAAATTACTAATCACATACTATTACTAACAGAAATGAAAATACATCTCCCGTCGCGAGATTGAGCAAGATCATGCATGTAATCTCTCGTTTCAACCGAAAGGTTTTGACGCTTAAAAATGTTACCATGCACGTGTCCTGTAAATCAAATTTGAGATAGCTTGTTCCGTGCATGCAAATCAAAGTCTCCACTCGAGTATCAAACATTTGCTGAGTTATACATGATCATCACACCACGTGACACATTCGCATATTGATTACCTATTGGCTTTACGTGTCATGCATTATATTTGCATTCCAGGATTTTTTATTTAAATGCTAAGATTAATACTGCTATTAAGATATATATATAAATAATTTGAAATTATTTCATTCACAAATATAAGATCACATGGTAACTAGTAGTTACAGTCGTACATTTTCAATATTAGGAAGTTACGAGGTTGAATATAATATGACACACACACACATTTATTAAATAAAGATGAATCTTTTGGATTCCTATACTCTTTAAAATAATTGATATGATTGAATTATATAGCTATAATCTTGTTATCAGAAATGTTTTTGAAATACATGTTTTTTATATTCAGATTCAATTCACTAAATATAGATGATTCATGAAGAAATACAAGACAAAATTCTTATATATAAGTATATATAATTCTAAATAAGTATATATAATTCTCAACATTTCACTAGAAAATGATAAAATAGCGAATGATTTGATAAGCAATTGTCAGGATTTCATGTAATTGACTACTTAACACGCGTGTGTGTACGAGTTTCTTGTTCTGTAACCAATGGAATTGATGGGAGCATAATTCATTTCTATATTCATTAGCACAAAAAATGTACCATTTTCATTTTTATAAAACAGGTAAAAATACTTTACTTAAATTACTTTTATACAATTTGGAATGTTGTAAAATTTAAAAAAAAAGAGAGAGAAAATTTTTGGATTAATTAAATATTTCTCTGAGTGAATCCAAAGTAAAACATGAGCGATAAAAAATTTATCAGAAACGTGAACATGTATGAATTTCTCATGAATAATAGTGATTTGAAGAAACTATAACACTGACAACAGATTACTTTAAATGGTATATCAGCTTTTATTGCTGACAAAAAATAGTCATTTAGAGTAAAATAAACCAGTCATTAACTTATATAAAAGACTCTGAATAATGGATTTAGAAAAGATACAAAACAACTTCTTGTGGCTTCGTTACTTTTTTTAAGCACGAATATAAGTTGAAACTGTTCCTAATAATCCCCCATCATAACAATATATTAAGTTCATTTATTGTAAAGAGAGAGAGACATGAATAATCATCAACTTAATAAAATACCTACAGCGCTTTAAAGTGATAAAAAGTGTTTTGGTTGATATGTATTTCAGATGACTGATAACTTAAAATAATTTTAAAAATATAAAAATAATAGTTTTGATTTGAAATTCGTAATATTTTAAGTGTTTTGAAAAGCTAAATGTTTTAAATCTTTTAAAAATAATGAAAAAAAATGCCACGTACCATTCAAATTCTATATTTAATATATTTAATACACATTTAATTTAAAATTTAATTAATAAATTTAAAAATTCCGTTCTCAAACATATTACATATTATTATTTCAATAATATAAATACGATTTGATCAGATTCATTCAAAGAACGTTTATCTGATACAAAAGAAATTATATAAACAACAAATAAAAATAATTTTAAGTGATTATCATTTGATGAATTTAATATATTTAATTAAGAAAAATATTTCAATTTTTATTGATATTATTTTAATTTAATAAAAGAAGTAGCGAAATAAGAACTTTCCGAAAAATAGCAAACAAGTATGTCTGTAGTAAAAATAGCAAAGAAGCATTAATTTAATAATAAACAAATATTGTGGTACATTTTAATTATAAATAATAATGTTAAAGTGTTTTCATTTATTGATGTGTGATGACCATTATAATTAAAAATGAAGATGTATAATATATTAATAAAACAATACTTTTTAATATAAAAGAGATAAGCTTTAAGTTACTATGACATCCATAGAAGACATAACTATGTGTTTTTAATGAGAATTTTATAAAGTTTTGATTATATTTACTTTTGTTAAATTTTGTTTAAGAAGTTAATGATTCCTTAATAAATAATCTAAACTGCTCTATTAAGAAAAATGTAGAACCATTTTCGAGTTTTCTTTTAATCTTGAATCATTCTACAAATTCCAGTATCTTATCTATGCTTTATGGTCAGTGCAATTTGTATGATACTTTTTAAGATATTTTGATTAACAGAAAAAAAAAGCAATTTGGAGAAAATAATATATGCATTTTTAAGATCCTTCAAATATCGAAAGATATTTATAATCCAGGTATTAAATTTAACCTGGATTATAAATATCTTTCGATTAAAAAATAAACATGACACTCCTCGATTTAATCAGAATTAGATTCAACACACACTGTATTCAAATACTACACCACACACACACACACACAACAGAACCATTATATATATCTTCTACATATTTCACTTCACTTTCATTTATTTAATCAACATTTACAAAGTAAGCAAGAAAGTTCTTACCGTTTTTAATGATAAAAAAGAACATGACCTTACAGAGAGTGTAGCATTGTTAGTCCTCGAAGTAATCACCATCGGCATCCAGCATCTTCTGCCAACGTGTCTCCAGTTGTGTAATCCCCTTGCTGTAAAACTCGGGGGTTTTTGAGGCAAAGATGTCCGAAAATGCTTGGCGCAAGTCTGCTTCGTTGGTGAAGGAGTTTTCAAGAAGATGAATGCCCAGAGAATCGAAGAGGTGATAATCTGGTGGTGCAATGTCACCTGAGTTAGGAGGATGACACAAAGTCTCCCAACCAAATTGCTGCATGGTATTCTTGGCCACCCGCGCGACATTCTGCCTCGCATTATCGATCAAGAACAGTACACTCTTGCCATTGATCGGTACTGGCTCCTTCTGTTGCAATGCTTGTTGTTTCAATTACTGCGAGTACAGGTCCGTAGTGACAATTTGGCCCGTTGGTAACAGTTCATAGTTAACCACTTGACAACAAATTCACCAGACATCAGCTTCTTTCCAGTCTGACAAATCTTCCGACCTGAATTTGTGAAACTAATATCTTGCCGGAAGTTTATTCACTCCAAACACTTGATGACGTGATGCCTCAACTGATAAGCCCATTTTGAAGTAAAGCAAACAGCACTGAACGAGCTCTTTCGACACGTTCATTTTTCTTTGCTACTTTTCGAGTGACGATTGATGAATGTGAGCGATGGATCTGCTTTTATAGCGACGGATATTTTTACTGTACACGGACCGATGTCTCAACCCCTTCATGCCCTAATTTACATACTTATTCTCATTTCATGCAGTGACAACGCGAAAACGGCAAGCACTTTCTTACTTACCGTATATTTCACAACCTTCACAGATGTAATAATGATGTATTTTCCTTATTACTACGTAATTGAAAAGTTGCATATTTAGTGCTAACATAACAAAGGCATTTGTGATAGAAAGGTAAGTAAATTAAAAATGTATCCCACAGCAAAAAGTAGAACGTAAAAATTTTCGAAGTTTTTGCTACCATAAATTTCAACCTTATCACTTAGTAATATTTCAACAATTATAAACCATTATCATTATGAGCTACTTACGATGTGTACTAAATAATTACAACTCTAACTTGTCCCTAAACAATTATCCTCTTGCCTTTAGTTCTATAGTTCGATTCTCACCTCGGACAGGGCAATTTATAAAAGTTCGAAATCCGTTTTAAACATTAGAGATTCTTGTTAAATGAGCCCTCATGAGCAAAATATTATAATAGAATGATAAACAAATAAACCAAATAAGGTCATTGTTGATAGACATTGTATAGTTCTGGTATTATATAAATATAAGCAAATGAAAGCCAGTATATTAGAGTATAGCTTATATTTCCACCTAAAGAAATGTGTTTGACAATAAAATCTTATTTTATTAAACTGTAAATTCGATTATCGAAAGTTTTGTAAAGCACGGGCAATGGTTTTGCTTTGGACAGCGCTTGATATACATGGCATCATGAAACAATCAGACTAATAAATGTATCCAATCTAATTGGGACTTTTACATCATAGTACAAAGACCTCACATATTCTGGGGATAGCACGAGATTTTCGCTTTGCTCTCAATGCCAGCAAGAACAGGCATCACTTCAGCACATCTTGGGCTGCCTTGGACTGGATTGGTAGGATATTCATAACTGTTCATTTCTTGTACCGGACTTCATTAATGTCAACTGATTCATTGATCTAGTCTGACTCCGTTAGAGCAGATGGGAGAGTAGAAACAACAATATTTATGTCGCGCTGTAACAGCCCATTTTTCAATTGAAAACTGCATGTAATAAAATTCTAAACAAACACACGAAAATTATTTTTAGATACACGGAGTAATATTTTTAAATGGAATAATATATATTATCAAACGTAATTCAAGACTTTATTTTTTAATTTGACTTCAAACTCACAAAATGTGAAAGTAAAGCTCTCTTATCTTAGAAATAGGAAAAATAATTTACACGGCATTTTAGATTGATATTAATAACATGTAATGTGTGTAATAGCTGTGTATCTTGTTCAAAAATAAAGCCCCCAATTTATGAAGGTAGTGTGATGTTTTACCAAACTTCATGTTGATTTTTTGTAGACTGACAAAGAATTTTCGTCTCACATTTTTATATAAGTCATTTCACTGTAATCAAAACTAAAATTCACTTGAAACGAAGTGCCATTTATGGATGGAATTGCCCCAACTTTGGAACAAAACTAAGTAGTAAAATTTTCAAAGTAAGCAGAGCTTTTTTCAAAGAACTCTGATAATGGGTTGTATGTGGTATTTGCCATGGTTCTTCATGTAACTTATTACGGAGAATTAACAAAAGATAGAAATCCTCTGATGAAATCAGGTATCTTTGAAAATATATGTGGAGGTAAATAGACCTCTAAATTCATTTATCTAATAATTTTATCAGAGTGATTTAAAAAGAGTACTTGTGGGATCTACTAACTCTAGATGTTATCTGGAAGGTGTTACTCACGAATAATCAGTGTAGTCTGATTGCAAGAATATCACTTTCAGTGACGAGAATCTCACTTTTTATCTGATATTAATGACAACCGTGTATGTAAGTAAAGAAAGGCAGTCAGCAATAGAATGAAACATTTTTATCGAGAAACGTACAGCCATTTAATCTGATATGAATGTCTAAGGACTGGTTTTCTGGATTTAACTGATGACTTGTTGATAAGTCAACGTTATTTTGCTGTTATTGGTATCACCTGTGTTATCTACCTGTCGGATTTTATTTTCCAATAGTATTTGAACACACCACATTTTACTTGGCCTTCGCAAAAATATAAATATTTAGATTTTAACATTACAGAATGATTTTCTTATCTCTCCACTTTCACCAATAGAATATCTTTAAAGCATATAGGGATTGCAACTTCAGTCACCTTGAAAAACCTCTAATTTCTTGCAATAATTGCTTCATTTTTTTACTGGAGTTTTTATCAACCGTCTTTTATCAATCCTTATTCTATTTTTTAATCATACGTTTTTCTTTTTTTAAACATTCATGTGCTAGACATAAAATGGTTTGAGTTATTGACTTCAGTTAAACAATTCAAGTTTTCGAGCCCAAGCTTGGGCACGTATGTTCGTAAAAGTTTAAAATGACAAGAAGGTAATGTGTGTTCAAAATTGGTTCTTTAAATTATGAATCCATGTCCAACTGGTTTTTGGGTGCAAAATTTAACCATAGTGTAACACAATCCGTACATGCTCAAACTCTATTGACATGCAAATATCTAAGTTGCTAGTGTAAGTAGGGATTTCTAAATCTGCAAATATTTTATAAATTTTACTATTTTTTGGAAACAACGTTTATGCGTGCATATACAGATTATGCATAAACGTTGTTTCCAAAACCAGAAAAAAAACATGATGTTCAATTAAAAACAGTACCATTTCTTTTGTGTTATCAACATATATATGTATACTTAGCAAGATTTACTTACTATGTCTATATTTAATATTCGGGTACTGTTTCTACATCTTCTAAATGAAAAAAAATCTCTCTTTAAGCATAAATTCGCTTGTACATCATTAATTTTTAATTCGATTTTGCGCAAATGGTTTGAGTATATTATCGAATTTTTCTAACGTTTTTATTTTTCTATTTTTGAAAACTCATTTCATAAGATTTTGAATAGCAACAATAGTATTCGTCTGCATGAACTAAATCTTTTAGAGTTTAATGAAAATAATTCGGGAGTCGTTTATCCAAACCATGAATTCCGAAGAATACTAAGATACATTTCAAGCTTATATTGAAATACAGGACTGTTACTGCTGGTTTTAGCAAGACAGAGCTATTTTATACAAGTAACAACAACACGTAAGGGAAGTGCTTAAGAAGTTTTTGATCACAATTTAATTTTATTTTAGAAGGCTCCTGGCCACCAAAATCTTTCCGTTAAATTTTTGAGAGTTATTTCAAAGATAGGGTTTTCCAGAGAAATCCTACAAACCTCGAAGAATTAATACAAATCATAACTGAAGAATGATTGATAATTAACAATGACACAAATAATGTTGCGAATTATGTCAAAAACTCGAAATGACGTGTTCATGTTTGCATTCAGAATGGTGGCGAATACTTTTTTGGTTTGCTTTAAGGAATTCTAAAATGAAAAACTTCAGTTTAAACAAGGATTTCAAAAATAACATTATCATAGAATTAAATAACATTGTGCGTCTGCATTTCTGTTTTACCTCATTGATGAAGTTATAATTGCCCAACAGGGCTTAAAATTGTTTTCCACACGTAAACAAGATTCAAACAATTATAATTCAATGTTAGAATAGTTGCCCCATCCGTCAAATTTAAAATTATGAAAAACTAACGGTTACTCTTTTTAAATTGGTCACTCTGAATATGTGTGAGTATGTATTGAGAAAGGGATTTAGCTCGCTTTCAGATTGATAAAAATTAGTGCATGGTATACATGTCTATAGCAGAACTATCCAAAGCACTAGCACAATTCTGCAATGTACATCGTATGCTTACAAATTTATTTAACTGTAAACTTACAGTTCTAAGCTATATAGCTTCACATAATTTCTGACTACCCTATCAAAAACACATCATGTCTCTTATAGTCTTAAATAGTAGCTAGTTCTGATACTCTACTTGCTTGGCTAGGGTGTTGTTATTGTCATCGGAAGGTAGTGAGTTTGAATCCCGAATCAACCAATGATCCGTTGTGTTCGCAAATGGCGGTTAGTCATTGGAAATTTGTAGTTGTTATTGTGCCTTCTGAATGAAATAATACTCTTCAAGGGGTGGATGGCCAGGTATGGGAGTTCTTACTTAGTCCCTACTTTGAAATAAAAAAGACGAGCTACTTTCGGAGTCACAATGGCACACCCATTGGGTGACGCACTTAATAAATGTGGTATTACTATCACCCTTATAGTGTTGAAAATGGTGAAAATTTCTAGAGGCTGGAAGTTGGAAAAAAGCTTCTGATAACCACCTATATAAAAGTCCAGAGAAAATAATCAAATAGCAAAATATTTGTTGACTTACAAATGTATTTCAGAATCCCTTGAAATCCCCGGAAGTTAAAATTCATAAGCAATTTTCTGCAAATCTGAAGTTGGGAAATGCTGTTTATCAGATATTGCCCGTACAGGAGGAGTACCTACTGCTCCCGTTGGATTTAAAGGACACGCATTATCAGCCAACTTGAACGTTTTGGAGACGAAGCAATTGCAAACCTAATCTAATTGAGTGTCCATTAATTTGTTTAGATTTTTTGTTTTGTTTTCTTGCATGGATAAGCACAAATAACTGATTACTCACCTTTAAATTAAACAGAGATCGATGCCTTCACGCTGTGAAAAATTATTGATACATATCGTATATAAGCACTCTGATTTTTATAAAAACAAGTTGCAAGAATGGGGGCTATTATCTTCTTGTTAAGACAAGAGAAAGTGTACAAAATGCTTGAGTGAACTACAGAAAACATTCTGAAGGCGATCAAGTTATTCAGTAAGACAATATATAAAGACCGTATTTTCAAAGGTTTCTTTCTTAAAATGAACACGTAATATATTCTTTGTCCCTTTATGGTATGAAGGCACTTTCAACATTCAGTATAAGCAAAAGAAGAATGAAAAAAATATGTTTTTTCACCCGTAAAAGAAAATTGGGAATTGATAACACGAAAAAGTATTTCTAACGGAAACTGAAACATTGATTTTTTCCTTTTTCGACTTCTCTTGTCGTTTATATGAAATTTTTAATAAAAATTAACTTTATAATATTTTAATTGGGATTAAATATTCAAAAATAGAATATATATGTAAAAAGGTATAATGGTTGCATTAACATTATTCTAAAGTGGTCACAAAATAGCAAGTAAATTTCAAATATATGAATAATAAGCACAATATATATGCACTAATTACATTTTTTGAATTTCAATTTTCTTTGTTTTAAAAAACTATATGCATAAAATAGAGTATTTCTATATTAAATAAATTATTAAACGTCTTAAATTAAATAAATTATTTAATATTAAATAAAGGATTAAAATATTCTTATTTCGATACATATGATGGATTAAATGAATGTTTCACTTAGCAAATCGATTAATTCCACATTTGAATTTCAGAAAATTCTGATTAGAAAAGCTGTATATAATATATAATTGTATATAATCAGAACAAATTTCGCTTATAAGAATAACCACCACAAAAACCATATGTAAATACTGTAAAAAATCTTTAATCTTAAAATACATTATATAATTTTTAGCATTTTTCTGAACTTCTTGTTTCATTGAGTTAATCAATTTAGCAAATAATTCAAATATTAACTAAAATGAACAAATTATATATTCTTATTATCAATGTAAAATACCTATAAAAGTTTCTTTTTTTGATGAAAAATGTTCACAGTTGCTCAAATCAAACTAAATTTTAGTTAGCTGTAAAAACCAGTATTCGGATTTTTTAAAATTATACTGATATTAATTCTTTTCATATACATAGTTATTTTATACATCTTACATTGTGATTTCAGGTGGTGAAGATGTAGTCAAACAAACTAGTGATTCCGATTCCTTGCCAGATCTTCGACCAACGTTTCAACCTACCTATCAACCAACTCTTCAGTCAACCCAAAAGTCAACTCTACAATCTACCCAGCAATCAACTCTTCAATCTGGCCAGCAGACGAGTCTTGAAACAACAAATCAGTCCAATCTTCCACTTACAAGTCAATCAACATTTCAATCTACGCAAAGAAATTTTCATATTGATACTACAACTGAAGTAAATAATATAGAAACAGAAAATGACAGCTTAATATTCGTTTCTTCTACCGAACAAGTAAACGAAGACCTGACTTACCTCAACAATATTCCAGGAGGTAAGCTAGTTTAAATCATAGTATATATATAATTATTTGATTATTAGGCCAATTTATAAATATTTCGCACTGCATATCAATAATATAAAAGTATATCCTTATGACTAAAAGTAACAAAAATACAATAAAAATTGTTTGTGAAAAATGATAATAACGCAAACATGCTTGCGATGAAGATTAAAAATATTCTACTTTAATTTATAACTAGAAGTTTTTTGCTTGATAAACAGCAAAATATGATTTTTTCTTAATTTTCAATCCAAAAAGAATACAACACAGTAGTCAATAATACCTTCAATATAATTATATAATACCCTTCAATTTTCTACTTCGGAAAAACAATTTATTTAATCTTAGATCTTTTTGGACGAGATAAAGTGAAAGATGTGATACACCTATCATGCACAATTCTCACACGTTCAATGATTTCATATTTTATATATATTTTAATTCTTAAAATAAACAGATGAAAATAATTGCTAAGCAAACAGTAGTATTCAGAATTGATCATTAACTAAAAATTTTATTTTTTTAAAGTAATAAAATCATGATGTGAAAATAATTTGTGCCTTTTATTATGAAGTTTCATCAGAGAAATTGCTTCCATGTTGCAAAAAAATAAATAAATAAATAAATAAAAAGAGAGAGACCATTAACAAGGCGTTAAAATATTAACAATACACAACACACATGTCTGTCAAATATGATTATAAAAGTATGATTCAAGGTTTCCAAAATAATTCACTCTCATTTAATGTATAAGAAAATGTTTTTATTTGAAATACCTTGTGGGGTCAGAGCTACATCTAAGTCACAATGTCATTTAAAAAACAATTTTCCTAAAACGTGGGATGAATACTCCTACGACATCTACTTTTATAATGTGCAATTCCCATGTATTTTCAAACAGATTAACACTCGTTAAAAATAACGTTTATAATATTAATAGCTTACGTATTAAATGTTTACAATTGGCATCAATGGAGAACTCTTCCTAAAATGAATATCGATAACATTTAGCAATTTCAGTCAACCTTCTTCAACTTTATTATACTTTTTTAATAATGTTGGTTAAAACGGAGAAATGACTCCTCTATCTGCAAATTTGTTACTCTCTTGGTTCCCCCTAACTATATTTCATAAATATCACTTGTAGGTTAGTTCTTTTTTGCAAACCAAAAACTGATTTGATCAATCACTTTTTGAGTAGTTTAAAAATAATGTAGATGAAGCAAGCGCAGAAAGAATATTTTATTGCATATTATAAAAAATATGTTTTCTTCGTAAGAAAAAAAATCGAACCTTTAAAATGTAAACATATATAAACTCTAATGCTCAGAGTGGTTTAACAAGAGCTTATACTTTATAAGAAGAGTTTTGCATCTAAGAGACAAAGGATTTATAAAATAAATTATGCTTTAACTTCGTCCATTAATCCATCTAAAGCAGAAATATTAATTGCCTCTATTTTTCTCCATTTAAAATTTCTTTTCCAAATACTTCTTCATAAGGAAGAAAGTAAGTGTATACGCATTCGCGCAAACTCCCTTATTTAGGTGAAACAAATCGAAAGTTTTGCTTTATATGTAAAAATATATCGAAAAACTACTAGATTTTAAAACTTAAATCTTAAATTATACCGAATGTCAGTAAAAAGTTAATAATGTGTGATAATAAAACAATCTCTCTCTCTCGTGTGTGTACAAAAATTATTATTAATCATTCCTCTCCTTTTAATAATAATTAAGAGCGGAACTTTCATCGCATACATTGATTAAAAAGTGACCGCGGATTCATTATTTCAATACTGATTACGATTTAATTAATACTAATTAATTAGATCACCAATTCAATGATATTTGAGAAAAAATAAAATTGAAAGATTAAATACATATAATGACAAGACATCATTAAGTTTAAGTATAGAGGCATAACTTATCAAATGAATTTAACAAAATCTGGACAACTTTTTTAAACTCATGCTCTAAAAATTTAAAAACACTGTGAATGTTATAGTGTAAAAATTCACATATTTTCAGAGTATCTAAATACTTTAGTCTATGAAGTATATTTACCTGGTATGTGGTATTCCACTGTTGGTTATTTTTTCTATATATATTCTGAAATTTCATGGATAGCTTACTCAACTCTATTGCGATGTGAAAGCACATAAGTATAATTCTCATTTTTGAGAGAAATTAGCTTAATTTTAGTTTCATATTACGCACAATAAGATTAGATTTCACATCTTGTTACATGAGTATCGTTTCAGTATATAGTGATATGAATACATGTAGCAATACTTGCTAATACCGAATCTCTAATAATACATTTTTTGTATAATACAGTACTAATTATTAAACCGGTAAGTACAGTGATTGTACCGAAAAAATACAAATTATAAAATTGATTTCTTATAATAAGGCTTTTTTTTTCTTTTCAACATGATTTAAAAAGCGAATTAGGAAATAGAAATCTAATTAAAAGGTTGTAACGCGCCCATAAGGGCATGAAGTAACATCTGCACAGATATATAATAAGTAACCATATATAACAGGGATGGCCAACATGCAGTTCTTTCAAGGTTTATTTGTGGTTCTCGATAAATATATTCGAGTTTCCTTTTCATTTTTGTGTTTCTATATTTTAAAGTATTTTTATCGTTCCGTATGTATTTCATAATGTCTTTTAAATTACTGGTAACAGATATGAAAGACTAAGTGCAACCTTTTAACAAATTTCATTTCCGTCTACATTAAGAAGGATATGAATCATAAAATACTGTACGAATGAATATAAACAGTGGCATAATCGTCCGTAATCGACCGACTCCAAACTGATTTTGAATTTGTAAACTTTCATTGCAACGAACAGTTGACACTGTGTTCAGGAGGAAACAATTTGTATCACTCTTGCTAAGGATATAATTTGTAATCTGGAATTTTTAGTAAGTTTACTATAAAAAAAATTTGTTTCTTAGTATGTAACACGCTGTTATTCTTTTAAGAACACAAAACTTGTATTTCCTAAAATTCCTTATTTCCAGTTTTTTGAAAAATATGACGACAGAGAACGAAAATAAAGAAAATACGAGCAAGAAAATAGAAGTTTTAATAATGAGTGGGAGGAGAATTTATTTTTTATTGACAATAACGGAAAAGCATTATGTGTTATTTGTAATTCTACGGACAAAAATTATAAAGCTAGCAATTTAAGTTAACATTATGAAATCAATCATCCTCAGTTTTCTAATCAGTATCCACCAAACTCCAAATTAACATCAGATAAACTTGCTTCTTTAAAATCAAATTTAAATAAACAACAGACAGTTTTGATGACCTTTATGAATCAAGCTAATAATGTAGCTGAAGCCAGTTTTTTTTTTATTGCCTAGAATATTGCTCTTGATAAAAGTTCCTATGGAAAGGGACTTATTAAAATAAATTATTAGTAAAAAAAGGTTTATTAAAAAAATCTTGGAAGTTCCCATCTCGAGACACACAATCGAACAACGCATAACTCTTATTCAATTAACACTTCTCCTGAATATAATTTAAACAATGATTTCAATAACTATATTGCATTCAGCTTAGCTCTTGACGAATGGACAGATATCAAAGACCTTCTGTAATTGGCAATTTTAATACATTTTGTTTCACCAGATTTCGTTGTTAAAGAATAATTAGAATTAGTAGGACTTCAGGAGTCAACCCGTGGTTCTGATATTCAAAATGCATTAGAGATTCTATAATGAAAACTTTTGAGGTGCCTCTTAAACATGTAAGAATTGCAATTGATAGAGCTCCGGCAATGCTATGTAAAATAAATCTGTCTTATTGGGATTTTAAAAGATTGTCAAATTCCAGAGCTCATACCGATTCACTGCATATAATTCACCGAGTACAAATCCTTACAAAATACTTTATATATCCTGATGTTATGAAAACAATGTTATACACTGTAAATTACATTCGCATCAATGAAAAAAATCGTCGACAGTTCAAAAATTCCCTTGAAGAATTAAAAGATGAAGAACTTCCAAATGACATTAATTTCTTTTGCATTATAAGATGGTTATCTAGCTACAACGTAATAAATCGATTTGTACATTTGCTTGATCCGATAATTACATTTCTAAAAGAAAAGGAAATAATCTATACAGAATTAGCCGAGACAAGTGGTTGCAATACTTAGCAATGCTTTTGATTGATGTCATTGAACATTTGCAAACACTAAATTTATAATTACAGGAAAAGATAAAATATCTGACCCCTCTCACAGTATTTAGTTTTCAAACTAAATTACAACTTTTTCAAAGGAACACGAAAAATGAAATATTTTGTCATTTTCCCCAATTAATTTTTTTTTTTTTTACAATATTAAACAACAAAAACTCAACGAGCATATAAAAAAAAAACTAGAAGGAATATTGACGGAATTCCAAAATAGATTTCAATACTTGAAATATTTTAAATCGTCTCTTGACTTTTTTTTTTAATAAATTTGAAATTAATAAAATTAAAGGTGAGTTTTCCACTTCCAATATAAATATTATGACCCAAAAAGCATCTGGAAAATTAGAATTCATAGAGATTTAAGAAAATCAAGCTCTACAATTAAAATATAAGTCGTCGACGATTGCTGAATTTTGGAAATGTTTACCAGAATCGAAGTACACTGAATTAAAAACAATGTGTTTGGTGAATAAAATTTCAATATTTGGAACTACATACTTATGTGTATCATTTTATTCCATTTTAAAATTCGTGAAATCCAAACACCGATGAGTATTAACTAGTCAGCATCTCAAAAAGTACTGAGAAGTGCTATCATCAATTTTTCAACAAATTTTAAAGAATTATCAAGAGAAAAAAAATAAATGCTTAATTTTTAATATTTAAATTCAATGCACATATTTTGTATTTTTATTTATAAGTTTTCAATAAATATAATTTCGGTTAAAAAAAAAATTAATACATATTCTCCATACCTCTAAAATACGTAATTAATTGTGAGTCGTGAAAAATTTCAACTTTTGAAAAATGGCTCGAACTATTAAAGAGCTTGGCCACCCCTGAAATATAAGCTATACCAACTTATACATGCCTTACACCAATATTTAATCATAAAAAAGCAGAAGTTACATTTAGCTATGCCAAGCTAAATTTTGTATCTCAAACTCTATTCCTGAATAAAAATAAATAAATAAAAACTTATTATCTGCAATATTAATAATGCATACATATATATTATTGTGTTTAATAGGTTTTCAATAAAAAAAATAACGGTAAAATGCTTAAAATCATTGGATATTAATTCGGAATCAGTATTATAACATGTAGGTGTTTATCAAAATAATGAAAGTATTTTTGAATAAAAGTACCAATTCGGGATGTGCTTCGTAAGCATTAAAATGTAACAATAGCTACCAATTTTTTTTTCATAAGCATAAATGTATATATTTTAGTAGTATGGTTGTACCTTTATTAAAGTTCTGTAAATTTTTTATTTTTTTCTAAAGCGTAATATGTCAGACCTTTCAGGTTTTTAAAAAGGTCAGATTGTAGGAGACTGTCTATCTGGAGCAAGTGTCACTGAAAATTTTCAAATTTTAGGCGTTTCTAGCTGTACAGTGTCTAAAGTTACGACAACATAAATGCAACGCAGAAAGCTCAGCAAAGCGGAATAGTGAACTGAAAGAGAAGCTAAGTCAGTGGTTTCCAGCCTGTGGGGCGCCCCCCCAGGGGGCGCGAGACAGTTGCAAGTGGGCATGCAACTGTTTCCAAAATATCATTTTCGCGAATACGAACCAAAAAAGTCGAATATGTGTCAAAAAAATGAATCAGCAGTATACATAATCCACAATCCTCGCCGCGAGTTTTTCGGGTACAAATGCTAAAACATCCCATCCATATTCTTCTTGGGACGAAATATCTCGCTTTGACGTTTGGAGCCGAGTACCGATGGGGCGTGGAATCAAAAGTTAAGCACTCGCAACATCCCGGATATTCTCGTGCTTACTCGCGCCAAACTTCAGTAAACAGAAGCATCTGATTGTTTCTGTTTTTCTATGAACAGAATTAGTTCGTTAGTAGTGCTTGCGATAACCACGTTGATATATACAGGGCCGGCCCCAGGGTAGGGCGATCCGAGCGGCCGCCCGGAGCGCAATAATCTAAGGGCGCCAAAATCATGGAAAAGGAAAATAAACTGGTAAAAAAAAAATTAAGTTACAGGCTTTTATAAAATGCACTAAAAAGTAAAGAATATTTTTTTATCATTTTAATATCATTTCAATAAATTATTTTTCATATTGCGTTGTCATCGAACCCTTATATTGTAAGTATACGAAATATCATTGATATCGGTTCACGGGAATTTTCTCAAAAACGCGTTGCAAGATTTGACTGATAGTTTTGATTTCGAAACCAAGCAAAACAAGATCTATTTTTTAACTGCATATAAAAAGAAAGTAGACTTAAAACAATGCATTATTTGCCACAGGGGGACGCCGGTACAAAAGGGTTAGAAACCACTGAGCTAAGTGAAAGAGACACGGGTATTGAGCGGATTGTAATGTCTAATAAGCGAACAACTGCAACAAAAGTTAATGCAGAGCTCAATCAGCATCTGGATTTTTCAGTGTCAATGATTACACTTAGAAGGTACCTTTATAAACAGACTATTGCTACAGATCAGTAATTCCCTTGCCATATTTCATAGATATTAATGCCAAAGTTGTCTACAGTGATATTTTACTCACAAAATCTGGTTGATAAGTGGAAGAAAGTAATATGATCTGACAAATCGTCTTTCACACTTTTCCGTACACCAGGACAGGTGCATTTTGTAAGAACATCTGCACAAGCGTATGATCATGGCAGTCTAACTGTCAAGCATGGAAATTGAATAATAATTACATTAAAATGTCATTAATTAAAAAACAGGGTTCATTAGTAAATAGAACACACCTCCAATAACTTTCAGTCCCATTTACATGAGTATATGGTAAATTTAAACTCTCTTTCTAATGAAATAAGCTAGAAGGTCATCTATAACCTAGACCGTTTCAATGAAGCATCATATGTTTAGTCAGATAATGTCTGTCTTGAATCTAAAACAGAAGCTAGCCTTTGCTGAGATGGAGTTGTAGTCTTGCAGAGACGTCAAATCGAAAATACCAATAATTTTTATAAATAATTCTTAACATATCTTTGATTATTATTTAAAAAGCTGAATTGTCAGTTACATATCAGATATACAATACGCTTATCTCACTAAACATTCAACATTAAACGATCTCACACTCCAGATTCTCTTTTGTCTATCTGCTTCTAAATGGTTTATTGTAATATATTGCCCTTTTTCTAGTAAATGTATCTTCGAATTCATTATCTATTTCAGACACATATAAATTTTAATGTAGTACCATTTGTTACATAGAGATAGACAAGTTTAATAACATTCTGTTCTCCTTTGTAATCCTAGTATGATTATAGATTATTATACCACCTCATTTTCTCGCGTTAGATTAGAAACAACAAGTGACATGAAAGTAATTTCAAACATCTGGTTCCATTTCAGAGACTGTTGGTTAATTTTTAAACGCGAAAAAATAATAACACTCATTTGTCATGAAACATTAGTAAAAATTTATTTTGTCTCAGCAGATAAGTCTGCAGTATCTTTTATAATTACATTAACTCTCTGCGTGACAATCATTTCTGCGGTTTACTCCATCAGAACACAACTGCACGACTAGACAGGAGAGGACTTTACAGTGTTACATTCAACAAAGCCATGGTTTGCTTTGTTCAGCATTCAACGGTCTTTTTTGCACATGAGGGCTAATTAGGCAGCAGCCTACTACTCAAAGTGGATTCCGAAACACTACAAACATCCATAGCCGAAGTGGAATTCAAACCTACGTGCGTGTTGAACAAAAGGTCAGATCACCAACCACTCAGCTTGATAAAACAATTATTCACATAAGAATTATGTCCTATTTACAGAAGAAATCTGATTATTTATGCTGGATCATGTTGAGATTATATCAATGTCTGAAAGCTCAGCAAAGAAATACCCTGGAATAGGTTGCATTAGATAAAAATGTGGATTATTACTTGCTACTTTGTGGTAAATATAAATCTGCTGATAGGTTATCTGTTGCTGACTTTGTGGTAATTGTTCATGTGGTGTTACATGGTAAAAATTATGGCAATCGCATGTCTTTCAAGTCTCCATGACCCGACTATAAGCAGAGCTATGGATCAAAGCAAATTATCCATATTTTTCTGGGTTTTTTTTCCGATTTAAAATTCATTCAATAATGAATTTTGGTACAGATATGTAATAATACAGATACTCGCAGTTTAAACTCATACACTTGACCCTCAGCTAGATTAGAATCGTTACTGCAGTCAGATATACTTGTTGATTTGAGACTATGTTATAATTCATACAGTTCATTGAAACTTTTTGATTAAAAAACACACTTTAACATTTATTTTTCATGCATGTATTTTTTATTTAACATTTATTTTTATGCATGTAAATTTAATAAATATAATAAAATATAATTATAAATATATGCATTAAAATATAATAATGTATATTTTTTCTCCGTATAAGTCTTCTGTTAAATTAAATCTTAAAGCTACTATAAATAGAATATACGTTCATAAGAAAATAGCTTATTTGGTTACAAGTATATAAGGGGCATTACTTCTTTTCATTTATTTCATATCAAAATTTTATTAAAACTTAATACTAATTCAGTTCTTAAAAAATAGATTCGCCTACATAATATTTTATCCTAATTTTTTTTTCAGATCAAAGATAAATATTATCAAACTAAAACCATAATATTTCTCAAATTACACTCATGATTTCTTAGTAACTTAATTCACCAAATCATTATAACTGTTGAAAATTTGAACTCAATTTTTAATAACTTAATTTTGTTTGTTCTTTAATAGGTTGTTTTGTGAACGGAACGTTGTATGGGGATGGATCTGCTATGCTCTCAAGCTCTTTCTGCGAATATTGTTTTTGTATAAGAGGAAAAACCACGTGTCTAGAACCTAAGTGCCACCTGGTGATAGAAGGATGCACTCCTCATTACGATACAGAATTTTCTTGTTGTCCTTCTAGATATGACTGCCGTGAGTCTTTGAGTCTTCTCTTTTGGGAACTTCATTATTCAACTATTCTCCAAGCATGAATGATATTTTCTTAAGTCTTTCTTTGGCACAAATTTCATTCTTTAAATGATTCTTCCTATGTAGCAAAGAATGCTTTCATCCAGACTTATTTCTTTTTCGGCCAATGGGCTAACTGTGTTCTTAAATTCTAGGTGAAGGCTTGGTAATTCTATAAATAAGGTAATGAAACTTTTTCATTTTCAGCTTTTCTTTTTCCTGTCTTTTATTCGGACTCAGATTTTATTTTCAAAAATAATATTTATCAGTGAAGTATCATAAATTATTTTAAAAGAAAGGATGAAAAATATTATTTAATTGAAAAATATCGTATTACCGTATTAAATACTTATATTTATATATCTTAAAATATAAAGTTTTAAGTATAATCATGGTAGAAACATTGTTTTAATATAAAAAAGAGGAGAAAAATAAAAGTATAATTTTTTATGCAATCACAAAAAAAAAAAAAAAAAATTAAAGAAAGGCAATCTATACAAGGATATCAAAAGTAAAAATCAAGTTACAATTAAATTAAAATTCAAATGTAATGTTAAAAATCAAATGTAAAATAAAATCAATTATTAAAAATTAAATTAAAATCAATGGAAAAAACAGCATGAAACATTTAGTTCAAGGCAGTTTTAAAGTAAATTTTTAAGCAAAAAAATATTTTTAAACAATGGAATGAAATTAAAATATAGCTTTAAAAATACCAGACAATAAAAAAATAGTTCCGGTAAAATGAATTTTCGTTTAATAAAAATTCATAACTTATTGAAATGAATAAATTTGTGATTTCTTCGTATCTCGAACAAAAAACAACATATTCATGTACCTTTTATACATAAAATGTACATAATTTGCTCTTCACCCAAAACGGCACACCCTGAAGGAAGCATGCAAACCATGTGAAATTTACAGGTATTTGGGGCGATGAGATATGCAAATCCTGAGCACTGCAGGGCATACATACATCACAGGACATATCAAAACAGATACAATCTGTTACTCATCATTTATATAGTATCCGCTCGTATCATTAGACATTGCTTGTAGCTCAATGAAATGACAACAAAGTGTCCACTGCTTCATTTATCATTAACTCAAAACCACAAGCGCCTACGCTACGAATTGTGGAATGGATGACAGGCATTTGCAATTAAATGGGACTACGTATCCTTTATTAACAAGAATACCGCTTCTGCTAGAACACTACAATGATCGGATTCGAGTCCGCAAACACCGTGATGAGAGACTACTGAACTGTTCCATTATGCACACACACACAACGCTACACTAGTCTTCTACCCATCTCATGGTTTGGGGTAGTATTGGATTTTACTCTTGCATATTTCTAGCACGCATTGCCGGTAAACTTAACAGCCAGCGATACACTTTTGCTGAGTTGGAACCAGTGGTCATCACTTTCTCTCAGCCTTTCCAGCATTCATATTCCAACAAAATAATGTGCGACCACTCATGGTAAGCATTGCTGTAGACTTCTTTACTCATTAGATTGAATTACTTCCTTGGATTGCTATTTCTCCCGATCTGTCATCAGTGGAAAGTCGTATGGCCCACGCTTGCACAGCAATTGGCTCAGAATATACCAGATCAACTTCGGAATATGCGAACAAAAATCTTGACAACTGTAATCCAAAGATACATTCAACGCCTTTAACTCTACGATGAGGTGTGTAGTAGCAGTTGTAACCTACAATAGTGGCTACACAAACTAGTGATTTCGTCTGCATTTACACTTCACAAGAGATTAAAATTTTAATTTTTTAATATTTATATCTGTTATTTGCCAAATAAATTTTGCTGTGATATCTCTGGTCTTTCTAAGAGCTGCATTTTGGGTTTCCAGCAGTGTAATTATTTTTGAAATATATTCTTTTCATAATGAATATACAAAAAACATATAAAAGAACATCTAGATATTAAAAATTATGAATAAGAAATCTAAATATGACATCCTTAAACACAAGAAATCAGAGTTTGATGAGCAATATTTTTTAACATTCCAGAGATGAGAACATTATGTATTCTTACTTTAAGTATGAGATAATAAAGCAACTAGTTTAATTACAATAAATCTAAACAGGAGATCTAAATAAATTAAAATGTATTGGAAATGAAAAAATTTGTATAAAATTAATCATACTGATTAAGCATATTTTAATAAACATTTCTTTAATCATCTTTTTTTTCCCTCATAGTTCAAAAATCGACCATCAACGAGACAACAAAATATTCTGATTTTAAAGGAAAGCTTACAACTACCACGACTGCAGGAGAAAATATGGGTATACAATTTTAATTTTGTGCCTTTTACCTATCATTTTAAAATAATATCGATTTTCATTTTTCACAGTAAAAATAACTTCTTTGCTACTCTAGATAATTACGGCGAATGCATAGTTGATGGGACTGTCTATAATCAAGGACAAATCATACCCGATCATAAATATTGTTACAACTGTTATTGTAATTATTCTTCTATAGTATGTGACAAAATCAAATGTTCCCCTCCAATTGAAGATTGTCAACCTATAATACCAGAAGGTCACTGTTGTCCAGTTTCATACAGATGCGGTATGATGTATTTGTTCTTTTCAATTCTCTTATCAGAATCTAATAATCTACTAACATCTCATATATATATATATATATGTGTGTGTAATTTACCATCTCTTTAAATTTATTTGAAATTTAAATCGAAATAAATCTAATCAAGCTTACAATTGCCATTAACTTTTATCGAAATAATAATTTTATTGTATCTCAAATGACAAAACATAATAATTTTGTCTAGAAAAAAATCTTTTGTAAATTTTTTTTACTTAATTAAGCATATAATTCTTCTTAGTGCAAAAGTTTAACAATATTCAACCATAAAAATTATTCAAAAGTAGTTATGTCTATGTTACAGTTCAATTGAATACAAGTTTGATTGCATTACCTACACATAGTAAATTTGTGTATTTCTTTACAGTGCTCTCTTGCTCTCAAATTTGTTTTAAAGAATGTTCTACGAATCTTTTTATGCAAAATTACACGCCGTTTTTAAATACTGCTTTGACATTACCTTGCAACTTTTGAAAGTATTTCTTGCTCAACATTTATCTTGCAAAAAGAAAATGAATAAATGTTTTTAGTATTTTTTTATTGTCGAATTAAGGAAATATAAAAAGTTCCTCACCATAGCATAAAATAGATGAATGTAAAGTTAAAAAGAAAATAATTGCGCGTGTTATACTATATTTCTCTTCAGCATTCCTAAATTTGTTTCCAGCATGGATTCATAATTATGAATTAAGAATTAATTAATGAATAATTATTTCTTAAGAAATTCTACTTAATTTTAAATTTTATAAAATAAAAAACTTATAACGTATTGAAACCAAACATATACTTATTCATAGAAAACCCTATTAAATTATTCTTTTTTTTTCAGAAAATAAAAGAACATATTGCAATAAATACTTAAGACACAGTCAAATTATTTCTGTTATACAAAAAATATCCAAGACCAAGTTTTTATTTAAATTCCGATTTATAATATATATGTATTTTAAAAAATCACAATTAATATATTTAACTTTAAGCGTCTATCTAAAACTAGTGTTTGAATGTATTTAAATTAATTTTTTAGAGTTAATAGTTTAATAAAAATTATGTCTCTAAAACACGTTAATAATATTATGATAAAGTATCTTGAAAAACAAAAAATATATCAGAAATACGGTAGATTCATATTAGTTTGAACTCGTTGAGGATAACCAGACTGCTCGAATAATCAAAAAAGCTACAAGGTGACAAAATAAATTACATAAAAATAATCTCATTTTAAATAATATTAATTTTAACGTGGCATTTACGTAATATAACACTTATATAAATAAATTATCGATAGTTGTCTAATCACTTCAGTTAATTTTCGATAATTCTGCTAGTTTTCCGATTTGTAACCTACAGTGTAAATTTTTGTTGGAAACATTTTATTTTAAAAATGAAAAATAAATTATCGATGATCTGAATATCGCCGATTAGCAGCACGACTGACTTCTAGCAGCTATGAATTCATTTTGGAACTGAAGGCTAACTCATCATACTTACCTTTCTTTGTTGAAAACTTTATAAATAGCTTTAAACACACACACTTTTGGTTATTTATTATCAAATATTTATAAAATGTTTTCAGTTGATACAAAATTCTCATTAAATATTTTGGGAAATCTAAGAAATTCTGTTTTCTTTCATTATTACGTTTCATGTTCAAAATCCATGGAAATATGAGTTCAATATGCCGAAGCAACTGATTGTTAATGAAAATTTCAGAAAAATAAGTAGTCAAATGCATGTAATGTGTAGCAAAAAAATTTATTTAACCACTTAACTTTTCTGAAGCTTTCATTAAGTGAGTAAAATGAAAACTTTTTTTTTTTTTTTTAAATCATGCGAAGTTTTGAAAAATTGAAAAAATTCCCAAACATTTCTTAGATTTCCATGTTACTGCAACTATTTCCTATAACTAAAATTTAAACTTTTCAAGATTTAATTGCATATTTTTGTCAGAACCATGATTTAATATAAACCAAAAACAACCAATTATTATAAATCCATATCATTTATTTTAGGAGGTGATGTAGGTTCTAAAAGTTCACTCATCAAAGGTGTGAAAACAAATGTAACAAATATGAATTCAGCAACGAAAGGATACGACTTCAAAAAGGAGAAACAATCAGAAGTTTTCAAAAACAACACGCCAAACAAAGATTCAAAGGGTTCTCCATTCGACCATGAGCACAACACATTCTTTTTCAACCTCATACGTAGACGTTTAGATGATGACGCACCTGACTTTTACAGTTCTTCGGACGTCATTAATCCCAGTGAAATAGCTTTGAATATGCATTTGTTTGAAGAAAAAGATTCAAATCAAAATATTGCCCCTCTTTCACGAGAGAATGATAAAACTCTCGATTTGGAAAAAATTACAACATCACAAACAGGGAGTCCTGTGATAACAGGTGCAAAAGGAAATCCAACTGATCATACTGATTCTACACTGAAACTGACACGCAGTGAAAATGAACAACATGAAATACGAACAGGAGCACCAGAAATTCAAACAATCGCAATTAAGGAATTACTGGAAACTTTTTTTACGAAACACACAATAAATAATTCTGAAAGTATATCTAAAATTGAAGAGACAAAGAGAAACAATTCCAAGCAGCCGTCAAACATAGTAGAAGTTGCTGAAGCTGAAACAATTCAACCAGCTCATCATTCGGAAAGTCTCCTTACAACTGTAGTCACAGGTGGCAGTACAAATACTTTAAAAACTGAGAAAGAAATTCCTTCGTCGACAAAAGACATAACAGAAACAACTTTATCGGATGAAATTACAGATACCACTCAGAGTATATTAAACATTCTTCATAAGAATAATATTCTCTCAACATTGCAAAACTTTACATTCTATACTACGGAAACAGAAAATACTTATACCTCGAAAGAACCAAATCTAATTATAACAGAAAAATATGGAAATGAACAGTTCAATGATTTCGAAAACTCTACAGTAAATGCTACAGAAACAATAACACCAGAATCAACAGAACCAGAATATATACCTACAATATGGAATAAGGCAGACACTACTACAGGGCTTGAATTTACTTTCCAGAATTCATCAGAAGAAATTTCAAAATCATATGATCGCATCAACAGCAAACTCGCATTTTTACCACCAAATGAAGGTGAAAATAATGACTCTTATGAACCAATAACAAGTGATTCAGCAATTCACTGGGAGCTTCCAGCAGAAGGCAGGGATGCTGATTCAGAAGATGATTTAACTAACATAGGTGCAATATATTTAGGTGCACCACTCTCAGTAGAAGATAATAGACAACTAAGGAAAGATTTAGCAACCAAAGACAAGATTAAAGAGAGTGGTGGAGTTATTTTTATGGATCCAAAATACACAGATATCCATCCAGAATTACCTCAATCAGCAGATATCAAGCCACCTGTTACTCACTTTTCAGCACATAAATTTCCAGAAAATACAAAATCTCTCCTTACACCTATTGAAAGAATGGATACAGAAACAATTACTTATGATCGAAAGAAAGGTCCTAGAATTCAAGATAATTTAAACCAAACAGCAAATGGACAAGGATATCAAATCATTCCTTTTGTAGCAGAAGATGCTATTCGGGGAATAAATGGGAACAAAACCCTTCCCTTGAAACCTGAAAGTAATCAGGGCTTTCCAGATATGGTATCAGGTAAGTTATCATAAATAGCTGTGAATAGTATCCAATAAATATAAGGTATAAGTATTTTATAATGAAATATTGAAAAAAATTATTGTATCAAAGTGAATTGTCTTCTTAAGTAATATAAAATAATTTCAAATTAAGACTGAAAAATTTTGATTAAAAGTAAAATGGGTATCAAACATAAATTGTTAAAAATAAAATGGTAAACTGAAACTAGTAAAACACAAAATTTATAAAATTATTTTGATTCATAGATTTTACTTTCTAGCATTGATGAACATAATAATAAATATATATCCAGAATTAGTCTAAAATACAATATTAAATTCCTTAACAATCACACACTTTTGTAAATATCTTATATAGCCAGAAATATTTCAATTAATACAAAAATACCAAAGTTTTGAGCCTCAATTAAAAAATATAATAATTTAAAAAATATTGTCTTGTAGCTTTTTTAATTTTATTATCTTTAAATTTAAATTCTCTGTTATTAAATTTATAATTCTTTACAATGATTCATTCATAATTTAATACATAAAATATTAAAAATTGAAGCGACTGGTCAAATTGCAAGATAACTCCAAAGAAATACAAACTTTATAACTTAAACAAAATTGAGAGGATAAATAAAAATAAGCTGAATGTAAAATGTTTTGTTGTTCATTATCTAATTCTTGAAAATGTTGCAATATACAGCATACTACATGAGCACAAATTCACTGTACAATTTAAATAAATAATAAAATGGGGGGGGGGGGGTTCGAAAGTCAATTTTTAATAGAATGTAGATAATGATATGTGTAAAAGGTATATAAAGAATATTATGAATACAAAACTTACTATAGTATTCAACACAAAATTCTTCATTGAAGTCATATTATTTTATTAATTTCAAATTTACCAATAATAGCTAAATACAGTGTACTCGAAATAATTGCTTGGTTTATAAGACACTTCATATTAATAAGAACCATCATCCAAGTCAGAAACAGAAGAATTAATAATAGAGAACACTTTTCAAAAATATCATAAAAAGAAATCACATTCAGAGACAAGCAACACAAAATCCTCTTAAAAGCAATAATCTTATTTCATATCCAGTGATTTCCATCTGTACAGTGATTAAACGAAAGACCACAAAGATGTGCTTTAAAACAAAGATAAAGATTTCACTACATATTTAACAATTATTTTGCTTGAGAAAATATATATATTTTTTCTTTTGCATGAGGAATTATATAAGTGGATTTTTAACCTTAAAACAGACTCACAAATTTGATTTTTCTGCAGAAAAATTAAGTAATTTTTATTTTACTTATTACCACATTATAGTTTTAATTTCTTGCACACATTCTTACTCACAACACTAAGAGATAACCATTTGTAGATGCTCACACCAATTCTAAATCTCTTTACATCATAAGAAATAAAGCATATTAAACTGTTATATTTAACAATATTTTTTGACTCCTGAATATTACTGAAAATATTAACCATAAACGTTTTTAAAGGTAAATATTTTTAAGCCTAGCACTCTTAGTGTTTTTCCCTGAACTACTGTATTAAATCCCTCAATGAAGAATTTGGTTATTTTGTCAATTTAATTGAGCATCTAAAAGTATTTTAATTATTTTACGTACATGTTATACATGAAATAAATCAAATCCATCTAGTTTCGTAACATTAGAAAAAAAATCCAAATATATATTTCCTTTCAAATTAATTATAATATTTTGAAACTGGAAAACAAAAACAAAAATTTCTTTGTTGTTCTTGTTTTTAATTTACGAATCAACAAAGTTAGAAGCAAAATAATTTTTAAGTACACATCATTTTTTTAAGAAAAAATAATTAGCATTATTGATTATTTTTAAATTAGAAAATTAAGAATCTTGTTCTTATTTTTGTTGTTAAATGTAACAGTATTCATTTTATGTCATAAACGAAACTAATGGTAGTTGAGCATTGATTTTTGTATCCTGATTTTCAGCAATGTGTATTAAAAATGAATTCACAAACATGATTATTTATAATAATTTAACAAAGTGAACACAAGCCAAAATATATGATTTTTTTAGACTTCTGTTTCATCAAAGGCAGAATTTATATGAATGGAGAAATGATTGCAAAACCAGATCCTTGTGAATTATGTCGCTGCTTTTATGGACAAGAACTCTGCCAGCTACAAAGATGTCCCTCTCCTCCAGATTGCATTCCAGAAAGAGTTCCTGGTTTCTGTTGCCCTCGATTCACATGTGGTTAGTAATGTTTCGATTAATTACAACAGCTGTTTTTCTCGATTTGAAATTAATTGAAAATATACTTTCAGGAAAAAACTCATCATTCCATCAGCATCCAAGTCAAGCAATTACTGTAAACACACAACCAAACACACCAGTATTAGGATTACTACCAGTTCATGTGATAAAAGGTAAGAAATTCTCTTGTAAATATATTTGTATTAATAACTTTTTCTTTTAAAATGTTTAAGTACTAAATTAAAAAATGCATTAAATGAAATTATTTTAATATAAATTAGTTAGTAATGAAGAAATAAGTTCTTGAACAATTATACAAACAAAATTTGTAATAAGTGCTCTCAATCGTCTATTTAAAGAATTTATGGTATCTAATTTAATGAATAATGTATGTATATTTTATAATTTTGTCTAGTGTAATCATGTTACATTACATTAGACTTATAAACATATTGTGAATAGATTATCATATAACAATAGCTTATCTTTACTTATATAAATAGGATAAAAAATTTCCTCTAAGTGTGAGCACTAAATAATAAGTTAAACCTAACAAAAATATTGAGTAGATTATTTATGTATGTTATCCCAGTTACAAAATAGTTGATAATTTCCACACTTTCAGTGGCAGTTCATATACTTGATTTTTGTTATTAAAAAAATACTTTCTTTACTTAGCAAATAGCACAGGAAATTGTTTATTAGGAATAGTTATAGTAAAATTATTATAATAGTAATATTTATCATAATAGTAATAATTGTAAAAGTAGCACGAATGTTGTAAAAATTCATAATTTAAAATATTGGGATATATTTAAAAGCACAGAAGAAGCATAATGTAAACAAGAAAACATTCAAAATTAACTAAACAATTTGAAAATAATACTTTTTCTTTTCTTTTTTTTTTACAAAATAGAAAAATTTCGAATTTGCAAACATTGAACATTTTATAAAAAACAGAGAGTATCAATTAATACTTGCATATATACTTTGCTTAACAGACCAAGAAAATAAAATGTAAAATTTTTGAGATAAAAGTTCACTTTATTAGCACCTTATAATAAAGTAATGGAATCAATATCTAATAAATAAAAAAATATTTTTAATTCTCCTGCAAACCATAATAAATAAAATGGATATAATGCATGTATTAGGTTGACAAATCATTTATATTTTTTAAAAATACACAACACTTCTCATGGGAAAATCATGAAAAGTCCTGTACATTTACTTTAGGGACTAAGATGAACCTGTGATTTTGTGATAACAATTCTAAAATCTACAAATTATGGTTAAGCAGGTTTAACTTTATAGATTAGAATGCCATTAATAAAAATATAACATACCTGAATAAAGAGTGTACTAAATGAAATACCTCAATAGATAAAAATGTTTTTATCTATAATACCAATTAAGTCTCCCAAGTATAATGATGAAAGGGAGTCCTCAAAAATCATAATGTTACTCATTATTTTCTAAAAGAAAAATTTGAAGTTTCTCATTTGAAAAATGTTTCATAAATGCATTCTTCACAAGTTCAAATATAAATCTTGGTAGAGGAAACATTGTAAATAAAGATTCATTTAAACCTAATAATTTTCTTTGGTGCATTGCTAGATCATTCCTAGCATCCATAGCATTACTTCAGAAGACATACTTCACAATTAAATCAATCTCTATGATAAATTTTGCATTATCAATATATAAACATATTTATATAAATTATTAAGAAATCCACTTCTATTTGTATCAGAAAATATCGGTGAAATTCTTGCAACATTGATTTTAACTACAGCACAATATACTTTTTACAAGTTATAATCTGTTAAAACACTTGTTCATTCAGTATCATATTTTATAGAAATTATTTTTTTTATTAGGTTTGAACAGTCTTATGACCCCAAAAAATTTATAAAAACTAAGAAATATCTAGAAATATTCTCTGATCAAAATGAGTGACAATATAACTTCCTTTTTGTGAAAATGTTAATTCTGATACTATACATTAACATAAAAAAGACAGGCTTCAAACATGTTGCAAAAGCTCATCAACTCCTTACTTATGAGTACAAAAAGATCTAATTTTACTTTGAACGTTTTTATAACAATAACTATCAAAAAAATACTACAGATTTGAAAACTAATTCAATGCATTTGATAATTACCAAAATTTAAATAAAACATTTTTATTTCATAAAATTAAACTTTTAAAGTACTGTGCATTTTGTAACTTTGTAGACATTTAATATTTTAAAATTAGGATAAACAATTTAAAATTTACACTTTTGTTATAAAATAGTAAGCATTTATCAAATACCATGAAATTAAAATTCTGCTTTATTGAAAATTATATCGAATGGAAGATTTAAATGTTATAATAAGCATTCAAAGCAAAACACACGTAACATTAAAATACATGTAAATAAAACAAAAGAAATTAGAATCAACATATAAAATTAGTTATGAAATTTAAATGTTCAAAAAACTAAGAAAAAGGTTTTTGTTTTTATTAAGCTTATAGTGCTCAACGATAATTTAAAATAAAATAAAGTACTATTAAAAAAAAATTAAGGAAAAGAAAAAATTTTAAATTTATATAAAAAGGGGATATAAATTTCATCATTCATTTATCAAACTATAAACATGCTAAGCAAAAATTCAAATAAATTATGCTTACAAGTAAACTTTTAGTTTAACATTAACACAGAAACAAATAAGAATGCAAATAATATATAGGTTCTCCATTTTTTTAATCAGAATTTAATATCAAGACAAAATTTAAAAAAAAAAAAAAGAAAAGAAAACAGCTTTAATCGTTTAGCAAATTTTAAGAACAGTTTCATTATTTTTAAGAGAAAATTTATAAATTTACAAATACCAAAGATTATGTAGATAAAGTCTCTTCAAGTTTTACATTGAAAACATCAAATAATTGTATGTATGGCTCTTATTAGACTTCAAATATATATAAGTAAATTTGTAAAAAAATTCATAAGTTGTGTATAAAAATTTTTTCAGATAGGAAATTATCTATATATGAGATGAATTTTTAACTGGAAAATAACTTCTATTAAAAGCAAAACATCTTATTATGTCACATTTTTTAAATTTATTTCTTATATAACCATTATATAGAAATATTTCTAACTGTTCTAGATATTCATAAAATTTATTTTGTGTATTATAAAACTAATTATTACAGTTTCAAGTTTTCAATAATATTTTAAGACATATAAATAAAATTTTGCAATTTGTTTACATCTGGTCATAATTTTTTTTGATTAAACACAAAAAAAATTATTATTGCTATCTTTCTGATAATATGTGAGAGTATTTTAATATAAGAGCATTTTATATTATATGAGTTAAACTACAATTAAAAATATTAAAACATGATATTCACCATGTATGACAATTTTATTTCTATTTGAATTTGCAAATAAAATTACATTTTTTATATGGAAAACATCATCAAGATATTCCCATAATGTCTCTATATGGTTGTAAATTTACTTAATAAATATAACTGGCATTATTGTTATGATTTATGAACTAAAATTTCAATTGGAAAATGATGAACAATATTCAGATTCCTTTAATAATGCACATGTAAATTAGACTTTTAAGCACCAAAAATGAACATGAATCAGAATTAAAAATACTTAACTCAAAATTATAGTTTGCTTCTTTTAAAACTTTCAAATAAATGATTTTAATGTAAATATCATAAAAACTGCATTTAGTTTATAATGAATGCTATAATTTTAACTTTGTCAGCACTCTTTTTAAAAGAAATATGGTGTGAAATTAGAAGAAGAAATTACTTAATTAGAATTCAATGAATACTGAGAGATTTCTGTGTTACTTCATTGAAATTTTGTCTTTAAATAGTTATTTAAATAAAAAGAATAGAAACATTAAAAAAAAAAAAAGCAATTTAGTAATGAATAATAGAAACTACAAAAAAGTTATTTAAGTACATGAAAACTTCATTGACAATTATAAAATTTTGTGTTAAACAATCATTCAAAGCATCATACAGAAAGTTTATTAATATCATGTAGAAAAATTACATATTATCAAATATAATATTTCATTTCTTATCTCCACTGATCTCATTAACTTTTATTTCATATTACATGAAATCACAATAATGGATTGCAGTCAGGATTAATTAAAAAATTTACTTCCTCATATAAGAACTTATATAATTTAAAATACTTTTCCAAAATGGAAATATATATGTAAAAAGTGAAAATATAACAAAAAACAACTAGTTCACCAATATTTGGATATTTTGCAGTTGAATGCAAACAAAACTACTAATTTCTATCTATTTATATTTAGTTTTCATACACTTCTTAGTTGTTTGTGGTTTTCGAACTCTCTTAAAAATATTTCTTAAGAGTTTTCAGTTAATTTTTATACAGTTAAATTTTTAAAAAATTAAATTCAGTAGCACAACAGCCTCTAACAGGCACAATGCCCACATGTCTTTTTGACCAAGGGCCCTAGGATATAAAGCAAATGTCCCAGTTACACAGCCTAACGTGAAATCTTTAGTGCTTAGTTCCCAAGCCTGCTTGGTACTCATCAACCCACTGAAGGATTGAAAGGTTGAGTTGACCTAACCCAACCTGACGATCAAACCTTGGAACAGTGCCTTGAGAGTGTGAAGTACTATAATTTAAAGCAAAAGTTTTATGAAATTCCTCAGATGAAATTTACATAAATAATGATCTAATTACAGAAATTCAGTTAATGGTTATTTGCTACTGGTGAATACTCAATTAAATGAAAACTTATTTTTCTAATTTGCTTTTGTAGATAAACCAGCAAAAACTGAAAAAATACAAGACCAGGTGAAATTTGGATTACGAGTTCATTCCCATCCATTATCAACTCAAGATATGTCAATGAAATCTACAGTGACTCCTATTACAGTGAAACGTCATGATGATCCAATTACACCTGTAAATAAACAACATAGACAACCGTCAACAGTTAGTATTTCTTCAGAAACACCAAAGACAAAAGCTACTATACAAACAGAACCAATCAGCACAACTGAAAAACCAAAACAGAATAAGATATCAACTGTTGCAGTGCAAGAAAAGACAAAGCCCATATCAACAACAGCAGCAGCTTCTTTTTTCCCAGATCCCTGGGGTTTACTCAAAGTTTCAGGTATGTTTCGAATTTAAAGTCATGTATTGAATATTGTTACTTAACATAAAAATTTGATATTTCTCGTATTTTAAATATAGAAATAAACTTGGTCAAGTTTATTATAATTTACTAACAATAAATGTTTCTAAAAAGTATAGAGCTTATTAAAAGACAAATATGTTTATTAAATATTTTCAATGAACTTATTAAAAATAAAATAATTAATTTATATTATATTTAATGTAAATTCAAACTGATATTAATGAGAGAAATGTAATGATTTTCACAATTAAGACCCAATTAAATTAAATAGTTAACATGTTTTGCTACATCAAATATTTGTTTGCATGTGAATAATTGCATGTGAAATAATGTTTTTGACAGAAGTGAGTAAAATGCTAGATTCATTGGCGTAGTGATGGTGGAGGGGAGGGGGCAAGGGGGCTATCATGCCCCGGGCGCAAAATCATTTCAAAGCTAAACAAACTTTTTCAGAAAATTTCAATCTTAATTTTATTGTAATATCAATTTTATTCGGAGAAATAAACTTTGCAATTTATAATTATTGTGTCATGTCCAGGTAAAAATAAAAAAAAATTTAAAAAAAAAAAAATCTCCAGGGAGGAATCAGAGGAAAAGAGAAGAGGTTGCTGATGAAAAATGAGGAAGAGAGCTGCAGGAGCTTGCCATAAATGAAACTCTTCCTCTTATATTTCTTTATCAATAATAATTTTGCATGGTTTAGTTCCTTTTAAAAAGTTTGTTCTTTTCACCATGCTTCGATTTTCATTTCTTAACTAGTTAGATTATCGATTTTCATTCTTTTAATCCTTCCATTTTTAAATTTCATACTTTGCTTAAAGTTTGTGATACTTTTGTTTTATACTAAAAACCTTGTAAATGTGTAAATAACGAAAATATCTTGATTTTTTTTTTCCATATAAAATTTTTGGAATATTAGATTGGTCAGTTCCATTTTAATATGAAAGACTTTCATTTTAGTATAAAATATTTACCAAATTATTTGTGTCAATGTTATATGGTAATTTTTGGATCTATTAACTTAGAGAAATTATGGAAGAGTAAGCTCATGAAAGACACCTATTTAATTTTGTGAATACGCCAAGATTCATAGTGCCCTTTATGACTAAATTGTCATACAGGTTATCAAAGTCAAATTATATACTAAAAAAAAGTCATAACAATAATATTAACAAAACATATAAGTTTGTTTTACTCAATAGAAAAAATAAAAAAATTTAAAAAAAACGTTCAATGAATATTATTTTTTAGACCCTTCTGGATGTTATAATTATTCAAAAATTCAAAACAAACGTCAAATAATATTTCAAAATTTCAGTGTTTTGAAATATTATTTGACGTGCTATTTTTAATTTCTCATAACAGATTAAACCATTTTATTTAACTAACACTTCACTAATATTTTTGATATCGTTTTATGATAAAAATGTGAAAATTTAATCTCATTTTGATTATAATAACGTAATAAATTATAATGCGCAAAAAAAAATTCATATAACTAAAATATTATTAATAAAAACTTGTGTAAGAATTTAAATGTACTTATAATAACAGAAAAGTCCAATTTTACTTAAGTTATCAAGAAGCGATATAGAAAGATCTCTCCCAGTAGTTATTGAGACTTAGTGAAATAATACTATACATTGCCCCAAAATAAAAATTAAACCCTTGTGTATTTTTTATCTCAGGCTTTTACTGCTGTACCCATTCAGTCTAGTGTCGCGTAACACTCGTGAGAAAATTCCTGCTGAAACGTGTTTCACATTAGCGGTTCCCTTTGTCAAAAATATTGTGTCCGGCACCAGACTGACCTTCAAAGAAAGGGAGGAAATTTTTCATAAAATAGCACTACAGTATGCCCCCTGGGGAATTGACTTCCGGGAATAGAAATGGAGGGGATCCAGAGCTAATAACCTCTAAATTCTAGTAAAACACATAAACTTCCCTTCCTTTTTATTGTTCACATGGTTAGTATTTCGTTTCTTCCAAAATACCGCTTCATCGGAAACAAAAATGTAAACTTTTGAAAATCTGTAGTTTTGACATTTAAAATATTATTGCCGTAAGTTATATTTTCTGTCTACTATATATTCTTTCAATATGAATATATATTTCATATTTTTGCTGGTATAAAACTGGTACTAACATATTTTTGTAGAGTTTGAAAATTAAAATATATATAATCTTAAAATGTTTTTGTTTGGGGAAATAATTTTTATTTGACTCGTAATTCTGTTGGCTTTACATTAGCAACTTATAATGAAAAATTCTTTTTTCAAATGGTAGAAATTAAAAATCTATTAATGTTTTTTTTCCTCTTTAGTTTTTTTTTTTTTTTTTTTTTTTTTTTTTTTCCCTGTATGTTTAAACATACGTAATCTTCTTAAATAGCGTAACAACCTATTGAAGGTTTCAGCTGACTCTACAGCACTCCTTAAACATACAGAATATATTTCTTAATTAATTAGTTCAATTTATATAAAAAAACAAATCTTTTAACTTAAAAATTCGTTCAAGAAATTTATAAAGAAATTGTACATATTTTTCATTCTACATAGTAAAATTTTAAAAATATAATCGTTTTTAAATGATTTAAATTTATTGAAAGAAAAAAACTTCATGCCATTGCATGAACAGCACTTCCAAAATGATTCCTAATAGAAATAAATTTTAATTTTAATAAAAATTAGTCCTTATTTTAATAATAAAATATATTTTAAATCTTGAAGAAAAAAAAAACAGTTTTAAAAAATGCCTTTAAAGTACGAAGAAAATTTACTATGATAACTAATTGAGAAAATTTCTGTTCATAAAATTATGCGATATAACAATTAAAATATAATTTTGTCTCAGCTCTTTTAATTCTTGATAATATTTTGAATCAATGAAAAACTTGAAAGAACAATATACAGTACATCAATTTGGAGAAAAAAATTATTTTTAATAATATAATATATATTGTTTGACTGAAAATTTTTTATTATATTAGATATACATAATTTTACTTTAATTTACGTGTGTTTTGATTTTTAATTTAAGAAATATACAAAATATTTTTGTTGTCTGTATTAACATTCCGTTGCTCATCAGATATTTGCATTGATAATGCTATGGCATATAATTTAGTTATCTAAACTGAAATTATATGAAAACTTATTAACAAAGGTCTTCTATTTTTGGAATCAGAAAAATTGGTTTTATTGTATAAAAATGAAATATTATAAACTATCAATATTACGTTTTGTGATTTAAATTTTTTACAATAAAAATAATTTTGGTTTACCTTAATGATATAATTTAAAAAGCTATTTTAAATGTGAAATTTCCCATAAAGTTAAAATTGTTTTTCACAGGAATTTTTCTGTAATAAAAAAATGAGATGTTTAAAAAGATATCATTGTGAAAAATCAGGTGAGTTGATCCTAAATCAGGAGTGTAAAGTCTTACCCAATTATTATTTTGCAATAAATAGTTAAAGTTTGTTAAGTTAGTAATATTATAGAATTTTTAAAAATATGTTAAGATAAGTTATAACGTTCAACACTAAATGATCAACAATTTATAGAATCTTTCATAAATAAGCTAATGCAAAATTAATAGGAAGTAAAAATGTTTGTTTCAATTGGTTAACAAGCTAGCAAAAAAACATTAAAAATTTTTGAGACATTGTTACGGAAATGTTAAATCATTAAAATGAATATTCTTAAAAGTTAAAAATAAATAAATAAATATACCAACTTCAAAGCTGTAATATCCGGATCACAAGGCCTACAGTGCCCATATCTGTTTTCCTAACAGAGGGCCTAGGGGTGCAAAGCATATGTCCCGGTTAGGTGGTCAGCCTAAAGCTAAATACCCTGCGTTTAGTTACCAAGCATGAATGGTACTCAGTTAATCGATCGACTGAAAGGATGAAAGATTGAGTTGATATAGCATGAGAATCGTATCTTGGACCTGTATCTTGGGAGCACTAAGTCACCGTGCTTAACAAATGTAAAAGTTTGGGTGAATTTTGTCATACAGATTTCCATGGAACAGAAGTCTATAGAGAAATATAGGACTGAAAGATGTTACTCAGCAGCTCAGCAGTAGAAAAGAAATTAAACCAAAAACTCTATTAGAACTTCCAACATGCCTTATCTCAAATGGTGAAGATAGAGAGAAGTTGCCATTCAAATACTTTTTACTATTTCTGCATCAACTGCAAGCTGCGAAAGTTCATTTAGCAAAATATAATTAATTTTGATAGTTTTATGATCCACCACGAGTCAAAACTATCTAAGTGATTTAACAATTTTAAGTATAAAAAAAGAAAAATTTGAAATGATCAACTTTGATTAAGTAATTGGTCAATTTGCTTCAGCAGAGGCAAGAAAAATGTGAATAGTGTAGTATATTAGATTGTGAATAATTGCATCTGCTTATATCTATGATACGTCACAAATTATTTTAAGTTTAAAATATTTTTGGTGTTTTTTAAAATAATTGTGTTAGTATTTAAAATCAATTATGTCTTTTTATAATTAATTCTAAATTACATAAGTCTGGTTATTCTAATGACACTTTTCCGAATTCAATATAAGTATCTTTTTTTAATTCGAATTGAATTTTGTTTAAATTTAATGCTGAGCTTGATACTTTAATATATTTTCGATTATTTTATAGTAGGTACAACATTCTGTTAGTATTTATGTTGTATTCTTATTACAATTATACTCTATATATTAAAATGTATCGTATATTATTATATTTCTTTTATTACTTAATACATTTTATGCCCATATTTATATTGTAGTATTATTTACTTTTCAATGGGGCTCCAAAAAAGGTATCGTACCCAGGCACCAATTATGCTCACTACGCCACTGGCTAGATTATGAATTTTACGGGATAATATAAACTCAAATAACAAGTCTCTCTATTGACCGTCTCTCAATAATATATTAACAAAGAGCCTCTTTTAAAACTATAGGACATTAGAGATAATGAAATCAAAGGAATCCATGATGATCTCTGAATTATTCATTTTGTAATTATCACATCTCAAATATAAGAAAAATAAAGAAATTAGCTCAAAATATCAGAGGAATAAACAACAAGTGAGAGAAAGAATTTGATATTGAAATCAGTCAGCAGACTAGTAATTAGTGCCACCTGTGTGGTCATGCATTATCATGAAAACTATCTATTCAGTGGTGGTGTTTATTGCATGTATTTGATAGGTTTCTTGTCAGTATCATAATACCATTATAGTTAAATATGGGGAAAAAAAACATTGAATAACATGCTGAACAATCACTTCTATGTGTTGAACTTTTCTTTTTAAACAGAGAACTAATTTTGGCTTACTTAGAAGTTTTTATTTTTCAAACAGTTATCATGTTTGAATATGAGCGTTGTTTAATCATAACGAGTAGTTGGATGAATTAAAATCTCTTTTATTCCAAATTTTAAAGCGCCACAAACTTCTACCTATAGCGACTTTTGTACATCAGTGTGGTTAGGTGAAAATCAAACATTTATATTTCATATAAAATACTAAGATGATAAAAGATAAATACTAAGATGATCTTAAAGTCAAGTACTGAATCACAAGTAAACTAACTGTCAAGCTAATCACAAGCTTGAGTAGTTTATCTTTAAAATTATTTATTTTACACCTTATTTATATGAGATATTATACTTCTTAATACATAAACTCTAAAATAAAATAACGGTATTTTCTTTCAGGCGAATAATTTGAACTTTAATATAAGAGTATAATAAATTTCTTAACCTTTTTAATATTTAGTTTTAAAATTCGAATCTAAGTGTTATGATAGAAATTAATTTCTCATATATCATAGAATAAAATCATTTCCATAATTAAAATTTTCACTCAAATATTTTTAAAATTTCATATTTATTTACTAAAACATTTTGATTTTGGTAGAAACTGACATCATATATTCAACAACCAAAAAATAATATTACTACAGCTTAGGCTTCATATAATGTTAACCTATTTGCAGCATGTAAAACCACTGTAACATTCTTCAACATGATTGTGCAAACCCATTTCAAGAGTTTGTAAAGGTTAATTTATCCCACTGGCTGGAAATTAAAACCAGAAGTGGGATTTGAGGCTTCAATAAGTTTCTTCACAATATTCCCAAAATGTTTAAAATGATTGATATTCACTAGAATTAATCAATGAGTAGAGAATTAAGTAACATCATCAAATGCAAGCCAACTGGTGGTATAATGCCCTGTTAATTATACATTTCAAACAAGGAATACAATAATGACTCATTTCCAGAAGAAAATCAAAAATTTATGAATAAGCTTCAACTAGTTATCAATGGTTTTCGTACATTATTTAATACAATTTTAATTCCAGCAGCAACTAATAGTAGTAGTAACAAATAGCCTTACCTAATGTGCATAAGGTTTTATGAAGACTTTTATTGTAAACTCTTCCATATATTTAGTACTTCTCTCTTACATACTATTCTTGCCCAAAAATTTTTTCATCTTAAGTGTAAACAAATTATAAGAAATTATTATGAAGTTAATCTTATAATTAAAAGAGAAAATATTGTAAAATAAAGCAATAATGTACTTTTTACAGTAAATTAACTGTATTAAATTATTTTATAATTGCCACTTTTATTATAACAAATTTAATTTCAATAGTACACATTAAATTCCATTGGTACATGAAAACAAGCAGCATAATATTTTCTACAAGCCAAAATTGTCTTAATTTTTAAAGTCCAACAGAATGAGTGCTTTGATTAAAAATAGAAACTAAGGCAAATGGTTAACATAAAGATTACAGACAAAGAGTTAAATAGTTTAGAAAAATGAGATGAGTTAAAAGAAAATACTTTGCTTATATATACTTGTTGAATGGTTAATGATTTATCAAAGTATTATAGAAAGTGAACTAATATGCTGAGAGAAAAATTATTTGCTTTAAATATGCATGTTATAAAATATTAGTAAACTAAGCAAGAATGCTAATAAGGATTATTTTAGCTTATAATACATTTCATGTTAATACAGGATTCTTAATGATTTCTTACACATTGGATTCTTGTACACATTGCATTTAAGATTACAGTGCTATTTTTAGATTAAAGAGTCATTAGTCTGATAAAAATGTCAATATACCACATATTTTATCCCCAATATAAAAACTAAAATAAACTCTGATTAAAATTTAAAATTCCTTAAATACTCATTTTATTTATTTATTTTCTGTAAAACTTAAATTCGGACAATTTTTTTAATATTAGCACAAAATTCTTAGAAGTGCTTAAAATGAAAAACTGCAGACAATAAGAATATAACCAAAAATTGAACAATCCCACATAATTGTTTATAAGTATATGTATGAAGGAACAACTTGAAAAGAGTGGCATACCTTAAAAAGTTTTTAACCATAAATCCTACTGCTCTTGATCAAATTATATCTTACTTATATAGTGTTTTATAACTTATTTACTTACATTATGGTCTTAGAGTAACTGAAAATTTATAATGCTGACAAAACATAAGAATATTACTTGGCTTTATACACTGTATATTTAAAACACTTAATCGAGTTCAACACATTCTATTCTTAAAAGTTCTTGTACTCAAATACTACATTAAATTCAGCAATTTTTAACAGCCTATTTTGAAAAAGTGTCAATCATTACAGGTTTGGATATCTATTAATAATTTTATGACTATATTATCTTCTGTATATTTAAGAGGAATAAGAATATCAAATGAGTAAACAACTTACTCAACAAAGTTAATTTATTTCATACTCCAGCATTTCATAATAATGAATGGCGTTCCATGTATACCCAAATGCTCATTGATATGCAATGCAGAAAAAAATCAGTTATCAAAGGTACATTATGCATATTTAAATGTTTCAAAAAACAGTAATATTAAATAAGGACAAATTATATTTATATATAATTATTTTCAACATATATATACTGTTAAAAAATTAAAGATATTGAGATAGTGGGTTGATTTTGCACCTGGAGAATTGTTTTGTTGATCAATACATTGACAGATGTAGTAGGGTCTGAAATAAAAGGGGCATTTGTTTGGCATAAAAAAATACGTTTTATTGGGCATTTAGGTACAAAAGGAAAAAGACACAATTTCTACATATGAAAGAAACAAATAAAAAAGTGTTTTCTTAAAAGAAAATCATTTTATACAGGTTATTATCGTTTTATAGTTTCCCTGGATGGACAACAACATTAAAACCTTTGAGGCATCAACTCAATGAGTGTATTAATGAGGGGCTGAGGTATTCTCTTCTACTCTCCCAGAAGAGCTCGTTTCAGTTCTTGGAAAGTTTGTAGGAGTGGAGGCGTTCCGTTAAGCAACTTGTTTGCCTAGAATGTCTTAAACATGTTGCATTGGGTTCATGTATAGATACCGCAATAGCCATTCCATTCATATAATTCCCTTCTCCAAAAGGAAATCATTCCTTAAATTAGTACAATATGCCTGCAAATATCTTCCATTAACATGAAATCATCTCCAATTGCTGCAGCATAAGGGACTACAATAAGTCTGAGGATTTAATCCCTATTTTGGGGACTGGCATAGATTCCATTTGAATGATGAGCCAATCAAAGGAGATCCTAGAATAGACATCACTGCCACTCTTCCCTCACAAACCTGACACTTTTGTGCATGAATGCAGAATTGTTTCTAGTGCCACATTCCCTCCAAATGAAAATATACCTATTATCAGGATGAGAGAAGAGAAAAGCGGGACTTATTGGAGAAAAGAATTCTGTACTATTCATTTCTCCTTCAGTTCACATGATTCATTGCTCACTCCCAGCAGGTACGACGGTGCATTGCTGTTAATGTGAAGCACACCATTAGTTGGCAAGCAAAAGACAGTTTTGCACAATTTGTGTCGAAACTGTGGTACCAGTAGCCAATCAAAGGTTAAAAAGAGTGACATTTCCGTGTCTTTAAGCCATTAATGTTAAATAATGGTATTCATTGGGCACTGTTGCACATTGCACATCTATGACCTTGCATTGATCTTCAACTTATATTTCCAGTCTCCAAAAAATGGTTCCAGATACTGGAAATCACACTTTGTGAAACACCAATGGCTTCTGCTACATGGTATTGTTTGACCCCTTCCTAACTGGCAACATTTCTCCAAACTTCTGTGTGATTCAGTTAAATGACTTTCTTGAGACATCACACACTAACTTAAACACACTCTTATCTAATGAAACAATATACTTCCTGAATATTGATCATTCTTTTCCACTTTGTCTTACATTAAGTTGAAACCCAAGTCTCATTTCCTACCACTAAAACTTTTCTTTGACATCAAACTAAAAATTTGCCTATTGCAAAGTTTGAAAATGAGAAAACTTTGGATTTGTGACTCTCATTCATTTTACACAAAAAAATTTCCTTACACCATTATTTTATAAAATATTTACAATATTCTTTAATATTTTTGAGCGCTATTAATTATTATAAAAATCTATTAATTTTTCCTCACTTATTATTTTTCCTTAATTTTTCAACATCACAGTTATTAAAAGTTTTTATCTTATTTGTATAATTTAAGAGTTAAATAGATTACATTATTTCTTGCATTTTATGTAATTAAATTTTTTAATTAATTACGTATACACTAAATTTTGTAAATTGTATTTATAATAAAATGTATTCTAAAACATAATTTTTTTAGGTTGCAACATCTATGGAAAATACTTTAATATAAACGACCAAGTGGAAATATTAAGTGGACCTTGCAGTCACTGTATTTGCACAGCAAATGGAGTTGAATGCAACGATATTTGTTGATGAAAATCGAACAATCAAGAAAAACATGTGAATGGATACCTTTCATAAGCATTAATTAATTATTTGTTGAAAATTACGAAATCAAGGGAAGGTGTTGTATCAGCTTTTGATGGGGGTTCATTTTGTATGAAAAGACAAGTACAATAAAGGGGAAAAGGAAAGAATGTTAATCTAGTTAAAATAACAGTAAAAATAATAAAGATAAATAAGTTGTATATAAAAGACATAGGTTTTACACTACAGGATTATGTATATATTTTAAGATGCTGATATACAAAAACTATAGTAAGCAGCAGAAATACATTAATGTTCAAAAAAAAAAAGAGAGAGAGAGATTTTAGTACCTAAAAATAATTTTTTCTCATTTTATTGATGGCATATGATTTAAGTTAATATAAAATATGAATATTTAGAACTATTTGACCATTAAGTAATCCAAAATTTACTATTCAATGTCACTTAGATAAACTAAAAATGTGTTTTCAAAATTTATGTTTTAAGTATGAACACTGTAAAAGAATTCATAAGATAATATTAGACTTAACAATTTATACTTAAGTATTTCATAACATAAAATAAGTGCCAAACTTATCTTCAATTCAGCATTCCAGAAAAACAAAATGATCCTAATTATTAATGGGTCAAATGAAGTGTATAATTTAATTTTATGAAGTCAGACATATAGATTAATTTATATTTATGATAAAACATAACATTCTAATGATACAAAAAAAAGTCTTCATTTCCAAGTTATGCGTTTTATGATGCACTGATTACTAAGTGAGTGAATGTTAATATATCCTAATTTTGGCATCATTAATCTTCAACTTTTTTCTTTGCATCACTTTAAAGCAAGAAAATAATATAAAAACAAAAATTTGGGTTTTCTTTACTTTATTAGTAAGGAATCAATAAATTTAAATCAACATGTTTTGTTTTTTCATCTTAAATCAACCTGTATATTGGAACTTAAAGACTTGTGTTGCAATAACGAAATTGAAAAAATAATTTTAAAATAAAAATACAGATTTCAATTGCTTCCTATTTAATTGGAACATACAGTGAACTAACTGGCTAGTAATATTTTGAACTAACCCCATTAAATCTGAGTTTTGTAATGTTTAATTGTGTGTATCACATAAAACAATAAATAAGCATGTATAGTAAATATATTTCTAAAGAATGTAAAGTTTACAGCAAATAGTACAGTGACACATTAGAATTAATCTTGAATTTTCTTAGTTTTGGTAACACACATACAGTCCTCCAGAATTAAATCCACTTTATTAAAGTTCATATTGGAATTGTAAATTGATAATTTGTAGAAATAGAAATTCATAAATTAGAAATTCCAAAATTATAATTTGACATGTTTTAGTAACTTGATCAAAAAAGTAAGAGATTATTTAAAAAATTGCTCAGTAAAATATTCCAGTACTAAAATACATGAAAAATATGTATTCTTTAAAAATATAATGCTTAACGAATTTAACAATGAATTAATACATTTTGGTTTGGTCAGTTAACTATATTTGTGTAATCCCTAAAAGCTAACATAACAAACTAATTAAACATATTTGTGCAGTTATTAAAATAAGATAAAAGTAATATTAATGTGATTTTAAATTTTTAAAAAACTGTAAGTGTAGGCTATGTTCTTTAATAGAAAATAAATATGTGTGCAAGTTTTAGAGAAGTAACTAAGCACTAGAACTAATTACTCAGTCACTCTATTATCTAATGAAAAGTTGTGTGTGTGAAATAAATTAGTAAATGTAATAAGTTACGATTTTCTTTCTATTTTATTTATGTGGAAAAAATTAAAACTTGAAAAAAGAAGAACATTAATCAATATTACAGAAAAATAAAAATGCTTATGAGTATATACATACCATATACATATGTGTGTATATATTTCTTAAATTTGAAACATCATAAATAACAATCCAAAAAATTAATCATTAAAATTGTTTTAGAGGTACACTGTTCAAATTTAAAACCTTTCATTTGAAACATGATAAATCATAATTCATGCATTCATATTATTGAAAAAATTTTATACTGATAGTTATCTAATACCAAAACACTCGTAACTTTATAATATCTTATAATTTCTGTAAATAGAAAAAAAATTAATAAAAGAAATATATGTCAAAATTGTCTATTTATTTCGTGCCTTTTTTCAAAAATATGAAGTTTTCTATACATTGTTCTCAATTGGTAGTATAGACATAAGGATGTTATTATTTAAAATATATAACCCATTTAAACAAACAAGGAATTATAAACTTGAATAAATTATTTTAACCTGTGGTAAGTATAAAAAGTTATTTTTAACACATAAATTATCATATTGTATTGACTGATACAAAATATGTAAAATTTTAATTCCTTAAATCTATAATGGGATTATACTATTAAAAAAATGTTGATAATTAATGTATGAATTTTTTTAATTTCTGACAGAAACTTACAGATTAAAATATTGATTTCAACCAATTATTTTAGGAAATTATTCAATACATTTTACAGGATTATATAAATAAACAACTGAGTTTTGATGAAATTGCAGCAAAATTTAGGCAGTTCATTGAGAAATTAATAATTTTCAGAAATTATTTATTATCCATGGATACATAAAATTTAGTTGACACTTCACACCAAACAGTCTAATAGACAGATGCAACGCATCAGCAGCACCTTGTCCTTAAGGACTTTTCTAAATAATAGGTTGATTAACGATGTGTAAAGAATCAAACCTGCAATCCTACCAAATATCCACCTCATTCACAAGTCTGCACAAAGTAGAAACACAGCATTCTACAATAGCTGAGATTTAACTTACAATGAATCACGTTTTGAAAAGCAAGAACTTATTACAAGGCTAAAATAAGCCGAAAGTATAGTACATTTAAATTCCTTTTAATGCAAAGTTTGAGGAACTACTGGGACATTTGATGTTTTACGTATTTTAAAATTATCAAATGCCAATGGAATTATTTAATAAATTGAATTGTTCAAAAGAAGTAATAAATATAAAAAATGATACTAGAAGGCAAAATAACCATTCATTTTGAAAACAATGTTTATGTGAACATAAATATGCAGCAAAGCACAGAAGATTTAAAACTAAATTAATTGTGAAATATTAAATGAAATTTGATCATAGCACATGCACAGAAGCAATATCATGTAAATATTTATTTTTTAATTTACAATGGAAACATGAAGAAAGCAAGAACATTTAAGTAATCACAAGTCTTAATACACAAGAAAATATCCTTCTATTTTAAAATGAAATTGGAATGTTTGTTTTAAGGCCAATATTTTAAGAAAAAATATTTGCAGTTTCATGATAAAAGAAATTTAATAATAACAAAATGATTACAAATACACCTTTTTATTTTTCATTATGAATTATAGTATCTTACTTCTTACTGCTTAGTTAAGTTATTGGTAGAATCATTGGTTCATTAAAATAAGCTAAAAAGCTGAAATAAAAATTATTTTAAATTCATTGCTTCATACTGCTTAGTTTTTATAAGTACAGTAGCAAAATATAAAAAAACTTACAATAAAAATCTAACTTTTTTCGAGATGATCAGAATTAATAACTCGTAAATTGCAGCTAATTAGAATACTAAGGGTTGATACAAAATTTTTTAACTAAATAAAAAGCGATTATGTACTCCAAAAAATTAGACTTTTATGAGTTTATTAAATTGCACTTTAATAATTAAAAAGTAAGAGGTGCCATCACTAAAGATAGCGTTTACAAATTGCAGAAAATGTGTTAAATGTTCCTTCATTCACAACAGACACAGAAATATATTCAAAGCTCCATTTTTTAACATTTATCAAAAAAAAATTTTTTAATCCATTTTAAATTATGAATCAGGTTGTTAATGAAAATAATTAAAAACACAAAGTGTTTTCTATCATTATAATAATACACTTTTTTAGATTTTTAATTAGCAAATAAAAGGAGCCTACAGAATATTGAAAATATTTAATTTATTCATAAATGTAGTTATATAATTATAATAGACCTCAGAACAATCTAGTGACAAAATTTTAAGAAAATAAAAATTTCAATTAAAAATTTTTAACGCTATAAAATTATATCTGTTAAAATCAAAATTAACACTATACCAAGTCAAAAATTCTACACTATAGCAAATCCAAATTTTATAGTATTAACATAAGAGTTTATAAGATTATGTTTAGAAAGAGGTAAAATTTTTGAATGAAACATTCTACTATTACATATTTCTTTAAACAAAACGCCACAAAAATAAAAAAAATGAAATAATCATTGAAATATGATGATTTGTGTAACACAGTACAAATTTTAAAAAAAATCAATGTTATGATTGTCTTTAATCTGACCAAACAATTTTTTTATTTGTAGAACTAGGTTTTTAAAATAAAAAATTAGCTAAAATCACTTAATAAGATTAAAACATCTTAATTTCATCACTGATTAAAATCAATTTGCATAATACAAGTCAACATATTATGTTAAAGTGAAGTTAAAATATAAATTTTATTAAAGAACAATTAGCAAAATTTTGCAATCGTTTTGTACTCCAATCTGAGTTTTTTTACACCTGGATAATGTGTGTGGGGGGGGATGACATCAATGCTTTTACAATAAACAAATCAAATAATCGAGAAATGATAGTCACTTCTATTAAAATATTTTTTTCATCAATAAATGTGAAATAACTTTACATCAAATTTTTTGATTTTATAATGATATGAAGTTCACTAAAAAATTGCTTTTATAAATAATTAAAAAATTAACATAAATTGCTTTGTACTATTATCATAAATATGATTTTTTTTCTAACATCCTAAATTTGTGCAAACATTAAAAGTTAACATTAACAGTAGGAATAAAGATTAAAACAATCTGTAATTTTGCACTTTATTTAATAAGGAAATGAGCAATGATATCTTTAAACTATTACATAATTAGAAAGAATCAGTATACCATTTAATGGTGAAATTAAACTATCTTAGTGACTGAAGAAAAAAATTTAGATAGGTCTTAATCTAGGATCTTCAGAAGTAATACTCATAATTTCCTAATGAAAATTATATAGTAAATGAGAATTTAAGAAATACATTCCAGAAGATTCTAGGAATACTTAAAAATTTTTATCCAGATGGCTGTAATATGTTCAATACCAAAGAAAAATTGAAAAATACTAAATTTTCATTGAAATTACGAATGTGAAGAATATTAAATTTCCATTTATGTAAGGCAAGAATCGTAGTTGCAAATATCTTATATCTATGTGAACTTGTAAAAAAACAGCGACTTAATTGAAGAAATAAGATGTAAAACACAAGAAAAAATTAAAAATTTCAAAGAATTATTCATCCACACTGCTCCATTGTCTGGATTTGAACTAGCTGGGAGAGAAAAATTAAAAATTGCTCTACTAATCAATTGAAAATTCTGTTCAAACTTAAACATTATAATTTAACCTAAAATCCATAATTTCAGTTCTATACAAGAAATCAACCATACACATTTAGCAACACTAAGATTCAGCATAGGAAGCAAATTATAGAATAGTAATTATTGAAGATCAGTATGAATCATTTCATTTTAGTAAATTCCCTCTTTTTAAAATATTACTTTCTAATTTCATTTAGATTTCAAGGACTGTTTTTAACCATTAACAAGTATAAACATTCTCATATTTGCTCTTAAAAAGGCATGACTAAATTTCTGATAAAGATGCTTTACACAAAATAAAGATAATACATAACTTTTTAATGTTAATCATATATTTTTCTATACATATGACACCATTATAATATTACTTTAAATGTATATACCAAGTTATATTAGTATATGATTTTTTTTATAAAACATTTCATTGTTTTATTCTTTAAATAAATGGCTAGGACTTGATATGTCCAAATGAATTTTGTGAAGCATTACATTATAGATGAAATTATTTTACAATAGATAAAAGATGCTAAATTATGAGCATGCTGCCTGAATTAATAATTTTACATGTGAGATCATAATGGTATGCAGATAAGTATAGCAAAATAATTTTAAAAATGCAGAATGGAATCTCAAATATATGTATAACAGAAATTATTAAATTTTGAACATGGGTTTAAACAGAATGCTATTATGTGTGGTATCCTACACAAATACATTCTTTCTTAATATAGATCCAATTTTAAATTTGACATTTACATCCCAAACTCGAAAACCAAGAATCGCATGAAGTTATATACGACTTTCAAATATTTTTCTCAATGAAAACTCCATTCTAAATTAATAACTTTAAAATAAAATTTATTATAATTCTACACTAACAAAAGTATAATTAGAATTCTCAAGTTTGATAAAATAAAGAATTAATGGAATTTGTCAATTAATCTAACTAAAAACTATCTAAAGAATTCTTAGGATTCTCAAGGGAGGAAAAACTTTTCATTAATATTAAGACATTCAATGGATATTTTTGAACATTACTTTTAAATTCGCAGAAACTTATTTATTGAAACATTTTTAGCACAAACAGAAAAGTCAAGTGAATCAGAATGTATTTGCTTTTAAAAGTTTATTTTTCAGTCAGAAAAGTAGTGAACCACAAAAAATAACTGAAGAAATGTAGAAACACTACACATAAGCAGTATTCATCACAAGTTTCATTTCAACAGACATTAAAATGAATTTGTGTTTTTAGTCTATCTAAAAGAATAAACACATATTTGAGATTTCCCCCTCCTCTTTCCTGGAAATTACAATGGTTTTTAGATCACTTTAATAAAATTCATTGCAATAACTTGATTTTTTTCTGAAATATATAATTCTAAATTTCTTGGTTTTTTACAATATTTCTGATTTATATTTTTAATTATATATAAAAAAATGATCTTTTATATATTAAATAAAGTATTTACTATATTACTAATTAATAATATGTTTTAAATAAAAAAAATAAATCAAAAAATATGATATATTATAATATATATATATATTTTTACATATTATTTTATAAATTAGCAATTAAAAATAAAAAATATGTTTTAAATTGCATAATAAATCATCAAAATATTACATACAGGATGTTCATTAATTATTGTCGGGATTTCCTTATCTCGTAAGTTTCGAATAAAAGATATTACACAAAAACCAATTATGAATTCGTAAATTACAACTGAAAAAATTGTATTCATGATTTTAAAAAGATATATAAATTTACATATGGCTGCCCCTCATGACTCATAACACATCAAGACAAAATTCAACTTCCCTCCAAGTGTTCTCCAGCATTTGTGGGGTAATATTTTGATTCAGAGTAACAATTCTGCGCATCAATTTATCAAGGGAGGGCACACAGGTCTGATACACTATGTTCTTGACAAATCCCCATAGAAAGAAATCCAGCGGAGTTAAACCTGGTAACATCGGTGGCCATGGGATTCGGCCACCTCTTCCACATCATGTAACTGTACAGCTGCTTGTCTCTTTAATTTACTTAAACAGCAAGTAAACATTTTTGGGATGCAATCAACATTTTCCTGCGAATTACTCGATCTTCCCACTCCCTTTCAGTGTAGAACACTACCAGTTTCCTAAAATTGTGTTAACCAACTTCTGATAGAATGATCCAAAGGAGGATATTTCTGGTGTGTTGTTCTGAAACAACGTTGAGTAGTTATGACTGATTTAGTTTCGAGAGGCCACAATAAACACATTGCTTTTCCTTGCATGGGTGCCATTTTTATTTATGATGTCATAATTACCCAGACTGCACATATGCTAAGATTGCATTGTTGCCGAGTAAAATTCTTCGAATTGTAATTTACAAATATGTAATAGTTTTTGCGTAATATTTTATATTCAAAAGTTATGAAGTACAGAAACCCCGACAATAATTAATAAACACTCTGTATCACAATAATTATCAAAATATTATTCTTTCTCAAGAATATATATTCAAACTGAAAATACAAATATACTTAGTAATTTTATAAGTACTCTCTCAATATCACCTAAGATGCACACATTCATAAATATATATAATAAATGCACACAGTTACAATAAATTATAACTTTATTACAAGTTCATGTATTTTCGCTATATTAAGAAAAAAGATCTAGTTACCAAATAAAGTTTTACTGTCAATTTCTTAACTCATTGATTTAAACTTTAAAAAAAAATGACAAAATGTAACAAATTTCACTTTAAATGATAAAATTGAGAGTATTTATTAAATAATTGAATTCTTTATTAAATATGTAAAATGTGAAAATTAATTACTCAAAGAAAACTTTATATAAAATATGAAATTTTTATTCAAAATACTATCTGCAACAGAATAATCATGTAGTAAAATTTGATATGTATATTAAAAAAAATCTTTTGATAATTTTGGCACATCATTCACATTTTTAATAAATAATGTAATGATAAACATAATTATTTTCACAAATATTTATTTTTGAAATAACATTTTTATAACTAACGACTGTTATTAAAAAAAAGAGGACAAATGAACCAAAATCTTTAAATTTGTTTTTAAAAATTTATTTTTCAGTTAAGAAAGGAATAAACCAAAAATAATAATTAAAGAAATGTGCTAACATAACATAAAAACATTACACATATGAATAAAAAATAACAGATTCATTTTAGAATCATAATCTTCCAAGTTGTCTTTGAACATTTATTCTTTAAGAAACTGATCATAATTTTTAAATACATACAAACAGTATAAATGAACTTATTTTAAATACTATTAAGCATATTTTATTTTTATACCATAAAAATAATAAAAAGTCAAAAAAATATATAATTAAAATTAAATATTTTAAATACTTTTTTTTATTTACTTTATTTATTTAAATACTATCTTACATAAGAAACATTGTGAACAGCAATTATGCTACAAATTATACTAACATATTTATGAGTTAAAATGAATTAATACAAGTTAAAAAATAAAAACAATATTTATAGGTGCATACATAACACATTCAATAACAAATACTTTATAATCATTTTATAAATATTTAAACAGATAAAATAACATTAACATTAGTAACAGTATGCAAAGCAAGATACATGGGAAATATAGTGACAAACTTATTGCATTTTAACAATCATTTTTCGAAATGTTAAATTAATTCGAACATTTTTAGCATTTTTTCTCACTGGAAGACTATGATACCAATATTTATTTGTAGGCCATTCCATTAGCAATAAGGTACCATGTTCAAGTTCTATTTTTAGGGGTGAAATATTTTTAGAAGCATTTTTACCTCTTGAGTCCCTATGTTTAAAAATGAAATCTCTGCTCTGACCAAAAGATAATGATGCAATGGGAGCTTCAGAAACTAGTTCTTTTTCATCATCTCGATGTTCTCCCATATGATCTTCTCCATTTTTATACCTAAAATTAAAAGTAAATTAATATTGTAATATATTTCCTAAAAGTAATAAAAAGTTGTAAGAAAATTGTTGTTAAAAAATTACATTATTTATTTTAAATAAACATTTTACATTAATTATACAGTATTTAACAATTTATACAATAAATTTAAATACTTAAAACAAAGTCCAAATATAACTTTTATAAAGCTCCATCGCACTAACCATTGCATATAATTATATTGTTTTAACATTTCAAAATAATTTATAAAAATGATTACTAGTAACAATATAATTTGTCTGTAGTTTCCATTTTTAAACATAAATAAGATTAACTTTAATATATAAAAATATATGCATGCAATACCCACAAGAGGTCAGAATATTAATTACAATATGAAAGTATGTAGCAGAAAATTCATGCCAGTTTCAAGAAAATAAATTTATAGCAAAAAGATAACATTTTTAACACATAAACTAAGTTTACTCAAGAAATATTACCATATTAATAAAAACAAAAAACTCCAGAAATTGAAGAGAAAAAATGAATTTCAAGTAGAATAAATAATAATGGAATATAATTAAATAGCTACAATTAAATCTTTTTTTAATGCTAAAGTTTTCAGTTTCCTTTTTACTTAATACATAAAATATATAAATAATTTATTGTTTACTTTCTATCAGAAGAAATATTACTAGAATACAAATTTTATGAAGTCATCTTAAAAAGTTTTTTAATATGTTTCATATGTATTTGATAGATACTTTGCATTACTTTAGCAATAATATGCAAAACATTTTAATTCAAAATGGAAAAGAGACTAGAAAATAAACTGAATATGCATACAAAAGATACTCTAAACATGCCACAGAGAATAAAAAACTCCAAATAGAAGCTTCTTAAACTGTGAAAAAAGGACATAGAAAACTAAAGTTAATAAGATTTTAATCAGTAATGATATCAGGTTTTAAAATGTAAAATTTTAGGATGAAAACACTTTCAATTAAGCATTTAAGACAATTGTTTCTAATTTAAGTCTCTTTTAGTAAAAAAAAAAAAAAAAAAAAAAAAAAAAAAAAGTATTTGTAGGATTTGTAGGATCATGCAAACAATAATTAGATGGCAATAAATAATCTAAAGATATAAAAATTTAAAACAAAAATTTTAAAAAGAAATTAAGCTTTATATAAAATTTATTTTCAATGCTTTTAAATGTAAAAATCAAACAAATTATCTGAAATCTAATCACTATTCATTTTATTATTAATAATTGTATAATGTGTTAAAAACATTTTGATAAACAGGATTTCAACTTGTACAGTTGTGTATTGTAACACTGCACAATTGAAAAGTATCATCTGATTTCAAGATGTAAAAAGATTAGTGTAAATTCAGTAAAGTACTTACCATAAAAAATTTTCATTGTTATAAGTCTCATTCAAGAATGACAGGGACAAATTAAGTTATAAGTAAATCAGCAGTAAATAAATGAAACCCAGTTACTCACATTAAGCTACATATGGCTGCTTACAAAATTTCAATTTATGTTGCTCAGTAATATTCATTACTACAACAATTGAATTTTTCAAACAGATAAATAATATTGTATTCAAACATTCTTACATAAAGTACCCACATTTTATGAGTTGTTAAATTATACATAATGTAAAGCATTTTGCAAAAAAGAATATAAAAAATTTAGCACTCATGAGGAAATATTTCTTTTTCATAACACACTAAATAAATTCAGCTTAACTATAAATTGATAATCAAACTAACAAACACATGTAATTACTTCTCTAATTTCTGATAAAGAAATAATTTCTATATCACCAGATGTATGTCTAATAAGTGTTCAAATGATATATATCACTGAATTTATTTATAACAATAGATTACATTTAACAATTTAAATTATCTTAATGGTTTCAATAAAAGCTAGGACTTTAGCCTATATATTCTTTAATAATATATCCTTAGAACTGCATTTGAAATTCTTTTGGTGATATCTTCAAACTTCTTTTAAAGACTTTTATATTCAACAAGCAATGGTTCTGTTAACTTACCATATTTTTAGACATCTTAAGTTAGTATTACAAGATAACATAGAAATATTTAGAAAAAAATTAATTTTATAATTACTGAAAAATACAACAATTATAATAATTTTTAATCATCCTGTCATACATTTTTAATTTTACTCACCAATTTATTTTAAAAATCTTTGTTGAACTTAATTTATACATTCCTTACTTCATATCAATCACAGATATATTTTGCAGTATTTGTTATAATTCAATGAAGTCTCTGGTAACTTTTAAGTAATCCTCTTGATATTATACAAATATTATTATTAACTTTTAGAAATTAAAAAATGTATATTTAGTCCAAAATTAATTTTTACACTTGGTTAAAAAAGAATTAGATAATTAGTGAAATTTAAAGTTATATATGTCACAAATTTCAATATGATGAAAAACTTTATTTAAAAATTTAAATTGTACTACCACGTGTTTTCATATTTCATTTGCATTATCAAATTTCATGGATACAAGTTCATTATTTCATGACAGAGTTTAAGGACAAAATAAAATATTTTGACATTGAAATTATTAAACATTATTGAAATTGAAACATTTTGTCATGGTTCATGCAGATCCATAAATCTTGATAAAATATTTTTTGTGTAGGAAATTCCCAAAATTTCAAGGTATTTTTCAGGGAGTGATGATATTCACATGTTGAACAAATATTATTCCAGGTATTATTGTTTTAGAAATATACTTGTAATCATATATCCATGATATTTCTAAATGATAATACAGATAAATATTTGCCAAATCTATTGTGAATTTTTCTAATTTAAAATTACCGATTAATTTGAAGAGATTATATAAATCTGCAGCTACAAGACTTTGTTCAAATATTTGAATTCTTTATATTATTTACATAAATATAGCTCAATGTGTATAAATTAATTTAAAAATCCTAATAATGGATAGATTTCTAATTTTAAATTTATTTGCATAGATTCATTCTGCTAACTTCATTTTAGAAACATTTAAAAAGTGTTCAAAATAGAAACCATGATGACAAAAATGGAAACAAAATAAATTGATAATTTACTATTGAATGATCAAATTGATATTTACAAAGTTCTATTAAAGTATTTATTTTTTTAATAGCCATTACTAAATAATTGAAAAAAATTCTGTTGTATTTCTTTAATAATTCTATAGATAGTTATATTTCTGTAATTATTTATGAACATATGACAAATTTTGAAATTTTTCTTTCCGTTTCTTATTAATACTGAGCAAGAAATATTGCTTTTTCATCAAAGCTAAATAACAACACATCTTTAAATTTTGCAACTTCTTTAATTTGACATTTTTTTGACACAATAGTAAAGATTTCTCAATCTCATTAATATCTCTTTTTGATTTTGAGCACAAAAATTTCAATGAGCAGAGCTTTGATTTTCCCTGCATTTTTTCTGTTTTTGTGTACATAACTTTAAATGATATTTTTACCTGGCACCAGCTGAAAAATTAAACATGCCCTTGCTATTTGCTGGTACTTACCATGTTTTGAATATGATCATCAATGAAAAGTTTCACTTAGATATGATTGAAAGATTGTTTAAATTTTCAAACATCCAATTATTAAGTACAAATATACAAGTTTAGCAGAAAGTTTCTTTAGAAAGTACATTAAAAAGATGCACTATCCTGAATATCATCAAAATAACATTCAATACAGTAGCAAAACTGTGAAAATGGTTCTAATTATTTTATGAACTTTAATAAGTTACAAAATTCTTTTAAAAACCCCATTTCAATTTTAAATGCATTTTACAATGAAAAATAAAACAAAATTTCTACATTTCACTTAAATTATTTTATTTATTACTTATCATAACTCAAGAATGAAATTGAAATGTTTAGTGGCAAAATGTTGTGCTGGTCACTTTCATATTAATTATTGTTATTGATATTAAAAGCAATTCACACAAGTTAAAAATAATTTTAAAACTTTGAATTCCTACTAGAAATTTTAGTTATAGCTAGTGCTTTATCTCTAGTGGATACACTAAAATGTAAATTCTTTTTTTATCTATTTGTCTGAAAATTTCAAAAACATATATGTATAAATTTTTAAACAAAAAATAAGAGATTTTTTTTTACTTACGAAAGTCAAACAAAACTTTTTGCAATTACCAAAAAGTACGTCACATGGTTTACAAAAAGCACATTCAACCACAAAAGCATTTACAAGACAACAAAAGTATTAAAAGTTTAGAAGACAAATAAATTTCTGTAAAACAGCAATTGTATTAACACACCTCAAAAGATTAGAGAAAACTGGAGGACAATAAATGGAAAAAATGGAAGCAATATGCTATTTTCTGGAAGTTTCAGAGCCTTGAAAAAATATTATTTTTCAGAAATTACAAGATGTTTCTAAAGTTATATGAACAATGTTTTAATGAGTTTTAAAAATACTATTAATAAAAACTAAATATTGCATAAATAGGGGGAAACTAGTAATTCAGAATATTCTTCAGTTAAGCTAATTTTTGTCATAATAAATGGCAAAAAAATGTAGCACAATTTTTAACTCCACTATTACTTTAAAATTTGTATTTTTCACTCATTATTTACATTTCACCACAGTAATGTGCATTCCATTAAACTTGCCACAATGACTTGGTTGGGAAAGGTATCATTTTTGTGATTGACAGAAAATCAGTTCTATATGTGACTGCACTGAAGATTCATCATGTTCACTAATGGCGAATGGAACTAATAAATTACATTATAGTTGCAATGTTCTTTCATTGGTCTCATGAGGCATAGAGAGTGATTTGCAAGCAAAGGTGTTAACTTTATCACTTCACAGAGGTTAAAAAGTATGCGGATATCGGCTGTGTTCAACAGCTTTTCAGTTGGCAGTAACATTCATCCAGAAGTATATAACAAACTAACAAATCCATTGAGTGAATCCATCTCTGAAAGTATACACACAAACTAACAAATCCATTGAATGAATCCATCTCTGAAAGTATACACACAAACTAACAAATCCATTGAATGAATCCATCTCTAAAAGTATACACACAAACTAACAAATCCATTGAACTATTACTTTCATCTTTAATTATCTTTTCAGCCCATTCTCTAAAAGTGGTTAGCATTTTTCACATTTTATTCAAAATTTTTATTAAAATGCAAGAAAAAAATTTTTAAAGTCAATATAATGCTTTTGAAAGACATTTTAGATTACTAATATAAATAATACAGTGAATACTGGAAAACCGTGTATTCACTGTATTATAAATAATACAGTGAATACCAAAACGGAACTACCTAGTATTTGACTGCATTTCCTAACACAAATCAAAATAGAATTACTTCATTTGTCTATTGCAAGTTATTTTCTACTTTTAAATTTAAATAATTTTGATTGTAAAAATTTTTTTATTGAAAAGTATTTTGAAAATATATGAGCACACATTCCAAAAAATTAACAATATGAGCTGTTCAATAAATGTGTAAACTAAGATACATAAATTAATGATTTTAAAAAAAAAATTTGCATCTTCAGTAAATTTCAAATTTTAAATGCAGATTGTATCCCAGAAACCAAAACAATTTAAAACTCAGTTAATCTTGATGTTTATCAATACATAGAAAAATAGACTTGTATTCTTTTGAAAAATCAACCATAGAATACTTTTAAATATGGCTGCAATAAAAATACTTCTCTAAAAGTATACTCATGCAAAACAGAAAAAAATATAATTAAATAATATTTGTTATGCATTTCACTTTTATTACATTCTATTTCATACACAGATGCACAAATAACAAAAACAAAAATTATTTGTAAATTAATTCATAAATATGTAAAAGTTAATTATCTAGAGATAAAATTACACACTATTATTTTTCAAAATGTATTCACTATTTCCTCTTCTATTTATAAATTAAATAACTTACTTTTTCAAAACTAATTGAGACTCATGAAATTAACTAAAAAGATGATTGACTGAGAAAAAGTGAACATAAATTGAAAATTTTAAGTCAAGAGTAACTAGTTATAAAGTTTTGAAATAGAATAAATATACACTCATTGCCATAAAAATTTGCAACCAAAGAAAAAGTTGTTAGAACAGAATTTTATATATAAATACAATTATTGATAAAAGGAAGTGATTACAAAATCAAAGCAAAATGAGCTTTTATTGTAGAGTAAAATCCCAAATGAATGGAGTTTTCAGTACCCCTAAGCCTGGTCACTGCATAACAGACCCCTCTCAGGTCCACATGCCTCAACACCTTCTCACGATAAAGTTAGAGTAAACTAGGAGGCGAACTTATTAGAAAGGTTAAGGCCCTGCTAGACCTCCGTTGGGGAAAATCGAATCCTATGTTAATCCTATGGATAATATTTTAATGTTTCACAAGTGCTATTTTCATGACAGAAACTTCCGGTCTTTTGCAAATTACAAAAAACAGAGCTACTGTCACTTCGACGTCCCTTTTTAGCATTTAAAATTTTTTCAAATATTTTTAAAATGTGAAAATATCTCCATCCAAGTAAATTTTAACCAAATTCTAATTTCATTGAGGTTGTACAAAATTTGGTTTAAGATATTTCATTTTTTTCTCCGTACAGTTACAAAATGAACATTTTTGTTTTTTTTTAGCTAAAAATATTTTTGATTGCATTAATATTTTGATACGAATTTTGATTACAAATCAAATTCATTCTTTTTTCTGAAAATCCACCTCTGTACACAATGCCACCTATGAAACTGGAAAATTTTTAAAACCAAACTTGGCTGAGTTTTCTACTTCATTACGGTAACCTAAAGAAGGGGGAATTTCTGAGAAAAACTTCTCCCCATATGATTCCCGCTGTGGTTGGCAAACAATTCCAAATCGAGCAAGACGAATTAGCTTTTCTCACTCATGAAATAGAAAAGGCATCTGTAAATAATGCATGTTAGATTTCTGTTTATTAGCGTTGGAAAAGTAGCTATGATATGTACTTTTAATTTAACTTTGATTATTTTTATTTAAGTAAATTTTCAAAATGAAATATTATAAACTGTTTTGTGTTACCTTGTTCAATTATATTATATACTACGATTTTGAAATAAGACTAACTACGTATTAAAAAATTTAAACTACTTTATGTGTGAAGATGTAAAAAAATGCATTTTACAATAGACACACACACATACATATATATATGTGTGTATATATGTATACATATATGTATATATATATACATATATATTTATACATATATACATATATATACATACATATACATATATATATGTATATATATATATAAATATATAAATATATATATATATATATATATATATATATATATATATATATATATATATAAATATATAAATATATATATATATATATATATATATATATATATATATATATATATATATATTTCTTATCAAATAAAATATCTAATAATAACAACGATAAGTTTATTACAATAATAGTGAGACAAATATTTTAATTTGATTTTTAATCATTTTCCAAAATTATTGAGTTTTTACCTTTAAAAACATTTTGACATTTAATTTTATTTTCAACTTATTTCATGAAAAAAAATACAATATAAGGTATGATTAATAAGCATACGATACCAGCATATTGCGTCTGATAAGAAATTAAGCACGTTAACTTTGAAAAATTATATATATCTTTGAAAAAAAATTGGGTTTGTAGTATAACTTCAGCGGAAAAACATAAAAGCATTTCAATAACCAAACGAACAATAACAATACATTACAACACACTACAATGCAGATGACATCAATGCTCTTAGAGGAATCATTTTATGCTCACAAAATTTATTTGAGAAGAATATTTGTCCTGCGCAACGCAAATGACATTATTTTTGACAAAAAAGGAATAAAAGTAATAAAATATCAAAAGAATGAATAAATATCCTGTAGCACTTAAGGCGATATAAAATATGTAACTGAAGTTACAGTATTGATGTTCGAGTAGAAATGCTTGAGAGCGAATATCAGGAAGGAGATTGAAAATCAATTAGATATGCTCAAAGTGACTAGTCTAGAAATAGTGTGTTTGAATGACTTTCTTTCTCTGTATGGCTACAACAATAATTAAATCATCAATCACCTTGTTGTCCCTAAGATGGGATACGCAGTACAATACCGTCTCCAAACAGCTTTCTAATGCAGCCATTCCAAACTATTCAACCGCAAGATTCTGTTGAACATATTATTCACTTTGACGCATTTCTCAATTAATGTTGAATGCTGTTTTCCGAAAATTCAAAATTCTCGTAAATTCATTTCAACACTTTTACCATTTTAAATGTATTTGGATATTTTTCTCATTAATTAAACTCTGTAAAATTAGTCTATTTTAAACATGAAAAAAATATGATTACAGTACAAAAAGAAAACTTCATCTTTCCACTACAAGGAAATCGATGAAAAATCGAATGAAATATATAAGTCAGTTTCAGCATAAATCAGGGTATTTAATCAGGTAATATTTTAAGAATCAGGAAAGATGTGGTAGCCAGTGCCAGTCATTGGCGCAATGAGATGCTAACCTTTGATCAAAAAATAGTTAATTTAAAAACAGATATAATAAATATCCCAAATCATGTGTTTGGAAATCATGAAACATGCAAAAAATATTTTTGTAAGGAAAATGGTAAAAAAAGTGATCTTCAGTCCCTTAAAAGCGATGGTATTTTATTTAAAATATTAGAAATTTTAGAGTCCTTAGCCCTGCATGCGAAAAGTCTATTGTATAACGCTAATACTAACATTGTAGAACAATTTAATTCAATTGTTGCCCGGGTGGGAAGAAAGTGAACTATTGTCAAAAGAATTCCTACCAAACAAGATGCTATGCTTCAGTTCTTTCCCACAATACTAAAAAAAAAATATATTGAAATGCACAAAGCACTTAACGAAAATAGCCCAGGTAAATACTGCAAGCAGTTTGAAAATAAAAGAATAAATAAATTAAATAAAGTAAAAAATAAGTCAAAGCCTAGGAAATTAGCAAATATTATTTCAGGTCCCGACAAAAATTATGACCCAGCTGATGAAAAGCCAGATTTATCATCTAATGAATACGAAGAAAAAAAATTGAAATTATTGACTAATTTAGCTCTTACTTTGAAAGAAAAAGAAGAAAAGAGCTACTGTACTTCAAAGTGAGAAAGCTGTTTGGAGAAAGGAAAGAAGAATTCGATTGACAGCGTCGAATTTTGGTGCTGTATGTCGGAAATTACGCTCTACAGGATGCCAAAATTTAGTAAAAACAATACTATACTCTAACGTAAAAAATGAAGCAATTTTATACGGGATTATTCATGAAAAAACTACCATTCTCTAACTAGAAAAAGAAATAGGACTTAAAATAGAACCATGTGGGATATTCATAGATAAAAATTTGCCTCATTTAGATGCCACGCCAGATGGAATAATTGGCAAAGAGGGTATTGTTGAAATTAAATGCCCATATACATGTCGCGATATACATCCCAATGAATTTATAAAGAAATCTAAATTCAATTTCTGGCAAACAGATGGAAAAACAAAAGAAATTAATGGCATAAATAAAAATCATAAATTTTACTATCAAATCCAAGGACAATTACATATTAGTGAAAGAAACTTTTGTTGGTTTGCCATTTGGTCCCCAAAAGGAATTAAAACTGAAATTATTTTTAGAGATGATGTATTTTGGGAGACACAAATGAAAACTAAATTAAATGATTTTTATTTTGACTGTCTTTTGCCAGAACTAATCGATCCACGTTATCCTAGATCAATGGACATTAGAAATCCAACTTATATAATTGAGGAGCAAACAAAAAAAAGCTGAAAAATTAAAATCCAAAAAAATAAAAGTTTAACTATTCGAATTTGTATGTTTATGTTTGTATATAGAGTGTTTGTGTGTGTGTATATATATGTGTATGTATATATATATATATATATATATATATATATATATATATATTTTTGTGTGTGTGTGTGTGTGTGTGTGTGTGTGTATATATATATATATATATATATATATATATATATATATATATATTATATATATATAATATATATATATATAGTTTCTGTTTTTCCATCATGAAATGTGAATTGCTCAAGCATTTCTTTACTTTATCAACAGATTTATTTTAATTACTATTTTACCTCATAAATATTTCAAGGTATTAACTAAATTTCCCATATGCTCATGAAATTGTATTATATTTTACTCGTATTACAATGAAATTATATTTTTCTCGTATGCTTTAAGTTGCATTTGCATTTGATTATTCGTTGACAAATATAAACTTAATTTATATTTCTCACAATTTTATTCTAAACTTATTTTAATCTAATTTACCTGTGTGTTTTTATAAGGCATATTTAGTGCTAATCTAATTTTGTTTTTCTCAAGCCAGGGAAAAATATCTAATAAAATAACTGAAGAGTTTTAAAATCTTCAGAATTAAAGTAAATTTCACAACACATTTTACACCAGAATATCAAGTTTTTAAAAAATGTGTACTTCTAATTATAACTTAGTTAATTTTATTTATATAGAGGAATAAAGTTAGGGACTTGTGAGATGAAAGATAAGAGATGAATCTCTCTTTCAAGCTCTAAGTAATTCTAATTATATAAAATAGATGTAATAATTATTATATAAATAATTACAGTTACAATATTTTTATGAAAATTACGATACGATTATATAGATAGATAGAAAATCGTAGCGTTATTTTCATAAAAATATATATTATATCTGTAATTATTTATATAATCACATTTCATCTATTTTTCTATAATTAGAATATATATGTGTGTGTGTGTGTTAGTTTAAAAAAAAAAACTTGAAAAAAATTAAATATTTTTATATTGAGTTTGTTTTGAAAATAATAGTTTTTAATTATTTGTTGCATTCATATTCAAAAGCATCTTAAGTCAATGGATCAAGTCTCATAAAATCAAATTGAACCAAGGCACTTAAAAAAAAATATTTTTAATCATTCATATAGTATTTTAGGTTTTATTTGAATTCTAATAATCATTTTTAACCATTTAATTAGTAACTGTAAAATCACTCAACATTTGCAATTTGTCTTCATATATTTTAGTGCGAATAATAAAAACCGAACTCTAAAATATAAATAATATTTTCTTTAGAATCACTGGCAGCTCATTTTCCATAAGATAGCAACAGGTAATTCCGGCGTCAGTTCGTTGAGCATTTGTACTGACCCACTTTCCCCCACCCCTATTCTAAGAACCCTGAGGGTAATTTGAGGTAAACATCTGTTAGGAGCAAATTTAAAACTCTCTTTTTGGCTGTTTTTATGGCGTTAGTACTTTAATTTTTCACGATATAACGCGCCAATTCTGGCAGACTCCCTAACTTCGAAGGATTGATTGAGAAGCAATTTCAACTAATAATAATATTTGGGATACTCCCCTCTACAAGCTTTGAGAACTAACATCAGATGGGGCGACAAGACAACAGAAGTCCTCACGTAGGTCTGGAAGAGCCTTAAATGATAAAGGTGACCAACTTATTTCTATCATCCCTATGATTCTTCCTCACTCAAGAATTGCTCTGGAATTACTCATATTGTCTTTGATGCTAGTGCAATGGCATCTCTAGTTAAAAAATATCCCTCTGCAACAAATTAAATTCATGCAAACAAACTCTGCTTATCATGGAGAACAAAATTCAACACTCTCAGCTGGCATGCACTCCACAATCATGCTACTTTACTAATAATTCATATATCTGCCTGACACATACTTTCATGCCAAGTTTTGCAACAAACCCACTCACTTCTTGTTACGCAAATTTTTATAGCAATAACTAAGACAAAATATCAAATTAGTCTAAAATTTCAAAATTAGAGGTTTGACATATTTGTCCTTTTCTGTAATTTCCACTTTAAATAAATAATGGAAAATGTAGTACATCACAAACTGCAAAATGTAATAATCATTAACAGTAAGGAAATTTTTTTCCAAGGGATAATTCTTATTGATTTTAGCATTTATAATAATGATTTGAAGTAACAATTAAAAATAACTCATCTTAAATTTTTTATTGGAAAAATGGATCACTATTTGAGCATTATTAGTAGAATAATTATAATGATAGGTATAAAGTGAATTTATTGGAAATATAAAAATCTTTAGAGTTTAACACTTAAATACTGTTTAACGTTTGCTAAATTTTAGAAAGGTTTCTACAAATCACCTTATTTACAGATAGTTAATTATTGAGATTATATTACATACTTTCTTTTGCATGTTACTGATCTGTTACACTTTTGTAAAACAGAAACACTAACCTTATATCTAAATTCTTATTGAAACTATTATGTTTGTTATTAAACATTTTTGAATTTCCTATCTACTTATCACAGATACATAATTTAAATGGTGAATAAGAGCCAACACTATTTTTTCCACAAAATCTTATCCTTAAATTGACAACTGATTTATTGTACAAACCTTCTACTATTTCGACATAGTACTTGCTGTCCATCATATGGAGTTGAGAAACTGCTTTTACAGCTTTTATGAGTAATGATAAACATTCTTTATAAATGAGTCTTCCTAACTATTAAAAAGAATCACAATAAAGTAGTATTTTCATTACACAATAATACTTTTTGTTCAAACTGAACAATAATTACCTTAACAAACATGAAATAAAATGTCTGAATCAGTTTCTTCTGGCATTTCGATTTTTATTATTCTACCTTTTTCAACACTTTTTAAGGATAGTATTTAAAGGACATTTATTTCATCCTTTTCAAATGCTTAATTTTTTTTCACTACATTGATTTTAAAAGACTTAAATTTTATATGTACCGTATTTTCCTGTATATAATCCGCGACAAATTTTCCGAAGAATAGTCAAAAAGACATACTGCTGATAATAAATATAATAAAAAATACACAATATGATTAAAATTATAATAAATTGTATTTAAACAGTTATAAAGATAAAGATCTGTTTGGTTTCACCTCAATGCAAATTGCTATAAACTAAGATAAAAGCGCAGCATCCATCATGATCAGAGAAGATACTAGTAAAATTTATCAATTTTTAGTTCATAATAACTTTTAAAACGAGATTAAACATATTTTAAAATAAATATATTTGTTTTGTTAATAATTAAATAATGGATTATTTTTTCCGATGCGCATTGGATACATTTTCTTTTGTACCATGTATACTTTGTTTTACACCTTACATTCACACATTTGTTACCATTTTTTTTATTTGTTTTCCCTATACTTGTACTTCAAAATTTGTTCTGTAACTTAATGGTGTTTGTTTCGACATGATGATGTATGAATTTAAATGTTCTCAGAGCGAAGACAGAATGCGAAACGACGATAGAAAATTGCAACTGTAATATCATTCGATAGAATTGAATTCGTTCATGAACGCAATTGGACAACGCTGATTATCGTTGAAATATGTCAGTTGAGTCGTGGCGCCACCTATTATTTATTTTATAGAACATAAACAGCTTTTCTTTCAAAACTTTATTGTAAGCTTTTCTGATGGATGTTTTTATCAGATTATACTGGGCGGCGTATAATACGCAGAACGAAATTCGAAACTTTTTTAACAAATAATCCGTAGATTATATACAGGAAAATACGGTACTTCAATTTAGTAACAATCTTATATTAAAGTATTTTACAAGTTAAGATATCTCCATCACCTGCTTCTAAAATTAATCTGATTAAAAAATAATATTTATTTCACTTTGTACATCAATAAGCAATTATTTATGAAATTGAAGTTTAGATCTTATAATTAAAAATATATTCAAAAAGAGGAGAAAATATTTCCTTTACTTAAATATTCTCTGCAATATAAATCTCCAAAAATTCCTGCTAAAATAATATTTGTTAGTAAATTTTTCCCATGTATCTAATTTTAACATTATTTCAATCCAATAACATTAGCTCATGGGACAGAGAACAAATAGAATTTAAGATGACTGAAAATGACTACAAAATGAAAAAGATATTAGATAACTTATGCTAAAAGCAGGTTAACAATTCCAAAAAGGCATCACTGACAGTTATTTTTCCTCGTGATAAACAATAATAAAACAGCAATTAAAATTTCAGCAAAGCAATAAAAGCGAAGCATTTGCTAAATGTGATAAAAAAATAAATTTAAGAAAAGGAAACTTGGTCTTAAAACATAGTGAGGAATGCAAAGCACATTTGAAACAAAACAATACTATATTTTATTTCAATATGAGAGTACATCTTTTTTTCCTAAAAAATTGATCAATTGCAAGATAAATATACATTAAAAGTAAGGACAGTAATTTAAAAAAATTGCAAATGGTATGAGAAGTCAAATAAAGGAATTATTTTGGGCAATAAAAACAGATATAAAGCAATTTAATCACATTTTTTTTTAATTGAATTTTTTTATGCATTAAGTTTTCAGTTCTTGAGACCATCATCAATAAATACTTACAACTGTAATTAAAACTTAAAATAACACTAAATATTTATAAGAAAATGATTTTCAACAGTATAAAACATTGTTTTTTATCTTTAATGTAAATCACATCTATGAAACAAAAAAAATTTATTATTCAGAACTAAACATTAATTATAAAAGTATAGCTTTTAATTTTTTCCACAATAGGATTATTTAAGCAGAAAAAAAATTCAATTTCAAAATGATCTATCACCTTGATAAATACACATAAATTAGTTTAATCTGCTAACTCTACAAAATGAGAATAATTCAAACCAGCCGTAATACAATTGCAACCTCCAACATATATTCAGCTCACACAATGATCAAAATTTTTCAAAAAATTGGTTTTTAAGGTTAAATTAGTAATATCCACTGTTATTAATAGTAATGCAATAACAAATGATTTCACTAATCCTTAAACAGCCTTTATTTATTCTTTTTTTACTATCCCATACAAAAATCCACAGTTCTGATATACTAGGAAATTTTTTATCAGATGAAAAACAAATTTATAAAGAATGAAATATCTTTGATGAAATTAATAGTTATAGGAATACGATTTTGTTAACATTTTGAAGCTACATTCATTCCTTTTGGATCAAACATGGAAATTAAACAAAAAAATCCAAATGCCATTTAATTAATTAAATATGGTAAGTGAACATGTAAAAGGAACAATTTCCACAACTTATGAAGAGTTTTAATCAGTCTTTATTTTACATTTTATCTATTTTGCATTTCTATATTTTAAAAACAAAAAAATATTCAGTTTTCACATTTTCTGATAAGTAATAGTAGTTAAGATGAGATTGTATTTCTGAAGACTCTGTAGCTTATTTTTCTAATATCTGATAATTAATAATTAGAAAAGGTTTTGCACAAATCTTAACTAAATTCTTTCACTTAACATTTTCATACTGTAATAATAGGAACAGCATTTCTACCTAATTTTTATAAGTAATATGATGGCTTGTCTAAAACAAGTACAAATCAACATTCTTCATGATTGATCAGCTAGATTATCCTTAGCACAAAAATTAATGGTTAAATTGATATTGCTTGAATAAAAGAACCTTAGATTTATAATGAAGCCATTTTGAGTCTAGTATTCAATATCTTCTATGATATATATTTCACAGAAGCAAGAGATGAGTTGCTTCATTGAATTACAGTTAGTAGCTAGCTTACTGACCTTAACTTAGCAAATTACCTAAACAAGGGCGATTCTTCTTTGAAATATAGTGATGCAAATGATTACCACAATAATTTGGGAAGTACAGACAGCAGCAAAGTAAAGACAAAATAACTGCAACAAAGTGCATTTTAATTTATTCATTCTTAATAACAAGTAATAGTCTAACTTTTACTATTCTAAACATAAAGAAATAAACACTTGTAAAATCAAATATGTTAAATTCATTAGAGATTGAAAAGTATAAGGTGAAATAAGTTTATCTGACCACCAAGAAATGAAATTTTTGTCAATAGGGTTGTCAAGAGGTAGCTCAAAAAATATCAGTTGAAGATCCAACAAAACATAGCTAGATAAATTTATGCCAGATGGTTTTGGTAAATATCTTCAGTAATAGAGGTGGACGACTTTGGACATATTTGTAAAAAGCAGAAATGTAACCATCTTTATAGTAGTTGGAATTGAACCAGGAACTTTTGAGTGTAAGTCTTAGATGACCTTATAAGTAGAGGATATCTTTACAGGAAGGAAAAATAAACATCATTACATACTAATAGGAGTGTATCAATTTTCTACTACACAAATTTAAATGCTTAGATGGACCACTAGATTTAACATATTTTTACACATGATGTTACATGGTAATTAAAAATTCAATTCACATTTGCTAAAATCAGACTAGAAAAACTTTGGAGAATGATCTGTCTAGCAATCACAGAAGATATTAAAACAATGCCAAGTCTAACACATGGAATGATATTTCATCTTTTACCATGTTTATGTGTTAAATATGAAAATGTAATATGAGTTATATAATTTAAACTAAAGATCAATGGTCATCAAATCTTACTAATGTAGCCATATGCTTATATGATCAAATTTAAAAGAAACTTACTAATGTAGCCATATGATTATTCATTTAGTAGCCATTCATTTTAATGAATCAAAATACTATGTTTAGATATGTATTTCTCAAATAATCAGACATTTTTTCCTCAACCAAAATTAATTTGATATGGGCTAAAACATTAAATGGGTACAATATTACTATATACCCAGATAGTTCAAAAATGAGTGACTCGTCTAGACCTGGAATTATATATTCACAACTATAGATTTCAATATCTCAATTCAAATAGGAGTTTTTACTATGTTCCAGGCTGAAATTATGGCAATAGTCTACACAATAGCTTACTACTTTAAGAGTAAGGCATAAATATGCAACTATGCTTTCAAATGATCAAGTGGCGCTTCAAACACTGGGAAAAACGATCTATTGAATTAAAACTTATGCTTGACTGCAAATATGTTTTGTGGATACTTAGCAACAACAAAACTACTGTGGTCTGGGTTCCAGGTTGCTTTGGAATTTTGGGCAATGAACAAAGGGGCAATTTGGCTAAGCTTGGTGTTCAAATAGCCATTTGGCCTTCAACCTTTTGTTCCTATTTCTCATTCTGAGATCAGATCTTTCACAGTAAGATTCATCAAAGAATTTGAACTGGAATGCAAGGAATGAGACAATCTAAAAACTGCATTAAAGTAATTTCTAAACAAATGAAAAAGTAGCCTTGTAGGATCATGTTAGGTTTTATTGCTGATCACTGTCTTAAATATCACTTCAAAACAATGATGATTGTTGAGGATAACCTATGAAAAGGCTGTGTGTACTCAAATGAAACAATAGAACATTTTTGGTGAATGCCATATCTTAACAAAATTCAGATTCAAGACTTGTGGTACTACGGAGATCAAATCTCATGACTTTTATGTCTCTTAATCGAACACTCTGCCTTTTGAATCTAAAGTACTAGTTGGAATGAGATGATAATTTTAAGTATTGTATGATGGGTGCAGTGGGTCACCTGGCTAAAGTACATATGGTTTTTCTATACTCTGCCCTAATCTAGACTGACATTTAATTGTATTTCGAAAACTGTAAAATAAATACAAAACTGAAACAAAATTATTAAATTTTGTTTCAGGTATTAATCTGTTCCATCACAGTTCAAGTCTTGGTTATACTGATAAAAATTTATGGAGACAGTATTAGGCTGTTTTTGAGCCATCCATATTAAAATCTATTAATCACTATGAGATTTTTTATTGATTCTATGATGTGAATGTAAGTATCTTTATGTCAATCAAAATAGAATAACTATATTTGTAAGTTATTGAGTTGTAAATTCAGTTTTCAAAATGTACTATTTGTCATCTGTGGGACATAGGAAAAGTTAAACTTTCAAATTTCCTCCATTCTCAATCATTTAAAAAAATTTACTGGAAAGGCATAACAAAAAATAATATAATATAAATGCCACATATAAATAAGCTCTTTTTTTAGTGAATTACTGTCTAAAGCTAAATAATAAAACAAATGTTGAACTTTTGCCACTTCAAACAATAATTGTATTCATTTGAATTTCACCTTCAAAAATAGCTAAGCAAATCAATTTTTGTCAAATCAAATCAATGTGCATATACTACAATTAAAATCCACCAGAATAATTAATTTTAAAATTTTGTGTTATTTAAATGCAGTGTTTAGATTATTGAGAAATTTGTCAATGCTTCAGTACAACTGATAAAAAAAATAATATGCTACACTGCACAGAAAAAAAGAGAATTTTTTTTTTAAATCTAATAATTCTCTTTAAAATAGATTTATATTGATGTCAGTATACTGCATATAATATATGATGCAAAATATATTGATATATAACATTTGTGTGTGCGATGAGAAAATATTAAAATTCTTTACTATTTTCACATCAAAAGTTTATTGATCTTCATACTTAAATAGTCAAATTTCAATAACTTATACATAATAAGTGAATTTTAAAATGCAGATATATACACAGTGTTCAATTAGAACAAAAAGCGGCAATATTTATTACTTGTAAAATAAATACACCTACATATATAATAGCATTCAAATTAATTTTCCACAACTTGACATTTTTAGCTAACTGATTTTATATTGTAGTCTTTTACAATAATAAATTTCAATATTAATTGAATTGCATATTCAAAAATCAAACACATACTTGTTTTTCTTCCCTTATTTTAAGTGATATGTTTTAAATAAGAGTTTCTTAAATATAAAATTATTTATGATTAATAAAAATTCATAAAATTTCTATTACACACTATACATAATTTAAATTCTTAGAAGATGTCTATTACTTATGCTTTTTACAAAATGATAATGCATTTTTCAAAAAATGAATTTCAGTATTTCAATAATAAATTCATTGAAATTATTATACATCAACCATTATAAAAATATATGCAAAAATATTATATGTAAATTTTCACATTGTGTGAAAGTAATTCTAACTTATAATGAGAAAAAACATGAAGTTAGATGCATCTTAAATAAATCATTATGAAAGCAAACTATATAACTGCTTATTTTCAGATCTTTGTAAAAACTACATTTGTATTTCAGAAACAGATTTTATCTAAAGTTTCCAATTTGCTTTACTTTTTTAAGCTTTTATTTTAAAAAAACAGGTATTTTTAATAGTAAAATGCAAAGTTGAATTAAATAAAATGTTTTCATGGAACACCTTTCTAAATTGTCATACCAATGGTAAATAATTACTAAATAATGCTTTGCAGTTAAATGTCTACATTAACCCCTTAACCGGCTATCCCGAGTTCACTCGGGCAAAAATTCTGTGTGTTTTCCTGCTATCCCAAGCCCCTTGGTAGGGGCAACTGGCTTCACTGCAGTGCTTTAAATTCAATCCCCCGAATTGATGGATTGCCGTGAAATCGTGGCTTGGGAACTTACTTACTGAACGGTCATGGTTGATTTAACTAATGTGAGCGGAAATCGAAAGTATTTCAAGAAAGCAACAGTTTTCAAATTACGTTTTGCTTTTCTATATTTATTTACATTTAGATTTTCATAGTTGAAGACTCTCAAATTTTTGCGATTTATAAACAATACATATATAATATTAATTTTCATTAGAATTTTTATCAAGTTTTTTAATTAATAATATTTCTCAGTTTTCTTTGTAAAATACATATTATATATATATATATATATATATATATAGTTTAATTGGACAATATGAGATTATATTAATATGTAACTTAGAGACAAGGTCAAAATATGAGGAATCTATATAATTTAAACATTCAAAAATATGAAATTTTAAAAAAGTAAAATATTTTCTTAAAATTAGAATGAATAAAATAAGTAATAAAATGAGTGTTATTTTTTTTTAAACAGTTGAATGAATTTAGTATTTTAAACAATGGTTTTTGGTTTTTGTACGTATTCAATCCTTGTAATCTCTCAGATTTTAACTGATTTTACAGTGAAACTAATTTTAATTTTTAAATTAAATAGCTTGCTTCTAGAGTTATTATTTTAAATTCTTATACATTTTTTAATGATTGACAAAATATCGGAAATCTTAATTATACAAAATATGTGTTTATGTAAATAAAATATTAAAGCTTAAATCATTTTTGTTGAATGTAAGAAAAAAAATAATATTATAAAATGAATTAAATTCTCTCACACTTGATTTTAAAATGTAAAACTTTAAACTATGAAAAAGGTAGATATCCATATATGAAAATTGATTTGTTGCTATGAAAATTTGAAACAATTGTTAAATTATTTCTAAAAGCAATCAAAAGGATAATTTTTTAAAAATAATTATCCATTTTCTACATTTTATATCCACATTATATCAATAAACACATATTTTCACATTTTTCTCTCAAAAATGTGTACTGATCAAATTGATTTCATATTTTAAGAAAATTGATGCTTACTGTAGTAAAATCAAATCAAATAAAATTTTGAAAATCAAATATCTACTCAGATTGTACTTTCGAAATAATTGAAATAATTATTTTTCCTTATATCATGCTATTCAAAAAAATAAGTGAAATAAATGTGGAACTCATAAATATATATTGTTAAATGTAAATATATTTTGCATTTATTGTAATGTTTACAGTCACATTTTAAAATATATTTTCATTAACAAGTTTCAAAGTTATAACTAATTTAAGAACAAAATATATAACTAATTTGCGAACAAAACATTTATATATATATATATATATATATTATACACATCATAATAAACCTAGCGCAATTTTTACTTTTTTAGAACAAATTATAAAAAGTGATTACGTAGATTTTAGCAATTTCGAATTTTCTAAAACTAAGTACGATAATATTTTAGTCCAACACATTTATATGCATTCATAGTGTTCTCAATAGTCAATTTAAATAAAATTAGCTTACTTTATAATTTTTTTTTATTCACTAGAATGGAAAAGTCTGAAGCAAGGAGCTGGACAAAGTGCGACGGCACAAATTTTGCAGTAATATCTAGTTTCTCGCCTTACTTTTTTGCCTTTTTCATTCCTTTTATTGCAGCATACTGCACAACAACGCGTTGGTGACTTTTTTCTGTTGTTGGGAGGAATGAATTCAGGAAAATGTTCTCCCACTGTTCTCAAAATCACATTTTTGCTTGGTCTTGTATATATGGTTCTACTTGGAAAATTTTCCAAAAGTTTTTCCACTAAAGTTAACCGAAAATTTAAATAGGACATTTCTCCACATTTTTTGTTATAAATAATGTATGCATTCCAAATGCAAATGTCTAATAAATGTCTAAAAATTTTTTTATAATATTTTTTTTGTCAGTTTCTTGCACATGAGTAGCTAGAAATGCACTGATCAACTTTATCCACTCCACCCATTTTGTGATTATAATCAATAACTGCTGTGGGTTTAGTTACATGTATATTTAATTTTTCTTCTTCTTTTACTTCCATTGAATGTATGGTACTCAACAGGGCAACAGGTTTTTTGTCCATCCATTTCATGACTAAAATCTTTCCTTTTTGGAATCCCATTACTTCACCTCGTTTCAGATTTTTTTCTTTCAAAAGTTTCGGAACATCTTTTCTAGATAACCTTAGGGTACCAAAGATATCAGTTTTTCTTTTTATTAGATAATCTGCTAGCTCGGGTGACGTGTAAAAGTTGTCTGTTATGAGACAATGTCCTTTATCCAGATAGTCATTCATCAAGGAAAGAACGCTCTTCGTAGCAAGGCCATATTCACTGTATGCAGAATTAAAACATCTGTCCTTTCCAGTGTACATTATAATGTTACTAACAAAACCTGAAGATGATTCGCAAAGCATAAAAAATTTTATACCGAACCTTGCTTTTTTGTTGGGTATGTATTGCTTCCATCCAAGCTGCCCTTTGAATAGTAATACAGATTCATCTATATTCAAATCTCTTTGTAAATTTATTGCTGCCTTAAATCAGGTTACCAAGAGATTTAAAAGCTTCGATATTTTCTTATCTTTTTTTTGCGAATCCTTTTCGATGGTTTTGGAAAAATTAAGAAACTTTTTTGCGAATCCTTTTCGATGGTTTTGGAAAAATGAAGAAACTTCATTATTAATTTGTATCTTTTTTCAGTCATTACTGTTTGGAATAATGGTGTATCAACGAAGGTATTTTTTGACCAATACATTTCTTCTTTGGGTTTCTGAACAATACCCATGTTTTAATGATTAATGCAAGAAAAACCAGCAATTCTTCTTTATTTATATTTTCCCACTGAGCTGAACAAGAACTTGGGCTTAATTCATTACTTTCAATATATAACTTAGCGTATTCATTAGTATTTAAAATTTTGAATTCTAAAATTTCGTTATAAAAAAAAGCGAAAATACTCCAGTGGATTTGAAGAATCCAATATAGATATGTTGACTTCTGATTTATCTGTAAATGGAAATGCTGGTGGAGCTATTACAACTGAACTGTCTACTGGGTACCAATTACGAGCCACAGTAAGATCATCAAATTCTCTATCCGTGTCTGAAGAGTAATCTTCATCATAAAAATAAAATTCTTCACTGCTTCAATCAGACATGTTTGTAAAACGGTAATATTTTCACAGATGCAACTAACTACAAGAGTTTAGCTTCTGAGAGTGAAGGTAAATGAAACAGCATTCCTATATATATATAGATACGCAAACAAGAATGGCAAGGTGAAAGTATGACATTTCAATAGTTTGTTCTGGACACCTGAAAGTGATTTATTGACACGCTCTCATGGAGTATATCATTAGCCAGATGTTTTCAAGATAAATTGATTGGAAATGTGCATAATAGATGCACATTTTCAATCAATTTATATTATTCAAATATAACATTTTCTTTCAATTTAAATTTATCGTTTTCCAACGGAATTTGAAAATTCTCAAGTTCCACGAATTTGTCAATACCATCAATACTGTTTTCAAATTGATATTATCAAAAAGACCAATCGATCTTCTGCAATCTTCATTCTACTTGTTAATAATATGAAATTTGGCTAAACATGTTTTGAATTTTTCATTTAGCATGTAAGAAAAATATTTTGATTTACTAATTTAATGATTATATTTTAAGTGTTATGCTTTGTTTTTTATATACTTCAATATCTAACAGAGTTGCACTAAATATTCATACGCCTACATTCTTGAGACAGATTATTTCAAAAAAGTACTATAAGTTATGACTTTTTTATGCCTTTCATTTAAACACACGAAAACAAACTTCAATGTGACTTAATTTTAATACTAAGCTAAATAATTCAACCTTCAATAAGATGTTTTAACATAAGAAATAAATTTTATCTTTGTGGTAAAATAATAAATTAAGATGCGTCTTTGTAATGGGTTAATCTTAAGGCAAAATTAATGCTGTCGAAATTAGTATAGTATTCATTTCTGGTTAATGAATTTACTCTTACAAACAAATTTTATGAATATTTACTTCTTTAATCAAAACTATTTAAAAATATTTGATTAATCTAATGAAAACTAGCTAAATATTTTTATTTTATAACCATCAAAAGAAGGAGAAAGTAAAATCATTATTTTACACTAAAGTGCTTTAAAAAAAAAAAATCATTCTCTAAATTTAGCACTGTTAATGATTTGCATGTCAAAGCAGTTTTAGTTCAGTGAAGGGGAAAACATTTAATTTAGGACTAATTTGAATATTTGAAAAATGTGATATTGACATGTTTTATATTAAATATTCAATTATTAGAATACTATTGAAATAATAGCATTAAGATTTAATAGCTTTTATTCTCCTTCCAAAAATTTTTAGCGTGAGATATATATTATTATTTGTGCAAAACAATTTAAGAAATATAAAAGATATCTAATCACAACATGAATCTTATATGGAATGATATTTCTTGCATAGTTAGAAACAGAAATCTTTCTGTACAAAGAATTTAATATGTATTTTAATATGTAAAAAAATTAAAAGCTGAATTAATTGCCTATCAATAGACTTCAAAGTATATTTAAAAAAAATTTGAATGTAAAATTTATATTCAAATAAAAAACTTAAGAAATTGCAACTGAAATGACTAGTTTACAATATACTCTGAAGTCTATTGTTAAGCAATTGAGTTCTTTTTATTTTTTAAACTATTAAAATTATAAAATTTTGTCGAAATTCTTCAATTTGTGTGTAAAGCAACAGAGCTGTTTCTTTCAATGATTTTGAAAATTATTTAACGATTTTAAAAAATAGCATTGATTTTGAAAAGTATCGACAATAATTAAAAGCAATTAATAATTAAATAGCAAACTAACGCGATATTACAGCTATTTAAATCATTACAATTTTAACTATATGGAAAATTGGGAAATTTAAAAAAAAAAATCTGATTATTAATAAAAGAAATGATATATATATATATAGCAAAATGTCATTTTAAAATTATGATAATATGATATTTATTGAGTTAAATATCATATATATTTTTTTTTATTTATTTAAGAATTTTAAATATAAAATCTGCATGCAAGTAAATTTATTGATAATATAATTTTCAAAATAATTAAATAAAATTTATATTTATTGTAATTAAAAAATTATAATAGACTTGAAGAAAATTTCAAGCAGAGCATTCACAAAGTAAACTACTAGCACACGTGGGTTTCTTTAGCTGACAGTGATTGATGGTCTTTCCCCACTTTAAGTGATTAGAAAGTGATTATTGTGAGGGGGTCCAGGGAAAAACGGAAATGCGTCTCATCAAGAATTAGGGGCTTTTGTATTCTTGACAAGTTCTAAAGGGGGAAAAACTTGCATTGCAGTGAAAGCCAAAACTATGTTGCCACAGCGAAGCAAAAATGAAGAATTTTCTTCGCCGAACCCCAGACGGTTAAGGGGTTAATAACTACAAAATCTATTTTACAAAATAGCATTTTTTCCAAACACATTCTAAAATTTCTGCTAATGAAATTAATATTTTTCCAAAATATAACATTTTATTATTTACCACAGTCATTTTTTTAGAGTATTTTATGCTATTTCTCAATAATTCTAAGAATCAATGTATTAACTAACTTCAATAATCAAAGCTATCCTCATAAATTATTGTCATATCACTAAAGATAGCACAAATATAATTTGAAATAGAAATATACCACAAATTGCTATAAAACTATAGCTTTTCTGATGGTTTCCCATTATCTAAGTCTTCAATAAATTTTGACATTGACATTGACCGTAAAACATGTAATCAGTATGTAATATACTTGTGTGTACCATAACCTACAATAAAATATATGAAATCAAGCTGTGTTGTTATTCACATAATTAATTCACATAATTTTCGATACTGCCGACAATTTTACGTACTTCTATAATTACATGTATTGCACAAGAAATATTGAAAACTTTCTTACAGCAGAGAATTCCCAGTTGAAAATGTGAGCTAAAAGACATAGTGTGGGCCTTTACATGAGAGAAATAATAAAATATGCATATTAATGATCACATGTAATTTATGACACAGATGAAATGAGAGCTCATTTTTGAATATAACTGCAAATAAATACGTGTATGTACAAAAAGTTACAATTGATATCAGAATAGAAAATGTTTTTAGATTAAAATTCACAGTGTGCTCTTGCAGCATGTAATTGCAATCACAACTTTTACTAAAAATGTTTTCCAATATTCTATTAATGTCTATTTGTGCATTAAGGTGGAAACACTATACTTCTGTACATTTGAAAATATTAAATTTTAACATTACAGTTTTCAAAAATTCAGTTATCAATACAAACTAAATAATCAATTTGCTGCATAATAAATTTAATACATTATAAGTAATAATGTTAGTAATGACTATACTCAAATATTAATAGAAGCACTGAATGACAAAATTAAAATATACTAATATGTTTTAAAATAGATCATTATACCTCATTAAACAGAAAAATAAATACATAGAACTTGTATTACTTGTTAAATTTGCCAAGTTATACTCATAGATCAAATGTAAATAATTTAATTAGTACATGAAAAATTATCCAAGTTAAAATTGTATGTTTACTTCAAGTTTTAATTTGATCATACTATGGTAAAAAAAATGGTTCTTTTTCCTATTTTAGTTAATATTTAATCTATTCTCTTTCCAAAAAATTCCACAATCTTAATGAAATTGAGAGGATTTAAATAATTATTTTTAGCTTTATTTATTTTTGCTGTATGTAAGACATCCAACCAAATAACTGCTTCAAAATTAAAAATAAGCAGAAACCCTACTTTCAAAAGTTGCTTATGAATTTTTGAAGATTACATTAATAGCAGAAAAACTCGAAAGGAAAAAAATTTATAATAAGAAGACAAGATATCTAATGCAAAATAAATTATCACAACTATACCTGTTCACTAACACAAAATTGAAATTTTCGTTAGTAATGGTTTCAACACACTTTTTTAGCTCAGAAACAATAGCACATTTATCCCAAGGAACAGCTGGTACACAAACACCCGAAAAAGTATAGGAAAGTCCAGTTTCTCCATAAGACACCTATAAAAACATTTGAAAAATCAAATAATGAAGAATGCAAATTAAAAAGAGTCATTTTTATTTACTTCATTATAATAAGCAAAATATTACAAATAAATTAATACGCTCATATACTTACTTTTAAAAAATGGCTCTGAAAAGACCACAAATAACCTTAACAATAAAAAAATTATTACTAAAATAAAATAATCCCATTAATATAATAAAAATCAACATGCATAATTTATAAGAAATGTTTAAATATCATCAGGTTTTTCTGACATTATTTGATCGCAATAATTTTAGAACAATTTTTTTGTGAAAACTATGAGATTAGGAAAAAAATGGCATAACAATTTAGAAAATATGAAGTATTAGATATCACTTTTCCCCTTCCTACCAAATATTAAAAGAAATATTTATATATGCTTTTTTTTTTTTTTTTTTTTTTTTTTTTTTATTTCATAAGACAGTAAATTCTTTTGTTAAATACACAGAAATTAAAATTAATCAAAATTAGTAAAAGATCCATTCACAGAAAATCTAAAAGAAAAATTGGACATTAAGTGAGAACTGATCCACCCTATAAAGAAAACACTGATATTTCCCAAGAAGTCACAGGTGAGAAGGACAAAAGAATGGAAACAATTATAGGTCAACAAAATAATTTGCAAGAAACCTGAATTCCACATAAGAAACTTGAGTGAAAACATAATAAAGAGTTTCTAACTTATAAGGGGTCAATGATTGCATTAAAAGACTTAAATATGACTGCAGCGATACATAAACTAACTAAATTTGGTTAGTGTAAAAATAGGACAACTATGGAAAATAAAACAAGTACTTGTATTTAATAATATGAACATGCTAATTTGAGAAGACTTTATTTGTTTAAAATTTTATTTTATGACTTTTAAAACAGAACTTGAGATAAATGATATTAAAATTAAATTAAATAATTAAATGTATCAGAATCAGTAAATAGCACTGTACATGTACAGAACAGATACTTGTATTAAATAATATGCATAAACTGATTTAAATGAATTTTATTTACTCAAAATTATGTTTAATAATTATTAAGACTCAATTAGAAATTAGTAAATCTAAAGATAAATAAAATATACTAGCTTCAGAGCTAATAAATTTAAGAAACATTTTCTATAACTATATATAAATTAATGTTTAAGAAATTACAGAAAGGAAAATAATAATTTCGTTGTTCCTAATCTCATAAGTTGATTTCTACATTTGTTTTTAATGTATTCCATAGAAGAAAAACATTTTTAATGAGTTTCAAAACTCTAATGTCATTTTTAATAAAGATTTCCTTTTTTTTTTTTTTTTTTTTTTTTTTTGATAGTAAATTAAAAAATTGTGATAAAAAATTCTAGACTTCACGTTTCTTCCAATTTTGTCGTTTCAAACAAAGCTTCCTGAAAAATTCAGATTTCTTGACAAATAGCTAAAAAAAACGCATAAGGTGTTTTCTTGCATCTTACATGGTTTATTATTCCCTATATTTGATATTTATGAAAAATTATTTGTATGTGCAAAAAGTCTCAATTGTCCCTTCTTACTAAAATAGTTTTATTTACAATTGGAAAAATTCTATTTTGTTTCATTCTTTTATATAATTTTCTCTCATAAATAAGGCAACAAATCATATGAAATAATATGCCATTTTCTTTTAGCTGTTGTATTAAATCTGTCTTGAAGAGGTTGCCGGCTGGCTGGTCTCTGAGGTTCCTCTATCCTCTTTACTATAAGGAGTACTCTGGAACTATAGCTGATTCTGTTTGGCTTAAAGTATTTCACTGCTTTAGGGGGAGGGGATTATGGTATACAGATAAAGTTTTTTTAATATATATATATATATATATATATATATATATTTACATTATTACTTTTAATTTTTTTGAGTAATTCTTTATTGAAGTTATTAAGTATTAAATTTATCTTCAGTTATTTAATCAGTTAATTTATTGGTATGCTAGCATTTAGGATTCTGGAAAGTGGGAAATATTGTAGTTATATTTGCATGAGCATGTATATGTTTGTACAGGAACTTTTAGAACTGAAGAAGTAGTATGAATGTTAGTTTGTTAATCATAGAAAGATTTCAAAAATCGTTACAGTTATTATATTTATTTATAATAGAGAAAAAATATTCATATATAGCGTTAGTTTCCTACTCTTTTTTTATTTATTTATTTTATTTTTATTATTATTTTTTTTCTTGTTAGTTCGGTTAGTTCATTACACTATATGTTAGATTTTAGGATCATGCTGATTTGGTGAGGAGGCTTTTGTTTGTTTCCTAGCATTTGAAAAATATTTTTTTTTGCGCCATTGTGCAACACTCATTAGATTTTTATTTATTGGTTCCTTCAAACATTTCAATGATGAGGAACAATTTATCCTCCCTGCTACTGCAGTTTCGGATGTGTCGAATAACTTCTGAGATGTTGATTCCAGAGAATATTTCTCTGATTTCCTTTAGAAGGGTGAAAACTTTACCTATATCATTTGTATTTATCTGTCTTCTCTCATATTATTTCTGGAGTTATATTAATCACACTGGCTGAATACTTAATAAAACCTCTAATCCAATAGATTAATTTTTAAAAGCAATATAAATATCTTTCCTTTTTATTCTTTGAATAAAGCAGACATTAAGAAGCAAATTGCTGAAATTTTCAAAGATAAAATAGATCATATTAATAACTAAATAACATCTTATTGGCAAGATCTTTCAAGTCATTGTGAAGAATAAATTTTTTTTAAGAAAAGATTTCATTACTTGTTCACCCATATCAGTGACTCTTTTCTACAGTTTTGCTGGAAAGAATTACTAATTAAAATCTTTCAATCATTTTAATATTTCCAAAAAATTTTGTCTTTTCCACAGCATATTACTTTAACTAGGCTGCCTTGAGTGAAGTATCTTCGTTTTTGCAAGTATAGACAACATTACTCATCAAGTGTTCAGAGGAAGAAAGCATTGTGTGACTGAAAGATTTCATTAAATATTATAATTAATTAATATTGCTGTTTTGATTTACTTTTAATGTTTTAAATCAACACATAAATGTCAAGCTTTTTTCTGGTATTCTGAATACTTTTGTTTGCATGTTGTAATGTCGCTTAACACTGTATTTCATCAGTAGACACAGTTTGCATGTATACTAAACATTAAAGTTTCTGTAAACAAAGCTAATTGTTATTGGTAATTAAACAGCTTTTTTTCCCAATTCTGATCATTAATTCTATTTCAATCATCAACTGTGTGTATTCTTAACTTTCAAATTATATTTCTTACATTAAAAACAAATTATTAATTTTCAAATTAAAAATAAAAGAAATGCAGTTAAAAACTACAAATTTTTATTACCATGCTTTTACTCTTAAAAAGAAAGAAAACCTCCAAAGTATACAGCACAGCAACAAAAAATTTCACCTACTAAACAAATGAACAATGAAAGAGATGAAACATACTGAGTCTTGTGTTGCAAAAGAGAAAGGGTAGACTGTGGGCCAATCAATTTATAATAAATATTATTCCCCTTCCTCTTCATTTCAATTATTACTTAAAACCTATCTATTTTTCCCCTCTCCACTATTATCACTTCGCTATCAACTAGAATAAAAATAAAATGTGATGTAACTTATAGAGAGCCTAATATTTCTTTACTAACATTGTCTCTCCCATTTCCCTACTAAAATAAATATATTTTTCAATTAACTTAACAAATTTTATAAATTTTTTTCAAAATATTTTTTAAATCATTTGCTAGATCAAAAATAGTCTGGCAAACCACATATGGTCATCAGGCAGTTATTTAGAAACACCTGATATAGTTTAGCAAAACCAAGGAATAACAGATGAGAAAACATAAATAAAAGAATTAAAATTATATTAACACACTTTGTAAATCGCCTAGAGATTAATTATCACAGGAACATATTTAAATTATTTGAGTTTTAAATCATAAATCTAGATTGTTAAATTTTAAAATAATTGATACATAAATTAAAGAATCTCCTTTCGAAAAATTAAACCAACCTTTATCCTAGGTGAGATTATAAGTACAAATATTTAAATCATAATTATAATTAGATTATCAATATAATTATAAATCCAGATTTAAACATCTGTGCTAGATTAAAGAGCTAATGATAAAAATTAAATGTAAATTTAATTTTAAATCTCACAGCATTTCTGATAAAAAAAAAGGAGAATAACTGCAAATGAAATAACAATCAGGAAATAGGGCAACAAAAGAAAAACAGGGGAATGAAAACATGGTAAGCTATTTTTATTCATCTTTGAAACTTATTAAAAATGATTTTATTCAACAATGAGTACATCATTGGCAGAATTGAATCTTGTTTATGAGTAAATGCATAAAATCATAAATCTAAAGAAAAACACAATCAGTAGTTGACTTGTGTGTGTACTTTAAAAACCTTAAAACATGAATAATATTTTTAGTGATATTTTGTATTCTGTTAACAATTAAACTTAACAACACAATATAAGATAATTAACTTAACTCAGAGGCACAACAGCCCATAGGAAGGGCAAGGCCTATAGAGCCTATATCTGTTTTCATGATCAAAGGCCCTGGGGTGTGAAGCAAAAACATGTCTCAATTAGGTGGTCAGCCAAATGCGGAACACCCAGTGTTCAAATCCCAAGACTGCTTGGTACTCAGTTTTATAAACCCACTGAAGGAATAAAAAACTAAGACCATTTTATATAAAAAAAAAACTAATATAAAAATTTATATTTTAATTTATAGTTTTTAATAAATACATGAAGGTCTTAAAATACTAAAGCCATGAAAAATAAAAAGAGCAAAAGAGATTCTCAATCACATACATTTTTGTATATGGAAAAATTCAGCTGCTGAAAAAGCTAATTTAACAACGATAAAATAAAATTCTAGATTCTGGCCTTGAATGTTAGCACGATAGGAGAGTTTTGCTACTTTGGTTCTCGGTGAAAGGTTACTATGTAGGGAGGGTTTTGGGACTAACTATCGACCAAGCACTCCGAGACTAAAAACATAACGAACATTTTTATCAGAATTCCACAGAATTTCCAGCTCACTTGGCACTCCAAGTAGTAGAGCCCTTACAGCCAGGCCCCCTGTCTTCCCAGGTATGCTGAAATATGCCACCCCTGTCTTCGTCCTTGTCCTTCCTGCCCAGATGGGAGTCTCCCCTTATGCAGAAATCAGGGCTGCTGCTCTTGCTACTATTAATGAGAGATACCCACTCGACAATTGGATGCACATTTATACTCACAGATCAGCTGGGAGAAGTACTGGGAGAGCGAGAGCTGTCGTCTTCTCTAAATTTTTCCAACTCAAAGAACCTTTGGGAAAAAATTCAGACAATTTTGATGGAGAAATGCATGCAATTTACATGGCTCTCCAAAAAATTTTAGATTTCTCGGAAATGAAATTTGTCCTTGTTGACTGTCAGGCTGCCATTCATTCAGTGGCAAATTTTACTCTCCTACCTACATCTATAGAATTTAACTGTAAGACCATCATTAACACTTTACTATCTGCAGGAAAGGAAATTACTTTACAATGGATCCCTAGTCATTGCGGCTTGCCTGGTAAAGAAAAAAGCAGACAATCTCAAGAAAGAGGCTTCTTTTTTAAGCCTTCCAGATACTCCTACTGGCCTGAGAAATGTCAAACTCCTTCTAAAACAGATTATCCATCACCAGCAAAAAACTTATTACAAAGAGGATGCAGTTGATGCCTCTTGGAGGACCCTGCTGAGCTCATGTATTCCCAGAGATCTATAGGGGTCTCCTGCTTCAGATAACTAACTGAGCATGATTTTCTCCAGAACCCTCTATATCACATTGGGCTTGTGGATTCACCCGACTGCATTTTATGTAAGAAACATGTTGACATGGATGGTGGGCATCTTTGGAAATGGTCTGTCCTACAGGAAGCCAGCACTTCTTCACATTTCAAGACGCTCTCCACTCCTGGAGATACTTTATTTCTTTATTGGACTGCAAGACTTATTATGCTCAAAAGAGCCACCATAAAGACGAAAAAAACGTCTATTTCAATAAACAAAATATTTCTTTTTTAAATGTAATAAAAAATTAGATTAAAAATGTATATTTGAACTTTATACTTGCTTTATATTTAAATTTCACACAAGGATCTTATTAAAAATATGAAAATAAAAATGCATATTAATCTCCAATGAATATTTTTTATGACTTACTCACTTTGTATGAGGAGTTTGGATTGTACATGAAAAATGAGATTTTATATTAACAAAAAAAAAATTCCAAGAAAGAAGTTTTTAAACCTATAGTTCTTATTTTTATAATGTTAAAAAACTTCTTTCTTAAAAATAACAAAATCATTAATAAATTTGGGCACATAAATTTAAAATATAACAAGACTAGTCTAAATATTCAATCAATCAACAATGGCACTACAACCTTGTGTGGGTCCTGGCCTTCACAATGAGCTTATTCCATCTTGGCCTGTACTCAGCAGCAATTTTCCAATTAGATGTTCCAATAGTATTAAAGTCCCTATCAAGACAATCAATCCATCTGATTTTGGGCCTACTTCTGGAACGCTTTCCCATTGGCCTTGCAAGAAAGATTTTTTTAGGGGTGCATTCAGTTGGCATATGAATAACATGGCCAGCCCATCTCATCCTTTGTAGTCTAAATATTGCTAAGTGTTAATATGAACCAGCTCTGATTTAATTTTTTATAAATATAAAACTTTAACAAAAAATAAACACTTTTTTTTTAATGTTACAAAGGGTAGATGTTGATCTTATGATATTCATCATAAAAGAATGACCTAGAGAAAATAGTGGTTTAAGTTTTATATATTTAAATTATTTGAAAATAAAGCATATTATTTCTAGAAAAAATAAAAACAGTATATTTCACAAACTTTATTTGTTCTATTTCTAAGGTCTTTTGTGGGTGATAAAATGTGGCAAACTGTCTTATTACATCAGAATATTTTCTTGCGTTTATATGACATATATAACTTACATATTATAAAGTAATGTGATTGTATCCATGTATACAATTAGTTTTGAGTGGTAGTAACCCTTAAAAAGCATTTCAATAACAATTAGTTTTTATTTGATTACAATTTGCGCTTTTGAAAAAATTTATTTGATGTTTACAATTTGAAATTTTGTTAGAAAAATGTATTTTTGAATATTAGTTTGCAGTGAAGTTTTTGCTTTAAATTTTTTAAGTAACTTTTATTTTCAGAGTTTATAAAATAAATTTTTTTCATACTGTTTTCAATATTTTGAGTTATATTTTCATTACAGAATAAATATAGCAATATTATCATTTTGAGTATACTGAAGCAGGATTTTTGGAATCCATAAAATCTGTCTATTGTTCAACGATTATTAAAGATTCAGCTTGCAATGACTAAATATGTTACAATATTTTATAGGTACTTTATTAATAATGCTGTTGTATTAGTATTCCATATTATATATTAAGTATTATTTATAAATATTCAAATACATGTATTCAGATTCATTGAAAATGGTTAGGGTTTCTAATTAACATTGATTAATTAGAAGTTATAGTTTATATAAAAACATTTCTTGATTTTATATATTTAGTTTTATTGCCAAATTAATTAGGAGCTAAATTGCAGTACATGGAAGTTTTTTTAAGGTGGGTGCCACTATCCGGTTAATTAAAATCCAAGTTTCCATCAAAATGTATTTTATTTATGTTATAAAAGGCAAGTTTTGTATATATATATACAAAAAATGTTTGTTATTTACATTATAGATCAAGTTTTATTGCTCTGTTGTCACCCATTGAAGACTGTATGACACTTACTTTACATTTGTTTTCTTATGATGTAATATTTGTGAAATTTAATTCTAGTTATCATAAATTGTTCTGTATTAAGTAATTATAATGAAATATTCGTAACTTTGATATTAGAAATTTAAAATAGCCCGAGATTCAAATAATCACAGTTCAAGTTTGAGTGAGATAAGGCTTTTGAATACTTGATTTTGCACGAAATGAAGTTTAGGTTGGCGAGATAATAGTGCAGCGTATGAAACAAATATTGGAATTCATGCCAAACCCTATGATTTTTCACTTAATTTTAATATTAAAAAGTAAATAACAATATTTTAACTTTAAGTATAGTTTAAATAATATTTCTATGAAGTATAAACTTGTCAAACTCTTATTTTAACCAAGAAATTATTCCTTTATTATAAGATTTATTTTAAACAGATTCTAATCTTACTTGTTTTCGAGGTATATTATGCCACTTCCCATACACCCTAACTCTTAGCAGGTCACCACTGAAATATTCTATCTCCTTCTCAAGACGCTGAAATATGTAGTCAGCATTTATTTTAGAAAAAATTCGCGCATATTTTAAATTTAAATCTTCCCTAGAAATAACTTTCCAATTAAACGGGAGTGTTTGAAGAATGTTCGATAAATCATGTCGAAATTTTTTTGATTTCTTGCTAGTACCTGATGAGTTTGAATCATCAGACTGACTTTGAAACTCTGTAGAATTTTTTTCGGGAACAAATCCAGAATCTGCACTTAAATAGGCAGATATTTTTTTCATATCCTGGGTACAAAATGATTGCATATTCATTTTAAAGAGCGCGACATACTAATATATAAACATATAAAAATCTATAAAACTACAAATATTATTAATGAAGAAAAGACTTTTCGCGCTCAAATTTTGTTTTTTTTACTTTGCATTACAAACATGTGAGGAGACATGTTAGTGGTTACAGTCTAGAATAAACTTTCAATCGACTTAATTTTAATGAGAATGCGAAAAAGACATCATTGGAACCGCAAGCCTAAAATTAATGACTTAAGTTTATGATTTCCAGTTGCGTGTGAGTCTTATAACTGAGCTTCTTTTTGTTTTGATTGTCTTTTTTTTTCAAAATCATCAATCCATCAATATTTGCTTAGGTTTCAAATAAAAACTCAATCTTACTTAATGCGAGCTATAAGCCTTCGAGCATAAAGCTCCAAAACAGTTTTTGTCGTAACCTAACCTAATAACTGAGTTCAATAATTGATATAAGCATTAATTGATTTCGGGCTGCTGAATATATAGACCTGTATAAAAATGCTAAGTTTCTGTGATGTTGATTTAAATTTTGTTTTTTTTATTAACAAAAAAATTTATATACAAAATTTTTTTAAAAAAAAATTAGAGAAAAAACTGAAATAATATTTATAATATCTTACTATTCTTTCTTGCGATTATACAAGCATTTACTTTCAATATTCAAGACTGTAAAAAGTTATATAAAAGTTCGGACTTACTAATCTTATGATTTTTTAGAATTGTTATTTTTTATTTATCCTTTTGGTGAATCGGAAAGTTAGATTAAGTACCCTTAGAAAATCCTGTTCTTCAACCTCAAAATGGTGTGAGGGTGTATCCTCACATTTGCACAGGCAATGAACGTAATGAACAAGCATATGCTTGTTATATGAAAGCTATGCAGATACATTTGGTTAATACAGAAAGATTATCCAATCCACAGTGTTAGGCTCCGTGCCAATTGATGAAGGACACCAAGGCTATGGTGTCGGTAATGGACTCTCCGAAAAACCAAGCAAAACATCGTTATACGTTCGCCTTCCACCTGTATATACGAACATCTAAGAAACCATCAATTACGAAAAAAGTAGAAATGGGAGCATTATCATTCTCTTAGATATTTGAACTATCTTCAAATCTAGAAATTACAATTCTTGCTTGTTGCGATTTTCTTCAATTATCTAAGAGAATTTATAATAATATTGATACAAAAACTGAACTTTGTAACATTTAAAACCCTTGAACTGTCCTCTGTGACAAATTTGGTTAATCTGAATTAGCTGCTCATATCACAGATTAATTAAGACTTCAATCGACTTTTCTTAAATAATGTTAGAGTCAATTAACTATAAATTACCTCCAAATATCTTCTTCAATGTGAACTACAATTATCTGCTGAACATATAATCTCTTATATTACCCCAGATATACCAAATACCGGAGACAATTTTTGCATGATTAGAAAATACATAAGCAAATAATCAAATATAAGCAGTTAATTAAAATCGTCACATCTAACTCAAATAAATTAAAGACATTTATTAAATTTCTTTTAAATGTCAATTTTGAATCTATCTTTTATCTACATTAATAGAGACAGAAGCCGGAGCAGATACAATTCTCAGAACTCTCTCCGGCAAAGTTAGCGTCCTCTTTGATTTCGGCGGGCTTTCGGTTTTTGTGTAAGCAAGCGCGCTTGCTGAAAAAACTTAATCTTACCCAAAAAGTGCTATAATCCTACGAACGCATAAAGCTCCAAAACAGTTTTTGTCGTAACCTAACCTTTTTGATTTCTTGTAGTTTTGATTGTTTTTCGTGTTGTAAGGCACTTCGCTTCTCGAATATATTTATCATGGTAACACATTGTATTTGAATTATATTGCTATCTTCCGGTATTCTTTTTATTGATGATTATTACTTATGTATATTTTAAGTGTATTTTTTATATAACATTTGTAATTAAAACATTTATATTATTTGTATGATGCGCATATGTATCAAATCAAAGGTATTGATTCGAAAAACTCAGAATAGCTGCTTTAATATTTAAACCAAAATCTTGATAAATTGTACATTTGGTGGTAATAAATATGTATAAAAACAATGAGAATGAATACTTGTGTAAAATCCCGCTATTATTAGAAAATGTCCCCAAATAACACATTTTTCTCCAATAACGTTTCTGTAAGCAAAAGTTCAGGGTAAAATTGAGTATTATAGTCAAGCTGAGGTTGATTTAGTATAACTTCAATTTTAACCTCTGATAAAGATTTCATAAATAGGTTATTTTAATTAAGATAATAGTTAATGAGACAAACCTGAAAAATGAATTGTAATTTCAAAAGATTTAATTTTAGATTTTCAAATAAATTACCTTAATTATTACTTGAAGGACCTAAAGTTCAAAATCCTGCTTAGTCACATGTTTTTAAGAAATAAATATTTTTTAAATAAAATACAAACGAGTTATACAAATAAAGTATGCATTTTTCGATTTTCATCTAATAATTATATAATAAAGCATTTTAGAACTATGGAAAATTGCTGTAAGATATTTAGTTAATTAACAAAGAATTTTGGAATACTAACTAAAACTCCTTACTTTAAAAAAACAAATCACGTCCACTTACCACATTTAATAATAGAATAATGAGAAAATAGAACAGATGGTTGATATGAATAATATCAGTAACATCAATATTAAGATTATTTTAAATTCCAATTGTACAAATTTAAAAATGTAATTCCTGCAAAATAAAACTTAATATCTTTCATTAAAAATGACTTTTAATAAAATATAATAAAGATTCCCAGCTCACGTATACCAATATTTTGTAATGCCACCTTTAGATATTTGAAATCTTTTTTAAAAACAATGAAGCTTCTAATTATCACTGCATAATTGAGTAAAATTTTTTTTAGTTCTAATAATCATTTAGCTGACACAGAAATTAGTTAATAACAAATTAACTGGGTAACTAATGATTTGAAAAATTTGTTAACTTGTTTAACTACTTGTTTGACAAAGAGTCCTTCAATAGGAAATTGAATAATATTTAAAGTTTTTGATAATGACAATGAATTAATTGTTTTAAATGCAAAAATTTTTCATCAGTAAAAAAATATAAATGCTAAATTAAAAGAAATGAAAATTTGCTGAATATTTCTCAAATAATAACCTTGTTATTTGATATTTAATCATCCATCTGCTTTAAAAAAGTGTAGAAAAGCTTTTCTAAGAAGAAAATATTTTCTTTTGAAAATAGTTTGGAATAAGGTTCATAAATTTCATAGCTGTTTGAATTGTAGACATAAGCTGTATTTCATTTTAATTATCTTACAGTATAAATATAAATTTTTACAGAGGGTTTTGTATGTGAAAGTTTCCATAAATTAAAGGATGTATGGATTTTTTATTCCATGATAAAATAATTGAGAATGAGATGCAATGTGAGATTTGTATTTGTCTTGCATATAGAAAAAGATTAGACTAATAAAAAACCTAAACTATCTTGGAAAAGTGCTATTTGAATATTTGTTCAGCAAGAAAATAATTTGCTTTTTAAATTTGTCCCAAGGTATTTTGCCGTTCTTTAATAAATTTTTGACATTTTGTTATGTTGAATTGTCTTTTTTTTTTTTTCAATATATATATAAAACTAAGCTGGGCACGAATTTGTACTGTCATTACTTTATTTTAATAAAATGTCTCTTTCAAAGATTCTGTTGACAGTACAGAGATATTTCCTTTATACATGATGGTATGTCTGTTTATCGAATGCTGTAGATTATTGGAAGAAAACTATTCATGTATAAATTTACTTGCTTATCAGGAAACAATTGCAAACCTGATGAAAAAGTTATCTTAGGATGATAAATATGTAATTTATTTTTTCATTAAATTAAAATTATCACTTCATAAATTGGTGTCATTTCATTTGCATAGCTTCAGTGATCTCTGATGAACCATATTATTTATTTGAAAACATCAAGGTGAGCAGTACAGGTAAGGGTAAATAAAAGGAATAATGTTAAATTGTACTATGGGAATAAAACATGCAGGATTAATTTCAATTAGTAGTATCATATCTTTAATTCAAAATTGCATTTCAAATGCAAATTTTAACTTTTTATTGTAATGAAATATGTAAACTTGGTAAAGAAAGTTGCTATGACTGGATTTTTAAAACCTTAGATTGAAGGTCTCTTCGATCACTATGGATGCTATTATTATCAATGACAGAATAATTTTAAATGTAAAAAATTTTGAAACTCTTAGTACTATCAGGTGTGTTATTTACAAAATCAAAACTTGAAAAGAATAAAATCACAGTTAATTTAAAATTACTTAGCTTTTCTGTAAAAGAAAACTAATCAGAATTTTATTGTGCTTAAACAAATTATTTTCAGTTAAGAAATTCTTTAACATTTTAATTATTGTATTATGTTTGGACAGAAAAATATAAGGAAACATCAAATTTTAAGTCTAATGTTAAAATTATATTTGTGCAAAGAAAGAATTAATTTAAATATAAATTAGTGAATTTTCTGTTCAGTTTTAGACTGTGGTTTTAATACAGATACATAAATTCAATATGCTATTATTTCTTATTGCAAAGCATGTTTCTGTGTTAAGAGAAGTTAATATATTTTTATCTTATTCATTTATTTAATGTAACTTATATGTAGATATCATTTTATTCATAACAATAATTTTAGAATAAGTATTTTTTATACATAAAAGCAATATATTTAATTAAAGGACATTTATTAGCTTAGAATATATTCCGTTCTTACCCTAATTTTGATTTTGCATTCATATAATTTTTTAATAACTTATAAAGAATAGTTAGTAATTAAATAGTATTAATGTTTACTAATATTAGTTGTTAATTAATGTAACATTAAATGTTTTCTTTAAGAATTGTTGATGAAGTTTTAATTTGTATATTTGAATAGAGGAAATGATAATTTTTCTATGTTAATGTTTTTAATAACACCAAAGTTTGTGAATTTATTTTTAAATTCTGTATGCCTAAAATTTTTCTCTTTCCAGGACCCCACGATTGACCTTTCCAAGTACATGAATCCTTCTCCTCCAAGTTCTGATGAAGATGATTTCAATGATGCGCGCGTATATTTACGCCCTATTCCAAGATCAATCCTGGAGGACGAATATTCAGTTCTGCTGAATATTTATGAAGTATTTTTTCTTATTTATTCTTGGGATATTTAAGTAAAATATTTACATTACTGATATATTTAATCATTTTGCATATTTTATTTAAAACATTTCAGATTTAAAAGAAAAATTTAGATAATACATTTTTTGAAATATTTTTCTAAATCAGAGATTTTCATAAATGGTATGAACGTTGAATCTTTTAGGTTTAATGTTTATTCTTTTTATTATTTTGATATTACATATTAATTTAAATTAAGTTATGAATTTAATATTCTTTCGATATACAATTGTTAATATTCTTCTAAAAATTCATGTATAAATATAGCCTTCTTATTCTACAAAATATGTTCTTTTAATAATTGCAATTTTGTGTAATTTTAAAAAACCTTCCTAATTTCTAAAAATCAAATTTATATGCACTGAGTAATTCAAAAAAATCAATTTAAGAATTAGAACATTCCATTTTCATAATTATTTGATGATATTTTGACATTCAAATGTTTTATTTCCAATATAATTATTAGAATATTTAGATTTTATTTTAAGAATTTAAATTAAGCAATTAAAAAACTCATTTTTTTCAAAATTTTTCTTCGAATTAATTTGGCTTTAATTATCTTAAATATATCAGAAAAAATAAGTACTTTTCCATTATATCCCCACTCATGATCCTAAGGAAGTAGCATGCTTCTTAGGAGAAACAAAAATAATATAATGTTGATATGGTGATTTTAATGCAAATCTCAAAGTTTTATTTAAAATTAATTTTTTTATTGCAAAAATTGTCTAAAGAGTGATAAAAAATGGTAAGCAAGTTAAGTGCTAAACAAAGCTAAAGCTAATTGGAGCAAAATATTGCTTAGTGATAGTATTATCATTTAAAAGGAACATTATGATGGTAAATCACCAAGGGCAAAAACAAGAAAAAAAGCCAAATACTGCAAAATTTATTCTAGATTCACTGAAAAAAGATACTTATACATTACGTTTATTTAATTGGTTACCAATCAATTGCTGCTAAACAGTTTCCTCCAGAAATAAACATTGCCATTTAAATCAGTTTTGTCAATAATTGATAATTATTTAGTTCTTAAAATGTACAACTTTTTAATGCATGTAAATGAAATTGTTACTACAGTAATTTACGATTGTTTTCTTTCTCCCTATGATGATTATTGTGTGAGGGTATAATGGAAAAGTGCCAATTATAAATATGCTTCTGTATCACAAAAAAGTGTTGCAATATTTTTAAAATGTAAAACCTTGTTTTTAGGAATTATTTTGATGCATCATTCTGATATTTGCCTGTCACATAATAAATGCATTAAGCAACATTATAAGTTTAATATTGATTCATTGAATAAAGTGGAAGTATATTCTAGAGAGTGTCATAGATGTCAAAAAATGTGAATCATTCCATTTTTTTTTTCTTTCTTTTCTGATAAGAATGCTTCCTATGTATTAAGTGCCGAATCAGAATTTTTTATTAATATAAATTTATAAAAAAAAATTTACAAAAATAAATTGCATGTTGGTAAATTTGTTTAAGAGAAAGATATAGTATTTATTTTTCAAAAGCATTGTAATTGAAGATTGAAATTTTTTTACCTATATATTTTCTTTCTATGTTTTACCTGGCAAATGAATGTTTAACTTTCTGACCCACAATTCAATAGTTAAATCATTCAATTCCCTTTTTGATTATTGTAGGGATTTGGAACCCCTCTTCAAATCATAAAATTCAATTAAATTAGCCTTTGTAAGTAAAAATTTATCATTAATCAACAGACATATTTCTTAAGTATATGTAATTGCAGAATTCAACACACATGCTAGCTACTTATCTTAAAATTATCACTTTTTCAGATTCTTTATTTAGCAACAAATCTATTGAAGCATACTGGTGAATTTTATTAAACATTTTAAGAGTTTTTTTATTTGGGGAATTTTAGTCTTAAAAGATAAAACAATATTGGGTATAGAAGTTTTGGTCATTTCTTCCACATGTTCTTTACTTTTGTAGATAGTTTGATTTTAAAAGTTTTGTGTCAGTTTAAATGCTTTCTTATATTACTTTTTAATAATTGAATTAAAGTATATTTGCAGTATTATTATATCTACAGAGAATCATCATGTTTTCAAAAAAATAGTTTTAAGTATTTTTGCAGTCGCATAAAATTATTTTTTCTGCATGTTTAGTAATAGTAGAATATTTTTAAGACTTTCCACAATTAAAGCCAAACATTGAACAATCTAATTATTTGCATAGATTTTCATTTTGATATTTTTATTGTGGTGTACAAATAATTATTTCCCATATGTATATGTTTCCAAATGTATATATTATATGTTTATATTTAATCTGCATAGGTAATATTTTAAAAATTATTAGTTCTATTATATGTTTTTGAAGTCAACATATCACTAAACTAGTTAATGTCACATTTTATTAACTTTGGCATTATTTTTTTTTCAACAAAATAGTAACTCTTGCAACAATTATTACTTAATTCTGATATAATTAAATGAAATACAGTATAGTTTAATAACAATTTAAAGGAGTAAAATATTTTAAGTCTTATTTCCATAAAGTTACTCCAATTATAAATTTCAAAAGTACCATTATGTTGATAACTTGAATTTAATCTTTATAAAACTTGTCTTTTGGGTAAAATTCTTTTAATTTATTACTTTCTGGTAATTAAAAATAAAATTACTTGAAAAAAATTGTCTTATAAAAACTAATAATTTTATCTTATAAAATTTTGTAAATATTAATATATATGTTAAGATATCTATTATGTTAAACTTTAAGTCTAACTTTGTTTTTGTGAATGTAGTTACTAAGCAATTTTAAATTGCAGGATGAATTGAGACACATTCCAGATTCAGATGACTCTGAAATAAGTAGTTCTGAAAACGATAATAGTATGTATTTAAGCTTTTACATTTTTGTATAAGAAATGAACTACTGCACTTTAGATTTATGGCTGTGTATTAAACAAAAGAAAAATTTGACTATAAATTTAATTTTACTAACCAAAAGTAAAACTGCATTTTTACTGTTTGGTCATGCTGTGTTTCCTATAAATTTAATCATAAATAGCATCCATAGCTATTTGATTTAAGGGATGGGAATGATTACGTTCTCATTCTTTTATAATTCCTCTACTGCAGTGGAATTTATTACCTTTATAGTGATTTTACTCGAGTATAACATGCTAGGAAGCCCAATCAATATGTTCTCCATTTTGTTTAATAGTCTTAAAAAATATCGACTTATGCACATTTAAAATTTAACTTGTGATTACCCCAACAAGTTACCTACCTTAAATTAGCATGCTTTACTGTTTTAAAATGCTATATTTATGATTTGTTCTTTTTTGTGTATCATCCTTTAAATTTCTATTTTATATATATATTGATTTGGAATTCACTTTACTCCGTAAGTCCAGGACTAATTAAACCTTTGTGTGCAAAACTTGACAGTTGAGCTACAAACCAAACCAGAATTTCCACTTTTCTTCCTTTGTTGAATTTTATTAATGAAGTTAAGACTCCCTTGAAATCCTGTCATACAGATTCATTATTATTAATATCTCTATAGAATTTAGTTACCCACTATGTCACAGGAAAAGGGAGTTTGATTTAAGAGATTAATAGATTGTTAAGTCTTTGCTATATGTTTATAAGACATGTGATTGTCTTCAATTTATCAATCAGAATAAATGTAAAATTTGAGTAATGTATTTAGAAATGAATTGTTAAAAGTTACTGACTTCAGAAATATCCTTAAATTATATCAGGTAACCTATGAACATGTAATACCTAGAACACATGTGAACGTGAGAAAAATTTGTAGAAAGAGAGGCATGTATTACAGCATAATAAATGTTTATTGTATGAGAAATAGTGTATACAATATTTTCAGTAATTTGTTAGGCTACCTGAGTGGCAATATATTCAAAATATAGTGGTCAAAGCTTAAAAAGTGTATAGATAGCCTCCTAAGAGATTGCTGCCCAGTCTCAATTATTTGCCACAGTTCTTTGTCTGAAATTAAAAACGTAAGTGTTATCTAATTACATCCATGCATATTAGATAAATGAGGTATCAGAAGACAAGTTGCCAGAACAAGCATTAATTCCTTGTAGACAGAGTTGCTTGATTTGTACTTTAACTTTGTGTTATCTTAGTCATAAATGTCATGATGCATTTTCTGAAAGATACGTAATGTTAAGAAGTGAACACTTCATTTATGTTTGAGAGTAATCATACTTCCATATAATCAGAATAGCAGGGAGTTACAACAATAAGTGTTGACACATTGTTATGTGATATGGTGCTCTGAATTTATTACCAGATCAGTTATGACATAATGTTATTAGAGTAATCCTCTTATAACATTATGTCATACCTGGAGCAAATGGAGATATCTATGATTTTACTTGCTTTTAATCTTATTAACACCAGGAATGTTGGGCCTGAGTTGAAGATATTGAACTGATGGAAATCAGCAAATATTTATCTCACTCAATATGGGAGCATCAATATTACAATAGATCTATGGTCGTAGTGCTAGGTTCTTTTTGAATCACTCTACCCCAAAACAATGGGAGCATCAAAAATATCCTGCATCTGTCACAAAACATTAACTGAAATGATCTGCAAGATCACCAGTGCAGATGTCAGTCCACCCATATTGATGACACTCTACCACTTATAAGAATTGTCCAAATACGTACCAGCATGCTTCACTGTACCTAGCCCTGAGAGTTGGGCTCTCTCAGTTAGATATAAGCAAACAGGTAGAGTCTTCATGATTTTGAAGCAGGACCAAGCAGTGGACTCCCAATACTTGGCTTGCCACCCCCAGAGGTATAATTTCACTTGGATGACATGACTATGCGCAGTTTAAATGAGTCCTAGCCACCATTAGCGAAAATGACAGATCTTCATTTGGCTGGGATTCAAACTCACTACCTTCTCACAATGAGAACAATGCCCTAAGACAGTAAATGTGTGAAGATTATTATCTGCTATACTTCGATTGCCTACCAATGTGATCTTCTCCGATTACCATACTCCTGTTGTATTTGTCTGTCTGCTAAAAGTATCTGTATTTTGATGCCTAACAAAATAGATGATAAACAATTTCCAAGAATTTGTGTATTCTGCTTGATAGTACATTTCAATAATAATGATATCTCAGCATTTGTTCAACATACCGTGCGTTTTTCATCCTACAATTTACATATTCTTCGGATCATTCATTCATGGTGTTGCATTTTCACTGTTAAGCAATGTGTATAAGGACCTAATGAATGATGTTACTTGTTTTCTGAAGTACCAATGTTATGATAATTTGGTAAATTTTTTTATTTATATAAGAAATTATAGCATCAACATGTAAAGTTTCAAAGTTTAATGCCTTTAAATAAAAAGTATACTTTTAAAGCTCCTTGACATATTTCCCCTTTAGCACAGCCAAATATATCTTTAAGGAAGATGTTTTTGGATGTGGTAAAGATGCAGTTTGGTAACATTCTTGTGGAAATTACTTTTGGTATTCAAGCAACTGTTTTAATAAACAATAAAGTATTGATTAATTTAAAAGGTATTAATTTTGTTTCACAAAAATATTAGCTTCTTGAGTGGAATGATTACAACTAGGGATTTATTGAGTAGAATGTACATTGATAGAATAAATTGCTGAAAATTTGCCTTCAGTTTAGTTTATTGGTTTGACATGGATGATAGTCATGGTTCAACATGCAACATAAGTTATGGGTCAACTTTTGTTTGTAAAAAATGTCTCTTGTGCAAGAAATTATTTTTCAAAAGTCTTATATAGAATATACTGTCACATAAGTATTTTTAAAATAAAAAAAAAAACCTTGTGCTTTCATAAGCCAACTGCTATCTCTTTTCAGATATTTCTTTTAAATATTTCATTTCAAAATCCTTTAAAGATTCATCTGATCCTTACTGGAATAGAGAGTTTCATAATTACATGATTTTTATTAATGGCTGTTTTTAATTTAATGCTCATTCCATAATCATTGGTTAATACTGTCTGAAACAGCTTTGATGGAGCTTTCTGCTCATCACAATATTGTTGAACCTCCCAACAGCCCTCGAATTGTGAGTGAAGTACTCCCCACTGTATTTAAAGTGATCAGGTCACCAGAATCACTAAAGGGCATAACACTGCAACAAGATGTGCTCGTCAGGATACAACACAAGTACTGATCCTGACATTTTACTGTAGCAACAATATCCAATGTCAATAAAACATAAGCTGCATTCACCACAAGTGACCTAAATGTCCGAAATTATTTGCCCAATTGCGTAATGGCTATATGGCAATCAAGTGTAAACAGGAAGCATATCATCCTGTGTGTTGTGGAACATTTATAGCAGAAAATAAAAGCTCACTTTTTTTTTTTTTTTTTTGTTTGTTTGTTTTGTGCCAACTAGGCTGACGATATGGTGTGCGCTGCTCCACTTTTTCATTCTGAACCATGTTTGGTGTGGAATCTGACTGCTTAAGTACACACCTGCCATAGGGATCTGTTTACAGGGTAGGCAACCATTCACACCTCATTCATACACAGAAAGGACAAAGACTGGATAGAGAGAGAGAAAGTGCATCCATGCCTGAACCGGGATTCAAACCCAGGACATCCTTATCCACAGTCAGGCACTCTGACCACTAAACAGTGCGGTCGGCAGCTCTCACCCGATATCAATATTATAACAGCTCAGTGATGAACTTTCTGTAGCACCATAGATAACCTTACACTTGGCAGGAATGGGAATGATGAAAAACTTGAAACATGTACAAGATAACCTAACTGAAGAGAAATGATATTTAGAGACATGTTTTTTCTAGAGGAGCACAAGGTTAGAGAGCCATTCTTGCACCATACCTTGACTTAGGATGAAAAATAGATATTGTAAAACTATAAAAAGTTCAAACTACAGTGGCTGCATACCAGCAAACATAACCAAAACTGCATCCATAAAATATTCTTGTCTCTGTTTGACAGCCAAGACTTTGGTCCATTAGGAATTTTTCCCACCTGACAATTCCATTAACATTAATGTGTACTGTCACCAATTGTATGAGGTCAGCAGACATTTTGCAACAGGCACAACTGGCCAATAGATTAGGTCCCATACTTTTGCCAGATGGAATGTGACTACATACTGTTGGCAACCAACAAAAGATCTAGGAGTTAAAATATGAGCTTTTTTCACATCCCATATATTTACCAGATTATGCTCCGACTGATTAGCACATGGATTGGTAGTTGGACAGGTTCCTGTAAGACAAACAATTTTTCTGCCAAGATGCTTCGCTTCTGAGGTTTTGTGACTTTTTTAACCACTGTGATATTGCCTTCTGCGACAATGGCATTTTTTTCTCTTCAACCTCATTAGGTGAAATGTATTTCAGCCAATGGAAGCTACTTCACTGATTAAATTTCATTACTCTCTCTGACTCATTCTCATTTGTGTGTCATTTTCACCCAATAATTTCAGAACAACCCTATGTTCTCTTGTCACCAAGTTTATAACTTATGTTTGTATTTAAGCACGTATTACTTTACAAGAAAACTCTAAAATCTGCCAACTCCATCAAATTCCTTTGTTTTAATTCCAGCTGGGGATGTAATCTGGGTGATTTGTTGAGCAACCATGGACCACATATTTTTTATCAGCAAAAGATCCAAAGAGTGAGCTGTCCAGGAAAGCAATTCAATCTAGTGATTTATGAAGACTTTTTGGACAATGCATGTCATGGGTGGTCGCACATTATCCTGTTGAAGTATAGCTGTGGGCAAGCCCTTAAGGTAGGGAAAGACAGCTGGCACCAACACCTTGGAGGTATAAACCTGGCTGTTAAAAGTACTGTTAAAGTATGTGTACTAGAGGAGTATGAGAGTGATATTCAATACCACCCCCTACCATGATACCTGGTACAGGGCCAGTGTGACGTGCATGATGCACCTGTTCAGCATCCTCACTCCATGGTGTCTCTAGACAAATGCGACCATCTTGGTGTTGTCTGACAGAGGTGTGACGTGTCAGTAGAGATAAATTCATTCCATTCTGCTGTCCACATCTTTCTTTCACTGCACCATTGGCGGCGGAGATGTCTGCTGTTCTGCATCAAGGATAGACGATGCAATGAAACCTTACGGACAGATCGCTCTGGTGTAAACAACACCAAATGGTATGTACAGACACTGGATGATTTGTTACAGACCGAAAGTGCTCTGCTATGGTTCATGATGTGTCTAAGTGATTCATCACTTCCATGCTCACAATTTGCCAGTCATCATGTGAAGTGGTGCACTGAGGTGAATGCAATCCAGCACATCAGTCTCTCATACCCTCTTGCATCCAACTATCTCATATCCCCATTTGAGATGTTTGGTTTCGTCCAACATGACTACTGATTTCACTGAAAGATAATCAACAATCTTGGTGAACTACTATCCTTCCTCTGTTGAACTTGGTCAAAAAATGATCATGGTTTTCTATGATTCATTCTACATTTAGTGAATTTCCTTGCAAAAAATGCAAATAAAAATTCACATAGAAAGGTCAGGTACTTAGGAAATGAAGTGTCATTGAAAAACTGGCTGACTGGTCATCTATGTTGATAAAACTTTGATAGCAATTTAATATTTTAAATATGTTGACAAGATAACATAATTTCTTTAATCATAGCAATTGTCAATACAAAAAACATACTAAGTATTGTTCATACTGGCTTGTCAACAAGTTTTCTTAAAGATGCTCAACTTGCATGTAAAATATCCTGGTAAAAAGCAGTGACTATCATGGTTAAATGAATGTCAAGGATATTAGAAAATGGGTTTTTGAAAAGTTTCTTCTAATTTGCACCTAAATAGTATCATATTTAGAGATAATATTAGGCCATATATATATATATATATATATAATTATCAGAAATCTCATTTCTATAAAGTTCTCTGTAAAACAATTAATAGATTGTTTAAAAAGCAATGGAATACAGTGCAACGATCATATGAGAAAAACATTATTCTTTTATGGATATTAATTATTAAAAAAATAGCTTATATAAAACTGATAATTTAATATACTAAGAACAGGATAGGTTTGATAACTCCCTCCTTACCACTGTGATTTCATTATACTAGAATTTGTGTCTTTTGTATAAAAGAAAGGGGAAAGGAGGAAATATTACTTCTGATTTAAGTTTCGATTGTTCAAATTCTTTTCTTGGATCTTCTCAGATATTACTTGGGTTACTTCAGCAAAATAGAAAGCTTATTGCAGACATGTACAAAACATTGGGAATTATATTTATGGGGAAAAAATCAACTGTTAGAGAATTTAGTGGACATATTAGGTCTATCGGAAAGTTCTGTCCGCTCCAGTTACAATCAGTTTCCACAAGTATGCGCATATTTGGCTCTCTTTTGATCACTAACAATGTATACACATTTTCGTCGCAGATGAACTAAAACAAAGTTTATTCTTATTAGTATTAAGTGAGACGCGATCGTTTACCCATGGCTACCGACAAAGTTCATTTACGCCACTGTATTTTGTACAAATTCCAACAAGGAAGAAATGCTGTAGAAGCGTATAAAAATTTATTGAAAGTGTTTGGTGAAGGTACAGTTTCTGATAGAACATGCAGAAGATGGTTCAAAAAATTTCATGTAGGTGATTTCGACCTTTCTGATAAGCCACGCTCTGGGCGACCACCTTTGATCGACAACGATACTGTCAAGATCATGTTAAAGCAAGATCCTTTTTTGACAACATCAGAGTTTGCAGAAAAGCTTGATTCAGCTCAACAAACCATCTCCGACCACATTCGGAAACTAGGGTTTGTGTAGAAGTATTCAAGATGGGTGCCACGCAAGTTAAGTGAGAAGAATTTGAATGATCGAATCATCATATGCACATCCCTGCTTGCATGCAACAAAATCGAACCCTTCTTGGACCGGATCATAACTGGGGATGAAAAGTATATTACCTATGAAAACACAAGAAAAAGGGCATATTGTGAACTCGGAAAACCTGCCCTCTCTACCTCTAAACCAAAGTTGAGCCTGAACAAGAGAATGTCGTGTATATGGTGAGACATTCGAGGACCAATACATTTTGACCTGTTGAAACCAAACCAAAGGCTAAATTCGGAGAGGTACTGTCAGCAGTTGGATAAATTAAGAACAGAACTCCAAGAAAGGAGGCCAGCGATGTTCAATAGGAAGGACATCATACTGCTTCATGACAATGCCAGGCCACATGCTGCTTTGGGGATTTATCAGAAAGTCGCAGTGCTAAGCTGGGAAATTCTGTCGCATCCACCATACTCTCCTGACCTAGCACTATCTGATTATCACTTGTTTCTGTCCTTACAAAATTTCTTGCAGGGCAAACAATTCAAGAACGAAGAAGATATCAGACATGCACTGATTCAATTTTTGGCCTCTAGAGATAAGACATTTTTTAAAAATGGGATATACAAATTGCCATTATGCTGGAAAGAAGTCATAAATAATGATCGCATTTATATTATTCAATACATTTTTATCCAAAGTATGAAAAAATGTATTCCTTTGTTTCATTCTAAAACAGACAGAACTTTCTGGTAGACATTACATTAAAGTCAATGGTGAAGATACTGAAATTTCTGAATGTGAATTAGAGGCTTCTAAATTCTTCAATAATATTTTAAAAGTTAAAAATTTTTAAATTTATCTTCAGTTATAAAATTAACTTTTTTTTACTACTGCAAAATTGAAAATTCATGTTGAATATTATAATTAATGAAAACTGATTTTATTCATAATTATTAATCATAAAAAGTTGTTAAAATATTAGTCTTGAAATAGTTTGTATAAATTTTTTTGGTTAATTTACATTAAATCAATTTCATATTTAAATTTATTTTTAGAAACCTAAATATATTATTGATATATAAAAGAGCTTTTTCAAAAATAATAAAAAAAAAAATTTACCAAAACTGCCATCAAGACAGTTAATATGTCAAAATAGATTCTTTCTATCTGGCTTCCACTGTCGAAAATGTTGCAAATTTATTTCCTACACAACTAGCGACCATAAATGCAACATCCTGAAGGAAGCATACAAATAACATGAATTTTACAACATGCATTAGCAGAGATGAGATATGAAAATGATTAGAATTTCAGCGCAGATGCACATCACGCGCACCAGCGACGACACTTCAAAGCACTATTTAAGGCTTGGAGATAGCTGCTTTCTATGAGGCATAATTGATTGTTCAAAAAAACACACACAATTGCCGAACTTGCAATCCTTTTTGATCAAGTATCCGAGCTTGAGAGAGGAAGGATAGTAGCTTACCGAGATTCTGGATTATCTTTCAGGGAACTCGGTGGTCATGTTGGACAAAAATAAACTATTGAAATGCGGATATGTGATTGTTGGATGCAAGAGTGTACAGTGGACTGACGTGTTCCATTGCATCCACCTCAGTGCACTACTTCACGTCATGACAGGCAAATTTTGAGCATGGCAATGACAAATCGCTTAGCCACATTATGAACCATAGCAGAGCACATTCAGTCTAACAAATCATACAGTGTCTGCGCGCACCATTCGACAACATTTATACCAGAATGGTCTGTCCACAAGACTTCTATTGCTTTGCCTCACCTTGCCGCAGAACCATTGGTGTCTCCGCCTCCAATAGTGCGATGAAAGAAGGGTGTGGATGGCAAAATAGAATGAAATTGTCTTTACTGATTAGTCACATTTCTGTCTGCCATACCACAACACCATATAGAGGGTATGCTGAACATCTGCATTGTGCACCGGGTATTATGTTAACTAGCAAAAGTGGATATCACTCTCGCAATCCTCTAGTACGCATTGCAGGGTTTTTTTAACAGCCAGTGCTACATCTGCACTATGTTGCAACCAGTTATCCTTCCTTATCTTCGGGGCTTGCCCACAGTCATTTCAACAGGATATTGTGTGAACATGTGTGGCTTGCATTGTCCAAGAATTCGTCGATTGCCACATTGAATTGCTTCGCTGTCCAGATCTGTTGAGGATAGAAAACATGTGATCCGTGGTTGCTCGATGATTGCTTCAGATTACATCCCCAGCTGCCACATCAGATCAACATTGGTAACGTGTGGGAGCTGCTAGGTTTGCTGTATCCCAAGAACACACCCAAAGTGTCTTCAATACTGAAGCATGAGACATTGATGATCTATAACAGGGATGGCAAACCTTTTTTGATATGTGTGCCACAAAGTCATAAAAACATTTTTTTAATAGGTAGCGTGCCACAATAAAATTTCATTCAAAATGTTAGCGTGATATAACTATATGTAAGTATAATTACACAAATAAAAGCAGTTCTTCTTTAAACAATTTCTTATTAATTAGTGTTTGACAAAAAGCAATGTGCAAGAAACAGAATCTGCGTTAAAAACAAAAGTTGCTGTAAAAAGATGATAAAGATTTAATAGGTTTTTTTAACATGATTCATATTTAGCTAATTCAACAATACGCATGCAGAGCTTAACTCATCTGTCATTCTATTCCTATATATTTATTTTTTATAAAAATGAGATTCACATGCCAATGTCAATGAAAATATTGATTAAATTGCCTTGTCTTATATTTTTAAACAATTAAATGTGTCACGAATTGAATTCCATGCAGTTAAAATTTTATCTTATGCAATTTTGCTTATTTTATCCAATAATTGATTATACTTTCAATTTCTAAATCATTTCTTAAATCAGCAAATTTTTGGTTCCATATGGTACTTGACTGAAATTCAACTAATTCCTTAAAATTTAACCACTCAAGGACTTTTAAATTTAATTTTCCAAATTTGTATTACTACAAATTTATATCATAAATTATAAATTAAATGTAGATTAATAATTTTTAATTTATTTCTGTCAAAAAAGATAACATATAAAAAAAATATTTTGTTTTTCTGCATGCCATTGGTTCCCCATCCATGATCTATAACAATGAGGGCTACACTGGCTGCTGAATTTGGCAGGAGCCACACTTCACAGAAATATAGCTTAATCATTTGGTGTGTGTGGGGGGGGGGTCAATTTGTCTAAAAAATAAATTTTGTAGTTATATCTTATTTTTTTTTTGTGTTGCAATTTGGGTGGCTAGCAGTGTAGTAACATACACATGAATCAGTGAGAACTATTCTAATGTTTTACAATTATTAATTTTTGTTGTATTTCTATAATTTTTAAACATTTCAGAAAATTTTTATTAATTATTGTGTATAGTATAGCATATTAATCAGATTCTTTCTATTCCTTGCTCGTCTTTTTTTACATTTGAATAATATGTTGATTAATAAAAATAAGTATCTTGAAGATTTTTTAATTACAATTATTGGAAACATTGTCCACAAAATGATTAAATTATTAAAATGAGAATTCTTAGTTTTGGCAATATTAACAATTTTATAAAATTTTTAAAGAAAAAATTATTTTCAAAAAACAAATGATAAAAGGTGTCTTTTTTGTGGAATTCTATTTCAAGCTTTTTTAACATGTTCTTGAAACAAAAATTTGAAGACATTGTCTCTGTTAAATATGCTAGTTATTTTTATATTGTGGTTTATCTAGGTCAATTTATTTTTCTTCTTAACGTCAATGGATTTTAGTCTTCATAAATAAATTTTTATCTTTGAATTAGATTTTTTCATTAAAGCTGCCAAACAACTAATTAGAATGTTTATGAAAATGTATTTATTTGAATGTTCATATAAGTTAGCTTTTATTTAGAATTGTAAAATATTACAATATTTTATGATTCTAATTAAAAGCTAACTTAAATATACATTTTAAAATTTCCTAGCATTGACAAGTTTCTTTACAGTTAATTCTTTAGAAGTTAATTTTTTGCATATGCATGCCCATAATATTTAAAAGTTTACTTTAAATGATTATCCTAACTCTATTTTCTTATGTGTGTGTGTGAAATCATTAAAAATATTGAAAAAAAAAACTTTTATATTATTAGCATGTATCGTGAATATGTATTTATTTTGATCATTATCATTGTGTACAAGTCTGGAAAACATCATAGTCTCTTTATGTGATATTTTATAGTTCCACAAACAGAATTGTTTTGATAAATTAATATTTCAAATACCATCATTTGTATTTATTGCAGTTTTCTTTTTTAGGTGAGCAAATAAAAGATTCATTGGTTAACTCTGCTATAGAAAAACAATCAAATTCAACTTCGGCAGAAGTTGATTCATTGGCTAATTCTGCTATAGAAAAACAATCAACTTCAGCAGAAGTTGATCCAGTGTTTAATAACAAAATTCCTGATGTTAATCAACTGAAGATTGAAACTTTATCTGATGGGGAAATTCCCAGTGATAAAGAAGGGAAAAAAAAGAGAATAAAAAAACGTTTTCCACAAAACAAGAATCGATCAGGTCTTGAATATTCAGATTCTGATGAATCTGATAAAGAGCCAGAACGTAACCTGACATGTGAAAGTAAACCTATTAAGGAGGAACCAGAAACTAAGGTGGAAAAGAAGCAAGCTCCATCTAAGAGTGACTGATAATGAGGTATTTCTCATTTAAAATTATAAAATATTACATATACCCAAACATATTGTTTTTTCACCTCAAAATTATTTTTTGTACTTATATTTCTTTCTCATGACCGTTTTCTTTGTAAAACTTTTATCCAAACATTTACATTAATAAACATAATTAAAGTTTTGTAAATTCTTTAAGAAAGCCTTAAATAGGAAGGTGTTTTGTATAAACTTGTGGTACATGATTATAAAAATTTCATGCACATACACACAAATACCTTTACTATTTTCACTTACATTCGTGTTCTTTTTTACTCCTTTACAAAAAGTAAAGGAATCTCTCATTTTTTAATAGGGTCAAATAATTAATGGAGTAAATTAGGATTTTTTTTTTTTTATTTCTTAAAAATGTGTTGAAATGCTTTTGTTGTATGTAAGATTAGCATAATTTTTGTTTTCTTGATTTACATAAATACAATTCTCTTAATTCTATAATTGCTGAAGATCAAAATCAATTATTATGAGTCTGTATAGTTATTGAAACAGCAGATTTTGCTTAACTAGAAGTATATTGATATCTGAAAGGCATATGACATCTATATAATTTATTATTTTAAAAGAAATTAATTTTATTTTTGAATGTATGAGCAATAATAGCATTGATAAACTAATTTTTAAGCTAGTAATGATATACTTCCATTGAAATTTATGAACATGTAATTAAATAAAGTAAATAAATTTATTTATTTAAATGTTATGATTTAATGTAATGTTTCATTTACATTTATGTATTTATATATCTTGCCTGCTAACTTTTGGAAAAATGTTTCAGTAAATTTTTCAAATGTTAGCTTATCTATCAAACACATTTCTCAATTAAAATAAATTTATTAATTTTTTAATTGATTTTACATTTTTTATCAAAATTTATTAAAAATAAATCTAATTTTATTTCATGAAACACTATCATTTGTGCTTTATGTATATTAAAGATATTTACAAGGAAATGTATTTTAGTCATTTCATAAAAATAAGTTAACTAGCCAGAATTAAGTGACATTTATTGTAGCTTTTCTAAACCAAATAAAAAAGTTAACGAATAGAAACACATTAACAACTTATGAAATCTAAGTAATCAGTGATAGAAAAACTCCATGAAATTTTTAAATTTAAGTAATTTAGGATTTTATATACTGAAAGAGTTTAATGTTGCAACTGATATTAGCTTTTTCTAACAAACTTTTGTTAATAAAGTATCCATCATTTAAATTTTTGTTAGATAGGGAATTTCCATTTCATTTTTCTTTTTTACTTATCTAAAAAACTTGTATTCTGTCATTTATAATTTTGTCTGTACTCTATTGCAGACCACAGAGGATCTGTTTTTAACTTAAAGAAATCATACTCTAACTTATCCATCACCACATCATTAGATTTACCATCTTTAATTTGCAACAAAAGTGGAAACATTTGAATAAAATGTCTCACATTCAACAACTTGCCTCATCCAGCCTATCCATACTTTTCACTTACATATGATGTAAATGGATTTTGTTTTAAAGGAAACTTATTTGAAATATAATTGTAAGATGTCATGAAATAATTAAAAATATCAGAAAAATAACTTTCTTTCATTCATCAAAATATATTGCAACAATATACCATGTATTACTTTCCACAAATAAATCAAAATGGTCTTTTTCCTTTATGTACTTCAAATAAGGATATACTTATAATTATGGATGGCTTAACAAATTTACTTTTTCTTTCAGCAAAATACATATCAAGGTTGACCAACCTTCGGCAGCTCTTTGGAGTAAATTTTGTTTTTCAATTAATGTACCCAAATTCTATTTTCCTTTTTGTGTTCTTAAAAAATTATCATACTATGTTTTTCATAATGTCTTTTAAATTACTGACAATAAATATGAAAGACTAAGTGCAATGTTGTAACAAATTTCAAAAGTAATCATTAAATATAATTCTAACTTAAATAAAAAAGATATTAATTCTTGGAATTATTTATTCATATTATTTATAAATATAATTGAAGAATTTTACATATGCATATTTGGTTAAGAATAATTTTTAAAATAAAATGAAATCATTTAACATGAATGTCCATACCTCCTGGAAATCTACAAATCTTATTTCAAACATGTCCAAGTTTGCATAGTATCCTCTGGCAATATATTTATGGATTCAGTTCCTCACTAGCTATGCTAATAGAAAGTGTGGATCATGGCACCGTATTTACATAGTAAAATCAGGCAGTTTTGAGGCATAACCTTATGCATGTTGTAAGTATAAGTCACTGAATAGAAGAAATGACACTTGCATTGAATAATGATTGTCCACATTGTATAACTGAATTCTGGTGGTGCAAGAAATTCAAATGGGGAAATTTTACTCTAAGTGGTACTGAGAGGGTAGGAAAGAAATGTCTAACAGGAAAACAATGCTGCTGTAAAGAAAATGTATGACAAACTTCAAATCAGCTGATAGAGGAAATATTACATCTTCATGTACTTGTAATCATTTACACATCAACAAAACTTTATTATCTCTGGGTACCACATATTCTGATTGAAAAGTAGATGACTTGGTGTCAAAAGATGCTGAAAATCTTTGATAAGGAACAATCTTGATGTGTTAATAGCATTGTCACAAAGCTTGATTGTACTGTTATGATTTGTTGACCTAAACCCAAAACAAAATTTGGGTATTTAATGTTGAGGACCCATAGGTTTCAGAAAATCTCAGTTTGCTAAGATGATAGCTGTATTTTTAAATCAAGTGGAATTCTGTAGAGTATATTGTTTTGAACGCACAAAAGTAGTCATATCTGAGTGATACTTTAAACAATGCTTGTCTGCCTAATGTCAAACAGCCCATGAAAACCTGTGCTCAAAATTAAGAATGGACACCTGTTTTTTCCACCATAACATCCCACCACTTCACTGTGCCAAAACCTGCAATAAGTATTAAACCGTTATTGAAATGAAACTTTTTGAATACTCCTTTTATAATATACAAATTATGCCTTCTGTGGCTTCAAATTGTTTCTACATGTGAAAATAAAGCTAAAAGAAAAATTATTTCTTTGTAACAAGAACCTCGGAATGAGATAAAATCCAAAATATTCTCATCCAAACATTGTTAATGCTCAGTATTTTTCTAAAACTGATTCTCTGAATGTTCTTGTGTCACAAGCTTTTTCTTGCTTCAAATTATTACCTTGAGTTACTGGTATTCAAATAAAAGTTTTTGATGATCATCTCATGATTTTACTGAAAAAAGTTTTCTCTGTCAGTTATCTCAGTGAAATATTTCTAAACTTAATTTTTTTATGTTTAATAATACTATTTCTTAAGTTATTGGAATATTTTTGTTATTAAAATAACAGCTTAGTTATATTAAAGTAAAAACTTTTATTATGGATAATTTATAAGATACAAAATTATGCAATAGCATGATTCTTCTTCTCTTTCAATAATTTTTTAATATTCAAACATGTTCCTAATTTTTTAATTTTTACAATTCATAATAATCGTACTTGATTTCTCTTTATATTCCTCTAGAAAGATTTCATGCTAAAACAGTTTCCACTGATATACATTAAAATATTAAAAATAAATACCAAAGAACATTTTGTGAGTACTTCCGTATGTAAAATAGGGGGGAAAAAACAGTATATTTTCTAATTTTGTTTGAAAAGTTCATTTTCTGACATAAGGTACTAATGAAAAGTAGCTAAATTATAAGTTAATTTTAAATCATAAGCAATTTGATTTTAATTTTTAAAAGCATACAAACATTTTAATAAATACTTATAATTCAAAAATGTATTAAATAGCCAAATGTAAAGAATGCATTATAAATAAAACTTAAAGTAAAAAATTTTTAAAAGTCAGATTTTTTCAAAAGTAGGTTTTTTTTTTTTTTTTTTTTTTTTTTTTTTTTTTTTTTTTTAACAAAGTAATGCTACTTGCTAAAAAAAAATTTGCAAGAGTTAAGTTATTTATGTTTGGGAATAAATGATATACTAACCATGTTCGATACTCACAGCTACATTTCAATTCCAGTAAGACTATTCTTTATACTGGATATTGCTGTGACATTTTAAGAAATGTCTTTCATTGGGGATCAATCTGTTCCAGAACACAAGCATTTTGCAAAATAGGTACCATTATTAAGAAACCTGTTTCAACGGGAATTTTCTCATGAGCATAATAAGACTCTTGACTAAAGAACAGCAAATCTTTAAATAGAAACAGATCTTTTTTATTCTAATTCACAATAATTACATAGAAAAATTTGTCTCATTGACAAATTTTTCTGTTGTGCTTCTTGATATTAAAAGAATCTGTTCTTTTTATGGTAATATCAACACATTTATGAGTCTTAGAAAATTATGACAGAGAAAGTAATTTTTTAATTAATTCGATCAGTTTTCATATTTCCTTCTTAGTATTACTGGTTTCTTTCTTCTCTTGGACCCTAGTATAATTAATTTAAAATTCATCAAAATATTTATTCATTGAAAAATGGTTCCAAAATTTTTATTCATTATCATTCAGATTTAGATTTGCTGAGTCCTAATTGTTCACTGTAATTACATATTTACGTACCTACTTCCACTTTATTATTTTTTTAGGATTGTATTGAGCGTGTACTGTATAGTAGTTAAGGCTTGCTAAAAATTTCAAGCAGTGAATTTCTCAATCGAAGCCCTAGGATAGTTCATTTGCCTCGCAAAATTGTAATTCCATCTTAATGTTGTTCCTATGTTGTCTAAGTGAAATATCAATGAATAAAATGTGATGTAATTTATGTATGTATAGTAATAGTAATTGTAATTGTAAAAGTAATTTCTTAAAATATGTAAATTGAGTATTTTACACACATGTTCATTCATTTTACTAAAGACGTAACTTCTTGTATCTTAATACACTTTTATTAAAGAGTAAAGAGAAAATAATTTTTTTATATCTGTTTTTTAATTTTATACTCTTTCAAATTTTCCTTAATTTTTCGAAACAATTTTTATTTTGTTATTGTAATAAATAAGATTAAAATTTTTTTATTTATAAAATGAAATAGTAAATATTTCACAACATTAAAACTTCAACATTTTTTTATAGTTAGCATTTTTAAATAATGGTCACACAATGAGATGTTCTAAAATTATATTTTCCAAAATAATATTGGTTGCACTCAATTTTCCATTTTAAATAGAGTAAGTTTTTTTTTTTTTTTCCGTCAATATTTTATACTTTTTTTAGATATGTAACTCAGACTTGTGAAAAACACAATTTTACTGCAATGCACTAAATCGAATAAGCTATGTCTCATGTCATTTACTATTTTATAATCTCCCTATAGATTACTAAATTATCATATAATAACACAAATACATAAATAATTTCAAACTTCAGTGAAAAACCTCTAAATGCATAAAAATAGAGTTGACCAATATAATGTTCCAAAAATTTTATCTGAAAAAATTAAGAAATTTGTTGTTTACCCATTTACAATATTTGTAGTAAAAAAGAATGATATAATACTTCAATTCTTGAGAAAAATATGTAACTTGATTATGATTAAAAGAATAAAAACTATCATTGAACATATCGATTAAAAAACATTATCAAAAGAACACTATTTTTGAAAAGAACTAAACTACTTAAGATTATTATTAATAAGGAAATTTTTAATATATTTCTTCAAATAAAATTAATATTCCAATCAATATAAAAATGAAATTTAGTGGTAGATTTTGTTTGCTTTTGGAACAATTTGATGCTCTACTGCAAATGTCTGTTTGTATGTCGCTCAACGGTAATTTTTTGCACACAAGGGCTAATTAGACCAGGACCTGTGGCTTAAAGTGGACTCCAAACCACTACAAACATCGATGCCCAAGGTGGGATTCGAACCCACAAACTGTTGAACCAAAGGCAAGAGCGCTAACCATTGGGCTGCCAGCTCGGCCTACTGCAAATGTCTACCAAGCCATAATAGATCCTTTTATTCCCTTCTCTACCTCCCTGATTCTGTATACTTTTAAAGTATACAGAATCAGGGAGCTAGAGAAAATATATTTTTGAATTCAAAAATATGTAAATTAGTTTTTATAAATATCATTTATCTTAAAATCTTCAGTTTTGTTTTCTGTTACAATTGTTATAAATATTTAGGTAACTTAAGAGGTCAGAAATAAAGTTTTATTTTTTTTTATTTATTCAGCTAATAGATTTGATTTCTTACATTGGTAGTTATAAAGTAAAATAAAAGATAAACTGTTTGTGCAGAGATTAATATGTTATGTATTTATACAGAAAATATTTAGAGAACTTTGCAAATAAGAATACTAATGAAATAGATTGAAAATATAGTATAATCTAGGAATTTTCATTTAATTAAAGGAAAACAAAATTACTTCAAAATCAGATTTGAAAAATTTCAAGTTCTGATATATTGCCACAGAAAGATGGATTTTTTTTTGAGGAAATAAAGGAATTAAACTTTTTAATTGAAAAATAAAAAAATAATATTTTAATAATTACAATTTGCTAATTTAAATTAGCTACTTTTAATTTGCTAAATGAATTAGTAAAATATTGTGAAGCATAGTCAAAAGCTATGAATTTGCTGTAAATAGTATTTTTGAACAGTTTTATTTGTTTATCTTATCTGTTTTATTTGAAATCTAAATGGTATGAATATGCATAAAGTTAAAATGATTATTAATGCAAAATATTTTAACTGAAAAGAAAATACAGTAGCTTTTTTTTACAAATAAAATACTAAGAATTATTTAGGATGTTAAACCTCAAACCATGTCTCGCATAAAATTTTTACACCCAAACATCTGGTACTGTAAAATCTTTTATGTTCACCTTCATAAGAAAGCAGTCAGATCTCTTTTATGACATTTACATCAACAGGAATGTTTATTCCTCTCATTTTTCTTAGCTAAACAAGCTAAGCCTTTTCCAATTTAAGATATTTTTTTTCTACAATATTTTCAAGAAGAAGTTATTATTTCCTATCACTGTCACTGTTTTTGTTTTATGATGTTTCTCCAAGTTTTTAAAATTGCCGAGAGGTTATTCTTTGGAATTCCATATTTTTTTAACAATTTCTGTCTTATTTAATATTTTTTCACGTTCATTCCTTCAGCTCAGTTTCTCTCGACAAACAAATCTTCATACATTCAAATGGAACAAAGCCAATTACAGAGCAAAAAACCCCCAAACATTTAAAGGTGACTTTTTTCTATATTCTAACATATAGGATAAGAGAAGAATTTTCCCCTTTTCTGTGTCCTTACATGTGTAAAAAAAGAATTAAATTATGCATCACAGTTCTTTCCCATCAAATATCTGATATCCACATGCATCTTCGACTATTGTTTCTACCATATCTGGCATTCTTGTCCTTTCATTGTTCAGGAATGAATCAAGTTCTTAGGCATTATATAAAAACTAATCAAATAAGAAATTCAATGAAAAAATAATTTGGAGAAAATATATAAGTCAGAATCAAAAATTCACATAAAAGTTAATTTTCAAAATTTTAATTCATAAACGGGAGTTAAAATTATTGTGCCTGTGATTTTAGAGTAAGGACTACCCACTAGTTAATAAAAATGTGAGTATTTGTAAATTAAAGGTTTGTTAAAACTATCATCTATTGTGTAATTGTAAAAAATAAAATCATGCTATTGAAATTTTGTCTGTAGATTTATAATATGGGAACAAAATTTGATGTCTGAAGTATAGGATTTAAACAATTTCATCAAAGTATTTTCATAAATATTTCAAATGTTTTACTTGGGAAACATTCTATTGATATGTGAAATTACAAGTAATCTTAATTGTATTACTTATTAAAAACAAATTTATTTTCATTTGTAGGTCTGCAATATAGTGTTGAATAGTAAAGCAACTCTTAAATTGCTCATTTGGTTGGAAAAAAGACATAAAAGTAATTCAAGACTTAAAGATTATTCCACATTGAAAAATGTATGGTGCTTTTCATTTATTAGTTATTGAATACTGTGTAAACAATTTTTTTCCCGATTGCTTTACTGTATTAAATAAATGTAATAATATTGTATAACTGTAATAAATGTAATAATTCACAATTAAGATTATAACAATTATTTTTATTCTGAAAACAAAAATGGTTTTGTATTGAGGATTAATGCTTCCAAGGTAAATATTTTAAATCTGAAACTAATTGGAAAAGGTAATTTTAATTTTTTCAGTTTAATATGATGAATAAATTCCTCAGATTTATCAAATTATCGTGAAATTACATACATACAATTGATCCTTAAGATTGTGCTTCATCAAAAAGAAATACAAATAACAGAAGATTTATTAGACAGATGCATTATTGTGAAAATAACTCATTATTTGAATTTCCAAGAAATTTTAAATCACAGGTCCTGAGAAATCAGTACCTAGAACAACTAAACCTCATAGCAATAACATCCTTTTATACATAAGTATTGAGTCAAATTGAGATTCGATGGCATGTGTACAGATTCAATATACTACAATTCATCAATCATAATGATAGGCAGCATTTAAAATTGAAAACACTTATATTAAGCAATGAAACAAGAAATGCACCAATTTCTTTGAGAAAATTTTGCTAAAAATTACTTTTATATTTTTAAATGTCAATTTAAAAAAGTATTAAGCTTTAATTGAAGTAAAATATATCTATTAAATAAAGGAGATTAATATTTATGCTTTAAAAACTGTAGACACAAGAATAGAGTTGATTTTAGCAACAAAATAACTTTTGCTAGCACTAATTAACATACCAATGATATAAGATGTGGAAATAATTCAAAATATTCTAAGTATTAAGAAGGGTATAGAAATATTTGCAAAGTTAATCCAATAAACAAATGAAACTTTACAGATGTTTTTTCATGTAACAAGTTAGAAAATAAATTGTAATTTATATTTACACTAATCTCACAATGGGAATGTGATAAACGAAAAAATCTTTCTCTTGAATAATTTTTGAAAATAAAACCAAATAAAGTATCATGTAACAGCAAGGATTGGAAAACATGCATTCTAATATTATATTAAGAAAAAATGCACTAATTTCTTCGAGAAAATTTTGCACAAAAATACTTTTATAACATTTAAAGGAGAATTTATAATAAAAGTAATGAGCTTTATTTCAAATGAAATATTAAATAAAGGAGATTACAATTTTTAAAACATAAATATTAGACAGTAAAACAAAATTTATTTTAACAACAAATTAACATTTGCTATTACTAATTATTAATATACCAACAATAATAGATGGGGAGATAATATATACAAACACACAAACATTACTTACAACAGAATTTCCCAGTGTTAACCAGTTGAAGAAATTGCTATGTGGTTATTTAGCCTGGCAGGAACTGGTCATTCTAAAAAAGAAAATATTTCTTTGAGTCAGGGGTACAAATAGTTTTCAAAATAAGAGCAGTTTAAAAAGGATGAATAATCACTGCTTACAAAGTACTTCCATTTTGTAATAGTTTTTATTAAATTTATAATTTTTCTTAAAGATTTAAATTTTAAGTGAATTAAAATGCATTCATTGATAAAATTTGCTTTTTCCTTCAATGTCATTTAACATTAAAAGAAAAGAAAATGCTACAAGACACAAAAGAGTTTATTTTCGCAAAAAATTAACTTCAGCTACCACTAATTATTAACATACCAATGATAAAAGATGTGGAGCTAAATCAAAATATCCTATGAGGAATGAAGTATAAAAATTATTCCAAAAATACTTCACTTAACACTTCACAGATGTCTTTTCATACTGCAAGTCAGAAAATGAAGTCCAATCTGTTAACCAATCTTACTTTGGAAATATGATAAATTCCAAGATCTTCTCTTTAATCTTAATTCAAAAAAAGCAAATTATCATGCAACAGTAAGAACATAAAATATTTTAAATGGGAAACATGCACTCAAAAATTATGCATTGAAAGGGAAAATGCACACAAAGCAAAATAAACACACACAGCATTTTTTTACATCATTCTGGGATATTTCCATAAGCACAACTGCTACGATTCTACGCCAAATATGAGTGAGTGATTGTCTTTTTTCTGGTGCAAAATCCAAAAAAGACATACTGCGCCGAAAGAAAGTTTAAAATTCTATCAGATCAGAATAAAATTGGCGAAACAAGTTTCTTGCAGTAAAAAATTGTAAATTTGAATCTTACTTAAAATTTAATTTGGAATAAAGAGAATGCGTTATAAGCAGTGCAAAATTCTGATAGTCCTTAAAAAAGCAAAAAGATTTGAATGAGGTATTTCCCCAATCAAGTACAATAAATTTAAGACAGTGTTGTGGAAAAACGTAAGACGAAGATGGTTAAAATTAGGACATTCAATTAAGATATGATATAAAGTTAAAATTATTTTACAGCTCGAACATAGAGGTGCAGGTTCCTTAAATAAAATATAGCTTAGTGTCAAACGAGTATGACCGATTCGAAGTCTGGATAAAATAACGTCAGCACGTCTGTATGAGATATTACTCCAGTTCCGAATGAGAGGTTTAACACAGAAAAGTTTGTTTGTTTGTTACTTGCGTATTCCAAGAATTCTGCCAAATAGAATGCGTATATACAAAGATTGAATGCTTGATATCAGCGTAAGGGATTGCTTGGTCTATAGGGTCTTTACCTTCTTTAGCAGCTAAGTCTGCTAATTCATTGCCAGTAATACCTACATGATTAGGTATCCAGCAAAACAATATTTCGAAATCATTATGAGACATTTCATTTAACAAAGCTAAGATTTTATAAATCAGGCGATGAAAGTGTTGAGGAAATTTGATCTGTTTCATAATGCTCATACTGTCAGTATAAATGCAGAATTTGCGGTTGCGAGAGCACTTGATTATGTTAAGAGCTTTCAAAATGGCAACAATTTCAGCATTATAAATAGAACAAATTGACGGAAGACAATAACTATAGATATTAGTGCCATAAACTATGCCACAGCCGACGTGTCTTTCTGTTTTTGATCCATCAGTAAAGATTGGGAAGTAATCCTGAAATTGATTCCGATGAATAGCATAAATTTGTTTGAAAATTATGGGATTAGTATGTTCTTTGTTAAACAGAGCAAAGTTGCTTAAACAGCGTATTTGTGGAAAAGCCCATGGGGGAATGCTATTGTAGTCAGCAATCCCAACTGGAGTTAAAAAGATCAGCTTCCTCTATAAGGGAGGAGTGCAAGAAAGGCGAGCGTTAAAAAGTCTCTTTAACGTAGAGTCAACTTTAGCAGACCTTAGTGGATGGTTTAGAGTAGAAAAACTCTTGAAATAATAATTAAGGGAAAGCTTGATGCGTCGAAGTTTTAAAGGAGGTACGTTGCAGTTAACATAGAGGCTATTGACAGGTGAGGTGCGAAACGCTCCTCTACAGATACGAAGTGCAGCGTGATGAATCGGGTCTAACCATTTTAGGGCAGACTTTGAAGCTGAGCCATAAGCCACACTCCCATAATCGATACGGGATAATATAACAGATTGGTATATTCTGCACAATGAGGTTCGATCTGCACCCCAAGAAGTATTGGAAAGAACTTTTAGTATGTTAAGAGGTCTTTCGCACTTCTTGCGCAAATGTAATATATGGGGCAAGAAGGTTAGTCTGTTATCAAAAATTACCCCAAGGTATCGTAACTCTAACAACAGGAATGGATACCTCCTGAAGTTGGATATTGTGATCAGGGTGAAGGCCACGTTTCCTACAAAAATGGATACATCTGCTCTTACTTGGTGAAATGGTATAGCCATTTTTGTCACACCAGTCAGTAATTTGATTTATAGCCATCTGTAGCTGTCGTTCAATTGAATGTATATCTGAACCTTGACAGGAAATCAGCAAGTCATCCACATAAAGTGTACTTTTAATACAAGAAGGTAATACAGATAAAATCTTGGAAATATAAACAATAAATAATGTTACACTAAGTACACTACCCTGAGGAACGTCCTCAGTTTGAACAAATGATCTAGATAAAACAGACCCAATGCGCACTTTAAAACTTCTTTTTTGTAAGAAGTTTTGAATAAAAAGTGGTAGGTTACCACGGAGATGAAAGCTATGTAAGGTCCGAATAATTCCATAGCGTGAGGTTCTATCGTAGGCCTTCTCAATATCTAAGAATATTGATACAAGATGGTTCCTACGAAAGAAAGCGGTTCTAACGTCATTTTCCAAATTAATAATATTGTCTAACGTAGATCTACCCTGACGGAAACCACTTTGCTGCTGAGGTATATACCTATAGTTTTCTAAATAAAAAACAAGTCGGTTATTTACCATGCGTTCCATTGTTTTACAAAAGCAGCTAGTTAAGGCTATAGGACGATAACTTAAAGGGTCTTTAGGATCTTTTCCTGGTTTTAGGATGGGGATAACTATTGCTTCTTGCCACATAGAAGGGAAAATATTTTCCTGCCAGATTCTGTTGAAGAGGAACAGGATATTGGTAAGAGAGACTGGGCTTAGATGGCGGAGCATTTGATAAGTAATTCCAGTTGGACCTGGGCTGCTATTATGGGTCTTGGATAGAGCCTTTTGTAGCTCATACATGTGAAATTCGTAGTTGTAGGGCAACTGTTCAGAATTATTAAAATTTATGCTTATCTGCTCAGTACGACTCTTATACTCTTGGAAAAAGGGTGTGTAAGAGTCAGATTTGGACAAACCAGAGAATGTTTTGCCAATTTTATTAACTACTACTTCGGGAGAAGAATAAACTGCAGTGTTAGTATTCAATATCGGGAAAGAGAATTCTTGGTACAAGCCATTAGCTGCTTTCACTTTTTTCCAAACAAGTTTGCTAGGAGTGGTAGGTGTAATATTTGATGTATATCGCATCCAAGAGTCCCTTTGACTTTGACGACGAATCTTGCGGGCTACAACCTTTACTTTCTTAAAGATAATTAGATTATTGGTAGTAGGATGTCTTCGAAAAATGTTCCAAAACTTTTTTTGTTCACGGTAGGCTTTTGCACAGGTTTCATTCCACCAGGGTTTCCGCAATTTTCGAGGACGAGAGGAATATTTTGGAATGGATATTTCAGCAGCTTTCATAATAGTATTTGTGGCTTTAATAACAACATCATTTATATCAGTGTTTGTAATCATTTCTTCTGTAATAATTGCCAGTTCTGCAAAAGAATGCCAGTCTGCCTTATGATACTTAAAGGTGGCAGGTTGTAAGCCATTAGCAGGTGGATCAGCAAAAGTAAGGATTACAGGAAAATGGTCACTGTTATACAAATCATTCTCAGTGGTCAGGTCCAGATGAGGAAATAAAATAGGAGAGCAAATAGCCAAATCTATGGAATGAAATGTTTTCGTAGGAGCATGAAAGTGAGTTTTTACATCGTTATTTAGCAGACAGAGGCAGTGATCAGTTATCAGTTGCTCTATCTGTCGTCCTCGAGAATTTGTATTAGTACTTCCCCGTAGAGCACTAAGTCCATTAAAATCACCTATTAATACATAAGGAACGGGAAGTTGTTGCAATAGTTTATTTAAGTTGCTTTGGGAAATGACATTACGTGGTGGTAGATAAATGTTACAGACAGTGATTCGAAAATTAATATGTATATCAACTGCCACAGCTTGCAGAGAAGTACGTAATGGGAATATTGTGTGGGGGTAGTTATTCGAAGCAAGAATGCACACCCCACCTGATATAGAATCATCAGATATGTCCATTCGATAAGGCGTGTAGCCTTTTATTTTCCAAGTAGTATGAGATTTCAAGTTGGTTTCTTGGAGTGTTAGACAAGCAGGAGAGTATTTATTTATTATGTCTTTAATGTCAGATGTATGCGTGCGGAGTCCATGGCAATTCCAAGAAATAAGAACCACCATTATGAAGGGTTCTTTTTACGGTGACGTGATCTGTTCTTCGTGTTCTTCAACTCAAAGTTATCAATATCAGTATCCATATCGCTATGGCTGTCTGTAGGAAGGCTGGCTTTGAAAGCAGTTACATTTGATTGATCTTTAATCTTAAGTTTTTTTCTGTTATCAGAGTCACTCGTTTTTTGTGGCTTTATAAATATGGACTTCTCTGTAATAGGTTTGCTTTGTGTTTCAGGTTTAAAAAAGATAATTGATGAAGTGTCTGTTTGTACAGCAGTTGATACTGTTTTTTTTTCAGTACATGAGCATATGGTTTCTTGAAATTAATTGCTGTATTTTGCAGTTGTTTTTTAGCTTCTTGATACGAGATCTTTTGCGTCGTTTTAATCCGTTGAACTTCTTTTTCATGTTGCCAGTGTGAGCAGGTCTTAGAAGATGCGCTATGGTTTTCTTTACAGTTTATACAAAATGGTTCAGATTTACAGTCAGATATAGACTGAATATCGCATACTTAAATCTACGCTGAATACTATATTAAACCATGATAGTGATGCTCCTCTAGCTATACAATTATCTGCGGAAGTAAGAGTTTCGAATTTCAGTTTTCTTATGCCCTAAATCAGGATATTTTCTAATATAAAACAGCCTTCACAGTTAAAATCTAAACTTTTAAACGTTATTTTCAACAAGAACGGCATACCAGAACTGATAAACTGATTATATAATTGCAAATGAAATTTGTAGGATTGAAATTGCAAGTAATTTACCTAATACAAATTGAGCAATTCTCAATGAAATTCATAAATTTGAAGAAACTGTTAACATGAAACTAAATTTGAATAAGCTGAAATTTTAAATTGACAAAGTTTTGGAAATTAGAAGTATTCCAGTGTTAGAAGAAAAGTCGAAAAAATACTCAAGGCCGAAAACAATCATTAATTACAAATAAAAGTGATAATCAATTCAATCCAAGCTTACCTGTTTTGGTAACCCTTCAGACACTCAAAGAGAATCTCAAATGGAAATAATTGAAAATGCTAATGTTAAAAAGAATCGCAATAAGCTTTCTTCACAGAAAGTGTGCAACTGCTATCCTGGGCGCGCTCATGTCTTTCTCATATGCTCACATTAATTTCATGGAATGCTAGTAGTTTTCTCAACAAACGCTCATACATGAAATTTTAACTTCCCAAATGTTACTGTAGTACAACAAACTTGGCTATAAAAAATTGGCACAATGTATCCTTATTCAACCAAATAATCTTTCGTCAGGACGAAAATGCCCGAAGTGGCGGTCTATTTGTATCTTAACTGTTTGTATATTAATTCCAACAGATCAATTTTTCCCCACCCGTCTCTCAGATGATGGCAAAGATCACTGTGAGAACCACTACGATATCGATTAATATTTATATTCCATCAAGCAAATTATTTTCGGAATGGTTTCATAGAATAATTCAAGAGATTCATTCCCCCCATATCCTCCTCGGAGATTTTAATGCAAGATATACATCATTAGGAAGCTATTCCCACTTAAAAAATGGAAATAACTTCCTTGAATGGATTCAGGAAGAGAATTAATGGGTTGGAATTTCAGAATTCTGAAATTCCAACCCATTACGATTCTCATCATAGCCTTCATTCATTGATTTCACTTTTGTATCACCAAAGATTTACCTCCTCATTCATATTGATATTCATCTGGATACTTTTGGTAGTGATCGTTTATCTTCTAAAACCTGTATAGCTATTGGAAATACTGATCATCATACAACAAGCAGAACATGAATCCTGAGATCGTTTTTTTCCCCCATCATTACTCATTAGGAAATTTCTAATCTTTACTCAACAAAATAAATGAATCATCTTTGCATTAATAAATTTGAGTTCCAACGACGACAGAATATGCCATCTAAACCTTATTCCTCGTGGTATTCTTCTAGATATACAGTGAGAGTAAAAAGTATTCGTACAGTACGACAATTGATTTGAAAGAAATCCGTTCATAAAAATTATAAGCATAAATTCCATTTTAATTAATTATAAATACATAATAGAGCATATTTTCACTAGTTTCATGTGAAATTTACACAAAAATAATTTTATACATGAATAAATATTTACAAAACTGTAACATTCCAACATCTTGTGGTGTAAAAAATATTCATACCCTAAAAGTAAAGCAAATTTTTTTTAGTTATATTTTGTGATTGACTTAGCCATTAAGATGTAGTTAATTGACAACATCTTGTAAGTTACTTAAAAGGTTCTTCAGTGGAAATTTTAGTGTAGTGAGAAACTAGAAATTCTGTAATGGGTCGTAAAAGTAGAGACAAGTGTTTCCGAAGGAGAACTGATTTTAAAGCTCCGTAAAAATGGTAAATCGTAGAACAAAATTTCTGATCTAGTTGGTAGATCCCGTTCAACTGTGATGTCAATCATAAAAAAGTTTGCTGCCACTGGAAAGTTTCAAAACAATTCTCGTACTGGGTGATCATGTCTATTGACATCACCTTACAGGCGGTTTCTAGTACATTCATTAAAGAAGGATCCCAAAATAAGTACTCTTAGATTAACATCAAAACAGTAGTCTCCGTAAGTACTGTTCGAAATGTATGAACGACGAAAATGCATGACGATGTTAGACGAAAATTCTTTGTTTGTGAGAAGAATCGAAAGCGTTTATTGTCTTTCGACAAGAAATACGTTAATAAAAGTCCAGATGTCTGGAAAAAGATTATCTTTACAGACGAAAGTAAATACAACATATTTGTATCGGATAGAGACGAATGGTATAGAGAAAGGGCAATACAGAAATGCATCCTAAGAATTTAGTGACAACAGTGAAACACAGGAATAGAAATCTGTTAGTTTGGGGGTGTATGAGGCTTTTGGGGTGGACAAATTAGTCATTATTAAAGGCATTATGAATCATAAACTTTATATTGACGTTTTAAACAATAACTTAGGACCTAGTACAACATAAATGGGTTTGAATGGTGATTACGTTTTGAAGCATGATAACGACCCCAAGTACACAGCCCTAAACACAAGTCTCTGGATACTATATAATGCCCCAAAGTTCATGAAATTTCTTCCTCAATCACCGGTCCTCAACTCCATCGAGAATTTATGGGACGTTCTTGATAAAAATATTGGATACAGACATATTTCTAATAAAAATCATTTGGGATCAGCTCTTAATCAACATTGGGACGCCATATCTAGCTCAATAACAGCAAAATTGGTGGCATCGATGCCAAAAAGACTCAAGGCAGTTATTCGAGCTAAAGGATATCCTACAAGGTATTAGTTGAAATATTATGACTGTATTGGCCAATATATGCATGATGTACGAATACTTTTTACACCACAAGATGTTGGATTGTTTCAGTTTTGTAAATATTTATTCATGTATAAAATTATTTTCGTGTAAATTTCACATGCAACAAGTGAAAATATGTTCTACTATATATTTATAATTAATTAAAATGGAGTTTATGTTTATAATTTCTATGAACGGATCTCTTTTATATCAATTATCGTACTATACGAATACTTTTAACCCTCACTGTAGTTATCTCCCAGGCCATAAAAGATGTCTTTGGAGCCGTGCTAAACACACGTCTGATAAATTCGTTTGGATTGCATTGGAATTACAATGACTGTTTCTCTCTCTTCCCCAAAAATATTGGGATGAAATAACAATTTCAAGTGGAACTTTTAGAAATATTTTCAACTTATTAAAAAATCTCCAAAATAGAGTAACAATCGCTCCTACTTTATATTTGATCTTACTGCACGATAACTCTTCGGTGGCAGATCTTACTTTTCAAGCTAATAGATTTACGAATTTATACTCACCTAAAAATTTTGGAGGGTATCCCATTGGATCTAAGCACAAGTAATGATTACTTCTACAACAGACCCTTTACTGCATCTAAATTGGATGAAGCTTTGGCAAACTGTAACAACTATTCTGTCGATCTAGATAAGATTTCTGCTACTAATCTAGATTGTCTCCTCTCTCAAATGAACAAATCACGGCTAACAGGCACTGTCTCAGAAATAAGGAAATCTTCCATTGCAATCCCAACTTTAAAACTTGGAAAAAAATCAATCTTCTGACGTTAGAGATTTATTGCCCATATCTCATTTTCATCCAAATCACCAAGAATTTCTGATCTATCGAGTTTTTGGCAGTATTTCATCTATCATTAATTACCTCGTAATCCCAGCTAGATCCTTTAAAAAATTATTAATTTGGTTTCAGTCGATATTTTCCAGGCCTATGATTAATTTTAGCCCGACGGCTTTATTTGTAAATTACTGCAACAAAACAATAAGGGAAGTACTGCTCTGTGAATTCAAGAGTCAATCACAACTGGTTGTTTTCAAGTAAAGTGGGGAAATAAACTTTCTTCCTCAGCCATCTCTATTATATAGTGGAGTTTTGCAGTGGAGTGTATTATCACCTTTCCTGTAATTACATCAGACCTCTTTATCTCCTGACATCAAATTCTTCATGAAAGTAGATATTCGAGCGAACGAATTTGTTAATTTAGAAAAATTTCATCTCAAGTTAGCATATGAAATTGGTATATTGCAAAACTAGAGTCAGTAGTGGAAATTGTCTATAGAGCCAAAATAGAAAAAAATATTCTGTGATTAACTTTTCTTCCAAACGACACCCTACTTTCAACTCTTGTTCGTTAACAATCATCTATTTCCTATATAAGAATAATCGAGTTTTGGGGATGCATTTTTCCTACAGTTTATCATTCCGCCATCATTTTTATGAAAAGAGCAGTGGTAGAAAGCAACTTAAATGCCTTAAAAAGTATTGCAAGGAACAGATGAAATGCACATACTATTCAATTGCTTCAAAACTTTAAATCACTCTGCCCTACGAATTGCAACAGGTCTCTTCAAGTAGACCTCCATAGATTCTCCTATAAAAAGCAGGAATTACTTCTCTTCACTCCAGACATGAAATGCTCTTTTAAGATTTTACATTCGGAACTCTAGAAAATCATCATTACCCCCTTGTCCCTCTATTTGAGAGAAGGTAACTTACAATCAAGTTAACCGTAATTCTCTGCCCATCAGAAACAAAAGGTAGCTCTCCTAGTAGCTGAGGCTCAATGGTATTACAACGGTCATTCTTCGGTTTCATTGGCAACTCCCTTTACCCCGAATTTTTTCAATGGTCTGTGTCCAGTAACTTATATATGAAACGGTCACTGGTTTTTCTACCGCCTAATGAGCACAACACCATCGTCGGCAGCTGATAGAGTGGTCACTGGATGGTGGCTGTAGCATTTACCATTGAGATTGAAGGAAAGTATAATCATGTGCGGATTGATTAATATGTCTACGCATGCGTGTCACCATATTTGAGTCATTGTTTCAATTATTTTTTCTGCATGTTTATTTCCGCTGTGTAAATAGCTATTCTTAATTGTCATACAAGAAAACAATTTTTACGGATTGTTTACTAAATACTATCAATTCTTTTAAATAAATAAGAAGTACAAATCCTTAAAATGAAAAATATATTTCTTGTAGTTCCTGTATTTAATTCTGTCACATTGTTCATTACCTAGCTAATCATTATTTTGTCTGTAAAATTAAATCAGAATAAACATTGCAAACAATTAATTTTAAATAACATAACTTTATTGTGAAATTATACTTTGTTCATTGTTTTTGATGTTTATAAATATTCATAGTAATAAACTACAATTATTATGATAATTAAAAACCAGTTGAAAATTTATATGCATACTTGCATCGTACCATATGATAAAGCATCCCTAAAGTGCTATGTGGGCAATTTTTTTTTTTTTTATATATTTTTGGTACGTGTTATTTTTAATATGATTTAATTTTTGTTTCTAGGATTAATATTTGAAACTTGGAGGTGAACAAGTTAGCATTTTCTAATAAATTTAGTGATCAAAAGCTTTATTCTAGACGGAATAAATGTCGTAAAATCCAATCTAATGTAATAAGACATCTTAAAAATTTAAAAACACTGGAATTAAAAAGCAAAATTGAATGTGATAAATGTTTCTAAGAGCAATCAGATTCTAAGGTAACCAAGAGAAGCTTAGATATTGACCCAGATCAACAATGCAGTGCCACAGTTAATGATATAGAAACTATTAAAAAAACTCTCGTTGTTGTCTTGTGCCAGCTAGGCTGGCACTATGGGGTACGCTGCTCCACTTTTCCAACTGAGTCGTAATTTAGTGTGGAGTCTTCCTCAGTACACACATGGGATAGACAACCATTCACAACTCATTCATACAAGAAAAAGAAAAAGGATAGACAGAGAGAGAAAGTACATCCATGCCCGAACCGGGATTCGACCCCAGGACCTCCCTATCCGCATTCAGGTACACAGCCTACTAGAAAGAGTAAATAAAGAATCAGAAAATAAAACAATGTTTTTTGAAACATAATTTAATTCATGTTGCAACAAATGATATAATAAAAGTACTTAAACCATATCATATACAGAATAGCTATTAGATACTAGAATATTGTTCAGTACATCTACATTTGTTCCCGTATTGAAAGTGTCAAAAGGTGCATATATCCATATCAAATTAAAAAAATACTATTAAAATATTACGAAAACTGGAGTATGGATTCAAAACTAAAGATTCTGTTATAAGTTTAAAATTACGTATCAATTGATTGCCTTTGTACTGAAGTTCATCATATCAGTCTTAGCCAATATTAGGAATTGGCAGATAAACCTTTTTTTATATGTCAAACCACGGATAAACCTTTTCTCATTGGTATTTACTTTGGTGTAATACTAATGTCAATGAATTTCTGGAAAAATTAATTTAAGATCTAAAAATGAGTTATGTTGTTCTAGAAATTTCAGGGCAGAGCTGGAAGCCGAATAATTAGCGCTCTTGCCTTCGGTTCAAAAGTTCGTGGGTTCGAATCCCACCTTCGGCATGGATATTTGTAGCGGTTCGGAATCCACTTTAAACCGTAGGTCCCGGTCTAAATAGCCCTCGAGTGCAAAAAATGACAATTGAGCGACAAACAAACCAAACCAAACTAGAAATTTCTGGTGAAAATTTTTACTTTTTCTTAATCAGTAATTTGTGATACACCAACAAGAGCTTTTGTTACCTCTGCTAAATTGCTTCCTGGTTATTATGGTTGTCATAAATGTTCACAAAAAGGTAAATGGTATCGAAGAATAACTTATCCAGAAATTAACGCTCCTTTGAGAAACGATGATGACTCTAATTTTGATTGTCCTTTTACTAGAGAATCTCCTTTTAAGGAATTAAATATTAGTTTGTGAAAAACAAATATAGTTTGGATTACATGCATCTTGTCTGTTTCGGTGTTGTGCGAATTTTGTTTTCTTGGGTAAAAGTGCTCGTTCTTGCAGAATAAGAGAAAAATGCTGATATAACTATAATCTCTGATCAGCTGTAAGTAAGTTGAAGCGTGTAAAATTTATTCCAATTGCAATTGAGCAAAAACGCAGGCCAGTAAAACAGATTGAACGGTAAAACGCTAACGATTGGAGACGATTTTTTCTCTATACAGCTAGTGTTGAAAAATGTATTACCTGAGAAGTATTACCATCATTTTCTCTTGTTGCATTTTTCGATGCTAATTCTAGTCAGTGAAAAATATTGTACAGAATATTTTGAATATGCTGTAATTGCTTAGGGTCTTTGTTGAGCAATGTACAGTTTTGTATGGACAAGAATTTATCACATATAATATCCAGGCATTATCTCATCTTATTGAAGATGTAAAAAGTTATGGCCACTCACCGGGATAATTGTAGTGCTTTTCAGTTTGAAAATTATTTAGAAAAGTTGGAAATATTTATTAAATCATCGACACAACCCCTTCAGCAAGTGTATAAAAGAGACAAAAAATTCAATGACACACAACAGATATTTCTAAAAATTTTGAAGCTGTACAATTAATACCTTTTAAGCCCTCATCGTTAATGATAAGACTTAATATACCTGCGCAACGCTGTTTAAAATTAAGAAGGCCCTATTTCACACTTAAATGTTCAGATGGAAATAAAAGCATTCATTTTACATATTTTAGAATGTTATAAATTTGATAACAGGTTAGGATTTTTTTAAACTTTCTAAAGTACACTACTTGTACAAATAAATTTTAAAAGTAATATAGTGCAATATGAAAACATCATTAAATTCAAATGTAAAAGCTTACTAATTCATTTTAATCAAAATATTTCAGAATTATAATTACTGTAACAAACCATAAGAATATAATATTTCAGTGTTATAATATATATATATATATTTTTTTAATTAAATATTTTTATTATCCCATGTTTAATGTAATTTCAGTTTATATTGTGTTTGTAATTAAAAAAATTGTTATTTTACATTTTTCATTTATGGATTGCTTATGTATCTTTAAATGCCAAGTTTACCATTGGATCAAAATGTTTCGATTATAGTACATGAATTAACTTTATAACTTTTCTCCTCTAAATTTAAACCCTAATTTTAATGTTTTAACTTAAAATTTAATTTTTGTGACACTTCCATGTAATGTTTAAAATTATTTTATAACAGAAGCATTTTAATGTTAATAATAAAAATGTTTGAAATATTGACATTACTTTGTTTCTGATATTACTTTATTTAACATTATTTATATTAGCAAGATTTGTTTATTTGTAGCTTCTACTCTACTATGATAGCCGTATTACAAATATTAATGTACAACAGTATAGAGAAATGGTTGATGTGTGTGCTTCTGACAGAGAAGGAGAACGTATAAAAAGAGCTTTGAAAAAAATCCAGTCTAATGTATATAATATGTAATGTTGTTGTTGCACTTGCCATAAAGGGATTTGCCATTGTGTTGCGAGAATTGTATGTAATAAATATAATATAAAGCGTTACTTTTATGAACATTTTATTTTTGTAATTAAATTCTAAAATATTGAAGTAGATAGTTTAATAAATATTAAAATAAAAAGTATAAAAAATTAGTATGTGCATAATTAAGTGAGCCAACTATTATAATAAACTGTATTTTTAACATTATATATTTAAATGCTCATTCAACCCATTAACCAGTGTCGAGCTTTTTCTGTATTTTTATTCACTCTTTATCTTTTTAAGAAATGTACTTTTTTCCAATTTAATTTCACAATAACTAAGAAATGAATAAAACTATTCCTTACTATTTAAAACTTATTTGCAATATATCCTTCCATTTACTATTTAAAACTTATTAGAAAGCTGTCAAAATGACTGAATTGCCTTCAAAAAAACTAAAAGATCATCCTTATAACAAATCTTTCCATTTTTAAAGTATAACAAAATATTTTTTATGACAAAATGAAAATCTTACAATTCATAAATATAATCACTAAAACGTTAAGATTTAAATGATGAATTTACTTGTTAAGAGACAGTTTTTTCTTTTTGACAAATATAACTTATATTTTGGAAATTATTAGCATCTTAAATAGTCTCGCCATCATTAAATTAATAAACTAACATATCACTTTAATAACTTAATTTCTTATCCAAGCATGCAAGTGAGAAATAATTGGCTGTTGAGTGTATTCCTATTAAGAAATAAAATAGAAGATCATAACTGTGAACATGATGTCAAAGGACATGATTCAAATATTCTTTTGTTTGACAAGTGATGTGCTCCTGAGAGAATTGCTTAAGATTAAAAAGGAATATCTTACTTATTATTAATATACATAAGTATTTGGTGATAAAGTTTCTTATAATTGAAAGTCAAAGTATTCCGAAATTTATACTATTTTAAACAAAAAATTTTTAATCAAAAAAATTAGGTTGAAATTTTTTTATTCTGTTGATTGCTTTTTATGGTGCAAAGCTCAAGGAGTGCATCATATAATTTTTAAAATAATTTTTTATTAAAACTTAAGAATTAGAACTGGAATTTCGTCAATCCTACACATCGAAATTACACATAATTTATAGTGTGTTTCACATTTAAAATAAGCTACTTATTATGCAGACTTATCTTGTTGACAAAATAAGATTACAAATATACGTTTTTTTTTTTTTTTTTTTTTTGTTTTTTTTTTTAACTTTAAAAAATCTTAATATATTAGTTTTATACTGTCATGCCTTTTAAAATTAAATAAGCACATGAATGACAAATTTTCAATATAATACTGGTGACAAATGTTTTATTTCCATTAATAAGATTTACAAAATTTTAAATTAATCTAAAAATTGAATAGGAAAATAAAAACAAAACTTATAATTGAAGTATATGAATATTACTCACAATTTCAAAAAATGAACAATTATCAGAGTTCAATGCTATCAAATATATAAGCTTTAATAGTTAAGAAAATAAATGCTGATTAAACTTATAAAAACAATGCCCTTTATATAAAACAATAAATAGAAATATAATAGCTGTTATACAGTAGTATGCAAAAGTTTTGAACCAAGATCATATTTAAACACATTTCCCACAGCAGTTTTCTTAAAAATAAAAGCAAATTTTTATCATTTTATTATATCATAAAATAAATTTCTCAGTTTTATGAGATACATAAAAAAACAGTGAAAAAATAAAAAACAATGTAAAATATATATTTAATGTACTATTACTTTTACATACAAATTTGCGGTAGTATTTTATGAATATATCTTTCAAAGTAACTATACAGATGCATATTAGCACAAGGCACAAAGTCAAACAAATTTTGCTTGGCTGACTCTACATTTTAGGGTAAGTTATTCTCCACAAAAATCTTGAAAAAGTATATTTAGTTTCAAAAATAGCACTGGTCATTCCAAAATTAATTTTTTCACATGAATGATTGTTTTTAACTTTGATGCTTTTTAAGTTCTGTTAACCTACAGGAAAATTTTACAAATTATATGGCAGATGTTTTCTCGAATTAAAGTACATGTTTATATACATTCTTAAAAGAATTTTCTCTTCACTTAGGTTTAATGATCTAACAGCATTATAAAAATTGCATTCCATACTAAAAGTCATACATATATTGCATAGGTTTTTGTATCCTTTGGCTAAAGTCTTTTCTCATCCATGCTAATTGTTAAACCTGATGCAGTTACTTGCAAACATTAAAACTTTAATTTCATTACGAAACAAAACTTTTCTTACTTCAGCGTTTCTTAATAAACAAAATTTAATCTATCTTTTAATTCACTGATCAAAGGATAATTTTTACTCCAGGATGTTCCAAAAATCTTGTTATATTTAGCCTAAATAAAACTTAAATATTAAAAGAAAATTCCATTTCTAGTTATCTATTTTCATGAAATGTTTTAACAGAAGTCTTAACTATTAGTATAGATTTAAGAAATTCATCTATAATATTTATTATCTTGTTCAGTCTAAGTTGTAAAATCCACCAATTAAGCAATTATTCTTTAATTTTCACAATTATTTGTATTAATGCACATTTTTGCAAACTGACAAAAAGTTGAACAGTTTATTAAAAAAATTAATTTTGTTTTGAAAGTTTCATCACAATTTCTAGAAGCATAATACTTATGTTTTGCAATTTAAAAGTTAACAATTCTTTAGTTCAATGAACTTTATTAAACATCTGAGAAAATTTTTTACAAAACTTCATGTAATATTATAACTTAAACTTTTGAACATACGATAAAAATCATTCATGCTGATATGAATTTGTCTTTAAAATATTTGAAAAGTGTAGTTTGTTAGAAAATGCACTTGCATCTTTTAGAAAATTCTATACTTAGTGAACATAAATTTTCAAAAATATTGCTTTCAAAATTGAGTTTGGTCGAAAACTTGCACACCACTGTTTATATTCAACTTAATATTTCAGAATGTATTTGTAAATGTTAAAAATACACGATAAAGTTAGTTTCATTGGCATATATTTTAAATAACACAGATATATATATATATAAACACAATACACTTTGTATAAATAGATGTATCGTAGGTAAAATCTATATCATCCATAATCAGTATTACACGAATGCGGCCAATTGTAAATAGTATCAAAAATTAAGCTCACAAGTTTAATTTAAAATTTCCAAAAAATTCAATTAACATTTATATCTATATAGTTAAAATCATTTTCATTTCAAAGTATAGTATAAAAGGATTTAGCATCATTCTTATATATTTGTTGATATACCAATTCAATATTACATTCATCTAAATTTTATCTAATATATTATTAAAGAAATTAAATCATCAATAAATATTTAAGTGCAGGCAAGCAGACCAATTAATACACAGAATAATAATGTACTTGAAGTATAGAATTAATCAAATTTTAATTTAAGAAAATATTTTAAGCGCTTTAATTCTGAATTTTTCATTGTAATAAATTAAATAGATGAATGGGTGTAAAGATCCCACAATAATGTAAGTAGAGCTTACTATATAAAATATTGTTTCAAGCAATATTTTCTACAATAAATTACTTCAGAAAATTAAAAATTTTTTGAAATAATTTATTTTTAAATAGAAACTACATTTTCAAACTTGATTTCCTAAGAGAAGGAAATCCCAAACAATGAAAGAGAGTAAAAAGATTCTTTCAATAAAAAGCTAAACAAATATATAACTTATCATAAAAATACTTTTAAACAAAAAATATATATATTATATAAATATATATATATTTAAAACAGACTGAAAAATAAACTGTAAAAATAATTTTTAACTTCTTAAATATAACACTTGAAATATTTATAATTCCACAACAGTGATATTCATTTTATAATACTTATCAACAAATATTTTAAAACAAAATTCTCACTGCTCCAGTTAATAAACTAAGTAAATCTAAGGATTAATTTAAATTAGTTTCTCAATGAACGTTTCAGTACATGGTTGAAACAACAAGTAAAATGTACAATCAGTACTACATATTTCTACAATACAACATACAATAATGTTTCATTAAGTTTCTAACAACAGTTGAATTGGAAAACCATATTAGCAGTTATAATTTAATTACATGCCATCATAGAAAAATTTAAACAAGCATTGAAGGAAGTTTTTATTTTGCAAAAATTAAAATAGGCCCGAAATCTTTTAATAGTGATTAACTAATACAGTTCAATTTTGCATTTATTTTAAATTGAATACTAAAACGCACATTTTAAGATATTTAAAGGAATTCATTGTCTTACTTTCATAAAGATCAGAAAAAATATCAACTACATAAGACGGATTTTGAGTAGGTCAAGTAGGGTAACAAAAAAGATAGAAATTGATAGTTATTTTACAGGTTTCAAAACTATGAATTTCTACTGCGTGAAATATGCAATTCTGGTTGGTTGTTTCTTGCAATTGAAATTCAGAGAACTTATATAATTCTGTAAAAATTTAATAGTGATGTAAATTTTTTCTGCAATTTCTTTTAGATTTCCATCACACTGAGATTAAAAGACTAGATATTAAAATATGCATCAGCATGAATGTAACTCCAAGATATAGACAAACATCAAGATCAACCATATATTTCCAATGCCCTATTTTATATAAAACAAACTAATACTTCAATAAACTTTTAAGTAATACAAATTTTTTGCCAGCTTTCTTTAATCTTTGCAAATCATTTTTATGTCATGTAAAATGTTAATGAAGTTATCCTGAACAAGAGAAATTATTAATAGTGTGACGAGTTGTAAATTTACATCACAGTAAAACTGATCAACAGATTATTGATAAGAATATTAAATAACATATCACTGTATTAAAGTCTATAAACAACTTGACTGAAATATGCCATCTTGAACAAATTGTTCATCAGTCGTAAAACTTTTCCTTCTGCATATGGATAGCAATAATTAAAAGTTTGAAAGAACTATTCATTTTAGTTTTGCATGTTAGTTGCTATATAGAGTAGAGATCAATGGAAATATTTCTGTAATTTTCATTAACAATGTAAAACTTCAAATTTTTGAAACATTTAGTAATATATATTCTTCTAAATCTCAAACATATTATTAACAAGTTGGCTTAGATTTTTTTTTACTGAAGAAATGTCAATGAATTTATACAATTATTATGGATGTCCAAAACTTTTTGGTGTTTTCTTTTTTTAAATACATTTCTAGTATAAGACTAAGTCTCTATAATAATTTATTAAGTAATCTTTTAAGTTCTACTATTGTTATTTTAAATTAATTATGAACTCAATAATTGAGTATATTTTTTTCTGGTATGGTTTTGATATAACTATAGAGTTGGAATACTATTTGTAATTCAGAAGTTGTACTGATAGGCAACTTAATAACCAAAATAATCTTTATAATCACGAGTTATATTTTCCATGGCAAGAGTTAAGTGGCATAAGTGTAAAGCCGCAACTTTTCGAGCACGTGGGCTCTGCATACTGCTTACAGCCAAAATAAGCTCATGACTCAAATCTTCTGGATATATTTTCAAGAGCAATCCAACAAGCCCTAAAGGTACAAACTGAAGTATTTCCCAGGCTTGATCTTTGGCACATAATACAACTTGTTGTAGAAATAACAAAGGAAAATAAGACGCTGGAGACAAATTTGTACTATTTCCAATCTTCATAAAAATTCCCATTAGATCAGCTAATGCTTTAGTAATCGGATTAGCTATAGCATTATGCATTTGCTCATCATTAACAGCTTGCAATTCAAATGGGGTATCTTCTAGCATTTCAGCATTAGTTCTGCACATTTTAATAGGTCCATTCTGTTCAGTATAATCTTTGGTATCAATATTCATATCTCGATAACTTCTTTTAGACCCTGCCTTTTTTCTTTTAGATGACGAAATTGATTGTAAAGCAGCACATGTAGTGATTACAAGTAAACGTGCCAAAGCACTACCATATGGTTCACTCATTTTTAGATTTATTTCTGCTTCATTAATATACATTGGAATAATATCTTTCAACAAAGTTAATGCACACTGCTCTATATCAGAATGAAATATAGCAAAAGCCAAGTCAACAGCCCGATTAATGTCAACAACAAACTGGTATGATGATATGCAACGAACAATAGTTGGACAGACAGTCTCAGTTCCACCAACTATAAACAATGTCTCAAAATAATGAATAGATTTCACATCAAGCCAACCACGATGAGCTTCAGCAAAGAGATCACTTATTATTTTATCTATGGGTTCTTTTGAAGTAAGACCATGCGGTACTATAGGGAATTTTTGATTTAGTTTGACGAGGAGGATGCATATCCCAAATCATCTTTTGATAATTGCATTCATTAAACTAGAGCGTCCAGAATAGAAGGTATTACTTTGCTCATTTTGAGATATATGTGGGGTTAGTCTACCACTATTAGATGGAGATTCTGCTGATGATGTAACAGATTTGACAGAAAGGGGGGCTATAAATTGTTGAAGCATGTTCATTGGCTTTAGTTGTTCCTCATGGATTAAAATATTAGTGTAATTACACAGCCATGCAGATATACAAACAGGAATACAGCATATCTGGCTCTTTATATGATCTAAAAGCATTTTTACTCTTTCTGTAGAAATTCTATTATATTGCCAAGCATTTAAGATTTCCTTTGCAGCAGCAGGTGCGTTGAGACAAACTTCATCCCACTTTACTTGATGAGTTTTTATTTCTTGTTCTGTATTCAGAAATTGAGCAAGAAGCTTATCTTTATTAGCTTCATTATTTTGAGGCAAAATTAATTTAGGAGATTTAAATTTTCCATTTTCAGTAAGATATTCAGATACCCATTGTACAAAAAATGCATCTGGTCTAGAAGAACTTCTTACAACAACATCAATTCCGTAAGACTGGGAAATGTAAATCAAAAGCAAAAAAGTAACATCAAATGTAAGGGCCCGAGTTTGAGAGGCTTTCATGCTTTCATTAGGAATATATTTATTATACTCATTAAATCCAATTAATTTTGAAATAAAAACTTGCAGTTTTCCAGTTGCTGCAGCTGCAGCCAATATCAATTTAAAATTTCTTAAAGGCAGAATATGACATAAAACACCAAGAAGAGCCTCTTGAATTTTTGAGTAATCAGAATCTAGAGATTTTAAAATAGTGTTAAGTGTATGTTCAGCTCTCAATATTAAAGGAACAGTAGCTTGACCCCATTGAGGATTTGATGTAGGAGTAGATGGTTTATTAGTTTGACCACTTAGACCTCTGAATCGTGAAAGTTTAGATATTTCATTTTGCCTTCGGGATACAAGTCTACAACATTGTGCTTCTGTAAGTACTTGTACTTTGCAAAATTCATTTATCAAATATTGCAAATTGTCACAATTGTTTCTCATATCTGTACGATTCCACAACAGTGAATATTGCAATAACAAATTAAGCCCTTTCTCAAATTCTGCTGGAGTTTCCAGTTGTCTAGAATGAATTTTGGCAATTAAATTAGGTAACTTCAAAAAAGTAAATGCAATCCATTTAAGGTCATCTTCAAAGAGCCTGAACTATCATTAATGCCAACTAAACATGTACGAATTATTTCACAATATACTTGTGATAAATTAAAATTTAGCAACTTCTTAATAAGAAGTACCTGATTTATGAAATCATTTACATCACTAGCAGGATTTAAAATTGCATCCATACTAACAATCACATTAAGACTACATCCAGAAACTGGAAATTTTTCAGTTTTAGATATTTCTTTAAATGGTAATGTAGGTAAGATATCAACAGAAGATACAAAGTTCAAAGCACCTTCCATAACTTCTTTTGGAATGTTTATTCCATGTGGAACTTCATTAAGTTTTCCTTTAAGTTCCTTATGTTTTTGTGCAATTTTTGAATACATATCCTGATCTTCAAACTTACCTACATATAACAAAGATTTAATAAAAGCTGAATTATTAAAATAAAAAGTGCTTCACAAGACTTTTCCATTATAGATATGTGCTCAGGATTTTGCTTCTCCTCTATCAATTTATCAATTGATTTATGAATACATGTGTACAACCAATGTGTAACAATTACAACAGCTTTGCATAATGCAATACATTCTTCCTCGTTTCCATGACAGCCAATTCTTGATTGAAACGACTTTAGCAAATCTAACAGAGATATTACACAATTAGGTCGGTCAAAACCTTGAAATCTCCCAATACTTGATAAAACAGCACCATATGAAATGACTTGACTATTCATTGTATACACCAAGTAAGACATAAAATTTGGATTTGGATATGGTCCCACCAGTGCTTGTTGAAGAATACAATCTGATAAATCATAAACATCTCCACTTACACCACGAGGTAACACAGTTTTAATATTAATACCCCACATAACATCATTCCATCTTTCTTTAAAGGCCTGCATTAAAAGGGACCTTATTCTTTGAGTTTTACTGGTATCCATGGTGAAAATATGTTCCTGATAAATATATGACTAGAAACTATCCTGAAAGAATAAAAAAAATAATAAATATTCTGTATCTAAAATACATCAAAATATGTAATTAAAATATGAAAAATAAAAAATTTAAAGTTTTATAACTCTGATTTGTAAATTAACATTAATTAACTGAATCTGTATAGTAAACAATCTGTCATAGAATTTACTGAAAACTAAATATTTCAGGCAGTATTTGAAGTAATACAATACTAATTCTGCTAATGTCTCTAGGGTTTGAAACTAGATATACAAGATAAAGTATGTTAAGCAAATTACATATAAATCTGCCTAGTTGTTTTAAACTAATAATTTCATATAATTTTAAATAATTTTCATATTTGTGAAAAGATAAAATATGAATGAATATTTTAATTTTTAATACAAAGATGTATTTGCTTAAAAAAGCAAAACTGAACTGCTGCATTCATTAATAAATATTGAAACTTGTACTTTGCAAAATTTTAATTTTAAAGACATTGTAAATATTATCATAAAGTACAGTTATTAGCATTATATTAAAAATTAAGCCTTAAAAAAACAATGAAGACTGTCAATTTAATAAGGGTTTATGCTATAATAAATAAACCTTTCAATTTATCTCAGTCAACAAAAATTACTAAGAAATATATGAAATACATATATTTTCTAGCAACACTCTACACTGAATATACTCAACATTCTGAAATATGTTATGAAATACAAAAATCAATAGGATGAATAAGTAAATGATTAAACACAAGTCAACAAAATTAGGGTTTCATTAATATACACTAGTGCAAAACAGCTGCAGTAAAAAAAAATTTTATTACACTCAAAATGATTAAAAAAAAAAGTGTTTTGTAATTTATTTTTTTAATCCTTTATTAAATAAAATGCATTAGCCAAAAATATCCAACAAAAGAATATTATATAAGATCAAGGAGACTTAGTTTTTGCTTACGATATATTCAAAAAATACCAATAATAAAATTATAGAATTATACCCATAATTACTATTTATCTTATTTCTATCAAAATATATATAAATTAAAAAATATATTACTATTATAAATATATTATAGACCAAAAATGTTTCATACTCAACAACAAATATAATGTTGTAATATTCTAAATTATCAAACTCACTGAAGCACATACATAAATTTTCTTCACATTTAGTTAATTTACATAACTAGTAATAAAAATGTATAGCAAAATAGAACTAAGAAAATAAATGACACTTTATATATATATTATGACCAGTTTCTCTTCAGTCAAGCTGGTATGAATAGGCATCAAACTGAAAAGTAATTTTAAACATCAAAATAAGTACTTTACAAAAATACTTTAATATGGTAGAATTAGTTGCCAGTTCTCTATTACAAAAATATAATTCTAAATTTTATATGGAAAAGTGAAAATTTCATATAAATTAAAAAAAATGGTGAATGTTTCACAAATTAAAATTACATGTACCATTAAAACAAGTAATACAATTTAAATTTAATAATTGCATCCATAAAAAATGTCAATTATTTTTCACTTTATGGTTTAATTTCCCCATTCTTCATTTTTTTTTTTTTTTTTTTTTTTTTTTTTTTGCTGAGCTGATAGCTGAACTTTCAGTTCAATAGTTCATGGGTTCAAATTCTATTTTTCACTTGGACATTCATAGGGATTCAAAATCTACTTCAAACCATATGTCCCAGTCTAATCAGCCCTGGTGTGTAAAAAATTATCATTGAGTGTCAAACCAACTCAGCATGTTGTTTTTTTTTTTCATACAAGTACTAATCCTAGATGAAATTAAAGTTTACAGCAGATTCCAAACCACTGCAAAATCCATTATCAACAAGAAAGTAAAATCATTGAACAATTGAGTTGGAGGTCAAAATGATAAATATTAGAGCCAATATTTTTGTTTTTTTTTTAAATCTTATGCTGTTATTTTTTAAGCAAAAAAGAAGAAAAAAATTTGTTAACATGGGTTGGGATTTATGAACTGGTAGAAAAACATAAAAATATAAATTCATAAAAATAATCACAAAAATGTTCACTTAAATTTTTTGTACAGTTCACATTCTAATAATTTTTTAAAGAACATCAGTACAATGAATAGCAAATATTTTATTCAGATGATTTGAGATTCCCTATTACTATAATTGTTTTAAAAATTTTGAATGTTTATAATTCACAAGTGCCCATTTAATTCTGAAATATTCAAAAATTTAATTTCCATTAGCTCTTTATGACAACTTGCTATTTCTAAAATAATTTTAAAATTGTGTATGGAAAACTGAAATTAAAAAAAAAATCAGGATTTTACATTCGATTTCTGTATAAGTATGTTCTTTATAAAGACTAGTATATTTTTGAATGCTGCATAATGAATGAGGTTCAAAATTACTAATATGCATTAATATAGATTATATTAACATGCAATTTATATACACAATCAAAACAAATCAGTTACCAAAACATTACTTATATTTACTTGAAAAACTGATTGATTGATTGACGATTGATTTTGTAAGGTTTACTGATGCAAGGTCCAATAGTGGACATTTCTGCACCGTACAATATTTAAAACTGAAGATGAAAATTCTGTGTTAAGAGACTAGTCATATGTATATAATGGAATGTGTAAAAAGTTTAAGGAAAGCATATGTAAAGATTATTTTGGATAAAAAATCTTAAATGGAATTCAAGAAACCTATTGCACGTAAAAATGCAAACAAATTTCTATGTAGTTTAAACCCAATCAAGTCGGATAAAATTAAATTTGTGGTATTAAAAAATACAATGCGTAAATCATTGAAATTAGGACAGACAATTAAAATGTGATGTACCGTATATGGTACATTACACATGCCACAGATTGGAGCACTCCGAGACAAGAATAAGTGCTTGTGTGTAAATCTAGTATGTCCAATACGAAGCCGTGTGAGTTTTACATCAACTCTTCGCATGGGAGCAACTGGGAATGGAAGGATGTGAGAGGATATACTATATAATTTATTGTTTTTCTGCAAGTCCCATGTTTTTTGCCAGTGGGAGAAAATGAAATCTTTGATAATTTGCTTAATGTCAAATAATGTTAATGGAGTATGCAAAATGTCAGAGGCATTTTTAGCAGCATTATCAGCAAGTTTATTCCCAGCAATACCAACATGACTTGGAACCCAACAAAATAAGATGTCAAATCCTTTATTTTTCAATATATTTAATATATCCAATATTTCCATAATAATTGGATGACACTTATCATTAAAATGATCTAATTGCATGACCACACTCATGCTATCTGTATAGATACAGTATTTTCGATAAGGGCTAGAATGTATTATTTCTAGAGCATGTTTAATAGCAACAGCTTCGGCTGTATACACAGAATATGATGCATGCAGTTTATAGCTGTAAACTGTATTTCCAACAACAATACCACAACCAACATGACTACTTGATTTTGAGCCATCTGTATATACAGAGATGTGGGAGGAATAATGAGAATGAATGTGTGAAAATAATTGTTGCAAAATAAGGGGAGATGTAACTGATTTATTGTATCCAGTAAAGGGTTTGATTATATTGACAACAGGAATATTCCAAGGAGGAAATCCTAGAGCATCTGTAGCTTGAACATGTAAATCAGGAAACTGAGATGAAGACAGGAATGAATTTGTACGTTCATAAAATGGTAATATGTTATGTGGTCGTGCATTATATAGCCTTCTTAAAGAGGGACGGACAAGTAACCATTGATCTCAAAGGGTGTTGCGATACTGATAGCATTTTAAAATAGTAATGTAGAGAGAGTTGCTTACGTCTCAGATCAAGAGGTAACTGGTTGCAAATTACATAAAGGCTATGGACAGGAGATGTCCGGAATGCTCCAGAGCAGATTCGTAAAGCTGAGTGATGAACAGGGTCTAATTTGCGCAAAACTGATGATCTGGCTGATCCATAAACTACGCTACCATAGTCAATTCGCGATAGAATAACTGACTTATACACTCGGAGTAATGCTTTACGATCTGCACCCCAAGAGGTATTAGAGAGAACTTTCAGAATATTTAGTGATTTTTCGCATCTTTTGCGCAAATCTAAGATATGTGGTAGGAAGGTTAACTTTTTATCAAATATAAGCCCAAGAAATGATACCTGATTAACTACGGGAATAGTTGTGCCTGATATCTTAATTTCTGGATCAGGATGAGGCCCAGTTTTTCTGCAAAAATAGATACATTTGCTTTTACAAGGGGACAAAGTATGCCCATTTTCATTACACCAAGCAACTAGATTATTGACAGCAGTTTGTAATTGCCGTTCAATCAGTCGCATATTGGAACCTTGGCAAGAAATTTGGAGGTCGTCAACATATAAAGTTCCATGGACAGATGGTTGCAATACATGAAGAATGTTGCTGATGAAAATATTAAAAACAGTAACACTTAAAACACTTCCCTGAGGAACCCCCTCACATTGGATAAATGGATTAGATAAAACAGATCCTATACGGACATTAAAAATGCGAGAATTTAAAAAGCTCTGAATAAAAATGGGTAAATTTCTCTGAAATTAAAATTATACAAAGTTTGAAGAATTCCATAACGCCATGTCTTATCATGCTTTTTCTATGTCAAAAATTATAGACACGAAATGATGTCTCCGTACAAAAGCATTCCTAATTTGTGTTTCTAGGTATGCAATATTGTCCACAGTAGATCGACCTTTCCGGAAACCACTTTGATAAAGTGATATGTACTGATTGTCTTCAATTGCATAAACAAGACGGGAATTGACCATACGCTCCAAAGTTTTAGCAAGGCAACTTGTAAGCGCAATTGGACGATAGTTTTGAGGGTTAGCTGGATCTTTACCAGGTTTAAGAATTGGAATAATAATTGCTTTGCACCAGAGACTGGGATAGACATGTTCATTCCATATTCTATTGAATAGAAAAAGAATGTTCATTAAAGATTCATGATTAAGATGACAAAGCATCTTATATGAGATACCATCTGGTCCAGGACTAGTATTTTTAGTCTGGGACAGGGCTCTCTGCAATTCCAGCAAAGAGAAATTGCAATTATATGGATGTATGGCTTTATCATGAAACTTTATAGGTTCCTTTTCAGCTTGCTCTTTGATTCTGAGAAATTTAGGATTATAAGAGTCTGAACTAGATACCTTTGCAAAAGTTTCACCTAAAAGATTGGCGATATCATATTGAGAAGAAATTGTGTCAGCTCCTGTGCGTAGTATTGGGATAGGGAAGTCCCTATATAAACCACTGGAAGCTTTAACTTTCTTCCATAACTCTTTGCTGGAAGTTGATGATGTGATGGAGGAAACATATCTTATCCAAGATTCTTTTGACTATTTCGCCGTATTCGACGAGCAAAAGCTTTAGCTTTTTTGAAAGCCATGAGGTTTTCCATGGTAGGGCACCTGCGAAAAATTGCCCACAACTTCTTTTGTTTTTTGTATGATACTTGGCACTCACGGTTCCACCATGGTTTATGATATTTGCGTGGAATTGGGGAGCGCTTGGGAATTGTGTTTTTGGCGGCATCTAGAAGTGTATTAGTTACTTTTTGCACAGCATCACTGATATTATCACTTCTAACCATGCTGTCAGTAATAGCTGCTAAATGAGTGTAGAGAGACCAGTCTGCATGATGATAAGAATAAGAGGAGTGGAAGATTTGTGGTCTGCTTATACCAGTTTGATTTATAATTAAAGGAAAATGATCACTGTTATATAAATCCTTATCAACATTAAGATTTAATGAAGGTAGAATTGATGGAGAACAAATAGCTAAATCTAATGAATGAAAAGTTCTTGATGGTTGATGGAAATAGGTTATTTCTGTGGAATTTAGAAGGCAGATATTGTTATTAGAAATGAACTGTTCAATTATATTGCCACGAGGATTCATATTATCACTTCCCCATAAGGTGTTATGACCATTGAAGTCACCAAGTAGAATAAAGGGTGCAGGTAGTTGATCCAGCAAATTGTTTAAATCGCTTTCATGGATGATCGCATGGGGAGGTAAGTAAATGCTACAAATAGTAATGAGAGATGTAGAGTGTATGCGTACTGCAACAGCCTGTAATGAAGTGTTAAGGGAATGTATAGTGCTAGGAATATTACAAGATACAAGAATGCATACACCTCCAAAAATTGAATCATGATTAACATCTTTCCTCACACAATTATATCCATGCAATTTTAAACTGTACTGAGGTTTCAAAAATGTTTCTTGGATGACAAAACAAATTGGATTATACAGATTTATAATTGTTTTTATATCTTCTATATGAGTGCGAAAGCCTCGACAATTCCAAGAAACGAAGGTTCCCATTAAGCTCAGCTGAATGCTCCGGCATTGGAGCACGCCATCTGTGATTCAGATGAATCTCCACTTAGGAGTGTTTCATCATCTGATGGGTCTACATTCTTTATATCTGTCTTGGAGGCATTTGAGCTTCTTTTACTCTTTAAATATGATTTATGAAGCCCTTCTTTTGCATTCTTTAACTTTAGGGATCTTTGAAACTTAGATTTTATGAAAGACAGTGAAGAAATTCCTTTCGGAATTGGCGAGACATTTATGTTAGAAATATTTGAGGATAAGTTTGGAAAATTTAAGAAATCTGTTTGGGTACTGCAAGATTTCATGACTTTTTTAACTGCTTGTGAATAGCTAATACCTTGATTAGGGGTACGGGATGACACTGTTCGCCTGGCTTCAGAGTAAGATAAGTTTTGTTTTATTTTCACAGTAATAATTTCCTTTTCTAATATCCAGGTTGGGCATGATCGGGAATATGAAGGATGTTCACCACTGCAGTTGACACATTTTTCTTGTAATTGACACTGACTACTGTCATGTCCAACAGATGCACATCGAGCACAAGTCAAATGTCCCCTACAAGTAGTTTTTGCATGGCCAAATCGCTGACATTTAAAGCAACGTAATGGATTTGGCATGAAGGGGCGAACACTACAATTTAGATAGCCAGCTTTAATAGATTGAGGTAATATAGGAGTAGCAAACGTGAGTATAAGGTGTTTAGTTCTTATAATTTTACCCTCTCTTCTGATTGTAATGCGCTGTACACGTTGTAATTTTTGGTCAACAAGATTATCCAAAATTTCCTCCTCTGAAATATTATATAGATCATCTGCTGAAATTACTCCCCGTGTAGAATTTAGCCTACTATGAGGACATACCATAACATCTATATTACCAAGGCATTTTAGTTTTAGGATGGCTTTGGCCTGTTCAGTTGATAAAACTTCAACTAAGAGATCACCAGATTTCATCTTGCAAACATTTTTTACATTTCCAACAGTACCAATAAGACACTTATTAATTAAGAAAGGAGAGACATTGTCAAAATTGCCCTCAGTTCTTTTAATAACAAAATATTTCTGATCCTGTATCATTTGTTGCTCCATAGGGAGTATAGAATTAGAAGTACATTCCATAGAAATAGGTTAATTACTTCAAGGCCTGACTGCCCCACCCACCATCGAGCCCAACAAGGGGATGCAGTATACCTGCATCAGTGCTAGCCAGACCTTATACGCTTTCGATATATCCCTGACGTGGCCTCCACCCTTATCGAGTCACACAGCAGATATATGATCGCTTGATCCATGGAAGCCGATTGGCATGCTGAGGACCACAACACACCTCCCGTTTACCTGAAGCAGAGGCCAAAGTGATATGTTGGTCTCTGAGAGCCTCAATCACCAGGATCCTCCTTTCCAGGGACACGGGTCTCCACGCATGGCAAACACGCGGGTGATTTAGTCCCCAAAAGAAGCTAATAGCAACAGTGCGGCAATAGCTACTCAAAGGGAGCCCTCAACCTCTTTCGAGGCAACCACACTGAGGGAGAAAAGGAAGAAAAAGCAGCAGAGTAAAGGAGAGAAGAAAATAAAGATGAGGAAAGATCACTAGGGTACCTCAGGATTGTGACACCAGTGTTTACCTAAAGAAGGTAAACCCCCTGAGGGGTTGAAAAACTGAAATTAATGGCTATTCAATGTTGTTAAAATGCTTATTCTACTTTTGATAAAACACTGGCAACAACAATGATAATAAAATTGGAAAATTTAATGATTACTTAAATGAATAAAGAATTAAACATACAAATTTTAAAACAAACTTAAGTGCATTGAATGTGTTAATAAAATTAAGGCTATCAAATTTTTTCACATATATTCTCTCTTTCCCTATATATATGAGGAAAAATTGAACTATATATAAATATATAGTTAAATTGCACTTAAATTAAAATCTAATCTTATATTTTAAAATATGTAGTACAGTTAAGACTTAAGAATAAATTGAATAAAGTTTAGTATTATTTAACATTGTTTGTTAAACTATTCATAGACAACGTAATTACACAATTTAGTCAAATTAATAAACTTCATACAATTTATAGTTTAGTTATGATTTTCAAAGAATATACTTCATTAGGCTCTTTTTCATCCTCAAAAGTAAAATGCACTTATTCTTAAGAGTCTCATACAAAAATTCAAATTAAAACAAAACAACTAAATCTATTTGAATGAAATTTCTATAACTTATTAAACATATTCAAGTATAAAATAGCAGAGAAAAGATACAATTATTTATTGATAGAAAAATTTTTTCAATAAGAAATATAATCAAATTAATTAAAAATACATAACCAACAATAATGATTCGACTAGTAAATATTATTAATTTTAGCAGAGTTGTTACAATTTTGAAAAAAGAAAAAAGCAAACCAGAAAGATTTCTAAGAATGTTTTCTAGATTCTACAGTAAGTTCAAATCAGAAGACTGCAAAAGCATTTGGAAGATTTTATCTCCTCAAAAATATTTTACAACAAGAGATTAACATACCAGTTCATTGTTATCAATAAAAGCATCAGAACTTATGGCTACCAGAAATAAAGGAGTATATTGGTCTAGAATAATAACAAGTTCCTATTGTCGAAGAACAATAAAGGGAAGCAAGTTTGCTTTCAGATAGTGATCCTTGCCCCAAATTATCACAGAAGTATTATAGACGTTTTTCATTTATCTTATGCATATATAGTATACAGAATTTTAAATATCTTTATATTCAAGAGAATCACCATTTAGAACAAATTGGAACATAAGTGAAGAAAACATAATTCCCTTTAATATAGTCTGAAATTATTTCCTGTAACGTTTTTATCTCAGAGAAGATGATATAACACGACAATGAGAAAAAAAAATTGAGAATACACAGATACTGACCATTTGGCAAGCAGATGATACTCGTAAAGTTGTTTATGTATAGTTAATGATTATATCACAATTCTTATTAATGTTGCAATGCTTGAAACAAATTTTAAGATTAAAACCATTTGGTAACAGATTGCAAATAAAATTCTGTGAAAAACTGATATAAGTATTAAATCTACTATCAAATCTTTAACATTATACATTCATTCTGATAATAATTTCACAAACAAAGTGAAATAATTCTTTACATTTAACGCTTGGCAAACAAAGACACTGGCTCTTTAGGAACTTTACATATCCCATAATATATCATTAATCAGATGTCACTCCAGATAAATTATAGAAAGTTGGTTAGGTTTTATAGTGCAAAATCCAAAATAAGCTAAAATGCACTCACTACAAAATAATTTAAATTTTAAAAAAAATAACCAAGCATTAATTAAAACCTACTTAAGTAGGCTTTAATTGTTGCTAAGAAATTAATTATCTTGCATAAATAAAATTAAATATATATAATATATATACATACATACATAAGCTTAAAAAGAAGGCCAGTACTTTAGAGGTAGTGCTTCATAGTCCCAAGGCACAGGTTCAAGCTTTGATTTTTGAGCTGGGCAAGGTTGATCCAGCCTTTCATCCCTTCAGTGGGTTAATAGTACCACATATGCTTGGGAACTAAACACTGGGGGTTTCACGCGTTAGGTTATCTACCTAACCAGAGCATAGGTTTCACCCTCCCTGGGATTGGTCAAGAAAACAGATATGGGCATTGTAGGACTTGGTCCACATCGGGCTGTCATGCCAAAGGTTTAAATTTTTTTTATAAGATTAAAAAAGGATGTATAAATTGATAAACATTATAAAAATACTTGTATAATTTAAAATTAAATAAAATGTATAAAACCAATCAATCTTAAAAAATATTATGATGTGTAGTTCATTTAGAAGATCAGATAGAGTTAGAAATTAATATTAAAAAAGGTAAAATGCTGATTGTTGAAATCATCACAAGAGATTAAAATATAATAAACTGAATACAATTCTACCCCTGTTTCCCACTACAAGTTTAAAATTATTTAAAAACAAATGCTTGGTGTGAAAAGTGTCCAATATTAGGGCAAATTAATCTGACATCCACATTTTGTAGTGGTAAAATTAGTAATGAAGTGAGATAAGGGAAAACGATCCACAGTTTGCAGCTCACCTACAGTGCCCAAGTCTTGTCAAAGAGAATCAATGAATTTCGTAACACCTGTAGTGAAGTCAATTCAACATAGCTACTGCATTCGGCCTTCTTGTTGCAACTAAGGCCTACGTGACTTGGGATCTAACAAAATAATATCTTCTACCTACAAGGGACTCTAATACTCCAAAAATTCTCCATGCAACTGGATAGCATAAAAAGTTATAGTTTGCAAAACTTCTAAAACACTCAAGTTGTCAGTGCACACATAGAATTTAAAATACTTTGATGTTTTCAATTACTAAAGAACTCTATGTGAAGCTGGAGCTTTGACAGTAAAGATTGAGCAGAACAGATGGTTGCAATTAAAGATATTATTGTCAATAAATACTTCACAACTAACAAACTCTTCTGTTTTTGAATCCTCTGTATACATTGGGTGTACAAAACTTATTGACACTGATGAATTGTGTGCATAGAGTGGTTTAAAAACAGTATCAAATTTTTTGGTATCAAATTTTTTGTACTGAACAAAGAAGTAAATCACAATTATTCTTAACAGCATATTATTCTTAACACAATATTAACAGATATTTAGATTAATCCAAACATCACATAGGTCAAATAGTAACATGTGGTATTCAGCACATGTGAGAATAGGTGGCCTGTTCAATAAACAAGCATCATAGTCTCCATAGAGCAGGATTAAAAGTAATGTAACAAAAGATATGAGGATCAGACATGATCTTAAAATAGCAATTGAGAGACAGCTGTATTCTTCTCAGGTCTAAATATGTTTCTTTTCACACCACATATAGACTCTAGATGGGTGATAGGTGAGAATGCATCAGAACATATCTTTAAAGCAAATGAGCAATGTACAATCTGTATAAAATAGGTCTGACAGACTCATGCGCAATAAACATAGTCAATACAACATAAAATTACTGACTGGTATAAACTTTACAGAAGAACATATGATAAGAAATCTAAAATGCATTTGAAAGCACCTTGACAGAATATTTTAAGTGTGAACATTTATTTCTTCTGTAGATAAAACATACTGAAGAAATGTTAACGTCCAGTCTCTCATCACAAAGAATTATATCTCGCCAACCACAGAACTGGATGTATTATTTATGTTGATCACTAGAGCTTCGTGAAGACTAGTCTTTCAGAAATGAATGCAGCCACTCTTACTTGGAGATAAAGTATGGCCACTCTCAACACACCATGCAGCAAATTTATAATTACCCAATTAGATGCATAGTTGACCATTGACGAGATAATTGCAGATCATCCACATAAACCAAGTGATATATTGGAAATGAAAGTTGATGGACAATATTGATGAAAAGATTAAAAATGGTAGCATTTAAAACTGAACCCCGAGACACAACCTCAGTTTAAATAAAAGTATTAGACAATGAAAATCCAATATGAAATAATAAACATGATTGCATAAAAAATTTTGCAGGAACATCAGAAGATTATCCTAAAAGTCAAAACTATTTGACATCTGCAAAATTTCATATATAGTTAAATGTTTCATATAAACAATGTTGAAAAAAATGGAAACCAGATAATTCCTTCACATATAAGAGTTGTGTATCTGAATTTCAAAATAAGTAATGTCATCAAGAATAGATCTTTTGGAAAAGCCATTCTAATATTCAGAAACACATTTTTATTTTTATAAGACATATATGAGATACCATGTAAAATACAATAAAGTCTTACATAAGCAACTTGTAAGAGCTATTGATCAATAATGTGGATAGTCCTTACCAGGCTTAAGGACTAGAATCACTTTAGCTATGTTCTGAAATGTTGTAAATTTATTTTCAATTCAGATCCTGTTGAACAAATGCAGTCAGTTTAATAGAGGGCATATATTTAAATGCAGAAGATTGTGATAGGGACTTGATAGAATCAGCTGAATGGTATTATTAATTCACAGTACTGCTTTCTTGAATTCCAACTCCTGAAACTCTAGAGCAAAGATTGTCTGTGATAAAAATGAATAGAATGATATACTTTCTTAAATTACCAATTGCTACAATATAAAACTACAATGATTTCCCTTAGTTCACAAGATATGAATTACTTCTTTTTTGAGATCATTATCTTAGAAAAATGTTTTATGAAAGGAAATTGTAAATTACTGCACATTTTTTTTTTTTTTTTTTTTTTTGCACAATAAGATATACAGCAACAAAAATTAAAAAAATAGTTCTAAAATATAAAAAAGTGGTAATTTGTTACTCTATGGTGGTCATTTGCAAACGAGGGCTGATGAAACCCCAACCTATGTTTTTGAGTGGATTCTGAGACACTATAAACATCTAGCCCCAAAAAGGGATTAAAGACCAACTGTCGAGCCAAAGGCAAGAGTAATAACTATTTGGCTATTAGCTCAGCTGAAAAAGCGATAAATTTTAGGAGCAGAAATAAATTGAAAAGCATGTTTCAAAGAAAAAATATATTACTGAAAGTTGATATACCTGTATTCATCAAAATATTCTCCATAATTATCTAAACTTTTCACTACTGTATAGGAAACTGACAAATGCCAAAAACATAAAATTATGTCTTTTGACATGCTGAAGTGTTATATTCATTTTTGTACTTCATTAACAGTCCAGAAGAGAACAGAAAATAAGCATTTTTAATCTATCTAAAGAAATGATAATCCGAATGGAGTATATACTGAGTTTAGTGTCATGGTATTTTATTATGGAATGTTCCCAACTAAGTGTTTTTTACTTGTCATTAACCAGTTTGACAACTTTCTGATGTCACATTTAGTTCTGTATGTCAAGGGGCAAGCAAGAATGAATTTGCCAGAAAACTGATGCCTGCAAAATCCTGGCAAACAAGTGACATCAAAAAACGTCACAAAACAGGTGTTCCGATAGAATATTTAAGTTTCCCAGAAAGTAAGAAATATCTCTCAGATCACCAGCAACAAAGCAAATTATTTACTTCTTCCTTTTGTTTCTTTTTTCCTCCTTCAAAATAATGTTTGCAGTGAACTTTTATCAATATTTTATGAAATTTAATTCAAGAAAAATCTACGCAAAGTTCATTAAATTAATTTTTGAATATTACTTTTTTACTAAAAATTAAATTATTTATTAATGATAAAATAAAAAATTTTATTTCATAAAATTATATAGACTAAAGATATCTGTGGAATTCTAATGATAGAACTTATTTTGACAAATGTAAAAAATTTTCTACTCCAGGAAATAAGTCATGTTTTAAAAAACTTTTGAAGAATCTGAGATGTGTTATAATATGTATTAATACTGAACATGGATTTTTTTATGAGAAGGAAATAAATTAAAATTCAAAATTTAATTTTTTTATATTTAAATATATCCTTAAATTACTTTAGATGAAATACACTGAAGAACATACTCTATAAATGAATATACTGTATTTAATATTATTGAAAATATTGATTTTGTGTTTATATATATATATAAATAAAGCAGCAATTTTGCTATATATTTTATGTTGCTGAGGTTGATTAGGTGTAATAAATTTTTACGAAAATAAGTTCAATATTATATTTTAAAGAAATTTAGAATCAAACTAACATTTATTAACAATTATATATATATAAATATATATTGCTTGGAAAAATAAAATTTAAATATAAAGATACCATATAAACATTCTTTTTATTGAAGATTAAGCTCTTAGAAAGCATTTATTGAAGTCTGTATGTCCAATTACCATTTATCTTTGATCAAACAGCTAAAAGTATAGGATATATATATATATACATAGAAATTTAATAAAAATTAATTATCATTGCAGAAAAAGGGTAAAAATGTGCTTTTGGTCCCCTGCTTGGCACATTTTCAAAAAGTCGCCAACTGGCGTGTTTTTGCGCATTGTCTCGTGGCGTTGAATGCTTTATGACACTACAAAAAAATGGTGTTTTTATGGCAACAAAACCAAAATACATGTTTTTAACGAATTTCACTGGTATGGTATCGAAAATAAAAACAATGTTTTTTTTACGAATTGTATAACAAAAAATACACATATAATTACATAACAAAAAAGACAGGATTGCCACAAGGAATGCATTTAGGGTAAAATACTCAGGGTTACCATACTTTGCACCTCTATCGCCCATTTGGGGAGAAAGGGGTACCCAAACCACAGCTTTATCAAAATATTTTAATGCTATTTGATCTGTGTTGATAATTTGTTTGCTATTTATTTAAAGACATAGTTATTTTTATTTAAAGATTTATAGTTATTATATAAAATTATCTCAAATATTTATTTTAAAAATTTAATAATATATTCAATGTACTGATGTAATTTAATGTATTTGATTAAATTTAGAATATGAAATATACACAATAGTATACATTTCATAATCAAAATTTAGATTTGTTGAACAACATTAGTTTACAATATTTTCAAAAATATTATTTAAATAAAAAATGTTAAGAAATTACACATTCTGTGAGTTACAACATAAATAAATTAGTATACATATATCAGATATCTGGATTAATAAATAGCAAAATTTGACAAAACTGATATTGCTCATCAATTAAAATGTAAATAAAAATTCAATATGATGTAAATAGTTTCATTGGTTCAACAAAACAACGACTTTACATAGTCACATGACATCATTATCTACTCTTTGCAACTTCATGAAAAATTCTCCAAGCAAGGTTTCACTGGAGAATTCACCAGTAGTTTGTGCCTGGCCTATAATCAATAAGCAATTACATAAAAAAACAAACCTTTCTAAGTAAATTTAAGTTTTCTAAGTGATTTCCTGTTTCAGATATAGCAATTATTATTTATAGCACACATAGAAGTTACACTTAGTTCCAGTAAATCATGAACTAGTATAATCTTCTCATTCCTCCAAATGCAAAGAAAAGATTTCATGTAGTAGATAGTTTACTTGGAATTTGATAATATTGCTTGATTCGCAACTGCCCAATAGTTTGTTTCTCAGATTGACACGAATATAAATTTTTCCTTCCCTTTTATAATTTTCCACAACACAGATTTCCTACATTCTCTGATTAGCAGATTCATTAATATCAACGCATATCTATGGCTGTCCCTCTTGCTCAACAAATACAACAACCATCTTGGAATTCTGAATCTGTTCAATGCACATACGAAGCAATTAGAAATCGATTCAGTTAAACAATACATTTTAGTATGCGTTTGGCATGGCCTAATTTTGTCTCCAATCACTACTCAAATTTCTTACCAGTTTAAATTAAAAATTTCTGTTATTACCATAAATAATACTTGAAAATATAAAATATCTAAATTTTTTTAATGCAAAGTAAAATTTCACACAATATCTTTTGATTTGTAAGAATCATGATATAAACAAGGAAATGTAGAATCAGAAATTGAGGCTGACAAATATCAAAGATATAAAAAAAAGCTTTTAAATTAAATAGACAGTTAAAGAAAATACTGTATTTATCCTTGCTTACTTAAGTTTTTCATAGTTAGAGAATAAAATACATGGTAAAATTTAAATATCTTATAATTTATACTAATATGTATTGATAACTGAATTCATGTACCAAAAACCTAAATTATAATTTAATATAATTCTCAAATTTATAAACATTTTAACCAGCTCTAAGAATACTGAAGTTTATTTGTATTTTATTCCCTAAGCATTTTGTATGCTTGAATGATAAAAATAGTTGAATTTTTCTCTCAAACTCAAAAAGGCGAAATTTTATACATGAAAATTGGAATAAAAGATAAGAAAAATTAGTTCAATAAAAATAGGGATTATGCAATCAGGATAAAAGATATACAAATGAATTTCAATGATAAAACATTATTGATATCAGAATAATATCTTAGGCATCATAAATAACACAATAGTACAATTAATATTAAATAAAACTAAAATCTCCAATAATTTAAATAGAACAAAATATTTAAAAGAAGTATTTCTCCCTGTCAAACCCAACATATGGTGCACATATAGAACGTATTTTATGACAGTTGGCTGTTAATTTGTATACTTTTTCATTAAAATAATAGAATAAAAAATTTTCAGAATGCTGAAGTTTAAATTTTTTTTAAGTCTTCAAAAGCAGCTATTTAAATAAAAGTGACTGGGTAAAATTTCGATAACCGATTCTAATTGACATACAAAAAAATAAGAAATCCAAATAACACTAGTAAAACATATGTACATCAAAAAACGAGGTATATATATGATTTTCATCACATTACTTACTTTTCACAGTAAATAGATATAAATTATTTTCCTAACAAGCATACATTCTGAAAGGAAAAATAGAACTTTCCGCTGAAATCGAAAATTCTTAAATGCGCGGAAAAAGCCGGTTGCAACTAAGTATGCACTAACCACTAAACTGCTGTTTTCTAATTATAGCTCAACTTACATCCACGCCATGAATTGATAGTATACACTGACGTCATGAACGACCTAGCAACAGTAACTAAATTTTTTTATGCAAAATGTGGCAAAAGAAGTTATTTTTGGATAACTAGTTATCGACGTTACTTTCTAAAAAAATATCATGATCTATCAAGCATTTTCTAATAAGTTATTCCAAGAAATCCCTTCATTTTGGCCTTCTTAGAAATTATGAATTCGTAGGGTGACAAAACTGGTTGTTGATGTTCTCGTGTGCCAGCTAGGATGGCAAATTGGATTGCGCTGCTCCACTTTTCCATCTGAACCTTATTTGGTGTGGAGTCCTACTTCTTCAGTACACACATTTACCATAAGGAACCTTTTATAGGGTAGGCAACCATTCACATCTTTTCCACACACAAGGAAAGAACAAAGACAGGATAGAGAGAGAGAGAGAGAGAGAAAGTACATCCATGCCTGAACCGGGATTCGAACCCAGGATTTCCCTATCCTTAATGAGACACGCTAGACAAATTGCCGGCTACAAAACTGTTTTTTTTTTCTGAGGAAATGAGGTGTAGGATGAATTTTAGTGACTGAGCATCAAAAATCACCTAATGAAAGAAATTTTGATTTTTTATATTTTATATTCAATTTTTTTAAGAATTTCCTGCTTTATACTACGAAGGTACGGCATTTAAGTCTAGACTGATTTTCATTTACTTATTTTTTTTAATTGCAATGGATTAAATTAATTTTAGGTATTTTTCACAGTCAATTGATTTTTCTCAATGATCTTAACTGCCTATTAATAAAGTCTTTATTAGTTTAATGTATAAAATATACCTAAATTTGATTTTTTTAAACCTATCTTAATTCAGTTTCTTACAAACTATAACTGATTTTTCTTTTACACGAAGGAATTGCCGTTGAATATTTGACTTATGCTCAAATAAATCTTAAAATACATCTACTTGAAAAAAGCATTTCTCTAATTAAAGGCACAATATAATTAAAAAGTTGAATTTTGATTTAAATTTTTTAATTTTACTTTCTTATCAACGTATGAATGTAACATTTTTATTCATTAATATTTATTAACACGTAATCATTATTTATGGTAACATTAGTTACAAACCCTCGAGTTTCAAGTCTTAAAATCATAGTAATGAAAATTTAACCTGCGATATATACTAAACTAACAAATATTTAATAATTAATTATATTTTATTATTTCATATACACTCGTATCCATGAATTAAGGATAATGCAAGTTCAGTCCAAGAAAGAGACAGAAGCAAAACGAATGTGACTTATTTGTAAAGTCTATTTATAAAACAAAAGGTAAAGAGCAAAAAAGATGCTATGTTTCACATCATTGATAAAAATTGCAATTTTTTTCTCCCTGAAGGAAATTTAAAAAAAGAACCTATTTATAAAAGTTAATATAACATGGTTGGTATGATGTGTAATACTTATATAGTATGTCCCCAGACGTTGCAATACAGGCCGTACAACGCTTAAACGTGCTGAGTATCAAATTATCTATCTGATCTTGGGGAATATTGCACCGCTCATCAATCAACGTTCTCCGAAGTTCCGGTAGACATGTGCGAGGGGGTTGACAGACTGCAATTCATCGGCAAAGTATCTCCCACACATGATCTATTGGATTTAAAGTCCGGTTAATATGCTGGTCAATCCATACTGATGATATCCTCCGATTGAAGATATTCATCTACAATGTTTGCACGGTAAGGACGGGTGTTGTCATCTATAAACAGAAATCCAGCAACCATGGCGCAGCGAAACAAACGTACTTCCCAAACGAACTATCCTGCACCATCATAACGGTGTGGTACAGTGGTGTTCCCTTGATAGTAACGGGTACCTGGCCCTCTCCATATGAAAGACCTGCGAGAGTCATACTGATAGCTAAACCTGGTCTCGTTGGAAAACATCACACAAAACCACTGTTGCAGTGTCCGCAATGCATGCTCTTTACTCCAGGCTAACCGCTGGCGACAGTGAATTGCGGTAAGTGTAATACATCTGACAGGCCTACGAGCATATAGACCAATGTACCCTAAGGCCTGCCTTGAAACTGTAGTACCAATAGCTAAAGAGAGCTGACGAGACAGGTCTGATGCTTTCCTCTGTCTCTTTCTTTTGGCAGTAACTGCTAAATACCGGTCCTCATTCGGCGTTATAACTCGGGGTCAACCGTAGCATCTACTCATATTACTATTCTCTTGGAACCGTTGTTAAAGCCTGGAGATGACAATCTGGGCGATTCCAAGTCCCTCGGATGCTTCCAGCTCTGTGCGTCCACATTCCAGGTGGCCGATAATTCTACATCGTAAAACATCATCCAAATGCTTTCTTTGTGCCATGACTATGCGGTTACTGCACAGAAAAGCTTTTAAAGCGCTTGTAAACAATTTTACTTCTTTACAACAATTCCTTATATACCCTTCTCTTACACTCTCATCATTGTGACGTACTATCGGCGCCATCTGGTGGTTTCTTATAATTTGCATATTATTCTTCTTGATGTGTGTGATAATTCTACATGTGAAATTTTAATTTTAGAATTCAATTTCTGTGTGATTCTGAATTATCCTTAATTTATGGACATGAGTGTAAATTTCCCTTTAAATATCTAAATTTTTACTTGAATTTTAGTTTTTATATAAATCATCTGCGTAATAAAAAGAAAATTGAATATATACAGATGTCATATACTATAAAACTACCATTTTATAAACATAAATATAAAATAATATTTTGTTTAAAAATAAAGTATTGTCGCTGTAAACCTTAATATTTCGCACCTACGAGAAGCAAATCGAATTTAGGAATTTGCCTTTCTGATAAGTTATAGCATTTTACTTTGTATACATGATTTTACAATTTTATGTAACTCAATTGTGTGTGAAATTTACCTTAAATATTTTTGCTAAAGGAAATTACTCCTCTCGGGGAAGTAAAAATATGAGAGCTATGTGGTATTCATAAAATGAATTCAAAGTACTAGCAATTAAACTGTACTTTTAAATAATTCAGATGCAATTTTTACTATTGACACAATGCATGAATTTAGAATTTTTAAAACTATTTGCATTAAAAATATTTTTTTTGTCATAAATGCAGGATTTTATGTATTGATAATTTTTTTTTAATTTGTGTTGTTTGGTTTGAAAGTATCTTTGGATATCATGAGAGCTTAAATAAATTAAATTAATAAACAGATTTAACATTTTTACTTTCCATACTTCACATACAAAAAGCAGTTATTACTTTTCATTTCGTTTTATGACAGTTGCGGAATATATGCTATAGAATTACATATTTATTTATTTATTATAATCTTTCAAAAAAAAAAAAAAATCAATGTAATTTGTACGCGAAAGAATCGTAATTCTTACTCGTTTGAAATTTAATTGAAGAAATGTTACCTTAATATGTAAAAGTCTAAAGTGATTTTTTTAATAAATATAATGCAAATATCTTCGATTATTATCAAACCAATCTTTTTTTTTCAAAATCCTCATAAGATTATAATTAAAATTACAATTGGGAATTTCGGAAAAAATATAATCAACTGTTAGATAATTTCTTTTACAGTTATATAAAATTAAATATTAAAAATCTTATCAATAAAGTTGATTCTATTTAAAGAATTTAATTGAAATTATATTGGAATATAAAACTACAAGATAAGTAATTTTATGAACAATTATTTTTGTGTCTTAATTGTAAAATATCAAACATAACTTGAAAAATAAATAATGGAAATCTAAATTTTGCTGCAACAGTACTTAATCTATTTACATTTTGTAATTTTATTTTAATATATAAATTAAAAAATAAACTTACAAATATATTAAAATTAATTTAAAATATGTAATTTTGCAACACTTATAATATCAAATTTCTTCATAACTATCCCAATTACTTTACAAAACATTTAGTGATACATCTGAATAATTGTAAAACAATAATAATTTTTCTGCCAACACAAATATTATAAAAGGCCTTTCTTTAAAAAATATAATGAAATTCATTTATTAGAATATACATCAATTACTGTTTTGTTACTGTAAAATAAATACATTTTACAGTCCCAAAGATGTATTAAATGCAAAAATTATATATTATAATATAATAATTTAATTATCTAAAATATTCTGATAATATTAACTATTATTTTAACATAATTATGATATTTTAACAAATAATAAAAATGATAACATCAAATACACATTTTTATATACTATAAATTTTCAAAGTATATCCAAATTTATTTGAATGATATATACATTTCTTTTAATTTTTAAATAATTATTTTTCCTCTCAAAATTTGACATAAAATTGAAAATATTTCACGCCAGATTTGATTTTTGAATATAATTTCGAGTTTGTAAAAAATTTTTCAGCTTAATAAAAATTTTATTAAAATTCATAAGAAAAAATAAAATTTAATAAAAAGCTGAAGATAAACAAAATGCTCTCTCAATATTGTTATAAAATGTATCTTTACCTATTATTAGAAATGCTTTCATCGTTTTCACCATGAAATCTATATAATCATAAATCCACTTTCTGCTTTTCAATAATTAATTTCACCTCTTTATTGTGCAGGGACGAAGAGGACACATTCATTACTTGCTAAGCAACGAAGAGGTCCAAGCGAGAGTTTGGAATGTGTTCTTGTACAAATATAACAACTGGAGACCCGATCGTCGGTTCCAGAAGATTTTGGCTATGAGTCAGTAACATGGCTATGTAAATAATGCGATAAATTTATATCTGGTTAGCAAGTTTATCCTGTTAAATAATTTTACTCATTTTTTGCAACTTTCTAAAACTTATCATATTTTTCTTGTATAAAATGCTAAGTTTCTTCTAAAATCTTTTGTTCATATAATTGAGAAAATTTATTAAATTCTGTAATGTTTTCAAATTTTATCATTTATAAGAAGTAAATTTTAATTTTTAAAAAAAAAAAAAAACATGAATTATACTTTGAATCAAATTACGAATATTTACTGTTCTGGTAGCTTGCGATTTATCTTAGAAGAATGTTTAATTTAAAAGATAGACAATCTATACTCTAAATAAAAAAAAGTATTGCCGTTTTTTAATAGAAGCTTAATAAAACAACTCATTATTTGAAAAAAAAAATTAAGTAATCTTCAATCAAACATGACCCAAATTTTAATATCGTTAAAAAATATGAGCTAATAAATATATAATTAAGCCAAACATAAAATATAGTTTCGTAATATGAGCATCATAAAAGTGAAAAATAGAAAAAAACTACTTAAAATAACGAATTTATAATTAAATAGGCATTATCATTTAAGCATGATAAGTGACAATTTATAAAAATTTTCTTTGGTATATTTAGTGAAAAAAAGTTTATTTAATTTCGCCCTCGATTTTTTACGCATTATATTTTATTCCCATTCATGTTTTTAATATTTGTATTAAAACACCGAAATCAGAAGGAAATTTGTTACTAAGTGTCTATACATGTTTTATACATATAAATGAGGACATTTATAAATTATTTATACCTTTTCTCATTTTTAAAAATTGAAAAACTTATTTTTTTAAAGAAATTACTTGTATTCTTAAATTGAACTACAGGTGTTCAATATTTACAGCTTGTGATTTATCTTATTTAGAATTTTTAATTTAAAAAATAGACAATGTACATCCAAAATAACAAAATATTATAAATATGCAGTTCTTTTTTTATTGAAAGTTATATTACGTCCAAATCATATTGAAACAATACATTTGGGAAAACATTTTAAGCAATTAATTTGAATTGGCAAAAATTTTATCTTTGGAAAAAACTTGAAATATTCATTTATAATTAAGCCGTGAGAGAGAGATAAAGTTTCAAAAATAATTTATTTAGTAAAATTAAGTTTAACATGGCATTTTATTCCTATTTATGTTTTCTTTATTAATATACACAAATCAAAAGGAAATGTGATAATTGCAATCAACCCTTCTTTGTTACTTACGTATTATCCCGTCGACCATATGTGCGAAAAAATATATGTCGGTAATAATGAGATTTAGCAACATATCAAATACAAATGAAGTTATTGAAGCAAAACGCTAACGATTGGAGACGATTTCTTCTCTACACAGCTAGTGTTGAAAAATGTATTACCTGAGAAATATTACCATCATTTTCTCTTGTTGCATTTTTCGATGCTAATTCTAGTCAGTGAAAAATATTGTACAGAATATTTTGAATATGCTGTAATTGCTTAGGGTCTTTGTTGAGCAATGTACAGTTTTGTATGGACAAGAATTTATCATATATAATATCCAGGCATTATCTCATCTTATTGAAGATGTAAAAAGTTATGGCCACTCACCGGGATAATTGTAGTGCTTTTCAGTTTGAAAATTATTTAGAAAAGTTGGAAATATTTATTAAATCATCGACACAACCCCTTCAGCAAGTGTATAAAAGAGACAAAAAATTCAATGACACACAACAGATATTTCTAAAAATTTTGAAGCTGTACAATTAATACCTTTTAAGCCCTCATCGTTAATGATAAGACTTAATATACCTGCGCAACGCTGTTTAAAATTAAGAAGGCCCTATTTCACACTTAAATGTTCAGATGGAAATAAAAGCATTCCTTTTACATACTTTAGAATGTCATAAATTTGATAACAGGTAAGGATTTTTTTAAACTTTCTAAAGTTAACTACTTGTACAAATAAATTTTAAAAGTAATATAGTGAAATATGAAAACATCATTAAATTCAAATGTAAAAGCTTACTAATTCATTTTAATCAAAATATTTCAGAATTACTGTAACAAACCATAAGAATATAATATTTCAGTGTTATAATATATATATATATATGTATTTTTAATTAAATATTTTTATTATCCCATGTTTAATGTAATTTCAGTTTATATTGTGTTTGTAATTAAAAAATGTGTTATTTTACATTTTTTATTTAAGGATTGCTTATGTATCTTTAAATGCCAAGTTTACCATTGGATCAAAATGTTTCGATTACAGTACATGAATTAACTTTATAACTTTTTTCCTCTAAATTTAAACCCTAATTTTAATGTTTTAACTTAAAATTTAATTTTTGTGACACTTCCATGTAATGTTTAAAATTATTTTATAACAGAAGCATTTTAATGTTAATAATAAAAATGTTTGAAATATTGACATTACTTTGTTTCTGATATTACTTTATTTAACATTATTTATATGAGCAAGATTTGTTTATTTGTAGCTTCTACTCTACTATGATAGCCGTATTACAAATATTGATGTACAACAGTATAGAGAAATGGTTGATGTGTGCTTCTGTCAGAGATGGAAAACGTTTAAACAGAGCTTTGGAAAAAAATCCAGTCTAATGTATATAATATGTAATGTTGTTGTTGCACTTGCCATAAAGGGATTTGCCATTGTGTTGCGAGTATTGTATGTAATAAATATAATATAAAGCTTTACTTTTATGAACATTTTATTTTTGTGATTAAATTCTAAAATATTGAAGTAGATAGTTTAATAAATATTAAAATAAAAATTTAAAAAAATTAGTATGTGCATAATTAAGTGAGCCAACTCTTACAATAAACTGTATTTTTAACATTATATATTTAAATGCTCATTCAACCCATTAACCAGTGTCGAGCTTTTTCTGTATTTTTATTCACTCTTTATCTTTTTAAGAAATGTACTTTTTTTCAATTTAATTTCACAATAACTAAGAAATGAATAAAACTATTCCTTACTATTTAAAACTTATTTGCAATATATCCTTCCATTTACTATTTAAAACTTATTAGAAAGCTGTCAAAATGACTGAATTGCCTTCAAAAAAACTAAAAGATCATCCTTATAACAAATCTTTCCATTTTTAAAGTATAACAAAATATTTTTTATGACAAAATGAAAATCTTACAATTCATAAATATAATCACTAAAACGTTAAGATTTAAATGATGAATTTACTTGTTAAGAGACAGTTTTTTCTTTTTGACAAATATAACTTATATTTTGGAAATTATTAGCATCTTAAATAGTCTCGCCATCATTAAATTAATAAACTAACATATCACTTTAATAACTTAATTTCTTATCCAAGCATGCAAGTGAGAAATAATTGGCAGTTGAGTGTATTCCTATTAAGAAATAAAATAGAAGATCATAACTGTGAACATGATGTCAAAGGACATGATTCAAATATTCTTTTGTTTGACAAGTGATGTGCTCCTGAGAGAATTGCTTAAGATTAAAAAGGAATATCTTACTTATTACTAATATACATAAATATTTGGTGATAAAGTTTCTTATAATTGAAAGTCAAAGTATTCCGAAATTTATACTATTTTAAACAAAAAATTTTTAATCAAAAAAATTAGGTTGAAATTTTTTTATTCTGTTGATTGCTTTTTATGGTGCAAAGCTCAAGGAGTGCATCATATAATTTTTAAAATAATTTTTTATTAAAACTTAAGAATTAGAACTGGAATTTCGTCAATCCTACACATCGAAATTACACATAATTTATAGTGTGTTTCACATTTAAAATAAGCTACTTATTATGCAGACTTATCTTGTTGACAAAATAAGATTACAAATATACGTTTTTTTTTTGTTTTTTTTTTTAACTTTAAAAAATCTTAATATATTAGTTTTATACTGTCATGCCTTTTAAATTAAATAAGCACATGAATGACAAATTTTCAATATAATACTGGTGACAAATGTTTTATTTCCATTAATTAGATTTACAAAATTTTAAATTAATCTAAAAAATGAATAGGAAAATAAAACTTATAATTGAAGTATATGAATATTACTCACAATTTCAAAAAATGAACATTAATCAGAGTTCAATGCTATCAAATATATAAGCTTTAATAGTTAAGAAAATAAATGCTGATTAAACTTATAAAAACAATGCCCTTTATATAAAACAATAAATAGAAATATAATAGCTGTTATACAGTAGTATGCAAAAGTTTTGAACCAAGATCATATTTAAACACATTTCCCACAGCAGTTTTCTTAAAAATAAAAGCAAATTTTTATCATTTTATTATATCATAAAATAAATTTCTCAGTTTTATGAGATACATAAAAAAACAGTGAAAAAATAAAAAACAATGTAAAATATATATTTAATGTACTATTACTTTTACATACAAATTTGCGGTAGTATTTTATGAATATATCTTTCAAAGTAACTATACAGATGCATATTAGCACAAGGCACAAAGTCAAACAAATTTTGCTTGGCTGACTCTACATTTTAAGGGTAAGTTATTCTCCACAAAAATCTTGAAAAAGTATATTTAGTTTCAAAAATAGCACTGGTCATTCCAAAATTAATTTTTTCACATGAATGATTGTTTTTAACTTTGATGCTTTATAAGTTCTGTTAACCTACAGGAAAATTTTACAAATTATATGGCAGATGTTTTCTCGAATTAAAGTACATGTTTATATACATTCTTAAAAGAATTTTCTCTTCACTTAGGTTTAATGATCTAACAGCATTATAAAAATTGCATTCCATACTAAAAGTCATACATATATTGCAGTGGTTTTTGTATCCTTTGGCTAAAGTCTTTTCTCATCCATGCTAATTGTTAAACCTGATGCAGTTACTTGCAAACATTAAAACTTTAATTTCATTACGAAACAAAACTTTTCTTACTTCAGCGTTTCTTAATAAACAAAATTTAATCTGTCTTTTAAATCACTGATCAAAGGATAATTTTTACTCCAGGATGTTCAAAAAATCTTGTTGTATTTAGCCTAAATAAAACTTAAATATTAAAAGAAAATTCCATTTCTAGTTATCTATTTTTATGAAATGTTTTAACAGAAGTCTTAACTATTAGAATAGATTTAAGAAATTCATCTATAATATTTATTATCTTGTTCAGTCTAAGTTGTAAAATCCACCAATTAAGCAATTATTCTTTAATTTTCACAATTATTTGTATTAATGCACATTTTTGCAAACTGACAAAAAGTTGAACAGTTTATTAAAAATTAATTTTTGTTTTGAAAGTTTCATCACAATTTCTAGAAGCATAATACTTATGTTTTGCAATTTAAAAGTTAACAATTCTTTAGTTCAATGAACTTTATTAAACATCTGAGAAAATTTTTTACAAAACTTCATGTAATATTATAACTTAAACTTTTGAACATACGATAAAAATCATTCATGCTGATATGAATTTGTCTTTAAAATATTTGAAAAGTGTAGTTTGTTAGAAAATGCACTTGCATCTTTTAGAAAATTCTATACTTAGTGAACATAAATTTTCAAAAATATTGCTTTCAAAATTGAGTTTGGTTGAAAACTTGCACACCACTGTTTATATTCAACTTAATATTTCAGAATGTATTTGTAAATGTTAAAAATACACGATAAAGTTAGTTTCATTGGCATATATTTTAAATAACACAGATATATATATATATATAAACACAATACACTTTGTATAAATAGATGTATCGTAGGTAAAATCTATATCACCCATAATCAGTATTACACGAATGCGGCCAATTGTAAATAGTATCAAAAATTAAGCTCACAAGTTTAATTTAAAATTTCCAAAAAATTCAATTAACATTTATATCTATATAGTTAAAATCATTTTCATTTCAAAGTATAGTATAAAAGGATTTAGCATCATTCTTATATATTTGTTGATATACCAATTCAATATTACATTCATCTAAATTTTATCTAATATATTATTAAAGAAATTAAATCATCAATAAATATTTAAGTGCAGGCAAGCAGACCAATTAATACACAGAATAATAATGTACTTGAAGTATAGAATTAATCAAATTTTAATTTAAGAAAATATTTTAAGCGCTTTAATTCTGAATTTTTCATTGTAATAAATTAAATAGATGAATGGGTGTAAAGATCCCACAATAATGAAAGTAGAGCTTACTATATAAAATATTGTTTCAAGCAATATTTTCTACAATAAATTACTTCAGAAAATTAAAAATTTTTTGAAATAATTTATTTTTAAATAGAAACTACATTTTCAAACTTGATTTCCTAAGAGAAGGAAATCCCAAACAATGAAAGAGAGTAAAAGATTCTTTCAATAAAAAGCTAAACAAATATATAACTTATCATAAAAATACTTTTAAACAAAAAATATATATATTATATAAATATATATATATTTAAAACAGACTGAAAAATAAACTGTAAAAATAATTTTTAACTTCTTAAATATAACACTTGAAATATTTATAATTCCACAACAGTGATATTCATTTTATAATACTTATCAACAAATATTTTAAAACAAAATTCTCACTGCTCCAGTTAATAAACTAAGTAAATCTAAGGATTAATTTAAATTAGTTTCTCAATGAACGTTTCAGTACATGGTTGAAACAACAAGTAAAATGTACAATCAGTACTACATATTTCTACAATACAACATACAATAATGTTTCATTAAGTTTCTAACAACAGTTGAATTGGAAAACCATATTAGCAGTTATAATTTAATTACATGCCATCATAGAAAAATTTAAACAAGCATTGAAGGAAGTTTTTATTTTGCAAAAATTAAAATAGGCCCGAAATCTTTTAATAGTTGATTAACTAATACAGTTCAATTTTGCATTTATTTTAAATTGAATACTAAAACGCACATTTGTAGATATTTAAAGGAATTCATTGTCTTACTTTCATAAAGATCAGAAAAAATATCAACTACATAAGACGGATTTTGAGTAGGTCAAGTAGGGTAACAAAAAAGATAGAAATTGATAGTTATTTTACATGTTTCAAAACTATGAATTTCTACTGCGTGAAATATGCAATTCTGGTTGGTTGTTTCTTGCAATTGAAATTCAGAGAACTTATTACATAATTCTGTAAAAATTTAATAGTGATGTAAATTTTTTCTGCAATTTCTTTTAGATTTCCATCACACTGAGATTAAAAGACTAGATATTAAAATATGCATCAGCATGAATGTAACTCCAAGATATAGACAAACATCAAGATCAACCAAATATTTCCAATGCCCTATTTTATATAAAACAAACTAATACTTCAATAAACTTTTAAGTAATACAAATTTTTTGCCAGCTTTCTTTAATCTTTGCAAATCATTTTTATGCCATGTAAAATGTTAATGAAGTTATCCTGAACAAGAGAAATTATTAATAGTGTGACGAGTTGTAAATTTACATCACAGTAAAACTGATCAACAGATTATTGATAAGAATATTAAATAACATATCACTGTATTAAAGTCTATAAACAACTTGACTGAAATATGCCATCTTGAACAAATTGTTCATCAGTCGTAAAACTTTTCCTTCTGCATATGGATAGCAATAATTAAAAGTTTGAAAGAACTATTCATTTTAGTTTTGCATGTCAGTTGCTATATAGAGTAGAGATCAATGGAAATATTTCTGTAATTTTCATTAACAATGTAAAACTTCAAATTTTTGAAACATTTAGTAATATATATTCTTCTAAATCTCAAACATATTATTAACAAGTTGGCTTAGATTTTTTTTTTACTGAAGAAATGTCAATGAATTTATACAATTATTATGGATGTCCAAAACTTTTTGGTGTTTTCTTTTTTTAAATACATTTCTAGTATAAGACTAAGTCTCTATAATAATTTATTAAGTAATCTTTTAAGTTCTACTATTGTTATTTTAAATTAATTATGAACTCAATAATTGAGTATATTTTTTTCTGGTATGGTTTTGATATAACTATAGAGTTGGAATACTATTTGTAATTCAGAAGTTGTACTGATAGGCAACTTAATAACCAAAATAATCTTTATAATCACGAGTTATATTTTCCATGGCAAGAGTTAAGTGGCATAAGTGTAAAGCCGCAACTTTTCGAGCACGTGGGCTCTGCATACTGCTTACAGCCAAAATAAGCTCATGACTCAAATCTTCTGGATATATTTTCAAGAGCAATCCAACAAGCCCTAAAGGTACAAACTGAAGTATTTCCCAGGCTTGATCTTTGGCACATAATACAACTTGTTGTAGAAATAACAAAGGAAAATAAGACGCTGGAGACAAATTTGTACTATTTCCAATCTTCATAAAAATTCCCATTAGATCAGCTAATGCTTTAGTAATCGGATTAGCTATAGCATTATGCATTTGCTCATCATTAACAGCTTGCAATTCAAATGGGGTATCTTCTAGCATTTCAGCATTAGTTCTGCACATTTTAATAGGTCCATTCTGCTCAGTATAATCTTTGGTATCAATATTCATATCTCGATAACTTCTTTTAGACCCTGCCTTTTTTCTTTTAGATGACGAAATTGATTGTAAAGCAGCACATGTAGTGATTACAAGTAAACGTGCCAAAGCACTACCATATGGTTCACTCATTTTTAGATTTATTTCTGCTTCATTAATATACATTGGAATAATATCTTTCAACAAAGTTAATGCACACTGCTCTATATCAGAATGAAATATAGCAAAAGCCAAGTCAACAGCCCGATTAATGTCAACAACAAACTGGTATGATGATATGCAACGAACAATAGTTGGACAGACAGTCTCAGTTCCACCAACTATAAACAATGTCTCAAAATAATGAATAGATTTCACATCAAGCCAACCACGATGAGCTTCAGCAAAGAGATCACTTATTATTTTATCTATGGGTTCTTTTGAAGTAAGACCATGCGGTACTATAGGGGGAATTTTTGATTTAGTTTGACGAGGAGGATGCATATCCCAAATCATCTTTTTGATAATTGCATTCATTAAACTAGAGCGTCCAGAATAGAAGGTATTACTTTGCTCATTTTGAGATATATGTGGGGTTAGTCTACCACTATTAGATGGAGATTCTGCTGATGATGTAACAGATTTGACAGAAAGGGGGGCTATAAATTGTTGAAGCATGTTCATTGGCTTTAGTTGTTCCTCATGGATTAAAATATTAGTGTAATTACACAGCCATGCAGATATACAAACAGGAATACAGCATATCTGGCTCTTTATATGATCTAAAAGCATTTTTACTCTTTCTGTAGAAATTCTATTATATTGCCAAGCATTTAAGATTTCCTTTGCAGCAGCAGGTGCGTTGAGACAAACTTCATCCCACTTTACTTGATGAGTTTTTATTTCTTGTTCTGTATTCAGAAATTGAGCAAGAAGCTTATCTTTATTAGCTTCATTATTTTGAGGCAAAATTAATTTAGGAGATTTAAATTTTCCATTTTCAGTAAGATATTCAGATACCCATTGTACAAAAAATGCATCTGGTCTAGAAGAACTTCTTACAACAACATCAATTCCGTAAGACTGGGAAATGTAAATCAAAAGCAAAAAAGTAACATCAAATGTAAGGGCCCGAGTTTGAGAGGCTTTCATGCTTTCATTAGGAATATATTTATTATACTCATTAAATCCAATTAATTTTGAAATAAAAACTTGCAGTTTTCCAGTTGCTGCAGCTGCAGCCAATATCAATTTAAAATTTCTTAAAGGCAGAATATGACATAAAACACCAAGAAGAGCCTCTTGAATTTTTGAGTAATCAGAATCTAGAGATTTTAAAATAGTGTTAAGTGTATGTTCAGCTCTCAATATTAAAGGAACAGTAGCTTGACCCCATTGAGGATTTGATGTAGGAGTAGATGGTTTATTAGTTTGACCACTTAGACCTCTGAATCGTGAAAGTTTAGATATTTCATTTTGCCTTCGGGATACAAGTCTACAACATTGTGCTTCTGTAAGTACTTGTACTTTGCAAAATTCATTTATCAAATATTGCAAATTGTCACAATTGTTTCTCATATCTGTACGATTCCACAACAGTGAATATTGCAATAACAAATTAAGCCCTTTCTCAAATTCTGCTGGAGTTTCCAGTTGTCTAGAATGAATTTTGGCAATTAAATTAGGTAACTTCAAAAAAGTAAATGCAATCCATTTAAGGTCATCTTCAAAAGAGCCTGAACTATCATTAATGCCAACTAAACATGTACGAATTATTTCACAATATACTTGTGATAAATTAAAATTTAGCAACTTCTTAATAAGAAGTACCTGATTTATGAAATCATTTACATCACTAGCAGGATTTAAAATTGCATCCATACTAACAATCACATTAAGACTACATCCAGAAACTGGAAATTTTTCAGTTTTAGATATTTCTTTAAATGGTAATGTAGGTAAGATATCAACAGAAGATACAAAGTTCAAAGCACCTTCCATAACTTCTTTTGGAATGTTTATTCCATGTGGAACTTCATTAAGTTTTCCTTTAAGTTCCTTATGTTTTTGTGCAATTTTTGAATACATATCCTGATCTTCAAACTTACCTACATATAACAAAGATTTAATAAAAGCTGAATTATTAAAATAAAAAAGTGCTTCACAAGACTTTTCCATTATAGATATGTGCTCAGGATTTTGCTTCTCCTCTATCAATTTATCAATTGATTTATGAATACATGTGTACAACCAATGTGTAACAATTACAACAGCTTTGCATAATGCAATACATTCTTCCTCGTTTCCATGACAGCCAATTCTTGATTGAAACGACTTTAGCAAATCTAACAGAGATATTACACAATTAGGTCGGTCAAAACCTTGAAATCTCCCAATACTTGATAAAACAGCACCATATGAAATGACTTGACTATTCATTGTATACACCAAGTAAGACATAAAATTTGGATTTGGATATGGTCCCACCAGTGCTTGTTGAAGAATACAATCTGATAAATCATAAACATCTCCACTTACACCACGAGGTAACACAGTTTTAATATTAATACCCCACATAACATCATTCCATCTTTCTTTAAAGGCCTGCATTAAAAGGGACCTTATTCTTTGAGTTTTACTGGTATCCATGGTGAAAATATGTTCCTGATAAATATATGACTAGAAACTATCCTGAAAGAATAAAAAAAATAATAAATATTCTGTATCTAAAATACATCAAAATATGTAATTAAAATATGAAAAATAAAAAATTTAAAGTTTTATAACTCTGATTTGTAAATTAACATTAATTAACTGAATCTGTATAGTAAACAATCTGTCATAGAATTTACTGAAAACTAAATATTTCAGGCAGTATTTGAAGTAATACAATACTAATTCTGCTAATGTCTCTAGGGTTTGAAACTAGATATACAAGATAAAGTATGTTAAGCAAATTACATATAAATCTGCCTAGTTGTTTTAAACTAATAATTTCATATAATTTTAAATAATTTTCATATTTGTGAAAAGATAAAATATGAATGAATATTTTAATTTTTAATACAAAGATGTATTTGCTTAAAAAAGCAAAACTGAACTGCTGCATTCATTAATAAATATTGAAACTTGTACTTTGCAAAATTTTAATTTTAAAGACATTGTAAATATTATCATAAAGTACAGTTATTAGCATTATATTAAAAATTAAGCCTTAAAAAAACAATGAAGACTGTCAATTTAATAAGGGTTTATGCTATAATAAATAAACCTTTCAATTTATCTCAGTCAACAAAAATTACTAAGAAATATATGAAATACATATATTTTCTAGCAACACTCTACACTGAATATACTCAACATTCTGAAATATGTTATGAAATACAAAAATCAATAGGATGAATAAGTAAATGATTAAACACAAGTCAACAAAATTAGGGTTTCATTAATATACACTAGTGCAAAACAGCTGCAGTAAAAAAAAATTTTATTACACTCAAAATGATTAAAAAAAAAAGTGTTTTGTAATTTATTTTTTTAATCCTTTATTAAATAAAATGCATTAGCCAAAAATATCCAACAAAAGAATATTATATAAGATCAAGGAGACTTAGTTTTTGCTTACGATATATTCAAAAAAATACCAATAATAAAAATTATAGAATTATACCCATAATTACTATTTATCTTATTTCTATCAAAATATATATAAATTAAAAAATATATTACTATTATAAATATATTATAGACCAAAAAATGTTTCATACTCAACAACAAATATAATGTTGTAATATTCTAAATTATCAAACTCACTGAAGCACATACATAAATTTTCTTCACATTTAGTTAATTTACATAACTAGTAATAAAAATGTATAGCAAAATAGAACTAAGAAAATAAATGACACTTTATATATATATTATGACCAGTTTCTCTTCAGTCAAGCTGGTATGAATAGGCATCAAACTGAAAAGTAATTTTAAACATCAAAATAAGTACTTTACAAAAATACTTTAATATGGTAGAATTAGTTGCCAGTTCTCTATTACAAAAATATAATTCTAAATTTTATATGGAAAAGTGAAAATTTCATATAAATTAAAAAAAATGGTGAATGTTTCACAAATTAAAATTACATGTACCATTAAAACAAGTAATACAATTAAAATTTAATAATTGCATCCAGAAAAAATGTCAATTATTTTTCACTTTATGGTTTAATTTCCCCATTCTTCAGTTTTTTTTTTTTTTTTTTTTTTTGCTGAGCTGATAGCTGAACTTTCAGTTCAATAGTTCATGGGTTCAAATTCTATTTTTCACTTGGACATTCATAGGGATTCAAAATCTACTTCAAACCATATGTCCCAGTCTAATCAGCCCTGGTGTGTAAAAAATTATCATTGAGTGTCAAACCAACTCAGCATGTTGTTTTTTTTTTTCATACAAGTACTAATCCTAGATGAAATTAAAGTTTACAGCAGATTCCAAACCACTGCAAAATCCATTATCAACAAGAAAGTAAAATCATTGAACAATTGAGTTGGAGGTCAAAATGATAAATATTAGAGCCAATTTTTTTTTTTTTTTTTTTTTTTTTAAATCTTATGCTGTTATTTTTTAAGCAAAAAGGAAGAAAAAAATTTGTTAACATGGGTTGGGATTTATGAACTGGTAGAAAAACATAAAAATGTAAATTCATAAAAATAATCACAAAAATGTTCACTTAAATTTATTGTACAGTTCACATTCTAATAATTTTTTAAAGAACATCAGTACAATGAATAGCAAATATTTTATTCAGATGATTTGAGATTCCCTATTACTATAATTGTTTTAAAAATTTTGAATGTTTATAATTCACAAATGCCCATTTAATTCTGAAATATTCAAAAATTTAATTTCCATTAGCTCTTTATGACAACTTGCTATTTCTAAAATAATTTTAAAATCGTGTATGGAAAACTGAAATTAAAAAAAAAATCAGGATTTTACATTCGATTTCTGTATAAGTATGTTCTTTATAAAGAATAGTATATTTTTGAATGCTGCATAATGAATGAGGTTCAAAATTACTAATATGCATTTATATAGATTATATTAACATACAATTTATATACACAATCAAAACAAATCAGTTACCAAAACATTACTTATATTTACTTGAAAAACTGAAATTAATGGCTATTCAATGTTGTTAAAATGCTTATTCTACTTTTGATAAAACACTGGCAACAACAATGATAATAAAATTGGAAAATTTAATGATTACTTAAATGAATAAAGAATTAAACATACAAATTTTAAAACAAACTTAAGTGCATTGAATGTGTTAATAAAATTAAGGCTATCAAATTTTTTCACATATATTCTCTCTTTCCCTATATATATGAGGAAAAATTGAACTATATATAAATATATAGTTAAAATTGCACTTAAATTAAAATCTAATCTTATATTTTAAGAATAAATTGAATAAAGTTTAGTATTATTTAACATTGTTTGTTAAACTATTCATAGACAACGTAATTACACAATTTAGTCAAATTAATAAACTTCATACAATTTATAGTTTAGTTATGATTTTCAAAGAATATACTTCATTAGGCTCTTTTTCATCCTCAAAAGTAAAATGCACTTATTCTTAAGAGTCTCATACAAAAATTCAAATTAAAACAAAACAACTAAATCTATTTGAATGAAATTTCTATAACTTATTAAACATATTCAAGTATAAAATAGCAGAGAAAAGATACAATTATTTATTGATAGAAAAATTTTTTCAATAAGAAATATAATCAAATTAATTAAAAATACATAACCAACAATAATGATTCGACTAGTAAATATTATTAATTTTAGCAGAGTTGTTACAATTTTGAAAAAAGAAAAAAGCAAACCAGAAAGATTTCTAAGAATGTTTTCTAGATTCTACAGTAAGTTCAAATCAGAAGACTGCAAAAGCATTTGGAAGATTTTATCTCCTCAAAATTATTTTACAACAAGAGATTAACATACCAGTTCATTGTTATCAATAAAAGCATCAGAACTTATGGCTACCAGAAATAAAGGAGTATATTGGTCTAGAATAATAACAAGTTCCTATTGTCGAAGAACAATAAAGGGAAGCAAGTTTGCTTTCAGATAGTGATCCTTGCCCCAAATTATCACAGAAGTATTATAGACGTTTTTCATTTATCTTATGCATATATAGTATACAGAATTTTAAATATCTTTATATTCAAGAGAATCACCATTTAGAACAAATTGGAACACAAGTGAAGAAAACATAATTCCCTTTAATATAGTCTGAAATTATTTCCTGTAACGTTTTTATCTCAGAGAAGATGATATAACACGACAATGAGAAAAAAAAATTGAGAATACACAGATACTGACCATTTGGCAAGCAGATGATACTCGTAAAGTTGTTTATGTATAGTTAATGATTATATCACAATTCTTATTAATGTTGCAATGCTTGAAACAAATTTTAAGATTAAAACCATTTGGTAACAGATTGCAAATAAAATTCTGTGAAAAACTGATATAAGTATTAAATCTACTATCAAATCTTTAACATTATACATTCATTCTGATAATAATTTCACAAACAAAGTGAAATAATTCTTTACATTTAACGCTTGGCAACCAAAGACACTGGCTCTTTAGGAACTTTACATATCCCATAATATATCATTAATCAGATGTCACTCCAGATAAATTATAGAAAGTTGGTTAGGTTTTATAGTGCAAAATCCAAAATAAGCTAAAATGCACTCACTACAAAAATAATTTAAATTTTAAAAATAACTAAGCATTAATTAAAACCTACTTAAGTAGGTTTTAATTGTTGCTAAGAAATTAATTTTCTTGCATAAATAAAATTAAATATATATAATATATATACATACATACATAAGCTTAAAAAGAAGCCCAGTACTTTAGAGGTAGTGCTTCATAGTCCCAAGGCACAGGTTCAAGCTTTGATCCTTGAGCTGGGCAAGGTTGATCCAGCCTTTCATTCCTTCAGTGGGTTAATAGTACCACGTATGCTTGGGAACTAAACACTGGGGGTTTCACGCATTAGGTTATCTACCTAACCAGAGCATAGGTTTCACCCTCCCTGGGATTGGTCAAGAAAACAGATATGGGCATTGTAGGACTTGGTCCACATTGGGCTGTCATGCCAAAGGTTTAAATTTTTTTTATAAGATTAAAAAAGGATGTATAAATTGATAAACATTATAAAAATACTTGTATAATTTAAAATTAAATAAAATGTATAAAACCAATCAATCTTAAAAAATATTATGATGTGTAGTTCATTTAGAAGATCAGATAGAGTTAGAAATTAATATTAAAAAAGGTAAAATGCTGATTGTTGAAATCATCACAAGAGATTAAAATATAATAAACTGAATACAATTCTACCCCTGTTTCCTACTACAAGTTTAAAATTATTTAAAAACAAATGCTTGGTGTGAAAAGTGTCCAATATTAGGGCAAATTAATCTGACATCCACATTTTGTAGTGGTAAAATTAGTAATGAAGTGAGATAAGGGAAAACGATCCACAGTTTGCAGCTCACCTGCAGTGCCCAAGTCTTGTCAAAGAGAATCAATGAATTTCGTAACACCTGTAGTGAAGTCAATTCAACATAGCTACTGCATTCGGCCTTCTTGTTGCAACTAAGGCCTACGTGACTTGGGATCTAACAAAATAATATCTTCTACCTACAAGGGACTCTAATACTCCAAAAATTCTCCATGCAACTGGATAGCATAGAAAGTTACAGTTTGCAAAACTTCAAACACTCAAGTTGTCAGTGCACACATAGAATTTAAAATACTTTGATGTTTTCAATTACTAAAGAACTCTATGTGAAGCTGGAGCTTTGACAGTAAAGATTGAGCAGAACAGATGGTTGCAATTAAAGATATTATTGTCAATAAATACTTCACAACTAACAAACTCTTCTGTTTTTGAATCCTCTGTATACATTGGGTGTACAAAACTTATTGACACTGATGAATTGTGTGCATAGAGTGGTTTAAAAACAGTAACTGGTATCAAATTTTTGTACTGAACAAAGAAGTAAATCACAATTATTCTTAACAGCATATTATTCTTAACACAATATTAACAGATATTTAGATTAATCCAAACATCACATAGGTCAAATAGTAACATGTGGGATTCAGCACATGTGAGAATAGGTGGCCTGTTCAATAAACAAGCATCATAGTCTCCATAGAGCAGGATTAAAAGTAATGTAACAAAAGATATGAGGATCAGACATGATCTTAAAATAGCAATTGAGAGACAGCTGTATTCTTCTCAGGTCTAAATATGTTTCTTTTCACACCACATATAGACTCTAGATGGGTGATAGGTGAGAATGCATCAGAACATATCTTTAAAGCAAATGAGCAATGTACAATCTGTATAAAATAGGTCTGACAGACTCATGCAATAAACATAGTCAATACAACATAAAATTACTGACTGGTATAAACTTTACAGAAGAACATATGATAAGAAATCTAAAATGCATTTGAAAGCACCTTGACAGAATATTTTAAGTGTGAACATTTATTTCTTCTGTAGATAAAACATACTGAAGAAATGTTAACGACCAGTCTCTCATCACAAAGAATTATATCTCACCAACCAAAGAACTGGTTGTATTATTTATGTAGATCACTAGAGCTTCATGAAGACTAGTCTTTCAGAAATGAATGCAGCCACTCTTACTTGGAGATAAAGTATGGCCACTCTCAACACACCATGCAGCAAATTTATAATTACCCAATTAGATGCATAGTTGACCATTGACGAGATAATTGCAGATCATCCACATAAACCAAGTGATATATTGGAAATGAAAGTTGATGGACAATATTGATGAAAAGATTAAAAATGGTAGCATTTAAAACTGAACCCCGAGACACAACCTCAGTTTAAATAAAAGTATTAGACAATGAAAATCCAATATGAAATAATAAACATGATTGCATAAAAAATTTTGCAGGAACATCAGAAGATTATCCTAAAAGTCAAAACTATTTGACATCTGCAAAATTTCATATATAGTTAAATGTTTCATATAAACAATGTTGAAAAAAATGGAAACCAGATAATTCCTTCACATATAAGAGTTGTGTATCTGAATTTCAAAATAAGTAATGTCATCAAGAATAGATCTTTTGGAAAAGCCATTCTAATATTCAGAAACACATTTTTATTTTTATAAGACATATATGAGATACCATGTAAAATACAATAAAGTCTTACATAAGCAACTTGTAAGAGCTATTGATCAATAATGTGGATAGTCCTTACCAGGCTTAAGGACTAGAATCACTTTAGCTATGTTCTGAAATGTTGTAAATTTATTTTCAATTCAGATCCTGTTGAACAAATGCAGTCAGTTTAATAGAGGGCATATATTTAAATGCAGAAGATTGTGATAGGGACTTGATAGAATCAGCTGAATGGTATTACTAATTCACAGTACTGCTTTCTTGAATTCCAACTCCTGAAACTCTAGAGCAAAGATTGTCTGTGATAAAAATGAATAGAATGATATACTTTCTTAAATTACCAATTGCTACAATATAAAACTACAATGATTTCCCTTAGTTCACAAGATATGAATTACTTCTTTTTTGAGATCATTATCTTAGAAAAATGTTTTATGAAAGGAAATTGTAAATTACTGCACATTTTTTTTTTTGCACAATAAGATATACAGCAACAAAAATAAAAAAAATAGTTCTAAAATATAAAAAAGTGGTAATATGTTACTCTATGGTGGTCATTTGCAAACGAGGGCTGATGAAACCCCAACCTATGTTTTTGAGTGGATTCTGAGACACTATAAACATCTAGCCCCAAAAAGGGATTAAAGACCAACTGTCGAGCCAAAGGCAAGAGTAATAACTATTTGGCTATTAGCTCAGCTGAAAAAGCGATAAATTTTAGGAGCAGAAATAAATTGAAAAGCATGTTTCAAAGAAAAAATATATTACTGAAAGTTGATATACCTGTATTCATCAAAATATTCTCCATAATTATCTAAACTTTTCACTACTGTATAGGAAACTGACAAATGCCAAAAACATAAAATTATGTCTTTTGACATGCTGAAGTGTTATATTCATTTTTGTACTTCATTAACAGTCCAGAAGAGAACAGAAAATAAGCATTTTTAATCTATCTAAAGAAATGATAATCCGAATGGAGTATATACTGAGTTTAGTGTCATGGTATTTTATTATGGAATGTTCCCAACTAAGTGTTTTTTACTTGTCATTAACCAGTTTGACAACTTTCTGATGTCACATTTAGTTCTGTATGTCAAGGGGCAAGCAAGAATGAATTTGCCAGAAAACTGATGCCTGCAAAATCCTGGCAAACAAGTGACATCAAAAAACGTCACAAAACAGGTGTTCCGATAGAATATTTAAGTTTCCCAGAAAGTAAGAAATATCTCTCAGATCACCAGCAACAAAGCAAATTATTTACTTCTTCCTTTTGTTTCTTTTTTCCTCCTTCAAAATAATGTTTGCAGTGAACTTTTATCAATATTTTATGAAATTTAATTCAAGAAAAATCTACGCAAAGTTCATTAAATTAATTTTTGAATATTACTTTTTTACTAAAAATTAAATTATTTATTAATGATAAAATAGAAAATTTTATTTCATAAAATTATATAGACTAAAGATATCTGTGGAATTCTAATGATAGAACTTATTTTGACAAATGTAAAAAATTTTCTACTCCAGGAAATAAGTCATGTTTTAAAAAACTTTTGAAGAATCTGAGATGTGTTATAATATGTATTAATACTGAACATGGATTTTTTTATGAGAAGGAAATAAATTAAAATTCAAAATTTAATTTTTTTATATTTAAATATATCCTTAAATTACTTTAGATGAAATACACTGAAGAACATACTCTATAAATGAATATACTGTATTTAATATTATTGAAAATATTGATTTTGTGTTTATATATATAACTAAAGCAGCAATTTTGCTATATATTTTATGTTGCTGAGGTTGATTAGGTGTAATAAATTTTTACTAAAATAAGTTCAATATTATATTTTAAAGAAATTTAGAATCAAACTAACATTTATTAACAATTATATATATATAAATATATATTGCTTGGAAAAATAAAATTTAAATATAAAGATACCATATAAACATTCTTTTTATTGAAGATTAAGCTCTTAGAAAGCATTTATTGAAGTCTGTATGTCCAATTACCATTTATCTTTGATCAAACAGCTAAAAGTATAGGATATATATATATATACATAGAAATTTAATAAAAATTAATTATCATTGCAGAAAAAGGGTAAAAATGTGCTTTTGGTCCCCTGCTTGGCACATTTTCAAAAAGTCGCCAACTGGCGTGTTTTTGCGCATTGTCTCGTGGCGTTGAATGCTTTATGACACTACAAAAAAATGGTGTTTTTATGGCAACAAAACCAAAATACATGTTTTTAACGAATTTCACTGGTATGGTATCGAAAATAAAAACAATGTTTTTTTTACGAATTGTATAACAAAAAATACACATATAATTACATAACAAAAAAGACAGGATTGCCACAAGGAATGCATTTAGGGTAAAATACTCAGGGTTACCATACTTTGCACCTCTATCGCCCATTTGGGGAGAAAGGGGTACCCAAACCACAGCTTTATCAAAATATTTTAATGCTATTTGATCTGTGTTGATAATTTGTTTGCTATTTATTTAAAGACATAGTTATTTTTATTTAAAGATTTATAGTTATTATATAAAATTATCTCAAATATTTATTTTAAAAATTTAATAATATATTCAATGTACTGATGTAATTTAATGTATTTGATTAAATTTAGAATATGAAATATACACAATAGTATACATTTCATAATCAAAATTTAGATTTGTTGAACAACATTAGTTTACAATATTTTCAAAAATATTATTTAAATAAAAAATGTTAAGAAATTACACTTTCTGTGAGTTACAACATAAATAAATTAGTATACATATATCAGATATCTGGATTAATAAATAGCAAAATTTGACAAAACTGATATTGCTCATCAATCAAAATGTAAATAAAAATTCAATATGATGTAAATAGTTTCATTGGTTCAACAAAACAACGACTTTACATAGTCACATGACATCATTATCTACTCTTTGCAACTTCATGAAAAATTCTCCAAGCAAGGTTTCACTGGAGAATTCACCAGTAGTTTGTGCCTGGCCTATAATCAATAAGCAATTACATAAAAAAACAAACCTTTCTAAGTAAATTTAAGTTTTCTAAGTGATTTCCTGTTTCAGATATAGCAATTATTATTTATAGCACACATAGAAGTTACACTTAGTTCCAGTAAATCATGAACTAGCATAATCTTCTCATTCCTCCAAATGCAAAGAAAAGATTTCATGTAGTAGATAGTTTACTTGGAATTTGATAATATTGCTTGATTCGCAACTGCCCAATAGTTTGTTTCTCAGATTGACACGAATATAAATTTTTCCTTCCCTTTTATAATTTTCCACAACACAGATTTCCTACATTCTCTGATTAGCAGATTCATTAATATCAACGCATATCTATGGCTGTCCCTCTTGCTCAACAAATACAACAACCATCTTGGAATTCTGAATCTGTTCAATGCACATACGAAGCAATTAGAAATCGATTCAGTTAAACAATACATTTTAGTATGCGTTTGGCATGGCCTAATTTTGTCTCCAATCACTACTCAAATTTCTTACCAGTTTAAATTAAAAATTTCTGTTATTACCATAAATAATACTTGAAAATATAAAATATCTAAATTTTTTTAATGCAAAGTAAAATTTCACACAATATCTTTTGATTTGTAAGAATCATGATATAAACAAGGAAATGTAGAATCAGAAATTGAGGCTGACAAATATCAAAGATATAAAAAAGCTTTTAAATTAAATAGACAGTTAAAGAAAATACTGTATTTATCCTTGCTTACTTAAGTTTTTCATAGTTAGAGAATAAAATACATGGTAAAATTTAAATATCTTATAATTTATACTAATATGTATTGATAACTGAATTCATGTACCAAAAACCTAAATTATAATTTAATATAATTCTCAAATTTATAAACATTTTAACCAGCTCTAAGAATACTGAAGTTTATTTGTATTTTATTCCCTAAGCATTTTGTATGCTTGAATGATAAAAATAGTTGAATTTTTCTCTCAAACTCAAAAAGGCGAAATTTTATACATGAAAATTGGAATAAAAGATAAGAAAAATTAGTTCAATAAAAATAGGGATTATGCAATCAGGATAAAAGATATACAAATGAATTTCAATGATAAAACATTATTGATATCAGAATAATATCTTAGGCATCATAAATAACACAATAGTACAATTAATATTAAATAAAACTAAAATCTCCAATAATTTAAATAGAACAAAATATTTAAAAGAAGTATTTCTCCCTGTCAAACCCAACATATGGTGCACATATAGAACGTATTTTATGACAGTTGGCTGTTAATTTGTATACTTTTTCATTAAAATAATAGAATAAAAAATTTTCAGAATGCTGAAGTTTAAATTTTTTTTAAGTCTTCAAAAGCAGCTATTTAAATAAAAGTGACTGGGTAAAATTTCGATAACCGATTCTAATTGACATACAAAAAAATAAGAAATCCAAATAACACTAGTAAAACATATGTACATCAAAAAACGAGGTATATATATGATTTTCATCACATTACTTACTTTTCACAGTAAATAGATATAAATTATTTTCCTAACAAGCATACATTCTGAAAGGAAAAATAGAACTTTCCGCTGAAATCGAAAATTCTTAAATGCGCGGAAAAAGCCGGTTGCAACTAAGTATGCACTAACCACTAAACTGCTGTTTTCTAATTATAGCTCAACTTACATCCACGCCATGAATTGATAGTATACACTGACGTCATGAACGACCTAGCAACAGTAACTAAATTTTTTTATGCAAAATGTGGCAAAAGAAGTTATTTTTGGATAACTAGTTATCGACGTTACTTTCTAAAAAAATATCATGATCTATCAAGCATTTTCTAATAAGTTATTCCAAGAAATCCCTTCATTTTGGCCTTCTTAGAAATTATGAATTCGTAGGGTGACAAAACTGGTTGTTGATGTTCTCGTGTGCCAGCTAGGATGGCAAATTGGATTGCGCTGCTCCACTTTTCCATCTGAACCTTATTTGGTGTGGAGTCCTACTTCTTCAGTACACACATTTACCATAAGGAACCTTTTATAGGGTAGGCAACCATTCACATCTTTTCCACACACAAGGAAAGAACAAAGACAGGATAGAGAGAGAGAGAGAAAGTACATCCATGCCTGAACCGGGATTCGAACCCAGGATTTCCCTATCCTTAATGAGACACGCTAGACAAATTGCCGGCTACAAAACTGTTTTTTTTTTCTGAGGAAATGAGGTGTAGGATGAATTTTAGTGACTGAGCATCAAAAATCACCTAATGAAAGAAATTTTGATTTTTTATATTTTATATTCAATTTTTTTAAGAATTTCCTGCTTTATACTACGAAGGTACGGCATTTAAGTCTAGACTGATTTTCATTTACTTATTTTTTTTAATTGCAATGGATTAAATTAATTTTAGGTATTTTTCACAGTCAATTGATTTTTCTCAATGATCTTAACTGCCTATTAATAAAGTCTTTATTAGTTTAATGTATAAAATATACCTAAATTTGATTTTTTTAAACCTATCTTAATTCAGTTTCTTACAAACTATAACTGATTTTTCTTTTACACGAAGGAATTGCCGTTGAATATTTGACTTATGCTCAAATAAATCTTAAAATACATCTACTTGAAAAAAGCATTTCTCTAATTAAAGGCACAATATAATTAAAAAGTTGAATTTTGATTTAAATTTTTTAATTTTACTTTCTTATCAACGTATGAATGTAACATTTTTATTCATTAATATTTATTAACACGTAATCATTATTTATGGTAACATTAGTTACAAACCCTCGAGTTTCAAGTCTTAAAATCATAGTAATGAAAATTTAACCTGCGATATATACTAAACTAACAAATATTTAATAATTAATTATATTTTATTATTTCATATACACTCGTATCCATGAATTAAGGATAATGCAAGTTCAGTCCAAGAAAGAGACAGAAGCAAAACGAATGTGACTTATTTGTAAAGTCTATTTATAAAACAAAAGGTAAAGAGCAAAAAAGATGCTATGTTTCACATCATTGATAAAAATTGCAATTTTTTCTCCCTGAAGGAAATTTAAAAAAAGAACCTATTTATAAAAGTTAATATAACATGGTTGGTATGATGTGTAATACTTATATAGTATGTCCCCAGACGTTGCAATACAGGCCGTACAACGCTTAAACGTGCTGAGTATCAAATTATCTATCTGATCTTGGGGAATATTGCACCGCTCATCAATCAACGTTCTCCGAAGTTCCGGTAGACATGTGCGAGGGGGTTGACAGACTGCAATTCATCGGCAAAGTATCTCCCACACATGATCTATTGGATTTAAAGTCCGGTTAATATGCTGGTCAATCCATACTGATGATATCCTCCGATTGAAGATATTCATCTACAATGTTTGCACGGTAAGGACGGGTGTTGTCATCTATAAACAGAAATCCAGCAACCATGGCGCAGCGAAACAAACGTACTTCCCAAACGAACTATCCTGCACCATCATAACGGTGTGGTACAGTGGTGTTCCCTTGATAGTAACGGGTACCTGGCCCTCTCCATATGAAAGTCCTGCGAGAGTCATACTGATAGCTAAACCTGGTCTCGTTGGAAAACATCACACAAAACCACTGTTGCAGTGTCCGCAATGCATGCTCTTTACTCCAGGCTAACCGCTGGCGACAGTGAATTGCGGTAAGTGTAATACATCTGACAGGCCTACGAGCATATAGACCAATGTACCCTAAGGCCTGCCTTGAAACTGTAGTACCAATAGCTAAAGAGAGCTGACGAGACAGGTCTGATGCTTTCCTCTGTCTCTTTCTTTTGGCAGTAACTGCTAAATACCGGTCCTCATTCGGCGTTATAACTCGGGGTCAACCGTAGCATCTACTCATATTACTATTCTCTTGGAACCGTTGTTAAAGCCTGGAGATGACAATCTGGGCGATTCCAAGTCCCTCGGATGCTTCCAGCTCTGTGCGTCCACATTCCAGGTGGCCGATAATTCTACATCGTAAAACATCATCCAAATGCTTTCTTTGTGCCATGACTATGCGGTTACTGCACAGAAAAGCTTTTAAAGCGCTTGTAAACAATTTTACTTCTTTACAACAATTCCTTATATACCCTTCTCTTACACTCTCATCATTGTGACGTACTATCGGCGCCATCTGGTGGTTTCTTATAATTTGCATATTATTCTTCTTGATGTGTGTGATAATTCTACATGTGAAATTTTAATTTTAGAATTCAATTTCTGTGTGATTCTGAATTATCCTTAATTTATGGACATGAGTGTAAATTTCCCTTTAAATATCTAAATTTTTACTTGAATTTTAGTTTTTATATAAATCATCTGCGTAATAAAAAGAAAATTGAATATATACAGATGTCATATACTATAAAACTACCATTTTATAAACATAAATATAAAATAATATTTTGTTTAAAAATAAAGTATTGTCGCTGTAAACCTTAATATTTCGCACCTACGAGAAGCAAATCGAATTTAGGAATTTGCCTTTCTGATAAGTTATAGCATTTTACTTTGTATACATGATTTTACAATTTTATGTAACTCAATTGTGTGTGAAATTTACCTTAAATATTTTTGCTAAAGGAAATTACTCCTCTCGGGGAAGTAAAAATATGAGAGCTATGTGGTATTCATAAAATGAATTCAAAGTACTAGCAATTAAACTGTACTTTTAAATAATTCAGATGCAATTTTTACTATTGACACAATGCATGAATTTAGAATTTTTAAAACTATTTGCATTAAAAATATTTTTTGTCATAAATGCAGGATTTTATGTATTGATAATTTTTTTTTAATTTGTGTTGTTTGGTTTGAAAGTATCTTTGGATATCATGAGAGCTTAAATAAATTAAATTAATAAACAGATTTAACATTTTTACTTTCCATACTTCACATACAAAAAGCAGTTATTACTTTTCATTTCGTTTTATGACAGTTGCGGAATATATGCTATAGAATTACATATTTATTTATTTATTATAATCTTTCAAAAAAAAAAAAAAAATCAATGTAATTTGTACGCGAAAGAATCGTAATTCTTACTCGTTTGAAATTTAATTGAAGAAATGTTACCTTAATATGTAAAAGTCTAAAGTGATTTTTTTAATAAATATAATGCAAATATCTTCGATTATTATCAAACCAATCTTTTTTTTTCAAAATCCTCATAAGATTATAATTAAAATTACAATTGGGAATTTCGGAAAAAATATAATCAACTGTTAGATAATTTCTTTTACAGTTATATAAAATTAAATATTAAAAATCTTATCAATAAAGTTGATTCTATTTAAAGAATTTAATTGAAATTAGATTGGAATATAAAACTACAAGATAAGTAATTTTATGAACAATTATTTTTGTGTCTTAATTGTAAAATATCAAACATAACTTGAAAAATAAATAATGGAAATCTAAATTTTGCTGCAACAGTACTTAATCTATTTACATTTTGTAATTTTATTTTAATATATAAATTAAAAAATAAACTTACAAATATATTAAAATTAATTTAAAATATGTAATTTTGCAACACTTATAATATCAAATTTCTTCATAACTATCCCAATTACTTTACAAAACATTTAGTGATACATCTGAATAATTGTAAAACAATAATAATTTTTCTGCCAACACAAATATTATAAAAGGCCTTTCTTTAAAAAATATAATGAAATTCATTTATTAGAATATACATCAATTACTGTTTTGTTACTGTAAAATAAATACATTTTACAGTCCCAAAGATGTATTAAATGCAAAAATTATATATTATAATATAATAATTTAATTATCTAAAATATTCTGATAATATTAACTATTATTTTAACATAATTATGATATTTTAACAAATAATAAAAATGATAACATCAAATACACATTTTTATATACTATAAATTTTCAAAGTATATCCAAATTTATTTGAATGATATATACATTTCTTTTAATTTTTAAATAATTATTTTTCCTCTCAAAATTTGACATAAAATTGAAAATATTTCACGCCTGATTTGATTTTTGAATATAATTTCGAGTTTGTAAAAAATTTTTCAGCTTAATAAAAATTTTATTAAAATTCATAAGAAAAAATAAAATTTAATAAAAAGCTGAAGATAAACAAAATGCTCTCTCAATATTGTTATAAAATGTATATTTACCCATTTTTAGAAATGCTTTCATCGTTTTCACCATGAAATCTATGTAATCATAAATCCACTTTCTGCTTTTCAATAATTAATTTCACCTCTTTACTGTGCAGAGCCGAAGAGGACACATTCATTTCTTGCTAAGCAACGAAGAGGTCCAAACGAGAGTTCTAGTACAAATATAACAACTGGAGACCCGATCGTCGGCTCCAGAAGATTTTGGCTATGAGTCAGTAACATGGCTATGTAAATAATGCGATAAATTTATATCTGGTTAGCAAGTTTATCCTGTTAAATAATTTTACTCATTTTTTGCAACTTTCTAAAACTTAGCATATTTTTCTTGTATAAAATGCTAAGTTTCTTCTAAAATCTTTTGTTCATATAATTGAGAAAATTTATTAAATTCTGTAATGATTATAAATTTTATCATTTATAAGAAATAAATTTTAATTTAAAAAAAAAAAAAAAAAAAAAAAAAAAAACATGAATTATACTTTGAATCAAATTACGAATATTTACTGTTCTGGTAGCTTGCGATTTATCTTAGAAGAATGTTTAATTTAAAAGATAGACAATCTATACTCTAAATAAAAAAAAGTATTGCCGTTTTTTAATAGAAGCTTAATAAAACAACTCATTATTTGAAAAAAAAAATTAAATAATCTTCAATCAAACATGACCCAAATTTTAATTTCGTTAAAAAATATGAGCTAATAAATATATAATTAAGCCAAACATAAAATATAGTTTCGTAATATGAGCATCATAAAAGTGAAAAATAGAAAAAAACTACTTAAAATAACGAATTTATAATTAAATAGGCATTATCATTTAAGCATGATAAGTGACAATTTATAAAAATTTTCTTTGGTATATTTAGTGAAAAAAAGTTTATTTAATTTCGCCCTCGATTTTTTACGCATTATATTTTATTCCCATTCATGTTTTTAATATTTGTATTAAAACACCGAAATCAGAAGGAAATTTGTTACTAAGTGTCTATACATCTTTTATACATATAAATGAGGACATTTATAAATTATTTATACCTTTTCACATTTTTAAAAATTGAAAAACTTATTTTTTTAAAGAAATTACTTGTATTCTTAAATTGAACTACAGGTGTTCAATATTTACAGCTTGTGATTTATCTTATTTAGAATTTTTAATTTAAAAAATAGACAATGTACATCCAAAATAACAAAATATTTTAAATATGCAGTTCTTTTTTTATTGAAAGTTATATTACGTCCAAATCATATTGAAACAATACATTTGGGAAAAAATTTTAAGCAATTAATTTGAATTGGCAAAAATTTTATCTTTGGAAAAAACTTGAAATATTCATTTATAATTAAGCCGTGAGAGAGAGATAAAGTTTCAAAAATAATTTATTTAGTAAAATTAAGTTTAACATGGCATTTTATTCCTATTTATGTTTTCTTTATTAATATACACAAATCAAAAGGAAATGTGATAATTGCAATCAACCCATCTTTGTTACTTACGTATTATCCCGTCGACCATATGTGCGAAAAAATATATGTCGGTAATAATGAGATTTAGCAACATATCAAATACAAATGAAGTTATTGAAGCAAAACGCTAACGATTGGAGACGATTTCTTCTCTACACAGCTAGTGTTGAAAAATGTATTACCTGAGAAATATTACCATCATTTTCTCTTGTTGCATTTTTCGATGCTAATTCTAGTCAGTGAAAAATATTGTACAGAATATTTTCAATATGCTGTAATTGCTTAGGGTCTTTGTTGAGCAATGTACAGTTTTGTATGGACAAGAATTTATCACATATAATATCCAGGCATTATCTCATCTTATTGAAGACGTAAAAAGTTATGGCTACTCACCGGGATAACTGTAGTGCTTTTCAGTTTGAAAATTATTTAGAAAAGTTGGAAATATTTATTAAATCATCGACACAACCCCTTCAGCAAGTGTATAAAAGAGACAAAAAATTCAATGACACACAACAGATATATCTAAAAATTTTGAAGCTGTACAATTAATACCTTTTAAGCCCTCATCGTTAATGATAAGACTTAATATACCTGCGCAACGCTGTTTAAAATTAAGAAGGCCCTATTTCACACTTAAATGTTCAGATGGAAATAAAAGCATTCCTTTTACATACTTTAGAATGTCATAAATTTGATAACAGGTTAGGATTTTTTTAAACTTTCTAAAGTTACTACTTGTACAAATAAATTTTAAAAGTAATATAGTGCAATATGAAAACATCATTAAATTCAAATGTAAAAGCTTACTAATTCATTTTAATCAAAATATTTCAGAATTATAATTACTGTAACAAACCATAAGAATATAATATTTCAGTGTTATAATATATATATATTTATTAAATATTTTTATTATCCCATGTTTAATGTAATTTCAGTTTATATTGTGTTTGTAATAAAAAAAGTTGTTATTTTACATTTTTCATTTATGGATTGCTTATGTATTTTTAAATGCCAAGTTTACCATTGGATTAAAATGTTTCGATCATAGTACATGAATTAACTTTATAACTTTTTTCCTCTAAATTTAAACCCTAATTTTAATGTTTTAACTTAAAATTTAATTTTTGTGACACTTCCATGTAATGTTTAAAATTGTTTTATAACAGAAGCATTTTAATGTTAATAATAAAAATATTTGAAATATTGACCTTACTTTGTTTCTGATATTACTTTATTTAACATTATTTATATGAGCAAGATTTGTTTATTTGTAGCTTCTACTCTACTATGATAGCCGTATTACAAATATTGATGTACAAAAGTATAGAGAAATGGTTGATGTGTGCTTCTGACAGAGATGGAAAACGTTTAAACAGAGCTTTGGAAAAAAATCCAGTCTAATGTATATAATATGTAATGTTGTTGTTGCACTTGCCATAAAGGGATTTGCCATTGTGTTGCGAGTATTGTATGTAATAAATATAATATAAAGCTTTACTTTTATGAACATTTTATTTTTGTGATTAAATTCTAAAATATTGAAGTAGATAGTTTAATAAATATTAAAATAAAAATTAAAAAAAATTAGTATGTGCATAATTAAGTGAGCCAACTCTTACAATAAACTGTATTTTTAACATTATATATTTAAATGCTCATTCAACCCATTAAACAGTGTCGAGCTTTTTCTGTATTTTTATTCACTCTTTATCTTTTTAATAAATATACTTTTTTCCAATTTAATTTCACAATAACTAAGAAATGAATAAAACTATTCCTTACTATTTAAAACTTATTAGAAAGCTGTCAAAATGACTGAATTGCCTTCAAAAAAACTAAAAGATCATCCTTATAACAAATCTTTCCATTTTTAAAGTATAACAAAATATTTTTTATGACAAAATGAAAATCTTACAATTCATAAATATAATTACTAAAACGTTAAGATTTAAATGATGAATTTACTTGTTAAGAGACAGTTTTTTCTTTTTGACAAATATAACTTATATTTTGGAAATTATTAGCATCTTAAAGGGTGTCAAAGCATTGAGTAGTGCTATAGTTTTTTAAGAAATCATGGGCTTTCAGAGAGAAAAATGATTTGAAATTACAATGAACAATTCATCTCTAATTAGCATTCAGACTCAACAGAAGAATACTGTTATAATGATATATTCAAGCTACATTTATCTTAATGGAACAATGTCTTCACTAACAATGTCTCGCCATCATTAAATTAATAAACTAACATATCACTTTAATAACTTAATTTCTTATCCAAGCAAGCAAGTGAGAAATAATTGGCTGTTGAGTGTATTCCTATTAAAAAATAAAATAGAAGATCATAGCTGTGAACATGATGTCAAAGGACATGATTCAAATATTCTTTTGTTTGACAAGTGATGTGCTCCTGAGAGAATTGCTTAAGATTAAAAAGGAATATCTTACTTATTACTAATATACATAAATATTTGGTGATAAAGTTTCTTATAATTGAAAGTCAAAGTATTCCGAAATTTATACTATTTTAAACAAAAAATTTTTAATCAAAAAAATTAGGTTGAAATTTTTTTATTCTGTTGATTGCTTTTTATGGTGCAAAGATCAAGGAGTGCATCATATAATTTTTAAAATAATTTTTTATTAAAACTTAAGAATTAGAACTGGAATTTCGTCAATCCTACACATCGAAATTACACATAATTTATAGTGTGTTTCACATTTAAAATAAGCTACTTATTATGCAGACTTATCTTGTTGACAAAATAAGATTACAAATATACGTTTTTTTTTTTTTTAACTTTAAAAAATCTTAATATATTAGTTTTATACTGTCATGCCTTTTAAATTAAATAAGCACATGAATGACAAATTTTCAATATAATACTGGTGACAAATGTTTTATTTCCATTAATTAGATTTACAAAATTTTAAATTAATCTAAAAAATGAATAGGAAAATAAAAAAACTTATAATTGAAGTATATGAATATTACTCACAATTTCAAAAAATGAACATTAATCAGAGTTCAATGCTATCAAATATATAAGCTTTAATATTTAAGAAAATAAATGCTGATTAAACTTATAAAAACAATGCCCTTTATATAAAACAATAAATAGAAATATAATAGCTGTTATACAGTAGTATGCAAAAGTTTTGAACCAAGATCATATTTAAACACATTTCCCACAGCAGTTTTCTTAAAAATAAAAGCAAATTTTTATCATTTTATTATATCATAAAATAAATTTCTCAGTTTTATGAGATACATAAAAAAACAGTGAAAAAATAAAAAACAATGTAAAATATATATTTAATGTACTATTACTTTTACATACAAATTTGCGGTAGTATTTTATGAATATATCTTTCAAAGTAACTATACAGATGCATATTAGCACAAGGCACAAAGTCAAACAAATTTTGCTTGGCTGACTCTACATTTTAAGGGTAAGTTATTCTCCACAAAAATCTTGAAAAAGTATATTTAGTTTCAAAAATAGCACTGGTCATTCCAAAATTAATTTTTTCACATGAATGATTGTTTTTAACTTTGATGCTTTATAAGTTCTGTTAACCTACAGGAAAATTTTACAAATTATATGGCAGATGTTTTCTCGAATTAAATTACATGTTTATATACATTCTTGAAAGAATTTTCTCTTCACTTAGGTTTAATGATCTAACAGCATTATAAAAATTGCATTCCATACTAAAAGTCATACATATATTGCAGTGGTTTTTGTATCCTTTGGCTAAAGTCTTTTCTCATCCATGCTAATTGTTAAACCTGATGCAGTTACTTGCAAACATTAAAACTTTAATTTCATTACGAAACAAAACTTTTCTTACTTCAGCGTTTCTTAATAAACAAAATTTAATCTGTCTTTTAAATCACTGATCAAAGGATAATTTTTACTCCAGGATGTTCAAAAAATCTTGTTGTATTTAGCCTAAATAAAACTTAAATATTAAAAGAAAATTCCATTTCTAGTTATCTATTTTTATGAAATGTTTTAACAGAAGTCTTAACTATTAGAATAGATTTAAGAAATTCATCTATAATATTTATTATCTTGTTCAGTCTAAGTTGTAAAATCCACCAATTAAGCAATTATTCTTTAATTTTCACAATTATTTGTATTAATGCACATTTTTGCAAACTGACAAAAAGTTGAACAGTTTATTAAAAAAATTAATTTTGTTTTGAAAGTTTCATCACAATTTCTAGAAGCATAATACTTATGTTTTGCAATTTAAAAGTTAACAATTCTTTAGTTCAATGAACTTTATTAAACATCTGAGAAAATTTTTTACAAAACTTCATGTAATATTATAACTTAAACTTTTGAACATACGATAAAAATCATTCATGCTGATATGAATTTGTCTTTAAAATATTTGAAAAGTGTAGTTTGTTAGAAAATGCACTTGCATCTTTTAGAAAATTCTATACTTAGTGAACATAAATTTTCAAAAATATTGCTTTCAAAATTGAGTTTGGTTGAAAACTTGCACACCACTGTTTATATTCAACTTAATATTTCAGAATGTATTTGTAAATGTTAAAAATACACAATAAAGTTAGTTTCATTGGCATATATTTTAAATAACACAGATATATATATATATATATATAAACACAATACACTTTGTATAAATAGATGTATCGTAGGTAAAATCTATATCACCCATAATCAGTATTACACGAATGCGGCCAATTGTAAATAGTATCAAAAATTAAGCTCACAAGTTTAATTTAAAATTTCCAAAAAATTCAATTAACATTTATATCTATATAGTTAAAATCATTTTCATTTCAAAGTATAGTATAAAAGGATTTAGCATCATTCTTATATATTTGTTGATATACCAATTCAATATTACATTCATCTAAATTTTATCTAATATATTATTAAAGAAATTAAAGCATCAATAAATATTTAAGTGCAGGCAAGCAGACCAATTAATACACAGAATAATAATGTACTTGAAGTATAGAATTAATCAAATTTTAATTTAAGAAAATATTTTAAGCGCTTTAATTCTGAATTTTTCATTGTAATAAATTAAATAGATGAATGGGTGTAAAGATCCCACAATAATGAAAGTAGAGCTTACTATATAAAATATTGTTTCAAGCAATATTTTCTACAATAAATTACTTCAGAAAATTAAAAATTTTTTGAAATAATTTATTTTTAAATAGAAACTACATTTTCAAACTTGATTTCCTAAGAGAAGGAAATCCCAAACAATGAAAGAGAGTAAAAAGATTCTTTCAATAAAAAGCTAAACAAATATATAACTTATCATAAAAATACTTTTAAACAAAAAATATATATATTATATAAATATATATATATTTAAAACAGACTGAAAAATAAACTGTAAAAATAATTTTTAACTTCTTAAATATAACACTTGAAATATTTATAATTCCACAACAGTGATATTCATTTTATAATACTTATCAACAAATATTTTAAAACAAAATTCTCACTGCTCCAGTTAATAAACTAAGTAAATCTAAGGATTAATTTAAATTAGTTTCTCAATGAACGTTTCAGTACATGGTTGAAACAACAAGTAAAATGTACAATCAGTACTACATATTTCTACAATACAACATACAATAATGTTTCATTAAGTTTCTAACAACAGTTGAATTGGAAAACCATATTAGCAGTTATAATTTAATTACATGCCATCATAGAAAAATTTAAACAAGCATTGAAGGAAGTTTTTATTTTGCAAAAATTAAAATAGGCCCGAAATCTTTTAATAGTTGATTAACTAATACAGTTCAATTTTGCATTTATTTTAAATTGAATACTAAAACGCACATTTGTAGATATTTAAAGGAATTCATTGTCTTACTTTCATAAAGATCAGAAAATATATCAACTACATAAGATGGATTTTGAGTAGGTCAAGTAGGGTAACAAAAAAGATAGAAATTGATAGTTATTTTACATGTTTCAAAACTATGAATTTCTACTGCGTGAAATATGCAATTCTGGTTGGTTGTTTCTTGCAATTGAAATTCAGAGAACTTATATAATTCTGTAAAAATTTAATAGTGATGTAAATTTTTTCTGCAATTTCTTTTAGATTTCCATCACACTGAGATTAAAAGACTAGATATTAAAATATGCATCAGCATGAATGTAACTCCAAGATATAGACAAACATCAAGATCAACCAAATATTTCCAATGCCCTATTTTATATAAAACAAACTAATACTTCAATAAACTTTTAAGTAATACAAATTTTTTGCCAGCTTTCTTTAATCTTTGCAAATCATTTTTATGTCATGTAAAATGTTAATGAAGTTATCCTGAACAAGAGAAATTATTAATAGTGTGACGAGTTGTAAATTTACATCACAGTAAAACTGATCAACAGATTATTGATAAGAATATTAAATAACATATCACTGTATTAAAGTCTATAAACAACTTGACTGAAATATGCCATCTTGAACAAATTGTTCATCAATCGTAAAACTTTTCCTTCTGCATATGGATAGCAATAATTAAAAGTTTGAAAGAACTATTTATTTTAGTTTTGCATGTCAGTTGCTATATAGAGTAGAGATCAATGGAAATATTTCTGTAATTTTCATTAACAATGTAAAACTTCAAATTTTTGAAACATTTAGTAATATATATTCTTCTAAATCGCAAACATATTATTAACAAGTTGGCTTAGATTTTTTTTTACTGAAGAAATGTCAATGAATTTATACAATTATTATGGATGTCCAAAACTTTTTGGTGTTTTCTTTTTTTAAATACATTTCTAGTATAAGACTAAGTCTCTATAATAATTTATTAAGTAATCTTTTAAGTTCTACTATTGTTATTTTAAATTAATTATGAACTCAATAATTGAGTATATTTTTTTCTGGTATGGTTTTGATATAACTATAGAGTTGGAATACTATTTGTAATTCAGAAGTTGTACTGATAGGCAACTTAATAACCAAAATAATCTTTATAATCACGAGTTATATTTTCCATGGCAAGAGTTAAGTGGCATAAGTGTAAAGCCGCAACTTTTCGAGCACGTGGGCTCTGCATACTGCTTACAGCCAAAATAAGCTCATGACTCAAATCTTCTGGATATATTTTCAAGAGCAATCCAACAAGCCCTAAAGGTACAAACTGAAGTATTTCCCAGGCTTGATCTTTGGCACATAATACAACTTGTTGTAGAAATAACAAAGGAAAATAAGACGCTGGAGACAAATTTGTACTATTTCAATCTTCATAAAAATTCCCATTAGATCAGCTAATGCTTTAGTAATCGGATTAGCTATAGCATTATGCATTTGCTCATCATTAACAGCTTGCAATTCAAATGGGGTATCTTCTAGCATTTCAGCATTAGTTCTGCACATTTTAATAGGTCCATTCTGCTCAGTATAATCTTTGGTATCAATATTCATATCTCGATAACTTCTTTTAGACCCTGCCTATTTTCTTTTAGATGACGAAATTGATTGTAAAGCAGCACATGTAGTGATTACAAGTAAACGTGCCAAAGCACTACCATATGGTTCACTCATTTTTAGATTTATTTCTGCTTCATTAATATACATTGGAATAATATCTTTCAACAAAGTTAATGCACACTGCTCTATATCAGAATGAAATATAGCAAAAGCCAAGTCAACAGCCCGATTAATGTCAACAACAAACTGGTATGATGATATGCAACGAACAATAGTTGGACAGACAGTCTCAGTTCCACCAACTATAAACAATGTCTCAAAATAATGAATAGATTTCACATCAAGCCAACCACGATGAGCTTCAGCAAAGAGATCACTTATTATTTTATCTATGGGTTCTTTTGAAGTAAGACCATGCGGTACTATAGGGAATTTTTGATTTAGTTTGACGAGGAGGATGCATATCCCAAATCATCTTTTTGATAATTGCATTCATTAAACTAGAGCGTCCAGAATAGAAGGTATTACTTTGCTCATTTTGAGATATATGTGGGGTTAGTCTACCACTATTAGATGGAGATTCTGCTGATGATGTAACAGATTTGACAGAAAGGGGGGCTATAAATTGTTGAAGCATGTTCATTGGCTTTAGTTGTTCCTCATGGATTAAAATATTAGTGTAATTACACAGCCATGCAGATATACAAACAGGAATACAGCATATCTGGCTCTTTATATGATCTAAAAGCATTTTTACTCTTTCTGTAGAAATTCTATTATATTGCCAAGCATTTAAGATTTCCTTTGCAGCAGCAGGTGCGTTGAGACAAACTTCATCCCACTTTACTTGATGAGTTTTTATTTCTTGTTCTGTATTCAGAAATTGAGCAAGAAGCTTATCTTTATTAGCTTCATTATTTTGAGGCAAAATTAATTTAGGAGATTTAAATTTTCCATTTTCAGTAAGATATTCAGATACCCATTGTACAAAAAATGCATCTGGTCTAGAAGAACTTCTTACAACAACATCAATTCCGTAAGACTGGGAAATGTAAATCAAAAGCAAAAAAGTAACATCAAATGTAAGGGCTCGAGTTTGAGAGGCTTTCATGCTTTCATTAGGAATATATTTATTATACTCATTAAATCCAATTAATTTTGAAATAAAAACTTGCAGTTTTCCAGTTGCTGCAGCTGCAGCCAATATCAATTTAAAATTTCTTAAAGGCAGAATATGACATAAAACACCAAGAAGAGCCTCTTGAATTTTTGAGTAATCAGAATCTAGAGATTTTAAAATAGTGTTAAGTGTATGTTCAGCTCTCAATATTAAAGGAACAGTAGCTTGACCCCATTGAGGATTTGATGTAGGAGTAGATGGTTTATTAGTTTGACCACTTAGACCTCTGAATCGTGAAAGTTTAGATATTTCATTTTGCCTTCGGGATACAAGTCTACAACATTGTGCTTCTGTAAGTACTTGTACTTTGCAAAATTCATTTATCAAATATTGCAAATTGTCACAATTGTTTCTCATATCTGTACGATTCCACAACAGTGAATATTGCAATAACAAATTAAGCCCTTTCTCAAATTCTGCTGGAGTTTCCAGTTGTCTAGAATGAATTTTGGCAATTAAATTAGGTAACTTCAAAAAAGTAAATGCAATCCATTTAAGGTCATCTTCAAAAGAGCCTGAACTATCATTAATGCCAACTAAACATGTACGAATTATTTCACAATATACTTGTGATAAATTAAAATTTAGCAACTTCTTAATAAGAAGTACCTGATTTATGAAATCATTTACATCACTAGCAGGATTTAAAATTGCATCCATACTAACAATCACATTAAGACTACATCCAGAAACTGGAAATTTTTCAGTTTTAGATATTTCTTTAAATGGTAATGTAGGTAAGATATCAACAGAAGATACAAAGTTCAAAGCACCTTCCATAACTTCTTTTGGAATGTTTATTCCATGTGGAACTTCATTAAGTTTTCCTTTAAGTTCCTTATGTTTTTGTGCAATTTTTGAATACATATCCTGATCTTCAAACTTACCTACATATAACAAAGATTTAATAAAAGCTGAATTATTAAAATAAAAAGTGCTTCACAAGACTTTTCCATTATAGATATGTGCTCAGGATTTTGCTTCTCCTCTATCAATTTATCAATTGATTTATGAATACATGTGTACAACCAATGTGTAACAATTACAACAGCTTTGCATAATGCAATACATTCTTCCTCGTTTCCATGACAGCCAATTCTTGATTGAAACGACTTTAGCAAATCTAACAGAGATATTACACAATTAGGTCGGTCAAAACCTTGAAATCTCCCAATACTTGATAAAACAGCACCATATGAAATGACTTGACTATTCATTGTATACACCAAGTAAGACATAAAATTTGGATTTGGATATGGTCCCACCAGTGCTTGTTGAAGAATACAATCTGATAAATCATAAACATCTCCACTTACACCACGAGGTAACACAGTTTTAATATTAATACCCCACATAACATCATTCCATCTTTCTTTAAAGGCCTGCATTAAAAGGGACCTTATTCTTTGAGTTTTATTGGTATCCATGGTGAAAATATGTTCCTGATAAATATATGACTAGAAACTATCCTGAAAGAATAAAAAAAATAATAAATATTCTGTATCTAAAATACATCAAAATATGTAATTAAAATATGAAAAATAAAAAATTTAAAGTTTTATAACTCTGATTTGTAAATTAACATTAATTAACTGAATCTGTATAGTAAACAATCTGTCATAGAATTTACTGAAAACTAAATATTTCAGGCAGTATTTGAAGTAATACAATACTAATTCTGCTAATGTCTCTAGGGTTTGAAACTAGATATACAAGATAAAGTATGTTAAGCAAATTACATATAAATCTGCCTAGTTGTTTTAAACTAATAATTTCATATAATTTTAAATAATTTTCATATTTGTGAAAAGATAAAATATGAATGAATATTTTAATTTTTAATACAAAGATGTATTTGCTTAAAAAAGCAAAACTGAACTGCTGCATTCATTAATAAATATTGAAACTTGTACTTTGCAAAATTTTAATTTTAAAGACATTGTAAATATTATCATAAAGTACAGTTATTAGCATTATATTAAAAATTAAGCCTTAAAAAAACAATGAAGACTGTCAATTTAATAAGGGTTTATGCTATAATAAATAAACCTTTCAATTTATCTCAGTCAACAAAAATTACTAAGAAATATATGAAATACATATATTTTCTAGCAACACTCTACACTGAATATACTCAACATTCTGAAATATGTTATGAAATACAAAAATCAATAGGATGAATAAGTAAATGATTAAACACAAGTCAACAAAATTAGGGTTTCATTAATATACACTAGTGCAAAACAGCTGCAGTAAAAAAAAATTTTATTACACTCAAAATGATTAAAAAAAAAAGTGTTTTGTAATTTATTTTTTTAATCCTTTATTAAATAAAATGCATTAGCCAAAAATATCCAACAAAAGAATATTATATAAGATCAAGGAGACTTAGTTTTTGCTTACGATATATTCAAAAAAATACCAATAATAAAAATTATAGAATTATACCCATAATTACTATTTATCTTATTTCTATCAAAATATATATAAATTAAAAAATATATTACTATTATAAATATATTATAGACCAAAAAATGTTTCATACTCAACAACAAATATAATGTTGTAATATTCTAAATTATCAAACTCACTGAAGCACATACATAAATTTTCTTCACATTTAGTTAATTTACATAACTAGTAATAAAAATGTATAGCAAAATAGAACTAAGAAAATAAATGACACTTTATATATATATTATGACCAGTTTCTCTTCAGTCAAGCTGGTATGAATAGGCATCAAACTGAAAAGTAATTTTAAACATCAAAATAAGTACTTTACAAAAATACTTTAATATGGTAGAATTAGTTGCCAGTTCTCTATTACAAAAATATAATTCTAAATTTTATATGGAAAAGTGAAAATTTCATATAAATTAAAAAAAATGGTGAATGTTTCACAAATTAAAATTACATGTACCATTAAAACAAGTAATACAATTAAAATTTAATAATTGCATCCAGAAAAAATGTCAATTATTTTTCACTTTATGGTTTAATTTCCCCATTATTAAGTTTTTTTTTTTTTTTTTTTTTTTTTGCTGAGCTGATAGCTGAACTTTCAGTTCAATAGTTCATGGGTTCAAATTCTATTTTTCACTTGGACATTCATAGGGATTCAAAATCTACTTCAAACCATATGTCCCAGTCTAATCAGCCCTGGTGTGTAAAAAATTATCATTGAGTGTCAAACCAACTCAGCATGTTGTTTTTTTTCATACAAGTACTAATCCTAGATGAAATTAAAGTTTACAGCAGATTCCAAACCACTGCAAAATCCATTATCAACAAGAAAGTAAAATCATTGAACAATTGAGTTGGAGGTCAAAATGATAAATATTAGAGCCAATTTTTTTTTTTTTTTTTTTTTTTTAAATATTATGCTGTTATTTTTTAAGCAAAATGGAAGAAAAAATTTTGTTAACATGGGTTGGGATTTATGAACTGGTAGAAAAACATAAAAATGTAAATTCATAAAAATAATCACAAAAATGTTCACTTAAATTTATTGTACAGTTCACATTCTAATAATTTTTTAAAGAACATCAGTACAATGAATAGCAAATATTTTATTCAGATGATTTGAGATTCCCTATTACTATAATTGTTTTAAAAATTTTGAATGTTTATAATTCACAAATGCCCATTTAATTCTGAAATATTCAAAAATTTAATTTCCATTAGCTCTTTATGACAACTTGCTATTTCTAAAATAATTTTAAAATCGTGTATGGAAAACTGAAATTAAAAAAAAAATCAGGATTTTACATTCGATTTCTGTATAAGTATGTTCTTTATAAAGAATAGTATATTTTTGAATGCTGCATAATGAATGAGGTTCAAAATTACTAATATGCATTTATATAGATTATATTAACATACAATTTATATACACAATCAAAACAAATCAGTTACCAAAACATTACTTATATTTACTTGAAAAACTGAAATTAATGGCTATTCAATGTTGTTAAAATGCTTATTCTACTTTTGATAAAACACTGGCAACAACAATGATAATAAAATTGGAAAATTTAATGATTACTTAAATGAATAAAGAATTAAACATACAAATTTTAAAACAAACTTAAGTGCATTGAATGTGTTAATAAAATTAAGGCTATCAAATTTTTCACATATATTCTCTCTTTCCCTATATATATGAGGAAAAATTGAACTATATATAAATATATAGTTAAAATTGCACTTAAATTAAAATCTAATCTTATATTTTAAGAATAAATTGAATAAAGTTTAGTATTATTTAACATTGTTTGTTAAACTATTCATAGACAACGTAATTACACAATTTAGTCAAATTAATAAACTTCATACAATTTATAGTTTAGTTATGATTTTCAAAGAATATACTTCATTAGGCTCTTTTTCATCCTCAAAAGTAAAATGCACTTATTCTTAAGAGTCTCATACAAAAATTCAAATTAAAACAAAACAACTAAATCTATTTGAATGAAATTTCTATAACTTATTAAACATATTCAAGTATAAAATAGCAGAGAAAAGATACAATTATTTATTGATAGAAAAATTTTTTCAATAAGAAATATAATCAAATTAATTAAAAATACATAACCAACAATAATGATTCGACTAGTAAATATTATTAATTTTAGCAGAGTTGTTACAATTTTGAAAAAAGAAAAAAGCAAACCAGAAAGATTTCTAAGAATGTTTTCTAGATTCTACAGTAAGTTCAAATCAGAAGACTGCAAAAGCATTTGGAAGATTTTATCTCCTCAAAAATATTTTACAACAAGAGATTAACATACCAGTTCATTGTTATCAATAAAAGCATCAGAACTTATGGCTACCAGAAATAAAGGAGTATATTGGTCTAGAATAATAACAAGTTCCTATTGTCGAAGAACAATAAAGGGAAGCAAGTTTGCTTTCAGATAGTGATCCTTGCCCCAAATTATCACAGAAGTATTATAGACGTTTTTCATTTATCTTATGCATATATAGTATACAGAATTTTAAATATCTTTATATTCAAGAGAATCACCATTTAGAACAAATTGGAACATAAGTGAAGAAAACATAATTCCCTTTAATATAGTCTGAAATTATTTCCTGTAACGTTTTTATCTCAGAGAAGATGATATAACACGACAATGAGAAAAAAAATTGAGAATACACAGATACTGACCATTTGGCAAGCAGATGATACTCGTAAAGTTGTTTATGTATAGTTAATGATTATATCACAATTCTTATTAATGTTGCAATGCTTGAAACAAATTTTAAGATTAAAACCATTTGGTAACAGATTGCAAATAAAATTCTGTGAAAAACTGATATAAGTATTAAATCTACTATCAAATCTTTAACATTATACATTCATTCTGATAATAATTTCACAAACAAAGTGAAATAATTCTTTACATTTAACGCTTGGCAACCAAAGACACTGGCTCTTTAGGAACTTTACATATCCCATAATATATCATTAATCAGATGTCACTCCAGATAAATTATAGAAAGTTGGTTAGGTTTTATAGTGCAAAATCCAAAATAAGCTAAAATGCACTCACTACAAAATAATTTAAATTTTAAAAAAAATAACCAAGCATTAATTAAAACCTACTTAAGTAGGTTTTAATTGTTGCTAAGAAATTAATTTTCTTGCATAAATAAAATTAAATATATATAATATATATACATACATACATAAGCTTAAAAAGAAGCCCAGTACTTTAGAGGTAGTGCTTCATAGTCCCAAGGCACAGGTTCAAGCTTTGATCCTTGAGCTGGGCAAGGTTGATCCAGCCTTTCATCCCTTCAGTGGGTTAATAGTACCACGTATGCTTGGGAACTAAACACTGGGGGTTTCACGCATTAGGTTATCTACCTAACCAGAGCATAGGTTTCACCCTCCCTGGGATTGGTCAAGAAAACAGATATGGGCATTGTAGGACTTGGTCCACATTGGGCTGTCATGCCAAAGGTTTAAATTTTTTTTATAAGATTAAAAAAGGATGTATAAATTGATAAACATTATAAAAATACTTGTATAATTTAAAATTAAATAAAATGTATAAAACCAATCAATCTTAAAAAATATTATGATGTGTAGTTCATTTAGAAGATCAGATAGAGTTAGAAATTAATATTAAAAAAGGTAAAATGCTGATTGTTGAAATCATCACAAGAGATTAAAATATAATAAACTGAATACAATTCTACCCCTGTTTCCTACTACAAGTTTAAAATTATTTAAAAACAAATGCTTGGTGTGAAAAGTGTCCAATATTAGGGCAAATTAATCTGACATCCACATTTTGTAGTGGTAAAATTAGTAATGAAGTGAGATAAGGGAAAACGATCCACAGTTTGCAGCTCACCTGCAGTGCCCAAGTCTTGTCAAAGAGAATCAATGAATTTCGTAACACCTGTAGTGAAGTCAATTCAACATAGCTACTGCATTCGGCCTTCTTGTTGCAACTAAGGCCTACGTGACTTGGGATCTAACAAAATAATATCTTCTACCTACAAGGGACTCTAATACTCCAAAAATTCTCCATGCAACTGGATAGCATAGAAAGTTACAGTTTGCAAAACTTCAAACACTCAAGTTGTCAGTGCACACATAGAATTTAAAATACTTTGATGTTTTCAATTACTAAAGAACTCTATGTGAAGCTGGAGCTTTGACAGTAAAGATTGAGCAGAACAGATGGTTGCAATTAAAGATATTATTGTCAATAAATACTTCACAACTAACAAACTCTTCTGTTTTTGAATCCTCTGTATACATTGGGTGTACAAAACTTATTGACACTGATGAATTGTGTGCATAGAGTGGTTTAAAAACAGTAACTGGTATCAAATTTTTTTGTACTGAACAAAGAAGTAAATCACAATTATTCTTAACAGCATATTATTCTTAACACAATATTAACAGATATTTAGATTAATCCAAACATCACATAGGTCAAATAGTAACATGTGGGATTCAGCACATGTGAGAATAGGTGGCCTGTTCAATAAACAAGCATCATAGTCTCCATAGAGCAGGATTAAAAGTAATGTAACAAAAGATATGAGGATCAGACATGATCTTAAAATAGCAATTGAGAGACAGCTGTATTCTTCTCAGGTCTAAATATGTTTCTTTTCACACCACATATAGACTCTAGATGGGTGATAGGTGAGAATGCATCAGAACATATCTTTAAAGCAAATGAGCAATGTACAATCTGTATAAAATAGGTCTGACAGACTCATGCGCAATAAACATAGTCAATACAACATAAAATTACTGACTGGTATAAACTTTACAGAAGAACATATGATAAGAAATCTAAAATGCATTTGAAAGCACCTTGACAGAATATTTTAAGTGTGAACATTTATTTCTTCTGTAGATAAAACATACTGAAGAAATGTTAACGTCCAGTCTCTCATCACAAAGAATTATATCTCACCAACCAAAGAACTGGTTGTATTATTTATGTAGATCACTAGAGCTTCATGAAGACTAGTCTTTCAGAAATGAATGCAGCCACTCTTACTTGGAGATAAAGTATGGCCACTCTCAACACACCATGCAGCAAATTTATAATTACCCAATTAGATGCATAGTTGACCATTGACGAGATAATTGCAGATCATCCACATAAACCAAGTGATATATTGGAAATGAAAGTTGATGGACAATATTGATGAAAAGATTAAAAATGGTAGCATTTAAAACTGAACCCCGAGACACAACCTCAGTTTAAATAAAAGTATTAGACAATGAAAATCCAATATGAAATAATAAACATGATTGCATAAAAAATTTTGCAGGAACATCAGAAGATTATCCTAAAAGTCAAAACTATTTGACATCTGCAAAATTTCATATATAGTTAAATGTTTCATATAAACAATGTTGAAAAAAATGGAAACCAGATAATTCCTTCACATATAAGAGTTGTGTATCTGAATTTCAAAATAAGTAATGTCATCAAGAATAGATCTTTTGGAAAAGCCATTCTAATATTCAGAAACACATTTTTATTTTTATAAGACATATATGAGATACCATGTAAAATACAATAAAGTCTTACATAAGCAACTTGTAAGAGCTATTGATCAATAATGTGGATAGTCCTTACCAGGCTTAAGGACTAGAATCACTTTAGCTATGTTCTGAAATGTTGTAAATTTATTTTCAATTCAGATCCTGTTGAACAAATGCAGTCAGTTTAATAGAGGGCATATATTTAAATTCAGAAGATTGTGATAGGGACTTGATAGAATCAGCTGAATGGTATTATTAATTCACAGTACTGCTTTCTTGAATTCCAACTCCTGAAACTCTAGAGCAAAGATTGTCTGTGATAAAAATGAATAGAATGATATACTTTCTTAAATTACCAATTGCTACAATATAAAACTACAATGATTTCCCTTAGTTCACAAGATATGAATTACTTCTTTTTTGAGATCATTATCTTAGAAAAATGTTTTATGAAAGGAAATTGTAAATTACTGCACATTTTTTTTTTTTGCACAATAAGATATACAGCAACAAAAAAAAAAATAGTTCTAAAATATAAAAAAGTGGTAATTTGTTACTCTATGGTGGTCATTTGCAAACGAGGGCTGATGAAACGCCAAACCTATGTTTTTGAGTGGATTCTGAGTCACTATAAACATCTAGCCCCAAAAAAGGATTAAAGACCAACTGTCGAGCCAAAGGCAAGAGTAATAACTATTTGGCTATTAGCTCAGCTGAAAAAGCGATAAATTTTAGGAGCAGAAATAAATTGAAAAGCATGTTTCAAAGAAAAAATATATTACTGAAAGTTGATATACCTGTATTCATCAAAATATTCTCCATAATTATCTAAACTTTTCACTACTGTATAGGAAACTGACAAATGCCAAAAACATAAAATTATGTCTTTTGACATGCTGAAGTGTTATATTCATTTTTGTACTTCATTAACAGTCCAGAAGAGAACAGAAAATAAGCATTTTTAATCTATCTAAAGAAATGATAATCCGAATGGAGTATATACTGAGTTTAGTGTCATGGTATTTTATTATGGAATGTTCCCAACTAAGTGTTTTTTACTTGTCATTAACCAGTTTGACAACTTTCTGATGTCACATTTAGTTCTGTATGTCAAGGGGCAAGCAAGAATGAATTTGCCAGAAAACTGATGCCTGCAAAATCCTGGCAAACAAGTGACATCAAAAAACGTCACAAAACAGGTGTTCCGATAGAATATTTAAGTTTCCCAGAAAGTAAGAAATATCTCTCAGATCACCAGCAACAAAGCAAATTATTTACTTCTTCCTTTTGTTTCTTTTTTCCTCCCTTCAAAATAATGTTTGCAGTGAACTTTTATCAATATTTTATGAAATTTAACCTTTTGAGTCCGGCGTCATCGTTTCAAAAAACTGCTCCTAGGACGGCGCGAGAAGATGACATTTCCTACCCCCTTGACCGAAAAGAGAGGGTCATTTTCCTCCCATTTAAGTGCCCCAGGTTTCACCGTGACGAATCTTTAACTTTTGAGGGAGATACGCCGCGCTAGGTCTGTCATAATTCTAATGAAATTGTAAATGCGTTTACCATAAATACTGTACTTATCGACAAGCTATCGATTTTTTTCTAATCGTTGTTTTATATACCACATTAAGAAATGTTATAAGAATTTGAAGATTATATACATGCATTTGTTAAACAAACTTAGTCTGTTTTAAAAACAATATGGTGTATATTAATTTATTACAGAGAATTTTCAGAAATAATTATTTAAAATAATTACAAACTTCTTAATGAATTTGTAATTAGTTATAATAAAAATTGATAAGCAATAAACTAACTGAATATTTCAAAAACATTCCTAAAAACAACCTGCCTAATATTAAAATATGTAAATAAATAAAGATATTTTTAACAAATATTTCCTTTTATGAGTAAGTAAAAGCAAATTTCTGGAGTTGCATTTGAAAAAGATTAAAAGTAATCTGTGTGTTAAATACAGAAATGGTTTCAATTTTCTTTTGATTTAAGTATTTTTATTTATAACAAATTTCTATATTGAATGGATTAAAATATATGATTTTACATCCTTCATTTTAAGGAAAACGCTTAAAAATGGAATTTTTCTATCTGCATGTTTCTGCAGCTAAGTATAAAACGTTTTGCACAATGAAGGTAGCCAGACGAATCTTGAGTTTCTCCTTTATATGTAGAATTTAGGTTGATTGTTTAATAAAATTACATTTGTGTCATACAATAAATAGTAATACTCGGTTCATTTCTCAATAACTGAGAATTTGAAAATGTTCATTCAAAAATAATACATTCCAAAATATACTCGTATCAGTCTCAGAAAATATTTTTATAAAATTCTTATTAGAATCGTAGCAAAAAAGCATTAGCTTTATATTGGGAATAAATTCTTTTCAGTATTTTTAGCCTTTATAAAACTATGCTTAAATTATTTTTAAAAAACCAAAACCGTGATTAGTTTAATTTTATACAGAAATTAGAATTACGTAGAAGAAAGATTGACACAACTAAAAGGCAACTTTTTTATACATGTACCGCATCTCAATTTATGATTGAAAGTATTTTCATTTTTATATTTATTTTATTTCTACCTACATGTTATTTTGTGAGATTAAAAAATGCAATGTGCTCCTGGTATATTTTCCATAAACAGTACGTCGAAAGGAAGAAACCAAGAAACATGTCTAGCATCTATTCCGATATTTGTGTACATAAAAAAAAGTGGCGTTTAGTACTCTTTATTCAATAGTGCATTGGACTAATGAATAAAATATATTTCACATTGAAGAGCATATTTCTAACACTAAATCAAAACTATTTCTTTGTAAAAAATTTATTTCATTAGTCCATCTAAAAATCTAGAATGTGAAAATAGCTCTTATATCACATGAATTCCGTTTCTTAATGAAAATGTTTCGAAGACTCTTAAATCTTTGAATTGGGAATTTCCTAACACATACTTTCTCAAGTGTAAATTATTATGAGAAACTTTTAACATTCCCTTATAATATTTTCTTATTTTAACTTTTAAAATATCAATCTCAAAACCAGTAATTTTGGTCAGGGTTAGACCAAAAATAGTCCTATTTACAGGGATTATAAATGTCAAAAAATGTAAGGACAAATGCTAATTTTCCAGGTTTTATTATGTAATTCAGAAATAGTTAACCAATGCAGAAGCAGCATACCAATTTACTGATAGTTAAAAATCATAAAATACAATATATAAAATCTCAGACTCTCATAAATATGAAATTGGTAATTAAAGAAAAACCATTAATATAATTAAAAATAAAAATATTCTTTATATGTGTAGTTCTGTATAGTGTGTATGTGTAGTAGGAATATATTGCTTGAATATCACTCTTCCTTTGAATTTTATGATGACTTCATCAATTGCAAGTTTTTCAGACGGATGATAGTGCTCCTTAAAAGATTTATTAAAAAAAATCAAAAATCTTTCGTAATTTCTATAACCTGTCGTATTCTTCATCTAGTTTTGGTTTTTCTTATTGTCTGTAAAATGTAAAAATCTCAATACATTAAAAAATCTATCATGGGACATATTTTTTTCTAAAAACAGGAGTTTCAATCAATTCATCTGTCGACCAATAATCTTTGATGTTATTTTTATCCATATGGCCCATTAAAAGAATAAGTCCTAAGATTTTTTTAAATTCTTCTACATCAATATCAGTCCACTTTGTCCCATGTTTTCTTTTATTACTTTCTGGATGTAACTCTAATATTTGGGAAGCATATCTATTTGTTTCATCTGCAATAAAGTTTAAAATTTCTTCTGAAAAAAATAAATAAAAAAATTCGTGCTCCTCAACTAAATCCTTTATTCGCCCAGAAATACCGTAATTCCCGTAAATTTAAAAATGATAGTATTATCATCTGCTTTTGCCTTACGTCAATCAAAATCAAATGATACAGAGGAATTTGCATCATTATTGCCATCAAAAAAACTAATATCCTTGCATTCAGATTCATCACAGAAATCAGAATCACTGTCTGCAAAATTTTCTTCTTCTAATTCTTCCAATAAATTTTTAATTTCTTCATCAGTCAATCCTTTACGACGTGAAGCCATCAAAATATTTTTTCTAATGACGAAAAAAGTAACTGATTGTAATGAAAAAAATTTTTAAAGTGAGGATGAAAATGCTTCCCTTTTAAAAAGAGGAGCCATTAATATCGTTTTTCGCCAAAATTCTCCACTCAAAGAAGTCCCCAAATTTTACGACTTTCACACACAAAAGAGCAGCAATTAAAGCGCACTCAACTGCCCCGTAAAACTTGAGCGGGAAAAAGTCAGGCGCATGAAAGGGGGAAAAATCCATGGTACAACTGTTGTACCACAGCCGTCCTCTGAGACACTCGTTTTCGTGGTACAACAGTTGTACCGCCGGGACAAAAAGGTTAATTCAAGAAAAATCTACGCAAAGTTCATTAAATTAATTTTTGAATATTACTTTTTTACTAAAAATTAAATTATTTATTAATGATAAAATAAAAAAATTTTATTTCATAAAATTATATAGACTAAAGATATCTGTGGAATTCTAATGATAGAACTTATTTTGACAAATGTAAAAAATTTTCTACTCCAGGAAATAAGTCATGTTTTAAAAAACTTTTGAAGAATCTGAGATGTGTTATAATATGTATTAATACTGAACATGGATTTTTTTTATAAGAAGGAAATAAATTAAAATTCAAAATTTAATTTTTTTATATTTAAATATATCCTTAAATTACTTTAGATGAAATACACTGAAGAACATACTCTATAAATGAATATACTGTATTTAATATGATTGAAAACATTGATTCTTGTGTTTAATATATATATATAACTAAAGCAGCAATTTTGATATATTTTATGTTGCTGAGGTTGATTAGGTGCAATAAATTTTTACTAAAACAAGTTCAATATTATATTTTAAAGAAATTTAGAATCAAAGTAACATTTATTAACAATTATATATATATATATATATATATTGCTTGGAAAAATAAAATTTAAATATAAAGATACAATATAAACATTCTTTTTATTGAAGATTAAGCTCTTAGAAAGCATTTATTGAAGTCTGTATGTCCAATTACCATTTATCTTTGATCAAACAGCTAAAAGTATAAGATGGATATATATATATACATAGAAATTTAATAAAAATTAATTATCATTGCAGAAAAAGGGTAAAAATGAGCTTTTGGTCCCCTGCTTGGCACATTTTCAAAAAGTCGCCAACTGACGCGTTTTTGCGCATTGTCTCGTGGAGTTGAATGCTTTATGACACTACAAAAAAATGGTGTTTTTATGGCAACAAAACCAAAATACATGTTTTTAACGAATTTCACTGGTATGGTATCGAAAATAAAAACAATGTTTTTTTTACTAATTGTATAACAAAAAATACACATATAATTACATAACAAAAAAGACAGGATTGCCACAAGGAATGCATTTAGGGTAAAATACTCAGGGTTACCATACTTTGCACCTCTATCGCCCATTTGGGGAGAAAGGGGTACCCAAACCACAGCTTTATCAAAACATTTTAATGCTATTTGATCTGTGTTGATAATTTGTTTGCTATTTATTTAAAGACATAGTTATTTTTATTTAAAGATTTATAGTTATTATATAAAATTATCTCAAATATTTATTTTAAAAATTTAATAATATATTCAATGTACTGATGTAATTTAATGTATTTGATTAAATTTAGAATATGAAATATACACAATAGTATACATTTCATAATCAAAATTTAGATTTGTTGAACAACATTAGTTTACAATATTTTCAAAAATATTATTTAAATAAAAAATGTTAAGAAATTACACATTCTGTGAGTTACAACATAAATAAATTAGTATACATATATCAGATATCTGGATTAATAAATAGCAAAATTTGACAAAACTGATATTGCTCATCAATCAAAATGTAAATAAAAATTCAATATGATGTAAATAGTTTCATTGGTTCAACAAAACAACGACTTTACATAGTCACATGACATCATTATCTACTCTTTGCAACTTCATGAAAAATTCTCCAAGCAAGGTTTCACTGGAGAATTCGCCAGTAGTTTGTGCCTGGCCTATAATCAATAAGCAATTACATAAAAAAACAAACCTTTCTAAGTAAATTTAAGTTTTCTAAGTGATTTCCTGTTTCAGATATAGCAATTATTATTTATAGCACACATAGAAGTTACACTTAGTTCCAGTAAATCATGAACTAGCATAATCTTCTCATTCCTCCAAATGCAAAGAAAAGATTTCATGTAGTAGATAGTTTACTTGGAATTTGATAATATTGCTTGATTCGCAACTGCCCAATAGTTTGTTTCTCAGATTGACACGAATATAAATTTTTCCTTCCCTTTTATAATTTTCCACAACACAGATTTCCTACATTCTCTGATTAGCAGATTCATTAATATCAATGCATATCTATGGCTGTCCCTCTTGCTCAACAAATACAACAACCATCTTGAAATTCTGAATCTGTTCAATGCACATACGAAGCAATTAGAAATCGATTCAGTTAAACAATACATTTTAGTATGCGTTTGGCATGGCCTAATTTTGTCTCTAATCACTACTCAAATTTCTTACCAGTTTAAATTAAAAATTTCTGTTATTACCATAAATAATACTTAGAAATGAAATATCTAAATTTTTTTAATGCAAAGTAAAATTTCACACAATATCTTTTGATTTGTAAGAATCATGATATAAACAAGGAAATGTAGAATCAGAAATTGAGGCTGACAAATATCAAAGATATAAAAAAAAGCTT